>CM077148.1:199084676-199832219 GCA_039583875.1 Platanthera guangdongensis
TAGGTCAAAAATTATATTGAGTGCCCTAGTCTCAATGTTAGTCACCATGATCCAAATTTTGGCACATGCATTATTAGGGCTTACTTACCTCCAGGCCAAAAATTAGGAATTTTTAGAAAACATTTTCCTATAGTTTTTGGTAAAATGTTAAAATTTAAATTATGGTATATATGGAGTTCTACTCCTTCCATGGCCCAAATTTGGTGGTGGGTCAGTGGGGTCACCCTTGGTGCATGATAAAATTTCAGCACCTTGGGATCACTGCATGTGGGAGAATCCACTTGCATGTGCTAGCCTATGTTAAGGCTTGGTGTGCAAAATAGCAAAAATGCAAATTTGTGTATTTAGCCCAATGGTGACATGCAAGTGTCATGAAATTATTTCCAGTGGTTCATTAGGGTAAATTCACCCTTCAAATTAATATTGTAATTTTTGGAATCAAAATTCCATTTATTGGAATTTACTTTATAAATAGCTATTTTGGAATTTAAAATTTGAAAATAGGATTTATTTAAGAACAAATCCAACAACATTACCAAGGCATAGATTACATCACACTTGCCTTAGGAAAATGATTTTCTCTGTTTTGAAGAACCTTGGAGTAGATACCCTAAAATTTCCCATTTTACCCGTATATGATAATTCTTGAAATGATATATATTACCTCTGAAAAATTTGGGTTTATTCTACTGTCATAAAATATTGTTATTAGTTTATCATGAATTCTCAGAATTTATTGGATACATTACTTGTGTTAAACTAGTACAATGGCATTTGGTAAATACCTTAAAATGGAATCCCATAGGCCATCTTTACAATCAATTTGGATGAATCTCTGCCAATAGCCATAATTAGTGTCTTAAAGGCTCTGTAAATTTTCTGGAATTTTTGAATATGTAATGCTTATACTTCATGTGTAAATGGAATTTATGTGGGATTGTAATTAAATAGAAAATGACAATAAATAATTTAAGGAAAATTGTGAAATTTGAAGACAGCAATATTTGGACAAATACATCTCAGGAAAAATTCCCTAAGTCAGTGGATGCTTAATTAAATCACTTCATGTGTAAAGTGGCCGAGCATTTAAATAAGAGAATTAATTAAATGACCATTTGGCCAGGAAAAATTATGAGAATCCTTAGGGTAGTTCACTTAGTCCATAATACCTTAGGATAAATATTTAGAGGCAAGATGCCTTAAGTTTTGGAAGATCACATTTCTAGGGTAAACATAGGTCATGGTCTGCATATAACACAAGTAGGTCTTGCCTTAGGGAATTACCAGGGGATTGATTATGGGCAGAAATAAGAGAAAGTTCAACATGAGTGACCCTGGTGGGTAGAGTTGTCTTAGTGAGGGATAAAAGTGCAAGTCTTGGTCATCAACTGGAGTGGGGATCGGCGGAAGACCGTCGGTACCCGGTAACACTTAAGTCACTAGGGTTATACTTAAGCAATAGGAGAGCTGGAGAGATACATGGGTAGTCATCAACTAAAATAAGTATCCTTGCGAAAGGAACGCTGGCGTAATCCCAACACAGTTCCTAGTGCCTTGAGAGCCCTTCACAGGGAATACCGGGGGCAGTCCTGGGATTAACCTTAAATCTCTAAGTATAATAAACCGTAGACAAGAGTAGCTTATAGGTTAGGACATGGTTGTACCTTCTCGCCCGTGTTTTGGGTTGGAGAGTTTCATGATATATGCTCAACCGTTTAGGGTTGGAGGGAATTGACATAAGGCACTAATGTGCGTTTTCACACGGGTTGGGTTTGAGGGATTCAGGACGGGTTTTGGTCCTGCGAGCGGAAGGCTCGGTGTGAATTACTTGCATGTGCATAATATCGTGGCGGGGCATGCGGTACTGGCCGTTCGTCACACCGATGGCAGTACGGTGCACCAGGCGCGTTGTGGGAGTTAGAGGGGCCAGTGGGTTGTTTTACACTGCGGTCTGGAGGACGACCCCCGATAACACACATCCGACCCAACAAGACTGACGGGTTTGTCAGCAAAGTACGTACGCGGGACTCTAGAGTGCACCTTGGACGTGTACAGAGGCGTATGAGAGGGGTCTAAGCTTGTAGTGTGCATACCGGTCTAGAAGCGGAGACGCCCGCTCCGCTGCTGCCGTAGCCACAGCGGTGGTACCCGAGAGTGATGCTAGCTCTCAAAAAGTGGGAACTAAAGGTCTGTGATCACAGAGTCGTTGTGTGTGAGTTGCACTTGCATGCGCATAAAATTGCATCATATCATTCATTCATATTAGGTCATACGCTTCATAGATCCTTATCAATAAATTAGTATGGGCTCTTTTATATGATAAGTTAAATTTCCTGGAAATCCTAACTTATATATTTGTATGTGCATTTATATAGTTAGGGTACGTTTGTAATGATAGCTTAGTGGTAGCTTAGCTTATTTTGTACATACTGCTGTTGCTTTACTTTCCTTTACTGCACCGTACTTACTTACCTACTACTGTGTACTGTACTTAGCATTGCTAGAGTTAGAATTTCATTACTTAGTACCACTTTAGATAGATATTGTCACTGCTTCCATTTTGCTACCCCTTGTTGTCCTCCGCTTCGTCCTTCGCCCGGTTGCCTAGGAGCTGCGGGGCGAGGTCTGGTGGGAGGAACGACTTAGTCTTTTGACTAATGGTCGGTGACCAACTATTTTTAGGAGAGCCCGTGGAGATGGAGCACCAGCACGTCGAGGAGGCAGGACATGAGGAGCAGATACCGCTTCAGCAGGCTACCACTACTACTGTGCGTCATCTGGGGGACGAGACTTGATGTTCTAGTTTAGCTTCGCACTTATGATTTTGTGAGAGAGAGAGATTTTGATGTACTGGGCATAAGCCTTTTTACTCTTTCTTTTGTACTATTCTTGGACTGTTGATGTACGATTCATCTCTTTTATATGATTGCAGGTGACTTGTGGACTGATGGGTATTTTATACTCATTTTTACTTCTTATTTCTCATATTGGCCTACAGGTTTTATGATCGCACTAGCCGGCAGAATCGCCTAGTCGTTGCGGTGTTCGCACTAACACGTGCGTTAGTGCCACCGTAAGACGGCGGAGTCTGGGCATTTAGATATATTATGCACTCCTTGTTAAAAGGGTATGGGGGTCTTTACGGTGTGCGGATAGGCGCATAATTACCGCAATCACCTCCTAGAGGCTATAAAAGGAGCCTCATGCCTCCTCATTTCTTACTTTTCTCCTCCGTGCTTTCTTCCTACTCAGGCCAGAGCTCTGCCGGCATTCTCCTTCGAGCCATCGTTCCTCCCCCAGAATCCTCCTACGGGTCACCACTCCTCCACAACAATTCTTATAAGAGCCACCGCCACTCCACCAGAAATTCGGCTAAGCCCGCAACATCACCACGAAGAAGACACTCTGCCCGTTGAAGGAAGAAATCCTCATTCGCGTACAACCTCCAACAAGCCGCTCCAGTCTCATTTCGCGCATTCCTCGCCCGTCCTCGCTCTGAGATTTTGAAAGCTAAATCTTAAGTGGAGCAGCCTGTTGCTCGCTGAGCGCCAAAGATTCTCTCTCAGCTCAAAAGTGTAGCGAGAAGTGGTCTGTCTCCCTCGGTTCTACAAACAAGTTATAACCTGAATTGATAGTGGAGTTTGGCCGGCACAGACCCGGTCACGTGATTTTTTACCCAGTTGAGGGTTTTTCCACGTAAAAATCTCCTTGTGCACTTGTTTTCTTACTTTGTGACTGATTCCGCGCACGACTGCTCTCAGGCTAAGACGGTCACATCTAGGCCTATTTAAAAGCGCTAAGTTAGACCGCAACAAGCCTCAAATAACCCACAATAATAATGAACTTAGACAAATGTATTCGTATATATTATATATTTAAATAAACAAGTTAAATTGATTCTTATAACTATTAAAAAAAACATTTCATAAAAATAAGAGCATCTTTATGGTGAGCAGCACTACGCACTTTTCTCCTGCACCATTGCTTTTTTTTTATTGAAGGCAACAAGTAGAGCTCAAGAAGAAAGTGGATACTTCTTCTTTGGGCATCTTCTTTCATCTTCTGCTTTCTCACACTTTTATATAGTGTTATTTAGGCTTCATTTGGCATAGTGGTGATAGTCGACCCGATCTCACCTAAGAAATTTCGTTCACCTTTATTGTTCAAAACTAGTTTGTCTTTCTTGACACAGTCATAATCATTGTCTTACCAAACATACATTCCATGACAAATGTATTTTTGTTCAAACTCACATGTGCAAAAAAACCGCGTCAAATGGAGTCTTAGCTTTCATTTGGGAGGACTTATTTTCAGGTCAAGTGGTTACAACCGCAAGAACCGACCTTAATTAAGGTCCGGTTTATGCGGTCGTAATTAAGATACGGTTCATGCACTCGTAACCGTTTGACAGATAAAAACAAGTCCTCCCAAACAAAGTATTAGTCTAACATGAAAGATTCTAAGCTAAAAGTCATAAGCTGACTCTAAACTTCTTTCTTGATCTTTTGTCGAGTAAACTCTAATCAAAATTCGCCCCCCATCATGAGTGTTTGAAACATTTCTTTCTATCCCATAAATAAATGCTTAATATTCTATATAACTTTCTCAAGTATTATTCTAATTAGAGTTGTTTGTAGATAGAGAATATAGTTCTAAACTTTACCATTTAGTTTCCACTTGAGGGGGTGGTATCAAAAAGGTGCTTGTAGCTTCACATTAAGGCTTCGTTTGGGGGACTTATTTAAGGTCTGGTTCATGTGATCGTAATCGCTTGATCGGTGAAATTAAGTTCCCCGAAGCGAAGCCTAAATTTATGTTATTTTGAGAATGTAAAGGGACTTTCTATTTCTCGATGTTTCCCAACGAAATCACGTTGTGGGGTTCGGGAGATCGTTTTATCGACGGATCCAATCCTATTTGATCAAATGTTTCGTTGGAGTGTGTTTACACAGCTTCCTGTGTCGAGAAGAATTCAATGCGCATCATAGTGGACGTTATATATGAATTTCATAGAATAAGATCTACCGGTTGTTTGAAGTATTTAAATGGTCGTGATAGTACTCTTACATGAGAACATTAGACCCTAGTCTGAGAGTGGAGAGCAATTGTAGTTGTGGGATTATAAAACATACAAAAGTCATTAACTACGCTTAGGCTCTGTTTGGCGTCGATAGCAGCAATTGTAACGTGATAGTTATGAATCGTCGTTCATAATGAACGTCCGACCTCACATAAGAAACTTCATCTACTTTTATGTTCAAAACTAATCTTACTTTGATCATAATCATTATCTTGTCAAACATTGAGCAAAAACATCATCATAAAGCGAGCCTTAAAGTGAGAATATATGAATTCATTGGGCCTAAATAGCTTTGCAAGAGCTTCTTTCAGATTAAATTTAGATTATTATTTTTGAATAATTTTCATAAAATGATAGTTTTAACTTTTAATTATTTAATGTCTTATTTTTTGGGTTAAATTATCTTAGAATCTCCCACCAGTACTGTCTTATGTATATAGTTTCCACCAAATATTACTCAGAATTTATCTACCCTTCCACTCAGAAATTGTAACGGAGAAAAAATCTATATCTTTGTAAATTTTAAATATAATGACTTAGTCTGAATATATGCAGTTCACAAATTGTATTAAAATACAATCCCATGATAAGTATTTCTAAATCTACCTAATTACTCTACATGCAAACACGAATTGTAACGGAGAAAACCAAAATGCATACAGTTTTCACAATCATCTTCTATTGCCTCTTAAAAAAAACAGAAGAAAAAGCTCCCCTTTTGCTCTACAATCCCATCATCAACAAGCTCACGGCTGCTGCAATCACCACCGCCATCAATCCCACACCGCCCCCCTCTCGCCGGCGCTAACAATCTGTACAGGAAACAAACACCCTTCCTCGACGCATTCCTCGTCGTAATCATCGCCAATCCCTGAAAATCACAAGCCCTCACATCCTGATCCTGCGTCTGAAAATATATATTAAAAGCATACGAAGCGTTGGCCTTCACATCCCCAATCCATTGCAGGATCCCATGTAAGCCAGCGGCGTACAATCCGCCATGCTGCACGCATAATCAATATTTCCGGCGAAGGTGTTCATATCATTCACCCCCGCCGCATCACGCACCACTGCGCCTCCTGATACTCCACCCCTATCGCCGCCGTTAATCCCCTGCTTTTCCCCGTCCCCGTTAAATCCATCTCCAGCTTCGGCCTCCCGTCATACGTAAACAGCCCCCAGTGACGCTCGAAGTTCCCCGGCAAGACGCTCTTCATGTCCTCGTCGATCAGCCCGAACAGGTAAACCTCCATCTTCCCCGGCCTCATCGGAGTCCCCTCGTTTCCGGCCATCTTCTTCAAGAATCCGCCGTAGAACCTCTCCGCGCTCGCCACGTTTGCATTATCGGCGCCCTCCGTCGGCCACCCGACCTCCCCGACTATGATTTCCATGTCCCCTGCTCCGATTTTCTTCAGAGCATTGACCAGAGTGTCGAAATTGGCGTCAAACACGTTGGTGTACCGCCGGCCGCCGTCAATGATTGGCTGCCCTGTTCCGTCGAAGAAGGCGAAGTCTACGGGAAAGTGTTTGTTGTCGTGGAGACTGAGGAAGGGGTAGATGTTCACCATAAAAGGGGAATTTTTGGAGCGAAGGAAGCCGACGACATCGGCCATGAGGCCGCGAATGTTGGAGCGGAAGAGACCGCCGGAAGGCACCCCGCTTGCCGAGTCGTACACGTCGGCGTTCAGCGGGACGACGACTTTTATTTGGTCGCCCAGCCCCGACTCTTCGAGAGCTCTCTGGATGTTCTTCAGGGCCGGCAAGGTGGTTCCGAGGAAGCTGGAGTTGTAGCTGGTTAAAAATGGCTCGTTGCCGACGGCGACGTACCGGAACGTGAGGCTGCCGTCGTGTACGTAGCGGGTGACATTCTCCCTGACCCAATTCTTCGCGTTGTCATATTTGCTGCTCATGGCGTAGAGCTGGTCGTTAGGAATGCCGACCATGACGTCCATGCCGGTGTGGCGGAGGGCGGAGAGGGTCCATGAATCCGCGTCAAAAAGCTTCACCTTTGAGATGCCATTGTCCTTCAATAGCCTGACGACAATGCCCGGGTTCAGGGGATGGGATGTTTGGCTGCCCCAGTTTACTCCGACGGGGGAGGAGGCGGCGGTGGCGGCGTGGAGGATGGCGAAGGCGGAGGAGATGAAGAGGAGGACCGACGGGTGAGCCATGGTGCGGCGGCGATGAAGCCGAGGGGGTGGTTGGGGGGAATGAAAAATCCTGTTTTATTAATGGTCTGCCGTTGGGGCCAGATTTTGAATGCGATTTTGGGAAAGGAGCGGCGCGGGAAAGAAGGAAGGAAAAGAGGTGGAAAACCAGTTTTCTGTTGACAGTTTGGTTTGATGGACGGTCGGGAGATTGGTGGACCTAAAATTAGTCAACATTTTTAGGAAATGCTACATGTATTATTTTTAAAATTATAAAATTATTATTTTGTAAATTATAATTATTTTAAAATTATTAATTTAAATTAATATTATTATTTTTCAAATTATTTTCAACATTCCAAAATTATTATTTTGACGGACGGTTCGGAGATTGGTGGGCCCAAAATTAGTCAACATTCCTATGAAATACTATGTGTATTATTTTGCCCAAAATTATTTTTCTCTCCATTGAATCAATCCTGCTTACCATTCAATCAAGTGTATACTTGCATTTCTTTTTTATTTTGTCTAAATTTGTATATATATATATATATTGTGTTAAAATTAGTCTAACATTCATGCATATGCATGTAGAATGCTGACGTGGAATCCAAGAGCCGCTGCGTTTATTTTGTCTGCAATTCTCTAAAGTTTGGTTCTCTTTCACTCTATTTAGAGTAGTGATGGTTGTTATGAACATGAGAGTTAAATTATCATTCGCTAATATTTGCTAACGCCTATCTAAGAAACTATTTGGTGATAAGAGATGCACCGGTGGGAACGATAGTGTTACCTAGTAGTGGAAATGGAGTGGTTGCGGTCCCAAAAAAGATCAGAAATGCCAAACACACATAGCCTTTCTATCATGTATCTTTTAAGGCACCGAATGATTGCAAAAGGTTGAGTAGATACTTAGGCTCCGTTTGGGGGGACTATTTTCACCGGTCAAGCGGTTACAAGTTACGATCACATGAGGCTCGGTTTATATTTAAGGCCTGATTCATGCGGTCGTAACCGCTTGACCGGTGAAAATAAGTCCTCCCCAAATGGAGCCTTAAATGTGATTTTAATGGGAGATAATGGATTTACATCTTAGTTTTTATTTGCTTCTAGTTTTAGAGTACAATCTCCATCCGGTAATAAATATGCCACTTCAATTACTCCATCCTGAATGACGTTATGCTATCTATATTGAGTTGATTATGGAGCGGTGGAAGCATATGTGTTATTTAGGACCAATAAAAGAGGAGTTTTCTTAAGAAAATGACTTATCAGTAGTGATGGGTTACACCATCATTTATAAGGAAGGCTCTCTCATGATCTCCCCTCAAAATGGGAGATCATGGGGTTTACTAGTCAACCTCACCTCCCATGATGAGGAGAACATGGGGGGTGGGGCCCACTCTCTTTCCCCACTTAGGAAAACCACCCCCATTGGGAGGTAACCACCGGCCGGCCGCCACCACCGGACGCCAACTCCGCTGCCTGGCCGCCGCCGACGGAGTGGCCGCCGCCGGCCGGGCAGCAACCGCCGGACAGGCCGCGGCCCGCCGCCTGCTAGGCCACCGCCGCGGCCGCCAGGCGGGCTGCAGCCGGCGAGGTCGCGGCCAGGGCACCGCCAGCCAGGTCGCGGCCGGCCTGGCCGCTCCCGCCGGCCAGCCCGCCGCCGGCCAGCCCGCGACCGGCCAGGCAGCTCCCGCCGGCCAGCTCGCCGCTGGCCGGGCCGCGGCCGGCCAGGTCGCGCCCGCCGGCCTGGCCGCCGCTGGCCGGCCGCCGCGGGCCTGACCGTGGCCGCTGGTCGGGCCGCCGCCGGCCTGGCCGCGGGCTCCGGCCAGGCCGGCCTAACCGCAACCGCCGGTCTTGCTGCGGCCGCATGCCAGGACGCCGCCGGTCTGGCCGTGGTGGACGGCGCCGGCCACGCGGGGCCGCCCCTTGGCCGGTCGCCGCCGACGCATGGCCGCCCAACCGCCGTCGGCGGCTTACCCACCGTCCAATTGGGGTGGGCTCTCCTCACCATCCGATCTGGTGGGTAACCACCCACTAGCCCACTACATTGGTGGTGGGGCCACCATGATCCTCTCCTGGTGGCTAAAAAAGGAGCCCCAGGCCTCCTCATTCTTCATCTTTTGGCTATCAGTCATCTTCTTCCTCAGACGGTAGCTCTGCCGGACTCCACCCTCAGATCACCCTCCAGCAACAACGAGCCACCGCGAGCCACCTGCGCACCACCAGCAGCAAAACGCCCAAGTCCCAGAGCGAGTAGAAGGAGGAAGGCGACCCCTACAAGCCGGTGCACGACGAACCCGCGCTCCGAGCTTCAGAGCGCCAGTGCCATCTCACGCATTCCAGTGTACAAACCGCTCCCGCGGCGCAGCCGGTTGCCCGCTAGGAGCCGTAGATCGGCTCTCTCACCCAAAGTTGTAACGGGAGCGGCCTGTCGCCCCGATTCTTAGAACGCATTGTAATCACAAGCAGCTAGTGGATTTAGACCGGCACAGATCCGATCGCGTGGTTTTTTACCCGATTGAGGGGGTTTTTCCACGTCATCACATCCTGAGTCAACCTTTCATTATCTCTGACTGTGTGCGCGCTCGACCCCCCCCCCCCCCCCGAAAGCTAAGCGGTCCAATTGAATCCGGTCCGACCGGGGCATCGAGTTAGCCTGCAACAGTTTGGTGTCGTTTGTGGGAACCCGATTCCCAGCATTATTCATAGAATGAGGGAACCAGCCTTGCCGCTCCCAAGCTCCGCTTCAATGGCAAAAAGAGGCGCCCGCGCTGCTGAAGGGTTCATCCCTGAAGAACGTATTGAACCAGTACGCACCCGCTCACTTCTGAGCGTACCGTTAGAGGCAAAAACTGCATACACAGCTGTTAACGCCCTCGAGAGGCGCGTCCACCAAATAGAGGAGCAACAGACCGAAATGCTCACTCTACCCAGAAGTTTAACAGCACCAGTCATCCCCCGCCGCAGCCAAATCATGATCTGGCCCAAGAAGTTCTACAATGTGAAGAACAAGCCCACGTAAGACAGGAAGAGCGGCGTCAAGTTAGGCACCGTGGAGAGAACCGTCGTTGTGACCCTCAGAGGACTGGGGGGCAAGATCCACCTCAAGAACATACCCCTTTGAGTACCACCCGCACAGACGTGATGCATGCGAGTCAGAATGATCCGGCATTCCACCAGCCAAGAATTCCTCAGCCTTTCATGCAGGCTGATTTACCGCCATCAGGAGAACTCTCTGCCTCAACCAGACATTGCCCGCATAAGGAGTACGACATAGAGAAGGAGTTCTCAAGTACAAGTAGCTCCCCCACGCCCGCATCACCATTCCAAGAAATGATGTATCGCCACCTCGCCAGTCCTCATTACAAAGAGAATTCTTGAAGCGAGATGAGTCTCGATGCCTCGTCCAAGAAGCTGGGACCGAGCAAACATCTACCAAACTACAACTTATTTGACTCTTGGGCAGGACCAGATCCAGGAGACAACGTTGAAATCCACAGTTTCAGCAGAACCGGCAACCCGCTGGCGCACGTAGAGTATTTCGAAGCTGTCATGCACGATCGCAATGCTTCAGATCAACTCATGGTCCAAACATTTCCGACAACACTAAAAGGGAAGGCTCGAGCTTGGTTTCATTCCTTACAAGAGGAAGGGATAAACAACTACATTGAACTCGCAGCTCTCTTTATCAAAAGATTCATAACAGTCAGAAAGCCCTCACGGGAAATTCCAAGTCCGGGTAGAGTCTAAAAAAGAAAACTAGAGAGCAATGTGTACCCCAAGCACAAGAGAAACTACGATCAGCGCGCAGGTACCTGCAAAGGGCGAAAGTTGCGTCAATTTGTGGCACTCAACGCCCCTCAAGGCAAGATCTTTGAAGCAATTCGTGACCATCCGACCTTGTACAGGCCCAGGCCGCTCACCCCCGGCTGAGGAGATTTGTCAAAGTACTGCGAGTATCATCATTGTCAAGGCCACAACACCAATGGATGCAACCGGCCGAAAAAAGAAATCCAGCGACTGACCGGTCTAGGGCAGTTGATCAATTCCTACCAAGAAATAGACCGCCTCCTAGTCAAAGCATGAGATGTACAACCGTCAGAATTGGCGAGCCATCCACTGAGTTGAACCAAGTTCTAGTGGATGGGGAGATTACTGTTAATGTGCTGTTTTTATCAATGTTGCTTCAACTCAAACTAACCACTGACAACATCAAGTTGGCATCAGTCAGCGCACGTGTTTCGGGGAACGCCCCGGTACGAGTGATGGGCACCATTACTCTCCTAGTCACTCTTGAAGAAGTACCTCGGCAAGCATCCTATGATGTACAGTTCGTTGTCATCAAAGCTGACTCTGACTACATCACAATACTCCAACAATCGCTTCTGAATGTTTTCCAATCCCGTTCCCGCCACTTCCATCCTTGAGCCGTTTCTATTTTTTTGCTCTTTTATTTATCTGCTATTGTAAAAACCCTCAAGCCCGGGCTTGCGAAAACTCTTTTTGCTATTTGCTTTGTTGATACCTAACTAAGAAGTGGTTCAGCCAGGCTAGGTCACGCAACCGGATTGCGTACCTACATTCTCTGGCAACTGGATTGAGTACCTGCATTCTCCGGCGGTCGGATTGAGTACTTACATTCTCCGGCAAATTAAGCCGCGAGCCCGACTCGCGCACCCCGTGGGGGCCTGCCCCCTCACGAAGAAGCCGCGAGCAGCCCTCGTGCAACCTAAGCCGCGAGCCCGACTCGCACACCCCGTGGGGGCCTGCCCCCTCACGAAGAAGCCGCGAGCAGCCCTCGTGCAACCTAAGCAGCGAGCCTGACTCGCGCACCCCGTGGGGGTCTGCCCCCCTCACGAAGAAGCTGCGAACAGCCCTCGTGCAATCTAAGCCGCGAGCCTGACTCGGGCACCCCGTGGGGGCCTGCCCCCCATCACGAAGATGCTGCGAGCAGCCCTCATGCAATCTAAGTCGCGAGCCTGACTCGCGCACCCCGTGGGGGCCTGCCCCCCTCACGAAGAAGCTGGGAGCAGCCCTCGTGCAATCTAAGCTGCGAGCCTGACTCGCGCACCCCGTGTGGCCCTGCCCCCCTCACGAAGAAGCCACGAGCAGCCCTCGCGCAATCTAAGCTGCGAGCCTGACTCGCACACCCCGTGGGGGCCTGCCCCCCTCGCAAAGAAGCTATAAGCAACCCTCGTGAAACCTAAGCCGCGAGCCTGAGCCGTGCAATCTAAGCCGCGAGCCTGACTCGTGCAACCTCGCAAGGGCCTGCCCCTCCTTTCGCGACAAAGCCACGAGCCTGAGCCGCACAAATAAAGACGTGGACTAAAGCCGCGCGAACAAAGCCACGGACTAGAGCCATGCAAACGAGAACAACTAAAATGACATGAAAATAATAATGTCATAACAAAATAGCTGGAATGATACAGAAAGGAGCAACCAACGCTTAGGGGTAACAACGACGAATGCTAGACAAAAGGCAAAGTACAGTACGACCAACTAAAACGACAAAATATAAATACACAGCTACAAATATAAAAGACCACTACTCGTCATCAGAGCCAGAACGCTCATCTTAGGAAACATCTGCAAAGCCAAAGCCGGATGTGTCACATCCCAAGCTCTTGCTAACCAGGCGGAAGGCCTTCGAAACACCGCACCGGAGCGCTAGCTCACAAACATCATCCATTTGGGGCTCCACCTCCTTGGACCAAATCTCGTCAAGAACCACCTCTACAATCAAGCTACGGTGTCTCATGTAGTCCAAAGATTCCAGGTATTCTGCAAGTCCCGCAGCCTTCAGCTCTGACACGCGACTATCAGAAGACAACATCTCCACTTAGGCCTTTGCCGCCCGTAGCTGAGTCTAAGACTGGTGGCTTCCTCCCTTGTCGCCTGCAGCTGAGACTCCAATACCAAAGTATCCTCCTTCGAGTGCTTCAACATCTGGGTGGTCCTCTCCACCAGAGTTTTTGTTGGATCCCTAGTTGGATTTGCGCTAGGTTCACTAACTAGGATGTCTGACCCATAATGTATAGTCAAGGTCATGTGTTTTGAGTCCTAGAGTCTAGGTTAAGTCTTTAGATTCAACCATACATGGACCAGCCAGCAAAAGACTCAAGACTTAGAAGAAAATCAAGTTTATAGAGTGAGTTCGACGTTCGTCGAACTCAGCTCGACGATAGTCGTGCTCCGCTCGACGAACTCAGAAGTTAATTCTCTGAGTTGAGCTCGACGATATTCGAGCTCAGGTCGACGAATTCTGGAAGTTCAACACATTCTGTCCAGAATACTTTTTTTGAACTCAGGTCGATGAAGACAGTTTATCATCTCGACGAACTTGGATCTCAGGTCGACGAACTCTGTTCTATGGTCGACAATTTCTGTTGCAGTTCCAGACTTAGAATTTCCCTTAATCTCTGTCCTTATTCCATATTATTTAGCAGTAATTCCTGAGTAATTAATGCATATATTCTCTGAATATAGCCGTTATTTGGCAGCATTAATTATGGTCTTCATCAGGTTAATTACTTGCCTAATTTATTGGGACAGTTGGGGAAACACATTAAAGAAATATTCTTCAGCCGTATTTCATTCTCCAGACAATCAACATTCAATGCAATGGAATTCAAAATTCAAAGGAGAATTAAACCAGAGAATATAAAAGAGATTTTCTCTTTCAGTCGAAAAGAACAAGAGACAGAACACATACAACAGAAAATATAGAAACAGTCTCAGACACTTTCCTGTGCAGAAAACATTTTGTTTTCACCTTGATTTTTCTGAAGAAAAACAACAACAAACACAAAATCAAGAGTCTTCTTCACCTTCCACTCCAGAAACTTTCAAGGACAACAAATCTCTATTATTCAGAAGTTCCTGGATCATTTTCAAGTCAAGGCTGAAGACTGAAGACCTACTTCACCATGTGCAAGGCTTCAAGTGATTCTAGAGAAGCCTTGACAAAAACAATTCACTTGTCTTCTCAGTTGTTTTAGAAAGATAAGACACCATCAATCTCTCTCCCCTCTCTTGTATAAAGAGTTTATTAACTCCCTTCAAAAGTTTATTTGGTTTTTGGGCACCTGATCAAAAGCTCAAAGGTGGCAGTCACCTGATCAAAACCTGTTAGTGGATTCCTATCAGTGTGACACTCACACAAAGATGTGGGTGACGAGATGGAATAGGGGCGCTCCTCACATGCATAAACCACAGAGCATTCACATAGACATGAACGATTGCAATAAAACTAACTCAGGGTTCATACAATCACATACAAATATCCAAAATCCAAAGAGAAATAAACTACACAAGAAGAGGGGGAAGAATACAACCGAAGCACGAAGACTCATCCAAGTTTCACGGCCGGAATCGAGGGTTGTCTTGCCTCGTCCGCGCTCGAACTTCGAATGTCGTCTGGGGTCCAGAAGAGTTATCACCTTCTTCCAATATACCTGTCTTCTTCGTCAATAGCCTCTGATTTTAACTTTCATCGAAGAACTCTTCAAGAGCGGCGAGAAATCCCTCGAATTGGAGTTTGGAGACTTGCGAATGATGGAGGAGGCAGAGAGAAAATTCTAGCAAGAGATTGGCAAGACAAGCTTGGCCGGAACTCCTCAAGAAGATGGTTGGAGGTGGAGCGGTGGAATGGGGTGAGTTGAAACCCTAAGGTGTGAAATAAATCGTTCTCCCCAAAATGGTTGGAGTCCTGCAGATTAAATAGTAAACAGTCAAAAAATGGTCACGCACAGTCGAACACACGACCGTGCGTTAATCATGCATTAATAACAGCACATAACTCCTTTAGCCAGATATAGCAGGAGACCGTATGTAACACCCCAAAAAGGAGTTGTTGGTAATAGGCTAAAGTCGACCTGAGCTCGACGAAATCGTCGAGCAGAGCTCGACGAAAGCGCTGAGCAGAGCTCGACGAAAGCGCCGAGCAGAGCTCGACGAAATAAGCTCTCATGTATTATGGCCCATTCGACAAACTCAGACTTCGTTCGACGACTTCTCTTCTGTTCGATAATTTACGTTCGATGAACGTGACTCCGTTCGACGAATTGTCGAAATACGATGTCTCCGAAGTGGCGATTCGTGTCAGGTGGCTGGTGTGCAGCCACTGAGCGGTGGTTGACTTTGTCAGCTCAAACCCGAGTCGTTGTTTTATTTTGATGAGAAGAGATCAAATGGCTAGGGTAAAACCCTAGGCCACATATGCAGAGGGCTGGGACTGAGGAAATCATTCTTTCATATTCACACACTCTTTTCTTTACTTCCCGAGTTCTGAAGCAGAGGACTCTCAGCCGGTGCTAGGGTTTGGGAGAGACTTGAAGTTGTTGGAGAAGATCTTGTGGTTGGAATCAAGAGCCGAAGCTAGAGTCACGAAGGGGAAAGTGGGGCGATCACTTCCATCTGCGTCAAAAAGCTTCGTCATGGCTAGGAAGAGAACTACAAGGGTAACGAGTTTCTCCCGGATAAGTGAAGTGCTCAATATGCATACTTGCATGGATCCCCTCACCAAAAGGTGAAAAAGGGTGGATTCTAGTGGGTAGATCGGTTTGATCCTCATATATTTCTGCATATAGATCCGAAAATGTAGAGTACGAAATATGCATGCTGTGTGAAGCCCATCTGGACAGGTTGATCTAGATTAGTGATGTTTTTGTGTTTGCGTGTCAGAGAAGACTCCATGGATATGTGTGTGATGTACGTGTGAAATCCGGAGTCTAGGGGTGTGCAGGATGCTGTATCAAAGTACTGGAAGCATTTCCAAGAAAATACCCGGGAAAGATTATAGTTTGGAGAACTGTTGGTGTCGCCGGACGATAGTGAGTGATGCCAGACGATAGCTCCCAGTGAGTTGAAAGTTTGTGTGGCCTGTCTCGACGAGACCTAGGGGTCGTTGTATGTAAGGTCGTGCGCTTAAGTTGTCTGGCTTGTGGTGGGTGCCAGCCCGAAATGGACAAAGTCATGTGGCTTGTGATGAGTTTAGCCGTGAAGGCCAGCTACTGTGTCATCAAGTTAAGTACCTCTGAACGACTCAAGTTAAGTACCTCTGAATGGGCAGTTGGTTGTCAAGTTAAGTACCTCTGAACGACGTAGTCGTCAAGTTAAGTACCTCTGAATGACAAAGTTATCGTTAAGTCATGGACCTCTGAACGGTGGTTATACACGGGGGAGTCCGGTACACCGAAAATGTGTCCTGAGTGCACGAGACGTGTGGTCGTTGGGCCAAGATTTGTGGTGAATGGTGCATAAGTGTACCTTAATGTTGTCAATACATATATACGTTATGCCCTGTTGCAGGGATGAAGATAAGCCACCCCGAGTAAGGGGTGAGCTCGTTATAATTGGGTCAGCAAAATGCTGACCGTTGCTTTGTTTGCCACGTTTTGGTGGGCTCTTTTGTGCAGGTGCTGGAGAGCCAAGTGGAAAATAGCGGGCTGAAGCCCATGCGCTGCAATTGGCTGGCCTTGAAGGCCCAAAAGCGAACATTTACTGTTTTCATGTGTGACCGGCCTGCGTGCCGATATATGAAACCACTTTGTATTAAATAAAACAGTTGTAATAAGGCTACAACGTAAACATGTGTTATGTGTATACGTTTATGTCATTCCTTTTTGTATAGGGGACATTCTCATTATGTGTGGGTTCTTAACTTAAAATACTTCCGCTGGAATGCTCTGAGGTAGGGTGCGTTTATAATTGAACTTGGATTTGGAAATAACTTGTAATCTCCTTACCTGTCCGTAGTATATGACGTCGGGCCCCGGCCGGACCTTCTGTTATATGTTATATGACGGATGAGGGCTTTACAAAATTGGTATCAGATTCCATTCTCGGTCTTTCTTATTAGAATTTGTGGTCGAATTCTTTTAAGGGGTGGTGAGCACGTGTATGTGCGCTACCGTTATGACAATAATGAACCCATGAATGTCCACTTAGGAATGAAAATACACATATTTGAGGAACTGATATGTTTCTGTGATTGCTTTTGACAATATTTGTAGTTGCTTATTTGTGTGTTTCACATTGTAGGTAACTAGAAGTGGTGCGGGGCATCAAGAACCCCAGCGCACGGTGGAGAGTAGTGCACCAAATAAGGTTCCAACACCGACTCCTTCGGCGAAAACTATACGGTTGGTTGCTGAATCCATGTTAGCAATGATTAATGCGCAACCAGGGGGTCAGAGGCAACCTCATATTCCTGCGTTGGTCGAGGAACCAGTTGGCGTGGTGGAGCGCGTAGCAGTGCGACCGGTGGTCGTTGAGCCAATGACCGTAAGGCGAGCGACAAAAAAGCAACTGAAACACGTGATGAGTTTCAATCCCCTAGTGTTTGTGGGTACTGAGACCCCTACACAGGCCGAAGATTGGCTCTCAAGAATAAGGAGGGTCCTGACGGCAACTGAAACAAAAGAGTGGCAAATTCACCGTGACTACTTTCTTGCTGGATGGTGAGGCAAGATTATAGTGGGATGAGCTGGACCTGCACCAGTTTGCTGGTCGACCGTTGATTGAGATATTAATAAAGGAGTTCTTCAAGGTGTTTTCTAGCAAGATACATTCCATCGGCACAACGGATTGCGATGGAGAACCAATTTTAAAGGCTAACTCAAGGCGAGAGGTCGGTGGATGACTGCTTATACGAGTTTACGAGATTGAGAAAATATGCAAGCTTTACATTTGTAGATAAGTAACGAAAAACAAATCAATTCTATGAAGGGCTGAGAGATGACCTGCGATTGCTTCTCTCAGGACCGATGACACAGGGTTTCCTTACCTTGGTCAATACGGCTCGTTCCCTTGAGCTGGACATGAAACGTGTGCAGCGTAAAAATGACTTGGCGGGGAAGAAGATAGAGTTTAAAGTACCTAGTTCTTCAAAGTCTGGGTTTTGACGATGAAAAAAGAAGCCTAAAACTTCTGTACTGGTTCCTTCTTCTCCTGCGTCTGGAGCAACGTCTGGGAGAGGTCCGCCGACATGTTATACATATGGAAAGGTGGGTCATATCGCTCGAGACTTCTGGAGTGGTCCAAAAGGGGAGAAAAAGACGGGTGCGTCTTATTCTGAAATGGGAAAGGACAGTGGTGTAATCGACTACATCCCAAGTGCAACACCGAGTTTATAATCTTGGCCAACAGGAGATCATAAAACAAAGTGACGTCGTAACAGGTATAAGTTAAGATTCAGTTTTTACTGCTTTCCATACTTATTACCTTGTGCGTTGCTTGTGTGTGATTGGTTTGAATTAGACTTTGTCCTGATATCGGAACATCCGGCGAGAGCACTGTTTGATACGAGAGCTTCTCATTCTTGTCTGTCGAAGGACTTCGTAGGGCGTATCAGAGTGCCTTCGTTTATGCCGACAGATCGAGTGAATGTGCTGCTACCTAACGGTTGCTTGATGTGTGTGGATCGAGCCTGCTGTGTTGAGGTATGAATAGGAAGTCAGGATTTTGGATTGGAAGCATTTGTGCTCCCGAATATCGGAGTTTGATGTAATCTTTCGTATGAACTGGCTCTCGGAGCAGCGTGCCTATATAGATTGCAACTCTAAGGAAGTCACACTGGGCAGAGCACCAAACGAGAAACTAAATTCGCTGGAATGCGAGGATTGAGCAAGACATTGCTGTTTGCTGTCCAAGGAGTCAAGGCAGTTCGGAAGGGCACGAATTTGTTCTTCACGCTGTTGGAGGCTGTTGAGCTGAAGCCCAGTATGAGTGATGTTCCTATTGTATCAGAGTACGCTGATGTGTTTCCTAAGGATCTTCCGGGGTTACCGCCCCAGCGGGAGATGGACTTCTCTATTGAGTTGGTGTTAGGTGCGAAACCTATGACTTGCTCGCTATATCGTGTTGCGCCAAAGGAGATGACAGAACTAAAGGTTCAATTGCAAGAGTTGCTGGAGCAAGGCTTTATACGCTCAAGTATATCACCTTGGACCGCTCTGGTCCTATTTGTGAAAAAGAAGGAAAAAAGCTTGCGGCTATGCACTGACTATCGAGAGTTGAACAAACTAATGGAAAAGAAGAAGTATCTGATTACACAGATTGATGACTTGTTCGATCAGTTAGTGAGATCAACTGTTTACTCGAAGCTAGACTTGAAGTCTGGCTATTATCAGTTGAAGATTCGGGAATGTGATATTCCCAAGACAGCATTTGGAACACGCTATGGTCACTACAAGTTCACTGTAATGTCGTTTGGGCTAACAAATGCGCCATCGGTATTCATGGACCTAATGCATCGAACGTTTCGAGAGTACTTGGATTTATTTGTAATTGCCTTTATTGATGACATATTAGTGTACTCTCAGTCTGAAGAACACCATGCAAACCATTTACGGCTGGTGTTGCACACCCTGAGAAGAAACAAGTTCTATGTCAAGTTCTCAAAGTGTGAGTTCTGGCTGTCGTCGGTGGCCTTTCTTGGCCATATGTTTAGTGGAGAGGGCATTGTGGTGGATCCTGCAAAGATTGTTGCGATACGAGAGTGGCCGGTGTTGTCTTCTGTAGCCGAAGTCAGGAGTTTCCTTGGACTAGAAGGCTACTACAGGCGCTTCATAGAGAACTTTTCGCGGATAGCCTTGCCTCTTACCACACTAACGAGGAAGGATCAGAATTTTGTTTGGACGCCAGAGCGCGCGCGAGCTTTTGAAGAGCTGAAGAGCCGCGGCCGATGCTAGAGCTGACTGCCCTCCTCTTTCCGCGGCCGGTCATCCCGCCGGCTGCGGCTCTTCCTCCTCGTCGCGGCCGGTCATCCTGCTGGTCGCGGCTCTTCCTCCGTGCCGCGGCCGGTCATCCCGCCGGCCGCGGCTCTTTCTCCTCGCTGCGGACGGACATCCCGCCAGCAACGGTTCTTCCTCCTCGTCGCGGGCGGACATCCCGCCGGCCGCGACTCTTCCTCGTCGCCGCGGGCGGACATCCCGCCGGCCGCGACTCTTCCTCCTCGCCGCGGGCGGACATCCCGCCGGCCGCGGCTCTTCCACTCCGTCGCGGCCGGACATCCCGCCGGCCGCAGCTCTTCCTCCCCGTCGCGGTCGGACATCCCGCCGACCGCGGCTCTTCCTCCTCCGGTGGACGATCGCCGCCAAGATGGCCGCCCGTGAGGAGTTCTCTCTGCCGCCTGGTCATCCTGCCTCGATCATAGCCGTCCATTACACGAATAACCACCCGCGTAACCACCATGGCTAGTGGAGAATATTTTTATTAAAATAATATTAGTGTGCACTTATAGAATATATTTGCCAAAAACTATACTAAATATGACGTGCATTTAGTAATTTGGGTGCATGTGTGGATATTTGAATAAATATCGTAAGCACCCCTAAGAGCCTATAAAAGGAACCTCAAACCCCCTTTTGTTTTTATTTTTTCCTCCTCCGGCTTTCTCATTCCTCAGGTCGGAGCTCTATCAAAATCCTCATATGAACCTCCTCCTCCCGTCGAGCCACCCAAAAATTCGCCCAAGTACACGACCTCCAGAGAATAAGACGTTCTGTCCGCCGCTCTGTGAAGTCTCCCGCGTTCGCGAGCGCGAATGCGCGATACACTTTAAGTCTCCACCAACGTTTCTCAACGTGTCATGACACAAAGTTTACCAACCAAACAGCGTCTGAGAACACCCGTCTCCACCCAAAGGTGACTGAAACAGAGCTTCATCTGAGGCGGTCTGTCGCCCACCAAGCACACTTATAATCTCTCTCGTCTCAAAGCTGCAACGAGGAGCGACTGTCGCCCTCGATTCCTCCAACATGTAAATCGCAACCAATAGTGAAGTTTGACTGACACCGTTTCAGTCACGTGGTTTTTTTACCAAGTTGAGAAGGTTTTACATGTTAAAATCTTTTTGTGTTCTACTCTACTTATTCTGTTGACTTGTGCAAGCTTGACCGCTTTACAGGCTAAAACGATCTAATTTATTTCGATCTATCCGGAGAATTAAGTTGGCCGCAACATCTTTTAATTAATTATTTAAAGTAAAAATATCAATATTTCAATATAAATTTTTTGAGAATGCAACATGTCAAAATTAAATAATCATCTTCCAATGTGCAGGTATCTAGTGCCAAAATCCCAATTTTCTTATATGAATTTTCGAAGAAATTAATTATGATTTTTACAATATAAATAGTAAATACCAGCAACAATTTTGATTTATTTTGTAATAAATCACAATTAGCAAGCTTAATGAAATATTGATCAAATTAATTCAAAGCTTATTTATCTACCGTAAGTTGTTTTTATCTCCCCTCCCGTTGCCCCGACTACAATCTCCATTCTCTCGCGAATCCACTCTCGCCGACGACCAGGTGCCGGAGAACTCTCCATTGACATTTCCGTTCATCTTCCGCCGGATCTCCCGACTCGAAGAGTGAAAGGATGAGTGGAAGCGGGACGAAGAAGGTGGCGGAGACGGCTGTCAAGGCGACAAAAGCGATTGACTGGGAGGGCATGGCGAAGTTGATCGTCACCGACGAGGCTCGAAAGGAGTTTGCCAACCTCCGCCACGCGTTTAACGAGGTTAACCAGCAGTTGCAAACCAAATTCAGCCAGGTTTTTTTCCCATCCCGGATCTAGGGTTTCCTTGTTCCTTATGTTTCTTCAGAGGGTATGCTGCCATTTTATTTATTTTAGCACGGGTTCTAGTGTTTCCATTCACATTTGCTGAAGTTAGTATAGTGTTATGTCTATTGTATATTTGCTTCATGTGATTTTTATTGATCCTGAGATGATTTCTATTGTATATTTTGCTTCAGGGTCGTGGACTTCATCCAAGACATTTTATGTGCATTAAGAAAAAAAAGTATATCGACTATATGATGAAATTATTAAAGATGTGATGAAATAATAGCTAGTATTAGAAGTAATTATGAAGTGAACACATAATTTTTAATCATAGTAGGTTTGCATCATTTTAATGATTGAGAGGTCGATTGGGTTAATGGAAAAATTAGGAAATTGGCAATATTGTTTAGATGATAGATGGTTTCAAATTAATAGATCAAAGGTAAAGTTATCATTGTGAGCCAACAATCTACTGTCTACACACAAACAAGGCACATATGCACTTGAAACCACTCACACATGCACACACTTAGGGGTAACTTTGCTTTCCTCACTAGCGGGAACCGACTTTAATCCACGGGCACGCCAACTCCCATAACTTTATGATTCTTCACTTAAGGAATATGTCGCACGCCTGACGAAGGCAAGACGCAAAGGGGTCTTGGATCCTAGGATCAAGTTGCAGGCGCATGCCTGATGAAGGCAAGGCGCAGGCGCGCGCCTGACGAAGACAAGATACAACCACATTCATTTTAAATAATCAACAACAAACATCATTTCAGATTCTCGATCAAATTCTTCATGTCGTTAACTAATTAATTATTTATTATTATCGTTTATATCTCTTAAAAATAGAATCAATGCGATCACTTGTAACGTATCTATGTTTCAATGCACAATTATCTTTCACAAACATTAAATCAACAAAAAATTACCGAGTACTTACATTATTTTTTTCTTGATTTTTGAAGAAAAAATTTATAGCAAAAATCTCACTCAAGCGCGCCTTTTATATTTCTAAGGTGCAAATAAGATGCACGGAGGCGCAAACCTTTGAGCCCGGTGAGCCTTGAGCCTTAGGCGTGCCTTTAATAACATAGTGCTCTGCAATGCTAAATGAAATTAAATTTCTAATTTGTTGCAGGTTGCGTTTCAAAATGGCTTTGTTGAATTTAATGTCACCCTCTTTAATTTAAATTACTCATAGAATTTTTTTTGTATTGCATTCATCCCATCGGATGCGACTACTTGTGCAATACAAACATACCCTTTATCATTTCTTCACTGGTCCCTTACTTTGTCGCATATTTTTCCTTGAATTGTACATATTGAAATGTTATCAGTTGTAGATATTTTAAAATCTTCAAAATATCTATTTTGGTCATATTTTTGTCTTCATTATATGTTTTGTTTGGTAACTGATTGACATGTAAATTTTTTTACTTAGGAACCAGAACCCATCGATTGGGAGTACTATAGAAAAGGGATTGGCTCTCGCCTGGTGGATATGTATAAGGAGGCTTATGAAAGTATGCTTTCTGTCTTTATGCTACTATGAAAAATATATATTTCATGTTTGTTTTGTCGAATTTGGTTGTTTCACTAAAGATATGTGTTGAACATATTAAAATGAAAATAGAAGGCGTATTTTATTCATCCTCATAGAGACATTATATAGGAAATACATGGACTCATAAAGACGAACTCAAGATGTGAGACTAAATTCAACAACCCCTCAGGACTCTAATAGACCGACATAATACTATAAAACTCATAAACTCCAACAATCTCCCTCAAGTTAGAGCGGGAAACTCCAGCTTGAAAACATCAAATAAAGATAACGGAGGTAGGTGATGTGGGACAAAACATTAGACGGGCCACTATGGGAAATTCCAAATCGTGGAATTAGGTCGGGGACATAGTCACACACGACGCAGACCCACACATGACACATGACCCACACACGACGTGTACTCGCTGGAATCAGGCCAACCAACATCACCTACACAAACAACACACAAAAGTGAACAAACTATGTAGATCTAATCATCAAACAGGCATCTGAGGATAATCCGTCAATGATAATCCGCACAAAGGGCGTTCCCACACAACACAGTTCTGCACGACACAGTCCCACGCGACATAACCCACCGAGATTAAAGCAACCAACATCAGTCGTGACCCAACACATGACCAATCGAAAGAAACATGGGGAGACGCTAACTACATACGAGTACATAATCCAAAGGGTCGTGAGGGACTAAGACGAACAACGAGAAAGATCATCTGAGTCGCCCTCATCTCAAACACCCCTCTCACATGGAACACACATGAATATATGCATAACATGACCATAAACAAATACAAGCAACAACATGACAATAAAGACATAAAACAATAAAAAATAGCACAAACTTTAGCATCCGCAAGATATCAACATCCTAGAAGGTGTAGCAGCGATTGGAAGTGATAGAAACCAGAGTGGCAACTGCTGGAGTCATTGGAATCGCAAGTAGACGACAGTAGCGGCAGCGAACACACTGCTAGAATCGCAGGGCGTAGCAACTTGACAACAAGAACGAAGAACTGAAGAAGTAGTTGACTTGAGCGGGAGAGCGAGGGCCTGGCGGGATCGTCGACGAGAGCTACAGTCGGGCATGACGAAGGAAGCGTCGGCTGGATCAGAAGGTGTTGTCATTTGGAAGAGATGTCAAATGACGATTGGTACAGGGAGGAAGTCCAACTGGGAGCAGGGAGATCGTCTTCATCAACAATGAGCATTGGCTGGATCGAGAGGATCATTGACAAAAAAAGCAATTGGCGGAGCTGTCGATGACAGATAGAAAAGCAGCCTCAACGGATGGGTTTGAAGCCGAGAACTAAGCAGAAACAGGCTAACAGAAGCTTCCACAGGGAGAAAAAAAGGTTACCACTAGATCTGAGGGAATGCAGAAGACCTCAGGGATCGAACATGGAATCGAAGGGATTGACAGGATCTTCTTCGTCGACAGAGGGAAGATGGACTAGATTGGATCAATGATGTCCAGCGGAAGACGCAACGGAATCGTCAGGAAGAAGACGCACAGAGTCGGCAGGACAGGCCAAAATATGCCTCAACAGGCTCCGAGTAGGATCATTGACGAGAATAGTGGACAAAAGAAATGAAGAAATTGCGGCCATGAGCAGTTGGACGCGTCAATGAGAGCAAGAGATCGGTCGAATCCGTGGATGCTTCAGACTGGATCTGCGTCGATGCCAGATCAACAAAAGAATAACGGGGTCGGCTAAATCCGTGGCTCCATGAGCCTGGCTTCTATAACATGTTGAACATAATAAAGTGAAAATAGGTGTATTTTATTCATTCTCATAGGGGCATTGATGCGGAGCAGAGACGAGGACGCGCTTTGGGCCCGTTCGGGACTGATTTGACAACTTTCCATATATGGCGTGCCCGAATCGACGATCGGACTCCGCGATTGCGTCCGGAGCGTCGCCGCGAGTCAAAATCTTATATTACTTTATTTTTTTGGACTTTTATTTCATGTATTCTGAGGCATCTTCCGCCGGCCAATAATAGTAGTCGAATGGGATGCCCCAGTGTTTCTTTTATTATAAATAAGAGTGGTAGGGGGCTGAATTCAGAGCATTGCAGAATTTGGAGACTTCTATTCCCGGATTACAGCGATCACTCCCCGGTGCCGACGTCGAGGAACCCTAGACGACGACTCCTAGGCGCTCAAACTTCCCCCCAAGGTACTACCCATCCACAACCTTTTTCTTCCCCCTCCGAAACCCTCATCTGCAGCCCCTACAGCCCCCAAATCCCAACCCCTACCGCTGTCCAGGAAGCCTGAACACTGGTTAACGACACTGTTCACCGACACTGTTCGCTGGCAGTGCTTACGGATCCCTGTTCACGAATTACTGTTCGCCGACACTGTTCACTGACACTTCCCTCCGCTTCTTCCCTCCCGTGGATCCACTCCCCTTTAGCCCTAATTTCTTGGATCAATTCAAATCTAGGAATTTCAGCCCCGATCCGTTATTTCCACCGTCCGTTTATCATCCCTCACCCGGATCCGATCCCAACATTTTAATCTACTCCTTCCCTGCCCAGATCTACTTGTACGTGGCCGGATCTACCCATTTCTCACCTGATCTCATCCTTTACCGCCGAGGACAACCACCGCCTTCATTTTCACGTCGCCGGTTCCACCTCCGATCGCCGATCTACACATCCAGACCCTTATTCTTCAGTGTATCGGTTCATCCCGCTACTTTGTGAGTTTATTTTGTGGTATTTGATTATTTGATTTGACATTTTCATTTGGTGAATAAATGTATGTGTTGTGATTCTTGCTCGTAGAAATTGTTTCGGTCCGCTACTAATTTGCAGGAGGAGACATTCGCCGCGCGCTTTGCTTTGGCCCTCCGAGCGGAGGAAGCCATTATAAATTGTCAAATTAATTAACTGTTTTCAATTTCAAATATTTGCGTGGAGCTAGAATTATCATTGCTCAAATTTATTTGTCGATATATCAACGATTACATTGCATTTAAGTTCCGATTAGCGTGTCACCCTTGCACTATCAGCTAGCGTTGTAGGTTTTGTGCACCCATAGCCTACCCCTACATCAGACATTACATAGGAAATACATGGATTCATAAAGACGGACTCAAGATGTGGGACTAAATTGAACAACTCCTCAGGACTCTAATAGAACTCATACTGCTATAAAACTCACAGACTCCAACAATATGGTATTGAAAGTGATGAATACTATCAATTAAGCTCTTCAGCCTTGTTGTTAAGGTGATATGATTCACGCATGCAATATTTTGAAACAATTCATTATGTATCCATAGAGGATACATTTATAGAGTTTCTTTTGTATCTGCTGGCCAATTTTTATGATGATATATATTTTTGTCGGATTTCTCTTTGAGCATGAAGACATACATGAATTAGCCTTGTACCTATACAATGCGTGGAATAATTATATGTTTCAGGGCAAGGAAGTACCGAACATTAATTGTTATTAAAGCTATTATAGCATAGACATGGGTTCATATTTATCTTTACATGATCTTCTTTCTTGAATATAATAAAGTCAATAAGTATACATAACAGCTAGATGTTGAGTCATAGCACTAAGTTGCTTTGAGTTTAATGGCGAAGAACAGTAGAATCATCTGAAAAATTCATTCAATAATGTGCATGTGCACTTTAATACTTTTAAGCACATTCCATTTCTTTTTCTAAGCACCATTAACATTACTTGATAAATAAAATTTCAAATTTAAACTATTGAAAGAGCAGTGTTCTGATCGAATAAGTTCACCATAGCAGATTAATGTTCCTTTAAAGCCAATTTTTGCAAAATTTGCCATCGATGTAAACTAAATGTAAAAAAATCCTGTACAATATAAATATGTTAGTTACAAAACAAGTGCGTGAGAGTACAGTGGCTGCACTATCAGCAATTGCTTCCACACTTATTACCACAGTAAGTGATGCGGAGTAGAGACGAGCACGAGTTTTGGGCCCGTTCGGGGCTGATTTGGCTACTTACCATATATGGCGTGCTCGGATCGACGATCGGACTCCGCGGTTGCGTACAACACATCGCCGCGAGTCAAAAACATATATTAGTTTATTTTTTTAGTTTATTTTCATGTATTTAGTGGCCGATCCCACCGGCCAATCATAGTCGTTGATGGTGAAGCCCTAATTTGTTCTCTTCTTATAAATATTGGTCTAAGTGGCTGAACCAAGACATTGCAGCTTTTGGAAAAATTGAATCCCGAAATCCCGCGATCCCTCCCAGGTGCCGACGACGTGGAACCCTAGGTGACGACTCCTAGGCCTCCAAACTCCTCCCCAAGGTAATCTCTACCCCCACTTTCATTTTCCACGCCTCAAACCTTCGTTTCACCCGCTGCATCCCATCATTCCAGCCCCCGGAAAACAGCCGGCCTGCTGCCCCTGTTCCGCCGCCCAACCCGCCGCCTCCCCTCAAACCCGCCGCCTCTCCACCGCCGCTACAGGGCCGCCTCCACCTCTTGTCCCCTCCCACATTGTTGGCCGACCAGCCCTCATCTCTTACCAAATCCGGCCACCCCAAGGGCCTTTTTGCCCTAACCGACTACCCCCACATATCCCCTCTGTGGATCCACCATCCTAATAGCCCAAAAATTCTAGATCAGTCCAGATCTAGGATTATAACCACCCGATCCGTTATTTTCACCTCACAAACTTTTCATTTTTGCCCGGATCCGATCCTAAATAGCTGATCTCCCCCCCGGCCAGAATCTACTTATTCGTGGCCGCATCCACCATTTTATTGTCCGTTCGCACCATTCTCCGCTGAGGGCAGCCACCGTCACCGTCGCCTCGCCACCGGTTCCATCTCCGATCGCCGATCTACACATCCGGCCCTCTAAATCTTCAGTGCCTCGGTTCAGCCCTCTACTTTGTGAGCGTTTGTATTATTGTACTATTTGATTCACATTTGCATTTGGTAATTTATCATATCTTGCTGCGATTTCTGTTCGTGGAAATTTGTTTTTGTGCACTAATAACTTGCAGGAGGGAGCATTCGCCGCGCGCTTTGCTTTGGACCTCCGAGCAGAGGAAAGCCATTTCAATTGCCTAAATAAATAATGGCTTTTCTATTCAAATATCTGTGTGGTGATAAAACTTACATTGCTTAAATTATTTGTCAAATAGCGGTCATTGCATTGCATGTAGAGTTGGATTAGCGTGTCACCCTAGCACGATCACCTAGCGTTGTAGGTTTTGTGCACCACTAGCCTACCCCTACATCATTTTGGTATCAGAGGGAGGTTAGGTCATTTGCATGCTTTGTAGTGGTAGATCATATAGAGTCTTTAGGTTCATCCATGACTAATTATTGTCGTCGTTCCTCTCCTCACTTTGGGGATTCTGAGTCCGCCTATACCCAATCTCATAGAGCAACTTCAGAGAAATCCTCAAGTTATCATGATGATTATTATCGTCTGCGGCACACCACTTCTCGAGATCGTGCCGACCCACCGACACAACCTCACTATGCCAGAGACGATCAGTATGATGATTGTCGTCGTTCATCTCCTTGCACGCGAGCGGATCGTGTTAATCTTTCGACTCGACTTAATTACCTTATGGATGACTATTATGAGGATCGTCACTTTGAGAGAGATCTTGAGAGTCAGTTTCGTACAGTTTCTCCTTCTTTTGACGGCTCATCGAGTCCCGAGTCTTTCAGTTATTGGCTCGTGGATATTGAGTATTATCTTGATCATTCTGAGTTATTCGGTGAGCGTCGTGTTAAGTTTGCGGAACTTAGACTTTAAATCAGACAAGAGCTTATTGGGCTAGCGTTGAGAGGACCCGCGAGCGAGACTGTTTTCGTCGCATCACTAGTTGGACGGACATGAAGCGTATATTGTGTCAGAGATATCTGCCTTCGTCATATCGGAGTCGCTTGCTCGACCAATTATTTTCTCTCCAACAAAAATCCATGTCTGTCGTTGAGTACCGGGATCGCTTTGATGAGTTAGTTGTGCGGAGCGATCTCCGAGAGGACCCAACAATGGCCACTACCAGATTTCGTTCTGGACTTCGATCTGACGTTCGTACTACGGTGGTTTATTATAGCTCAAATTCCCTCGAGCAGACGTATAAGCTTGCCCTTCATTACGAACAATCTTTGAGATCCGCCAGAGCTGGTTGGTTGGACCCTCACCTTGACCTCCGCAGTACGAGTCCTTCTCATACTGAGGTCACCATGAGGCCTACCACTGTCCTGCCACCCTCGACGGAAGTGATACCTGATACAAATTGCTCTCACCCCATCGAGATGCTTAGCCCCGTGAGTGACCTATCTCTTGTTTATGACCCGTCTCTTGTGACTCCGATGGAGGGTGAGCCTGAGCGACCGATTGAGTCTGTAGTGTTGTGCCCCTCACCCACACTTCCACTTTTGACATGTCCGGGGTTGATTAACACTCATACCCTAGACTCATGTCTTGACACCGCACCCGCAGACCCATTCTTGAGCGTAGGTCTATGTCGTTTTTCCCTTGGCATTACCCTGAGCCACGTTATGACCGAGAGCTCATAGTCTGGTGTTGATCTCGTAGTGGCTATGTCACCCATGCACGGGGACACTACCCCTTTCGATGGTCCTCATCGGGAGGACCTTAACCTTAATGACGAGCCCTATAACGAGCCCCTTGTTGAGCCTCTTAATGATACACCCCATCTTGGTGAGGATGAGACTCGGGTGAGCCACTCAGATATGAAGTCTCTTTCATTATCATCTCTGGCCTTGCCCCAGAGAAGGGACCTTGAGTGGAGCATGACATATGTAGAGCCTACCTTGAGTCCACTTGAGTATACTCATATTGTGAGGACCTACCTTATGACGCCTTACACTCTGGATGAATTTTGGGACACGCTACCCGCTGAGCCACCCGATGAGTTCTTTCTTGTATGGGACGCTCACCATATTTTAGAGTCACGACTTCTAGTCGGTGTACATGATTTTCACTCAGGTGGTTGTCTCCTTCGTGATGACTTTTCTTACACACCTCTTGGGGACCACCTTGATGTGCTACGTTCCCCGAGAGGCATTTGCCTTTTTACGAGCCCGTATTTGAGTATTGTTGTCTCTCATGGTCATCTGAGTAATCGTCACACACGGGATGAGTTTGTCTACACTCCATCGAAAGAACCTCCTGATAGGCCACCCCATTTTAGAGACATCTCAGACATTATTATATTTTCCTGTAAAAAGTGTACCGTGTCTATCGTGTTGTCTTTGCATCATTTGCATTACCTGCATGAGTCTGCTGAGTATTTTACACGACATTTGCATGAGTTACATGAGTTGGTTTGCCGACGAATAATAACAAGCACTGAAAATTATAAAGCACATGCAGATAAGCGAAGACGAGAATGAATATTTAATGAAGGCAAAAGGGTAATGGTATGAATCTGCCCCGAGAGGCTCCCTTCGGGGCCTGCCAAGAAGTTAAGCGCTATGCGAATGAGTCCGTACTATGTTATTAGTCGCATTGGGACAAATGCCTACCGGCTCGATATCCCGGCTAGTATGGAAATTCACTTGGTGTTTAATGTTGAGGATTTGACTCCATACTATGAACCTCACGAGTATGTGGACCCGAGCAGTGGAGATACCCAGTCACCCCCACTCCCACCGTCGTTACCTTACCACCATCATACGTCACCACTGTCTGGTGGCCCCTCCAGTCCACCCACTGTTGACACCCACCCACTGTGGGACTCGTCTTCTCTGGTTTCACCACCGACACCACCGATATCACCGGGACCCACCTTTCAAGAGATGAGAGCATCACAGAGTTCAGATTCCACCAGCTTGTTCCTACTTCAGATGGGTCGCGTTATCGCTACTGGGTACATTGTCGGGGCCGCCCCGACGCAGTTGACGCTAGGATACTTGCAGCAGAGCTTGATCGATTCGCCCCGGTACTTCGACTTCAGCACGACCGTCTCCATTCACCGGAGATGACAACTTTTCAGTCAGGGGGAGTTGATGGGCGAGGACACTCTTCTGTCGATGACACATGGACGACTCCCGGCGGACCTCTTCGAGTTGCACCTGACATTCATCGAGAGAATTTCGATCCCAATTCATCGGGAGATGAATCCTTTCAAGCCGAGGAGATTGATGCGGAGCAGAGACAAGCACGAGCTTTGGGCCCGTTCGGGGCTGATTTGGCGACTTACCATATATGGCGTGCCCGGATCTACGATCGAACTCCGCAGTTGCGTCCAGCACGTCGCCGCGAGTCAAAAACATATATTAGTTTATTTTTTAGTTTATTTTCATGTATTTAGTGGCCGATCTCACCGACCAATCATAGCCGCTGATGGTGAAGCCCTAATTTGTTCTCTTCTAATAAATATTGGTCTAAGTGGCTGAACCAATGCATTGCAGATTTTGGAGACATTGAATCCTGGAATCCCGCGATCCCTTCCCGGTGCCGAAGTCGTGGAACCCTAGGTAACAACTCCTAGGCCTCCAAACTCCTCCCCAAGGTAATCCCTACCCCCACCTTCATTTTCCACGCCTCAAGCCTTCGTTTCACCCGCTGCAACCCACCATTCCAGCCCCCAAAAAACAGCCGGCCTGCTGCTCCTTTTCCGCCGCCCGACCCGCCTCCTCCCCTCAAACCTGCCGCCTCTCCACCGCCGCTACAGGGCCGCCTCCACCTCTTGTCCCCTCCCCACTGCTGGCCGACCAGCCCTCATCTCTTACCAAATCCGGCCACCCCAAGGGCCTCTTTGCCCTAGCCGACTACCCCCACATATCCCCTCCGTGGATCCACCATCCTAATAGCCCAAAAATTCTAGATCAGTCCAGATCTAGGATTATAGCCACCCGATCCGTTATTTTCACTGCACAAACCTTCCATTTTTGCCCGTATCCGACCCTAAACAGCGGATCTACCCACCCCGGCCCGGATCTACTTATTCGTGGCCGCATCCACCATTTTATTGTCCGTTCGCACCGTTCTTCGCTGCGGGCAGCCACCGTCACCGTCGCCGTCGCCTCGCCACCGGTTCCATCTCCGATCGCCGATCTACACATCCGGCCCTCCAAATCTTCAGTGTCTCGGTTCAGCCCTCTACTTTGTGAGCGTTTGTATTATTGTACTATTTGATTCACATTTGCATTTGGTAATTTATCATATCTTGCTGCGATTTCTGTTCGTGGAAATTTATTTTTGTGCACTAATAACTTGCAGGAGGGAGCATTCGCCGCGCGCTTTGCTTTGGCCCTCCGTGTAACGCCCCGAAAATCGTTATCGAGCTGGTCGCGTCCAAAAGTAATTTTGGTGCCTGTATAGGGGTACACAGCGCAGGACACGGGCGTGTCCAAGGCCGTGTCTTGCTTGGTGTTTTGGCCGGCTGTATCCTGAGAAGGACACGACAAGAAACACGGCAGAATGACACGTGCATGTCATTTGACACGGGCGTGTGCCTACCCATGTCAGTACCCGTGTTTCCTAGAGTCGTGACGGTTATTTGTGACACGCCTCTGGTCACGGGCGTGTCCAGGACCCGGCACGGGCGTGTCAGGTTGAGACACGGGCGTGTCTTGCCCATGTGGTTTTTTTCTGCGTTCGACGATCGTGCCTGGATCGAGGCACACGGCCTGGGACACGACCGTGTGCGAGGCCGTGTTCGGCCCAGATTTGAGGATTTCTGTACAGATCTGAGCCGTTCGTTTTTTTAAGTAAGATCTGACGGCCCAGGCATGTTCCTGCTCTGTTAAGGCCGGGAATGATGACTTAACTACTTATTTCTCCCTTAAGCTTTCTCTTTCCAAGGAGTTAGAGCAAGGAGGAAGAAGGAGGAGGATTCCGGCCGCCGGCGGAGCATCGGAGCACCGTTTAGAGAACCGAGAGCGGATCCGTGGAGGAAATCCCGTTGCGAAGACTTCTATCCGTATAGTTTTCCATGGCGCAAAAGCGTACTACAAGGGTAATGATTCTCTACTTGAGCATGTGAAGCTCTCTTACATTTTGCATAGGGAAACCCGCTCCCGCGAGTGTGCGGCGAGTGTGCGGTGTTCCTTGGGGTTGACGGGAATAGTCCCCCTTGTGTTGCATATAGAGTCCGGAATCGAAGTACGAACATAAGCATTGTGTGTGAAGCTTACCCGGACATGTTGGTCTGTATCGGTGATGTTGCATTTGTTATGGTTTGCCGGAGAAGACTCCGTGCTTTGGGTTTTCGGGTTTCTACGCAGTAGATTGCAACAGAGATCCTTGGGGATTAACTCCAAGGTGCACCCGAAAAATTGAGCGGAATCGTTGTTCTACTAACTTGGCGGTCTGGGAACCGGCCTTGAACATAACTGGGTCATGTGATTGTTTAGAAATGGCAGGATCCGAGAGAAGCTTGGCTCGTGCGTACGTCTTAAGGTGTACTACGCGTTGTGAGCAACTGATAAGTAGAATCAGACCTGGGCTATGTGGTTCGGTGCGAGAGACCCGAAAAGAGGACTGACCGTTGACATAATCGGGAGCCTTAGACAGTGGTCAGAAAGGCTAAAATGCTCACGTTGTTGCCATCCTGGGGGTGGTGGTGAAGACGATGAAGTGTCAGGATTCACCGATAATGTGCCCTGAGTGCACGGGGTGTTTGCCTGTGCGAGCCTACACCTGTGGCTAGCATGTTTATACTATATTATTTAGCTGGGCTAATGTATTGCAGGGAAGGAGCACCGCCGTCCCGAGTTAGGGGCGGGGTCGTTATAATTTGGTCAGTTTTTAGCTGACCGTTGCTTTGTTTGCCACCGTGCGGTGAAATGTTGCTTGCAGGTGCTGCGGAGCCGAGTACCAAATAACGGGCTGAAGCCCATGTTGCTGTGCTGGCCCTAGAAGGTCAAAGCGTATAGTTGTATTTTATTTTGTCATGTGTGGCCGGCCTGCGAGTCGATGTATGGAAAACATTATTTAATTAAGTGAACCTCTGTAAGGCCATAAGGCTGTGTACCTTTCAGTGTATCTGTTTTCATTCCAGTTATAGTGGTGTTTGACATTCATGATTATTGGATTCAAGTTTGAGTTCTTTCAAATGTTTAAAAGCTTCCGCTAGAATGCTCTGTGTTAGGACGAGTAGTCTTAATTGGATAGTTTGGTTATTCATACGTAACCATTCCGACTGTCCGTGGTATATGGTGTCGGGTTCCAACTGGACCTTCTATTATATGACATACGACGGATGTGGGTGTTACAATTTGGTATCAGAGCCAGGTTACGGTCAGGCTTAAATGAATCGTGGGCGAATTCTTTTAAGGGGTGGTGAGCACGTGTGTGCGTCATCGTTATAACATCAAAAAGAACTCATGAATGTCCACTTAAGAATGAAAAATACACTTGTTGTGTGGAATCTGAGTGTTCTAAAGATTGCTTTTAGCAATTTGTGTGTCGTCTAATCTAGGTTATTTGCTATTATAGGCAGCTAGGAGCGGTGCTGGTCAATCAGAGCGTCCGCAATCGGCGGAAAGTAGTGCACTGAGGGATGTGCCTACAACACCTCCTTCAGCGGAAACCATCAGGTTGGTGGCTGAAACAGTTTTTGCCATGATAAATGCCCAACCTGCAGGGCAAATGCATCACACACCTCCTGTGAATGAGCAAGAACCGGTTAGGGAGGCAGAGCCGAGAGTGGTGGAGCGCTTGACAGTGGATCAGGTAGAGCCGAGGAGGGCTACAGAGAGACAGCTCAAACATGTAATGAGCTTTAATCCTCCGAGGTTCGATGGGGTTGGAACGCCAGCTCAAGCTGAGCATTGACTCTCTACGATAAAAAGGGTCTTGACGGTCACGTCAACTGAAGAATGGCAGAAGACCACCATAGCGACCTTCCTTTTGGCTGTTGAGGCGAGGCTTTGGTGGGATGAGTTGGAGTTTCATCTCTTAGTGGGAAGGCAGCTTGTTGATGTGTCTATGGAGGAATTCTCAAGATTGTTCTTGGCCAGATATCTACCCTCTGCTCAGAAGCTTGAGATGGAAAATCAATATCTTGGGTTGACTTAGAGAGCCAGAAGCGTGGACGAGTATCTCCACGAGTTTACACGGTTGGGTCGGTATGCTGGTGCTATGTTTACGGAAGAAGAGAGGAAGACCAACCGATTTTATGAGGGTCTACGCGGTGACCTACAGTTACTCCTTGCTGGGCTTAAGGCACAAGGCTTCCTAGCCTTGGTCAATGCGGCCCGGTCATTGGAAAAGGTTGTGAGGAAAGTCCAAGAGAAGAAGGACCTAGGGGAAAAGAAGACAGAGTTCAAAGTGCCAAATGCAAAGTCAGGATTCCGCAGATGGAGCAAGAAGCAGAAGACTTCGAACTCAGCCCCTTCGTCTGGTGCGTCGGGGGCAACCACAAGTCGAGTTCCAGGAGCTTGCTACAACTGTGGGAAGACGGGGCACTTTGCTCGTGAATGTTGGAGCGGACGTGCAAAGTCCGAGAGGAAGTCTGGAGCGACCTATGAAGAGAAAGGGAAGACGGTGGAGTCAACCGCGTCCCATCATGCTCCAGCCCAGCCTAGAGTTTATAATCTTGGTCTGCAAGAGACCATGAAACAAGCTGACGTGGTGACAGGTATGAGTTAAATTATAACAGTTTAACTTTATGTAGTTGTTACCTTTTTATATGTTAGCTTAAATTTGTTGGTGCTAGGCTTCGTGTTGATTTTCGATCGTCCGGCAAGAGCCCTGTTTGATACGGGAGCATCACATTCCTTCTTGTTCGAAAGGTTCATATCGCACATCGGGGTCCCTTCCTCGATGGCAAAAGACAGGTTGGATGTGTTGTTGCCCAATGGATGCTCCATGCGAGCGGATAGGTTCTGTGTGGTAAAGATTCGGATTGGGGACCAGGAGTTTGTTTTACGAGCGTTGGTTCTACCGTTAGTGGAGTTCGACGTAATCTTTGGTATGGACTGGCTCTCGGAGCAGCGAGCTTACATCGATTGCAACCGAAAGGAGGTTAAGTTGGGACTGCATACTGAACGGGAGACTATGTTTGCGGGCATGAAGGGGTCGGGTAAAGTTTTGATGTCGGCCCTTCAAGTGATTAAGGCAGTTCGGTCTGGTGCAGAGCTGTTTGTCACCTTAGTGCAGGCTTCAACGCCTAGGCCAATTCTGGACAGTATCCCAGTTGTGTCCGAATATCCTGATGTGTTCCCAGATGATCTCCCAGGAGCCCCTCCTCAGCGGGAGATTGATTTTACCATTGAGCTGGTACCGGGTGCCAAACCGGTGTCACGCTCTCCGTATCGGATAGCGCCGCGAGAGATGGCGGAGTTGAAGGTGCAACTGCAGGAGTTATTGGAGCAAGGGTATGTGCGTCCAAGTTCTTCGCCTTGGAGCGCACCAGTTCTTTTCGTTAAGAAGAATGATGGGAGCTTGCGACTCTGTATTGACTATCGGGAGTTGAACAAGCTTACGGAGAAGAACAAATATCCTATCCCTAGGATTGATGATCTATTTGATCAATTGGTTGGGTCAACAGTATATTCGAAGTTAGATCTGAAGTCCGGTTCCTACCAATTGAGGATAATGGAAAGCGACATCCCAAAGACAGCGTTCAGCACGCGGTTTGGGCATTACGAGTTCACGGTCATGCCGTTTGGATTGACCAATGCTCCATCCGTGTTTATGGATTTGATGAACAAGACGTTCAGAGAATACCTGGATCATTTCGTGATAGTATTTATCGATGATATCTTGGTATACTCGCAGTGTGAGGAGGACCATTACAAGCATCTACACATGGTGTTGGAGACCTTGAGGAGGAATCAGTTGTATGCAAAGTTCTCCAAGTGTGAGTTCTGGTTATCCTCAGTAGCGTTCCTTGGTCATGTTGTTAGTGAAGAAGGGATAGCGGTGGATCCGACGAAGATAGCGGCGATACGGGAGTGACCTGTATTGTCTTCAGTGGCGGAAGTTCGGAGCTTTCTGGGGCTTGCCGGCTACTACAGGCGCTTCGTAGAGAACTTCTTGCGGATAGCGTTACCACTCACGACGTTGACAAGGAAAGATCAAAGGTTCGTGTGGTCGCTGGAGTGTGAGCAGGCTTTTGAGGAATTGAAGAGGCGGTTGACCACCACGCCTATTTTATGTTCGCCGAGTGGAACCGAAGGGTTTGAGATTTATAGTGATGTTTCGGGCAATGGTTTGAGCTGTGTTCTGCTACAGCATGGGAGCGTGATAGCCTATGGTTCACGACAGTTGAAGGTTCACGAGAAGAATTATCCGGTCCATGACTTAGAGTTAGCGACCGTGATATTTGCTCTAAAGCTGTGGATGCAGTATTTGTACGGGGTAAAGGTCGATATATACACCGACCATAAGAGCCTGAAGTACCTGCTAGATCAGAAGGATCTGAACATGAGACAGCGGAGGTGGATGAAGTTCTTGGGGGACTATACCTTATGTACCTGTGAAAGGAAACGCGGTGGCGGATGCGTTGAGCCGCAGGGCTCCTGCGCAGGCCAGTTTGTTATCGGTACATGATGAGAGATTGGTCCGTGATTTGGAGGCATTAGAGATTTCCTGCGTCGATAAACAGTCTAGTGTCGGGGCGATATTGTGTTGGACAGAGGTGCAGTATGACCTGGCTGATAGAGTTCAACGGGCTTTGATTCAGGATAACAGCATGAAGCAGATCTTGGATGAATCTTTGGATCGGTCAAATTCCCAGTTTGCGGTTGAGGATGGACTGCTAAGGAAGGACAGTCGTCTATGCGTCCCTAGTGCAGATAATCTTCGGGAGGAGTTAATGTACGAGGCTCATCATACCAAGTACTCAATCCACCCGGGTAGCACGAAGATGTATAGAGAGACAAAGAAGTTATTCTGGTGGCCAGGATTAAAGAAGGATGTACACTTTATGTGACCAAGTGCCAAACTTGTGTTTTGGTGAAAGCGGAGTGTCAGAAGCCCGGAGGCTTCCTAAAGTCCTTGCCTATCCCGGAATGGAAATTCGACGACATTTCTATGGATTTTGTGCATGGTTTGCCAAAGTCGCAGAGGAGAAACGACGGCATCTGGGTGGTCGTAGTTAGGTTGACAAAAGTGTCGCATTTCATCCCGAATAGGAAGGAAGATCTAGTGGAAAAGTTAGCCAAACTCTATGTGGATAATATCGTACGGTTGCAATGTGTGCCGCGCAGTGTTGTTAGTGACCGAGATGGACGCTTCGTGTCGAAGGACTGAAGGCTGGTTGCATAATTTGTTGGGAACTAAGCTGAGTTTCAGCACAGCCTTCCACCCACAGACGGATGGTCAGACCGAGAGGGTCAACAGGACGATGGAGGACATGCTTCGCATGTGCGTCCTAGATTTCGGAAAGCATTGGGAGGATCACCTGTACATGGTGGAGTTTGCATATAACAACAGCTTTCAAGCGAGTATTGAAATGACACATTTCGAGGCCTTGTATGGGAGGAAGTGTCGTACGCCGTTGTCTTGGTTGGAGACAGGCGAGTCGAAGTTGTATAAACGTCAAGCGGTGGAAGACGCCACTTCAATGGTACGTACAATTCAGGAAAGGTTGAAGATCGCTCAGGACAGGCAAGCAAAGTACTATAACGCCAAGCATATGAACGTGGAGTTCGGTGTTGACGACTGAGTGTATTTAAAGATCAAGCCGTTCAAGGGTGTTTCGCGGGTTCGACGCTTGAAGAAGCTGAGTCCGAGATACCTTGGACCATTTGAAATCCTGGAGCGTGTTGGCGAAGCAGCGTATAAATTGAAGCTGTCGGTGGAGTTGAGTGGGCTACACGATGTGTTCCACGTATCGGTGTTGCGGAAGGCGGTGCAAGAGCCTTCGCAGATAGTCGCGGTTGATCAAGTGCCAGTGGATTACGAGTTGACGACAAAGGCCAAGCCTATACGTATAGAAGACGTTGAGGTCAAACGACTCCACAACAAGGAGATCCGAATGGTTAAGGTTCGTTGGGATAACTGCGGACGTGAGGAGCTTTCTTGGGAGCGAGAGCAAACTATGTTGGAGGAATACCCCGAGTTATTCCACTCAGGTAACATTTAATTTTTGAATACCTTAACTTAATTTTGGGACGAAATTCCTTAAGGGGGGAGATTTGTAACGCCCCGAAAATCGTTATCGAGCTGGTCGCGTCCAAAAGTAATTTTGGTGCCTGTATATGGGTATACGGCCCAGGACACGGGCGTGTCCAAGGCCGTGTCTTGCTTGGTGTTTTGGCCGGCTGTATCCCGAGAAGGACACGGCAAGAAACACGGCAGAATGACACGGGCGTGTCATTTGGCACGGGCGTGTGCCTACCCGTGTCAGTACCCGTGTTTCCTAGAGTCGTGACGGTTCGGGTGACGGTTATTCGTGACACGCCTCCGGTCACGGGCGTGTCCAGGACCCGACACAGACGTGTCAGGTTGAGACACGGGCGTGTCTTGCCCGTGTGGTTTTTTTCTGCGTTCGACGATCGTGCCTGGATCGAGGCACACGGTCTGGGACACGGCCGTGTGCGAGGCCGTGTTCGGCCCAGATTTGAGGATTTCTGTACAGATCTGAGCCGTTCGTTTTCTTTAAGTAAGATTTGACGGCCCAGACGTGTTCCTGCTCTGTTAAGGCCGGGAATGGTTGTTTAACTCCTTATTTCTCCCTTAAGCTTTCTCTTTCCAAGGAGTTAGAGCAAGGAGGAAGGAGGAGGATTCCGGCGGCCGACGGAGCATCGGAACACCGTTTAGAGAACCGAGAGCGGATCCGTGGAGGAAATCTCGTTGCGAAGACTTCTATCCGTGAAGTTTTCCATGACGCAAAAGCATACTACAAGGGTAACGATTCTCTACTTGAGCATGTGAAGCTCTCTTCCTTTTTGCATAGTGAAACCCGCTCCCGCGAGTGTGCGGCGAGTGTGCGGTGTTCTTTGGGGTTGACGGGAATAGTCCCCCTTATGTTGCATATAGAGTCCGGAATCGAAGTACGGACATAGACATTGTGTGTGAAGCCTACCCGGACATGCTGGTCTGGATCAGTGATGTTGCATTTGTTATGGTTTGCCGGAGAAGACTCCGTGCTTTGGGTTTTCGGGTTTCTACGCGGTAGATTGCAGCAGGGATCCTTGGGGATTAACTCCAAGGCGCACCCGAAAAACTGAGCGGAATCGTTGTTCTGCTAACTTGGCGGTCTGGGAACCGACCTTGAACATAACTGAGTTATGTGATTGTTTGGAAATGGAAGGATCCGAGAGAAGCTTGGCTCGTGCGTACGTCTTAAGGTGTACTACACGTTGTGAGCAACGGGTAAGTGGAATTGGACCTGGGCTATGTGGTTCGGTGCGAGAGACCCAAAAAGGGGACTGGCTGTTGGCATAGTCGGGAGCCTTAGACAGTGGTCAGAAAGGCTAAAATGCTCACGTTGTTGCCATCCCGGGGGTGGTGGTGAAGACGCTGAAGTGTCAGGATTCACCGATAATGTGCCCTGAGTGCACGGGGTGTTTGGTCGTGCGAGCCTACACCTGTGGCTAACATGTTTGTACTATATTATTTAGCTGGGCTAATGTATTGCAGGGAAGGAGCACCGCCGTCCCGAGTTAGGGGCGGGGTCGTTATAATTTGGTCGGCTTTTGGCTGACCGTTGCTTTGTTTGCCACCGTGCGGTGGAATGTTGCTTGCATGTGCTGCGGAGCCGAGTACCAAATAGCGGGCTGAAGCCCATGTTGCTGTGCTGGCCCTAGAAGGCCAAAGCGTATAGTTGTATTTTATTTTGTCATGTGTGGCAGACCTGCGAGCCGATATATGGAAAACATTATTTAATTAAGTGAACCTCTGTAAGGCCATAAGGCCGTGTACCTTTCAGTGTATTTGTTTTCATTCCAGTTGTAGTGGTGTTGGACATTCATGATTATTGGATTCAAGTTTGGGTTCTTTCAACTGTTTAAAAGCTTCCGCTAAAATGCTCTGTGTTAGGACGAGTAGTCTTAATTGAATAGTTTGCTTATTCATACGTAACCATTCCGACTGTCCGTGGTATATGGTGTCGGGTTCCAGCTGAACCTTCTATTATATGTCATACGACGGATGAGGGTGTTACACTCCGAGCGGAGGAAAGTCATTCCAATTGCCTAAATAAATAATTGCTTTTCTATTCAAATATCTGTGTGGTGCTAAAACTTACATTGCTTAAATTATTTGTCAAATACCGGTCATTGCATTACATGTAGAGTTGGATTAGCGTGTCAACCTGGCACGATCACCTAGCGTTGTAGGTTTTGTGCACCACTAGCCTACCCCTACATCAGTAAGTATTTGAAGAAATCATGCCCATCCTTGGAAATCACAAACTGGGATTTTTTTTGAAAGCAAAATATTCTTGCACAGCTTATAAGGTGATTTCAGGGAGAGTTTGATCAAAAAATATAGAGTGAAATGTTAGAACCTAGAGAAGATGATTGTATGAGAATAACACTAGCATTGAACCTTAAGGGACATGCACCTACCAAATTATATTTGAGGGGTGGTTCTCGCTTGGGTTATGCCTCATTCACAATCCCTATACCAAATATGAAAAACACACATTCTTCTTTTATATAGAGATACAACTTACACAAATTACAAAAATACTCCTGATCAACTAGGCTAATGCACATGTTATTCGGGTTACGACACATGTGTAATCTATGCCACTCATGTTCACAACAATATGTCCGTTCAAGAGAACGACCTTGCGTGAGAGAGAGAATGGGCTAAGAGTCTAAGACTGCCGGGGTCCATCATCCACGCCAATGCATCAAGGTTATACATGATTGTGTATTCATGTTTAATACCAAGGAGCATGCATAGTTTGATTTTTCGGCCTGCATGTCTAGGTGGTGCTGAGTAGGGATATGTTGAGGGTGCTTGTGGGGGTTATTGTCAAAAATTGTTATGGATGCGGAAGAGGGAAAAGGACGTCCACCAGTGTGGCAAGTTTACGGACGTCGCGAGGTACCCCCGAGCAACACGTCGGCGGAAGGTTCTTAAGTGACGCGAAGGGTCCGACAACTACTTGTATTTTTATTTGGCTATATTGTATTTGGACCGGGAACTATATAAGCCCGAGTGGCTTGTATTATCTTTTATCTTTGAAGTCTAATGAAAAAGGTAATCCTAGAGGTTAATTTTCTTCTCCTCATTTCCTCCTCTCTTCATCTCATCAACCCCACAGGAATCTCTTTTTCTAATCGGTAACAAGAATGGTGAAAGATCAACGATGGATCTTTTGGTGGAGTGGTGGAGGGGACCATGTTGTAAGGCGAGGAAACATATTACAATTATAAGTGTGAATACTGGCTCAAATATGTGGTTAGAGGTCATTCATAGAGTAACTGAAGTAATGTCTCATTTCAAGATCAAAAACATTGTTGGTTTATTTGGCTATATTGTATTTGGACTGGGCACCATATAAGCCCGAGTGGCTTGTATTATCTTTTATCTTTGAAATCTAATGAAAAAGGTAATCCTAGAGGTTAATTTTCTTCTCCTCATTCCCTCCTCTCTTCCTCTCATCAACCCCACAAGAATCTCTTTTTCTAATCGGTAACAAGAATGGTGAAAGATCAACGCTGGATCTTTTGGTGGAGTGGAGGGGACCATGTAAGACGAGGAAATGCATTACAATTATGAGTGTGAATACTGGCTCAAATATGAGGTTAGAGGTCATTCATAGAGTAACTGAAGTAATGTCTCATTTCAAGATCAAAAACATTGTTGGTCCAGTCAACAAAGTTGTCAAAGCGTAAGTTTACTCGGTGATGCAATTATGAATGTGAAGGCTGAGCTAAATATGAGGTTGTAGGTCATGCATAAAGTTAATGTTGAGGATTATCGTTGATGGGAAGGCTGACCCATATCAGAGTCGGTTCTGGTTTACACTAGTAAGAGGAGGGTCATATGTAGGGGTGCAACTAGGGTCAGTTCGGATCAGTTCCACCCAAAACGAAGAACCAGTCCATATAGGTTTGCTTTTGACGTTTCAGAATCGGAATCGACACATGCACTCAAGAGGCAAAGATATAGAACCAAATATGAAACGAAGAATTCGGTTCGGTTCTCGGTTCTTCCACTCACGCATCATTATATTTTTCATATAAACTTATGTGTAAGCATTCATAACCATTGTATTCATTTAAGTAAATAGTACACACAAATATCCTTTATAAAAGAAATAATATGATCAAACAATTGTATATTTAAAAGAGTTAAGAAACTCATACATAACCTTCTTCAATGTGCACAAACATTGATACGAACTAGGTATTAGATTACGAAGGAAGTATTACAATCGAGAAGAATGACTATGAGAGGAGGGAGCCGGAGGAGGGGAGGACACGAAGGGGATGCGGAGAGGAAGATAGTTAGGGAGCAACCCTAAATTCCCAACATCCAAAGCATACCAAAATAAGGTAGTCTCCCCCTCTTATAAACATGAGGGGGGGGGGGGGGGGGATAACAAAGACAATTAATGTTGAAATTAAGATAACGGACCGACGTGCGCGCAATCGTAACAATGCCGGCGTCTTGAAAAACTGCCTTGGCCTCAAGGCAGTGGTCAGTGAGCTGGCGGCGGACGGTCCATGACGACAACAGTGCCTGAGGGGCCGGCCCCCAGGGGTTCTCGAGGGACGCGAAGTCCTCCCAGGTGACTTTCGGGTCACATTCGCCGATGATGGCGTGGAACTCTTTGACGGCACAAATGTGCGCAGGGGAGTATGGCTGGCGGCAAACGAAGCACAGGCCCCTGCTGCGAAGGTCATTGTACTCGCTGTTGGAGAGGCGTTGGGGCGTCCAAGGCTCTGATCCCATGTCCTGGTCGTGGCGGAACTGCCGGTGGTCGACCCTGCAGAAGGCCCGCCAGCGGAATGGGTGGCCGAGGGTAGATGTCGGCCTCGACCAAGCGGGCCAAGTCGAGAGCATCAGAGATCGTCTGCGGATTGTGCGTGCGGAGGCGGGAGCGGATAGCGGGGAGGAGGCCTTACATGAAGATGATAATGTAGTGATCCGGCGGAAGGCCCAGAACGTGGGTCACCAACGTAACAAACTCATCAATGTAGTCCTCCAATGAGGCCGATTGCCGCACGCCGCACGTCGCACAGACGCTCGATAGCGAAGCCGGTGTAGCGGAAGTCGTAACAGCCAATCATTTCTTGCTTCAAATCTGCCCAAGTAAGGGCGGGGTTGGACTGGAGGAGCCAACGAGCCCAATGAAGAGCCGAGCCATCCAAGCCGACGAAGACGTGGGCGAATGTCCTGCTCAAGAGTGGAGTGTAGGTCGAAATATTGTTCCGCCTTGGCGATCCACCCCATCGGGTCTATGCCGGTGAAGGACGGAATGTCGAGAGAGTGGGTGAGGCGACTTGCCAGGGGCAGCGGTAGCGGAGCAGCCGGTGGAGTATCAACCGCCGGGGGCCACCCTAAGATAGACGCCTCTGCCGAGGATTCCGCCGCAAAGGCAGAGGCCGGCGCCACCATGGAGTCCATGCGAGTTAGGATGGCGAAAAGGGAGGAAGTGGAGAGAGGCGATGGCTTGGTCCTGTGCGTCGAAGCGACGGGCGATGACGTCGCTGTCCTTCGGGTCGGCGGGGTTGTCGGGATGCAGCCAAGTTGAGCGGGTCATGGACGGCCAGCGATAGCAATGACGATGCAGGAGCAGGGCGATGTCGCGGGCGAAGTCACGGGAGGCGAACGACGCAGATGGTGATGCGGGACTGGGTGACCCAGGCGAAGCGCGACTGGACGACAGCGACGCGAAGCGCGACTGGGCGGGGTTGTTGGGCGAGCGGGGCTGAACGACGCGGGCGAAGCGCGACTGGGCGACGCCGTCGATGTCACGGGAACTGTGCGACGTAGCCGATGTCGGACCCAGACGACGCGGCGATGCGAAAACTGGCCGATGTCGAACAGGGCGAGGGCGAGCGAAGGCGTCTCCGACGACGTTGTTGCGGGCGGAGCGACAAGTCGGACCAAATGATACGAACTAGGTATTAGATTACGAAGGAAGTATTACAATCAAGAAGAATGGCTATGTGAGGAGGGAGCCAGAGGAGGGGAGGAGATGAAGGAGATGAGAAGAAGAAGAAGATAGTTAGGGAGCAACCCTAAATTCCCAACACCCAAAGCATACCAAAATAAGATAGTCTCCCCCTCTTATAAACATGAGGGGGGGGGGATAACAAAGACAATTAATGCAAAAATTAAGATAACGGGCTGGCGTGCGCGCAATCGTAACAATCATACAATGGTGTGAACTAAATTTTGAATACAACACTATTAGGCTTATATTGAAAAGGTTGTGGATCTATAGGAAGGGTGAAACTTTTAGGTTTAACTTAACCTGGACCTGATTGGAAGGCTCATATTGAATGGAATAAGAATTAGACGACTCCTATATTTCTGATACTTAATTTCAATAACTCGGTTCTCGTGTTGGTTTTGGGTACCCAAATGTAAGAAACGAGAACCAAACCGAGTAGTCGGTTCTAAAATTTTAGGACCCAAAACTTAATCGAGACCCATGAGAACTGACCCGAACCTCTTGGTTTGGTTTGGTTACAGACTGATTCTCCGTTCTTCAGTTATTTTTGCACACCCCTAGTCGTATGGACGATCTGAGTCTGTCGACATGGTCAGAGCGTCAACAATATATTTTCTATGCATTTACAGTTCTTGGAGACTTCTCCAGGCATAGGGGCACACCTCTCAGGCACCAATCCAGCCATCCTAGCCCTTAATCGAGAACCTGAAGTCATGTTATGAGGAATAACCGCCGGTAGTTGAGGCCGTCAGTCTTGTTTCCGCTCCTGGAAGTTTGGCCAAAAGATCGACTCCTACGACCTTCCTCCTCCGGTTACAACATCGATGACAAAGCAGTTCTAGAAACAACCCGATACTCCAGGCTATTAACGTCTCTTATCCAAACCTTAGTTATCTTAAAGGCGCAAGAGGCACCAAGGCGCAATACGCACCAAAGCGCAAAGTGGTCTTGGAGCCTAGGCACAAGGCTAAAAGCGCAGGCACGCCCCCGACAAAGACAAGATGCAACCACATCCATTTTAAATAATCAACAACAAATATCATTTCATCTTCTCGATCAAATTTTTCATCTATTCTACTAATTAATTATTCATTACTATCATTAATATCACTTAAAAATAGAATTAATGTAGTCACTTGCATAATATCTAAGTCGCAACACATAATTATCTTTCACAAACACAAAAACATTAAAAAAATTATTGAGTTTTTACATTATTTTTTTTTCTTTATTTTTGGAAAAAAATTTACAACAAAAATCTCACTTAGGCGCACATTTTATGTTCTAAAGGCGCAAATAAGGCGCACCAAGGTGCATACCACTGAGCCTGGTGAGCCTTGAGCCTTAGACGCGCTTGAGGCGCGCCATAAACAACATCGGTCTGAACAACCTGGGTCTTCTTCTACCTTGGACAATCTTTCTTGTGGTGAGGTCCAGTCCCACCAGCCACCAAGTGGCGGCCATCTACTGTCTGCACTTCCATGCTTCCTTGGCTGTAGAAAACTCATCTTTCAGTCAATGTCCAGAAGATCTCGACTGCCAGCAAGCCACTGTTTGTGATTCCAGTCCTTAAGCCACTTGGCCGGCCACTCTCCGTAGCATTTCCATAACTACACAGCCTCCTCTATGACAATCAATTCTTTGGGATGTTTAATTCAGTGCAAGAATAAATGTTTTAGCGTTGGAATTACATCATCCTGTTGTCCTAAGCCCAAAGCTACAGCAAGTCCCTATTGTTTGGTCTTAAGTACTTGCATAAGTTCTATTTTAAGTTATTATTATCCTTGTTGATTATTTGGTTGAAAGTACATATTATTAGTGATCATAACTCGTAATAGTTTACCTTATTATCGTTCTTTTTGAAAGGTCATATTCGCCAAGCATTTCGTGGAAGCGCAAAAAAATTGCTTGTTTATTTAATCCATTGTTTTCAACTGTGAGTGTTCATAATTATCTTATTAATTTCAGTATTCATTATTATTTTATTTATTGGATAGCTGCATGAGCATTGCATCATTTTAGGGCTTCTCACTCACTACCCTTGCATAAAGTCATTAGAATTGAGTTAGATCATAATCACCTTACTGCCTTCATCTTATCCTACGTCTGTTAACCTAAATAATGTGTCGTTGCAAGGTCAAACACATTGTAGGTCAAACACATTGTAGGTCAAACACATTGTAGGTCGAACACATTGTAGGTCAAACGCATTGTAGGTCAAACACATTGTAGGTCAATCACATTGTAGGTCAAAAACATTGTTGATCAACTCAACAAAATTGTCGGTGTATATGTCGATCAATTGATCTTGTTGGATGATGAGAAAGTACTCAAATACATTGCAGGACAGTCATGTGTGATAACGTTGGATGAGTTGGCCTTCAACATTAGCCAAGTTATTGTTGATTTCATTTGGTGGAGCCAAGCAATCAGTAGAGAGTCGAGCCATGTATATAAATCATAAAGAAGAGTGATTTGCGGTCGTTTGATGTGGATTGCAATGCAAAAAACTGCTATGCGCGCATAATCCAATTGATATGATTTTTGCCCTAAAAAATTCAAGATATCCACGAAGTGTGGGCAATTTGCAAAGTTTGCAAATAAAGGGGGTGGTGTTTGTAAGTGTTGTAGTATGCTTCTCGTGCCTGAGGGCTTGTCGGTGAGCGAATCAAATGGAGACGTGATCGGGGCTGGAATGTGTTTGTGGTGAAAGATGTGGAGAATCTCGGTCAATGATGTCTCCATGTTGTCTATATGGAAGGAGAGAGTTAAATCAATGTCATGAACAACATCCATAATCGAGGTCTTGATTCTTGAAGCAAGATGCTGATTGGGACATGTCTTTCCACTGCTACAATATACACTCGTATTGGAAGCATGATACCGGGGTACTAGGGAATTGATTCAACCGAGAGCTTAATTTGTTCCAAGAAAAAAAAAAACAAATGAGTTGCTTTAAGCAGTCACACATGGATTGGGATCCCGAGTGGAGTGACTGCACAATTGCTGTCAATTTGAACTAATGCAAAGATGTGCCATAGATTTGACCTAGGAGAAGAATTTGCGCCTTTTGGACAGATGAAGAACTGATAGAAGGAAATTGATGTTTAGGGGACGATCATGCGTGGGCACCCGAGGTAGTTGATGATAGTGCTTATGATACATAGTAGAATGGATTGCCATAAATGTAAACATGTTACACTTATGACATACGCTCACGCTAAACGCCCGATGGCAGATTCTACCAAAGTGTCATCCCCAAGGAGATGTTCATATTCAAGACTGTCAAGATAAGATGTAAGACTCCTCCAAGGAGATGTTACTATTAATTACGTTGAATACATAATAATTGTGTTATCTAAAATACTCTGAGGAAAGGCACCCAGATCAATAGTCCGCCTTCATAATTGTTCTTGTCCTCAAGGTCACATAATGGTGGTGGCGTCCTCAAGCTCAAGGGGCTTAGAATTAGCAACTGTAATGTTGTCGTCTTTGACAACGAGCAACAATCATAGTTCTTTATAAGGACATTTGTGAAGAGAGGAGTTATCTACAACGGAAACAAAGGTCATGACGATGGTAGGGCTCAACATATTGTTCGAAACTCAAAAATCACTCGAAATCGCTCGGATATTGAGTTGAACCAGAATCGGTTACAATTGATTCGACTCAATTTGACTCGAATCACATTTTGAGTCAATTTCGAGCATATCCCGAATCACTCAAAATATGATTCTAATCAACCCGAATTGATTAAAATAGGGAATTGTTAAAAACACCACACTTTTGGGCTTTTGGCTAATTCCACCGCATTGTTAAAAGCACCGCACTTTTTCTCATATTGTTGAAGACACCGAACATTGTTAATCGCACCGCAATTGAGATAAACGCACTACACTTAACATGTGAATTAAAATAGGTTTTCATTGAATTACAACATTAATATAAACCCAGTAGACAAAATATTTTATACAACAACCACCAAATATGTTGTCCAAATTGTTGTGGTCTTCGTGCTCATATAAAAATCAAAGAAATTTAAAATCAACATTCAAATATGTATATTGGAAAATGAAAGTTTCAGAAAATGATAATTCCTCACCAAAAAGACAAAATATTTGATACCAAAAATCATGAAGTCTGTTCTCCAATATTTGTGTTCTTATAAAAATCAAAGTAAAAGTTAACATGCAAATTTATAAAGTTGAAAATAATAATAACATAAAGTAATATTTTCCAACCATTGTCAAAAGTACTCGAAGCCAATAACAAAAGTGTTCTTTATTTTCTTCGGTGGAAGGGTAATCCATGACATATATGTAGATGCCCACATTTGTGCTAACTCCTCATGAAACTTTCTCCATGGCGAGAATAATGGTGGCAATGGACAATTGTCACTTAGAGTTAGCAACACAAAATGATTCTCATTTATGATTCCAATGAAAATTAGTTTAGGCTCCGTTGGTGGAATTGAATGCAGTGGAAGAAATGTGAAACACTGATCACGTGACATCTGAACTACGACAACATTATAGAATAATGCAATTACTAAACCAATATCAGGTAGTGACATACATTTTTCAATCGGTGCGGGCGTAATTGTGCAATCAAGAGAATCTATGAATTGTTGTCATCTCTGTGTCGTACACCTCATCAATTATTGCTTCTCTTGTTGAGAATACTTGATCCGTTGCAAAGTGGGAACCCATATCCACTTCAATAACTTTTGGAATCTCTTCATAAGGGACAATTTCAAGAGGAATATTCATACTACTACCCTCCATACTGCAGGTAAACACATTCATCCACTCAAAAAGACAAAACAATGATCTTGAAAAAAATCCAAATTTTTTTCTCAATTCAACCATTCAACATTAAAAAAGAAGAATCATATTAATTCCAAAAGTTATTGATGACAGTACCTTAGGGTTGAAAAGGAACTCAACGCAATGAACTTCAACAAAAAAGAGGAATCAGCCTTAGGGTTGCAAACGATCGGTACTTGTAGACGGAGGGGAAGTTGAAGCCTGTAATTAAAATGCAGGAAAAACCCTAATAAGTTCACTCTAAAAATACAGAAAAAACACTACTGCTGGAGGTGCAAAAAAATGCAAAAAAAAACTAATCATACATGCCTGCGAATGGCTGAAGGGGGCTGGAGGAGGCGGGAGTAGCCGGCGGCGTCAGGAGGCGGGAGGAGAAGCAGCGTCGGAGGAAGAAGTGGCGTCAGCGCTGATCTCTGCAGGCGTCGGCGGCGGAAAGAGCTAGTCGCGCAGGTTGAGGGGGCTGGAGGAGGCAGGATGAGTAGCCGACGGGGTTAGGAGGCGTGAGGAGAAGCGGTGTTGGAAGGAGAAGGGTCGTTGGCGGCAGAAAAAAGAGTGGGTCGCGCGGGTTCTGGCAATTTAGGGCAGTGCGAGTAAATATTTAGATAGATAAATTTTAAGTGTTAAAAGACCTAAATGTTGTCCGATTAGCCGTATTTGTGGTGCTTTTTACAATTCCCTTAAAATATTATTTATTTATTAACATATTATTATTTTAAAATTAAAAACACTAAAGCCTAAATCTAAACTAAAGGATTAAAGTTTTTGAGGAGTTCGTTCTAGCGTGGGGATTGGATTTGTGGGTTGAAGGGACGCCACCAGTTCTAAATTAAAGTATATTATTCGAATCTCAACATATTATTTGAATCACACGTGGGGACGTTGTGGGTTGAAGGGACGCCACCGGTTCTAGCTCAAGGGGGTGACGACGTCCCGACTGCCGCCTCCCTCACCTTTGAGGAGCTCGTACCTCCCTCTAGCCGCTATTCCCGCCAACAAATCCATCCCCAGTCCTCTTTCGTTCCCACGGCCATCCACTTCCCATCCAACCACAGGAAACTCCTCTGCCGCCTCCTACACCCTACACCAACCTGACAACCACCCCCATATCCTCACTTCCTTCCTAACATAGGCCTACCTCCACAACCTCTCTCCCACTTACATCCACCCCCAAAATGTTTGCCCCAGCCCTGGCCAGCCATTATCTTCCCCCTTACAACCCTTCCAACCCACATTCAACCCACCAATAATATCCTATCCCCTTCTACCCCTCCAACAGAAGCCAATTCTCTCTTCTGACAACCCCTACACAACTTTCTCTTTTTCGAATAGTCGTCGCTACCATCGGAGCTTCCCCACCACCACCAACATAGATTATTTTGTGAACTTTTACATTGTAGTTTTATTTCCTTTTCATTGTACAAATATTCTCATTTATTGCTAACAATATTTCGTTCTGATCAACTTTTGTTAATTTTTTCATTGATGTGTATTTCTTATTCGCCCAGTGCTTTAATTCTTGCACTTTCAATAATTTGCAATTGTTATATCTTTACCCGAATTGCAAGATTTGTGATTAATTGTGACACGTGTCCGTGAATTTCAAAATTAACATTGTTTATTCAATTATGTGCCAGAAGTAATTACTTGATTCAAGTTTCACATTTGCATTAGAGTTAGGGTTTAGGTCATCGATTTCTTGTTCATTGGATTGTGCGGGCTTGCGTTTCTCATGCAACTTCATTTTAGAATTTGGTACAGGTCCATTGCATTTATCGCGGCTTCGGTCACCTATAAATTCGTTGTGCGTCAAATTTGTATCAGAGCAAGGTTCTGGCTTTATTTTGATACGCAGTCATTAAGTCTATAAGTATTCATGATTAGCTATTGTCGTCATTCCTCTCCTCTATTTGAGAATGCCGAGTCTATCTATATTTGATCCCATAGAGCCACTTCAGAGAGATCCTCATGCTATAATAGTGATTATTTCATTTGCAGCATACCACTTCCAGAGATCATGTCGACACCCGACACGATCCTATTATGCTAGAGCCGATCACTGCAATGATTATCGTCAACTTTATCCCCATGCACGAGTGGATCATTTTGATCCTTCGACATGACTCGATTATCTTAGGAATGATTATTACATTAAGCATCATTTTAAGAGAGATCTCGAGTGTAGGTTTTGTGTTGTTGCCTCATCATTTAACGTTTCATCAAATTCCTAGTCCTTTAGTTTTTGGCTCGTGAACATGAAATATTACCTTGATTATTTTTTAGTTATTCGGTGAGCGACACATTAAATTTGTGAAACTTAAATTTTTAGATCAGATGAGAACATATTGGTTTAGTATTGAGAGGACTTGCGAGCGAGATCGTTTTCACCACATCACTAGTTGGGTGGAGATGAAGCGTAGGCTGAGGTCAAAGGTATTTTCCTGCATCATATCGGAGTTTCCTACTTGAGCAATTATTTTTCCTTTTGCAAGGATCCATATCCGCAACAGAGTATAAGGATCGTTTTGATGAGTTTAATGAGGAGCTACATCCGAAAGGAGCCATCTATAACATGACCACTTTCTGATTTTGGTCTGGACTTCACATTGAGATGCAGATTGAGTTGTGACATATTACTACTAAGGGTCCCTCAAATAGACATTCCAGCTTGCCCGTCATTAGGACCAGTCCTTGAGATCTGTTTGAGTTAGGCAAGTGTATTCGCACCTTGACCTCCCTAGTATGAGTCCCTCTCATTCTAAGGCCACCATTTTGCCTAACTCTTGTCCTGTCGGAAATGATAAAAGTGATACCCGATACTGATTTCTCTCATCCCACTGAGGTACTGATTGGGATCCCCGTTTGAGATCTCGTGAATGGTTAAGATACATAAAAATCCTGGAGGAGGTTAAAGTTCCCCTTCTTGGACCCACAAGAACTTATCTTGGTCATGGAGGGTGGTTGGTGGAGAGGGAGGAGTCGGAGGCTAGATTAAGGTGTTCGGTCGGTCGAATAGGAGGAAGGGAGAGGAGAGAGATGGGGAAAAGTTATAATAATTTTGTTTAAAATTTATGCACTCATGCCCCTCCATCATATAACCAGTGGACACAAGTAAAACCCCATTTGTCCTTTGTTTTTCCCAAAATTCTCATTCATTAGGCTTAACACAATGAGGTCCAAAATTAACCCGCTCCCACAATTAAAAGACGCAACATGAAGAGATAAAATTTGCGGGATTCATTCCTTGTGGGGTCGTGCACGGCGTTGGTTCGTGACTCCCCAATGTGGATCTGCAATATCTCCGCCCTTGTCGACATCAAGCTTATCCTACGGCTGTGGTGGAAGTTGGACCAAGGGTTTCGGGGGCGGCGCTCCAATGAACGGATTCAACTATGAAACGTAGAAGACATTGTGAATCTATGCTTCCGGTGGTAGTTGGGAGGCGCGGTATGTCATGTCCCTGTTGCATTGCAAAATCTCATACACCACATAGAATTTGGGCCCCAACTTGTGGTAGGGACTTCTCTAGATGGAGGTTTGGTGGTAAGGTCCGCGTTTCAGCCATTCCCAATCCCCGTGTGTTTGTGGTGGGCCCGATTGTAGGAGGTCTCCTTGTGGGCCTGGGCCTGGTGAAGATGCTCGCGGTCGAGGCCGAGAATCTGGTCGCGAGTTTGTAATTCTTTGTCCACCACTGTCAAGCTCTTTGATCCGACATCATAAGCGCATAAGTGAGGGGGTGTCCCCGTCATAAATGTGGCGGAAAGAAGTGGTCTGGATGGCGGTGTGATACAATGTATTGTAACAGTGCTCCACTCAAGGGAGACAACGTGCCCAATCCTTAGGGAGATCCTCTGTGATACAACAAAGGTACATCTTGACGGTCTGATAGACCACCTCGATCTATCCGTACGACTGCAGGTGATATGCCAAGGAAAGGGCGAGCTTGATGCCTCACTACACGAACTATTTTTGCTAGAACTGTGAGGTGAAGATTTTATCTCTGTCAGACACAATACTTTCTGGAAATTCATGTAGTCGGAACACCTGATCGAAGGGAGACCACGTCTGCGGCAATGGGGCGGCTCATAGCGTTGAAGGGTCCATTTGGAAAATTGATCAACCACCGCGAAGAGGATCGACCGTCCCGTGAGATGGGTAAACCCTCTATGAATTCCATAGAGATATCCACTTATATCTGTGTTGGCACCGGTAGAGACTGAAGAAGGCCCGCTGGGAGGAGATGATTCGCCTTATCCCGCTGACATACTGAACACGCGACAATGAAATCATGTACGCTGCTGCGTTTGAGTTCATGCCAAGAGAATTTCCCCCCAAGTGCGCCGAAGGGTCTTGTGGACACCTTCATGTGTCGTATCATGAGTACCAACAAGAATGGTGGGAATAAGGGCAAAAGTCGTTGGTAGGTAGAGCACATGCGCACATCCTTGTACACTATGAGATCATCTCTGACTGCCCAACAAGAGGAAAGCATTCCCTCCTGTATGTGGTGGAAGAGCTTTAGGAGGGATGAGGACTCATGTACTTCCTGTCAAAGGCTAGTGAGAATAGTCGACTTGGGTCAGGATAAAGCGAAGAAAGTGCCCCCTGTAGGTCGTGGCGCGAGAGAGCATCGACGGCGCGGTTTAAGGCACCTGCCTTACACTCGACCCAAAAATCATTTCACAATAGCTTGCGGACCCATCGTTGTTGCGATTTCGTATTGAGGCGCTGCTCAAGGAGGTACTTTAGGCTAAAGTGATCGGTACAAATCAAGAATATCCGGACCCACAAGTACGGACGCTAGTGTTGTCAGGTTTTAACCAAGCTAATCAACTCTTGTTCGTAAGAGGGACGGTTTTGGTGATGAATGATGGTCTTCCAATTAAAATAGGCAATGGGGTGTCCCCTCTGCTGAAGGTCGACTCCACACCCGTGACCCAAGGCATCACACTCCTCCTGAAACACCTTGGTGAAATTCGACAAATGAAACACCAGTGCGGTCCCAATACCTGCTGAAGGGCCCTAAAGGCGGCCATAACGACGTCTCTCCAAGAGAATGTGTCGCTTCAATAAGGATAACAAGGGTGCACAATCATGTTGTACCTCTGAATGAAATGTCGGTAGTAGCCCGTGAGACCTAGAATGTCGTGAAGCTTGCAGAGAGAATGGGGAACCGGTCAGTTGGTCACACCCGAAACTTTGGTGGGGTCGGTGGAGACTCCAGTGTTGTTGACGATATGCCCCAAGTAGGCGACCCTGTCGCTTGCAAAAGAACATTCAACCTGCTTCAAGAACAGCTTATGACTGCAAATGAGCTGAAAGACAACGCGTTAATGAGGGCTTGTTGTACACAAGGATGTCGTCAAAGAACACAAGGACACAACGACGCAGGAGGTCCTGGAATATCTCGTTCATGAGGGCTTGGAAGGTGGACATCAGGAGGAACTCAAAGTGGTCGTTGTGGATGTTAAACGCGTTAATGAGATCGAAGGGCATCAGGAGGAACTCAAAGTGGTCGTTGTGGATGCTAAAAGCGGTTTTTTCCACGTTGGTTGGGGGACTGGGGCCGTGTGGACCTGCTGGTACCCCGAGCATTGGGATGGGCAATTTGTCTTTCACTGCCTGCACGTTCAATGCGTGGTAGTCCACACAGAATCTCTACGCGTTGTCCTTCTTATGGACCAAGAGCACCAGGGATGAGAAGGGGGCACTGTGACGGATGAGGCCCCGTTGTAGCATGGTGGTGCACTGCCTTTTAATCTCTTCCTTCTGCAGGAACAAATTGCAGTAGGGGCAGACCACGACAGGGGTCGTGTTTGACAGTAGGCAGATGTGGCGATCATGTCGTCGAGATGGAGGAAAGCTCGTGGGTACATCCAGGGTGTCACTGAACTCATGCAGGGGTCGTGTTCGGTACGAGGCAAATGTGGTGATCATGTCGTCGAGGTTGAGGAAAGCCCGTGGGCGCAACCATGGTGTCGTTGAACTCCTGCAAAAGTGCGTCGAGGTCGGTGTGCTTCGCGTCATCTGCATGTATCTGCGAAGTGGCTGCAGAGCAAACCTACCATTCTGTTTGGTGGGAATCACAACTCCAAGTCATTGTAAGGCAGTCAAAATCCCAAAGTAGCGGTCCCAAAGTCCGCAGCCACCGAACCCCCAAGACAACCTCAAAGCCCCGAAGAGCGATCAACAAGAAATCCACATGTGATTGTTGCTCCTCCACACCAGTCGAAACAACTCGACAAACGCCCGAGCAAGCGATCCCATTGTCGTTGGCCACGACGGCGTTGAGGCAGCTTCGGGGAGTCACGAAAAGCTGAAGACGGCTGGCGGTGGGCTCGCTAATGAAGTTGTGAGTCATGAGTCCATAAGGCGACCAGAATTTGCATCTGAATCGCCTCCCCGCGTGGGTGCTCGCAATAACATATAGAGAATGGAATGGTTTCCCCGGATCCTCCTCCTCCCCTTTAGAGGGATTTTCAACCTCAAGCCAGAAGAGACACTTGCACCGGTGACTGCGACAGTAAGTGTCGTCACAGTTGTAACAGAAGTTCCCCTTTGCTCAATGGTCAACCATCTCTTAGGTCGACAGGCGGCGGGTCACGGCCAGTAAGTCGCCCTCCTTACCCTTATTAGGTGTACTGCTGAATTGGGTCGGAGCAGTGAAACCCCGGGAAGGACTGTCGTCGCTAAGACGTTCGAGGTGTGGTAGGTCCATCAAAATACAACTCTCGCAGTCACGCGCGAGGATCATGGCGGTAACGAGGTTGGTCGGATTCAGGAACTTCACATCCAGACGGAGACGCTCAAGGAGGCCCGTCGTGAAGATAGGCACTTGATGTGTCGGCGGAATGATGGTATCCGAGCGAGCAACACCTGGAACTACTTTAAGTAATCGTCAATGGGGCTTTTCTAACGGAGGGATATGAGGTCGCCAGTGGGATTGCTGCGAAGGGGAGGCCTGAAGCGAATGTTGCAATGGACTTTGAAGTCCTCCCAGGAAAAGTGAAGTTTCTTCCGTTGTAGCTGGGAAAACCATAGTTGGGCCAAACCCATAAGGTGAAAGGAGGCAACATTAATCCACTCCTCCCAAGGGATGGCAATGAAATGCTCGCAGCGCGTGAGCCAAGTTAAGTGGTCCTCGCATTCGTCAAAGAGGGTAAAGTCTATCATTACATAGCGGGGAACACAACTACCTTCAGAACAGGGCAGAGTGAACTCCGAGCAGTGTGGGGGGGGGGGGGAGGCCTTCGTTAAAGGAGCTAGAAGCTATTAGGGGTGGCGAAGCGACTTTGTCAAGGCGGTTGTTGATTGCTTCAAGGATGGAGTTGTGAGACGTCATCATTTTTTGATAATATTCCAAGAGCTTCGACAAAGTTGGACCTCCCTCGTCCGATTCTGCTGAAAGTAGAGGGGAGTGGCGGGGGGGGGGGGGGGGGGGGGGGGGGTAGAAGCCCTACGGTGTTGCGGGCCGACGAATCCTCCTGTGTGGACTCGCGGCTGGAGCATAAGGGCGTTGTCGGTTGAGGTGGGCTCAATGAAGCTCAATCGATCGCTGACAGGAGTTGGGATCGACGAAAACTGGGAGCGCAAAATACTGACACGAAAACTAAGGCAGGGTTTGCACGGAAACTGTCGTTGCTGGTGCGTAAAAGGTGAAATATGCATTGTCGTCGACAACGGGGGGCGACATATGGCTGACGGAGGGTGGTATCTCTGATACCAAATTGATAGGGATCCCCGTTTGAGATCTTGTGTGTGGGTGAGATACTTAAAAATCCTGGAGGAGAACCTATATCAACGATGGAGTGTGGCCGATAGAGAGGGAGGCGACGGAGGCTTCAGCGCTGGGAAGAGGGCCTGCGGTGCGGTGGGATTAGGGTGTTCGGTCGGTCGAATAGGAGGAAGATAGAGAGATGAGAGTTAGGGAAAAGTTATAATAATTTTCATAAAATCAAAACACCTCATCTGTCCATTGTTTTCCTCAAAATGCCTCCTCATTGGGATTAACCCAATGATGTCCAAAATTAACCCACTCCCACAATTAAAAGACGCAGCATAAAAGTGCAAAGTTGTGGGATTCATTTCTTGCGGGATCATGCATGACGTTGGTACGTGATGACCAAATGTGGATCTGCAACAGGTACTTAGTCCGATTAGTGGTTCGTCATTTGATTCTGACCTCATTTCTTGTGACCCCGACTGAGAGTGTGTCCGAACGACCTAGTTATCCTATAGTGATTTGTCCTGCCCCCACCCCCTTCATTGACTTATTTATTACTCTGATCAATAGACTCGTCCTTGCGTGTATCTTTATCTAAGATTCCCCATATTGTCGTGGGAGTCCTATCCTGAGTGAGGGTTAAGAGCATAGTATTGATTTTGTAGTATCCATCTCTCCTATTCTCTAGGTTACTGCACTTATCGATGATACTCATCTGAAGGATCATCCTTTTACGATTGATTCTTTGATGAGCCCCCCATTGAGCCTCTTGGAAAACCACCCGACGAGTTCTTCCTTTTAGGAGACTTGCCCACTCTGACACTGCATTCTTGTGTCTCTGACTCGTCTCTGACTCGTGTCTCACACGTCCCTTTAGATGATTGTCATATTCACGATACATTTACTTAGTAAACCCCCCTTCCCCCCATAACCTTCTCTAATTCATGAATTCCATCACCCTTCTACCACTAAAAATTGTTGCCAACCTCCACAATTACCCAATAACCGCCCTGTTAAAGAAGAGGGAAAATGCGTTACATTAGACAAAAGAACGATACAATCAAGAACGAGTTCTCGCAAAGCATCCTTTGGTTAGGTCCTCCTCGACACTCCACTCTCCAAGAGAGTCAAAACCCTAGACTTCAAAAGTGTCTCCCTAAAGAAACTACCATTCATATATATAGGTGAGTAGGGGAAAATACGAATTACAAAATTGCTCATGGGCTACATAAACTAAAATAGCATGTGGCGGCCGCTTCTTATCATCACGTCCCGCCCGAAAAACGATTTTGTCCTCAAGGTCGAGGGCCAAATGGGTCGTTAGAAAGCGTCAGCGGATCCAGTTCCCCGGAGTCGGGATTAGTATCTTCAGCTCCAAGCAATACATATAGGTTCCTGAGAGAGCAGACATGGGTGGGCGGAATGGTTGCTGGCAGCGAAAGCAGAGTTCCTTGCGCCGAAACACTTCCTGTTGTTGGTAAGACATATGATGGTTGTTGGGGCCGTCGGGGGCTGGTGGCCGCGAAGCTGGCGGATGTGGAGGCCGAGGCAGAAGCTGGGGCACAGGCGGTGGCAGAGGGTCTACGGGCAGAAGAGGTGGCGGTAGTGGCCACGGCGGTGGGGGCGGCTGTGTCAAGGAGAATGGTGGGGTTGAATAGAGTTCCTCGTCGAGATACCTAGCCCGCTCCATTGCGCGGGAGAGTATTCGGGTTGTGGACCCGAAGGCGCACACGGAGGTGGGGGTGCAGAACCGACAGAAAATAGCCTAAGTTGTTGTCGGGGGCCAGGTCGGGCACCTGCGTAGCAACCGCGATGAATTCGTCGATGTAGGTTATCATAGAGTCAGACTGGCGAACTGAACTGAGGCGCTCAAAGGCATTACCTGCCTGACGGCTGTCGTAGTGGTGGAGTTCCTCTTTCAATGTGGGTCAGGACATGTCAGGTGCCTGCTGGCGCATCCAACGCACCCAATGGAGCGTCGAGACTTCCATATAGATAGTGGCAAGGGGTACCTTCTGGTCGGCGGGGGTGGCCTGCAAGTCGAAGAACTGTTTGGCACGGACGATCCACTCGCGAGGGTCGGTGCCATCAAACACCGGAATCTCAATCCGGCGGAGGTGGGTCGGGGCACAGTCCGCTGTCGGGTGCAAAATCCCCATGTGGTTGGGAACGGTCGGAATTGGTGGCGGTGTAGGAGGGGACGGAGAGCGATTAACTGTCGCAGTAAGTCCTCGAACGAGGAGCGTGAGGTCCGTCAGCTGGGCTTCGATGTGATCCATGCGTTGAGAGTCTGAGCTTGCCGTGGTGGAGGTGTGCTCGTCGACGTGGGGGGCGATGACCCGAGTCTTGCGCATGAACCGCGGCTAGGATGAATGACTAGGGCCACCAGAAGGCAGCAATAGTTGGAGTTGGGTGGCTGGACACGACAAAAATAAGCGAGAAAGAAACGAGGCCGCCGAAAGGTCGCTGAAACCGCAGGAGGGCCTTCGGGAAGCAAGTGAAGAAGCAGGGACCACTGAAAAGCGAGGGAAATGCTCAGAGCGGCTGGACGCTGTAGGTCGGGGGCGTAGCAGGGTGGAGGAGTCGCCGACGGAGGTTGATGGCACTGGGCACGACGGAAATCTGGCAGAGCGCGGTTGGAGGCGCTGGAAGGGCTGGAGCAGTCAGCAGGGAATAGGATTGGGCCGAGCGGGAACGTCTTCTGAGTGCAGCGTACGCGCGAGCCACGGAAGTAGCGGGCGGAGCAAGCGATGCGACGCCGACGGATTGAGCAATGGAAGACGCCGGCGGATACAGCAATGCGAGCCACGGAAGTCTCAAGCGGAGCGAGTGGGATGCCTGGATCTAGATCGGCAGTGGGCTGCGCGTTGTGTTGGAATGCGGGGGTCGACATCGGGCGTGCGGAGCGGCTGGATCTTGATCAGGATCGGTTTGTCGTGGAATTAGGGCTCGTTAGACCATAATAGATGGCAAATCGGACCAGTTGTTAGAGAAGAGGGAAAATGTGTTACTTTAAACAAAAGAATGATACAATAGAGAACGAGTTCTCGCCAAGCATGCGAAGGCTAGGTCCTCCTCGACACTCCACTCTCCAGGAGAGCCAAAATCCTCGACTTCAAAAGTGTCTCCCTAAAGGAACTACCACTTATATATATAAGTGAGTGGGGGAAAATACAAATTACAAAATTCTCCATGGGCTACATAAACTAAAATAGCATGCAGCGGCCACTTCCTATCATGCCCACTTACAACACTCCCACGCCTCCTACCCGCTACCTCTAAAAATTGCTGCCAACCGCCACATTTGCCCGGCAACTGCCCACTTACAACACTCCCAGGCTTCCTGCCCACTCCCATAACCGCCCATTTCATCCTCAGTCCGAGGATTGACTGGAAACCCCATCTCCTACCCACAATCTGCACTTCTCCCGCTTGTCCAAACTCTTTAATAACTTCCAGCCATCGTCCACCTGAAACTCCAGCTGCTGCCCTTGTTCTGAACTGAGTTATTCACCTGATTTAATCTCGATTCCTGTTCTGGACTTAAATCATCCATTAAATTTTGTTCTGAATTCAAATCCATCACAAACTTACTACAACCAGTGTCATCCCTTCAACTGACAGCCACTTGCGGACCATTCCCTCACCCTCATCCACTAATAGCCCTCCCCACTCTTCCAGCAATCCAATGCCTCGTTCAAATCCACTATTCCAGCAGGCCCCTTTCATGTAAGTATGGTACATTGTTGTTCAGGCCCTGATTTCAGCCACTAATCACTTTGCCAGATTCTTTCTACTCGTGTAAGCTCTAATTTGAAGTTTATATTGCTTTTTTGTTGATTATTTGATGAAGAAACATATTATTTGGGATTTTAATTTGTAAAAGTTTGCTCCGTTTTAAATTCTACTTGAAAGATTTATTTTATCAAACTTTTAATCAAAACATCTTCTCTTTAATTTAATTGGATCTTGTATTTATAACGCCTAATCTCTAGTGTGGATGATTGTGGACTTTACTAATAATTTCAGAATTTATTCTACTTAAACGTTGGACAATTGCATGTCATTGCATCATATTAAACTTCCACAACACCTCACTTACGTCACCTCACTAGAGTTTCCTTTGGGCACGACACTCTCTACATCCGTCCTGCGTCAGCTACCCTAGCTGGTGGCGATGGGCTTCATGATGGTATTTAGTGGAGGTGGATTAGTTTTGAAAAAGTGATGATTAGTTTCATTAAGAACATGGTTGTAACAGAAGACTTATAGATATTTGATCATGTCTAACTTAGCACTGGATAAGAATATAAAGTAAAGGAGTTTGAATAGAGGATGGTACTTGTCTCAACTTGTTTCATTTAAAACCAGCAGCCCCAAGTGGATTATTGAAGATGCAAAATAAAACTATGAATGGAGAATAATAATGATTCTTCCATCTAATCGACGTTTTTGGTATGAGATTAATGATGATGATGATGATGAATTTTTATTCGTCATTTACACCATTGTTTGTGAGCTTCTCTTTAAACAACCTTTACAGGAATTGAGATTCCCAAGTTCGTGGACACGGTGACTCCGCAATACCAGCCCAAGTTTGACGCCCTGGTGAGATCACTTTTACATTATTTTTCCACTCTTCTTGCATATTAAAATACATTTATTTTATATTGCAAGTAAAAATTGCACTCACCATCCTGTTAATTTATTATTATTATTATTATAATGTTATATTAATTAAAATAAAATAAACATAATTACAATGTCATGTTTCAGATCTTCCTATTTTACCCCTTTGTATCTCTTTCACCACCTTCCGAAGAGGGGGGAGTGAAAGAGCATTTTATTTCCACGTGCCTAGGTGCTAGTTGTTCATTGTTCATCAATTAAATAAATCTATTAATTACCCAAATATCCTTGAGAATCAGCATAATTATAAGTTGCATTTCTTTATCTTTAGAAATTAATGACCCTTCAATAATTTATTGAGCTTATTTGTGGGACTCGCATTGAAGTGATGCTTATTTATAACGGGGACCCTATATCTTGCGAGCTCAATTGTGGTTTGAGCTTCAGTGACTTTCACTTCATTTATCCTCAAATCATCTATTAATTTAATTTTTTATTATTATTAGTATTATTAAAAACCTTTTTCATCTAGGTGTTTGAAACATAGGAATTCAGTTTCTTCTACCTTCAACCAAACAAACCCTTGAACTTAGGCTCCGTTTGGCACGGCGGTGGCGGTCATGAATGCGGTGGTTATGAACCGTTGTTCGTGAACGCCCGATCTCACCCTAAGGAACTTCATCCACTTTTATGTCAAAACTAGCTCTCTTTTCTTGGTGGCGGTCATAGCTGTTTCTTGCCAAGCACACGTTCTATGACGGCGCCGTTTTTGTCCAAACTCACCTGTGCAAAAACATCGCGTTAGGCTTCGTTTGGCAGTGGCGCGGCGGAGGCGGTCATGAACGCAGTGGTTATGAACCGTTTGTGGACGACTGACCTCCCCTAAGGAACTTCCATCCACTTTTATGTTCAAAACTAGTTTTATTTTCTTGGTTGTGATCGTAACTGTTGTCATGCCAAACGAAGCCTTAATTTCTGATGAAAGCAAAGATTCAATGACATTTGCACTAAAACAGAATCATCCTAAAAAGCTAATATTCAATGGTAATAAAATGTTGCCGTGTATTTCATGGCATTTTGTCAAGTTTGATCATCCTTCCATCTCTCTCTCTCTCCCTCTCTCTCTCTCTCTCTCTCTCTCGCTCGTGTCAGTTGGTGGAGCTGAAGGAAGCCGAGGAGAAATCTTTGAAGGAGTCTGAAAGGCTGGAGATGGAGATCGCCGAGATTAAGGAGTTGAAGGTTAGACAACATGCCGCAAAACCTGACATTTTCCGCCGCCTTCCTAACCATATTTTATCTAAAATGTACTTTGTATCTCTCTCTGTGTGCTCAAGGAAAAAATAAGCACCATGACTGCGGACGAATACTTTGAGAAGCATCCGGAGCTGAAGCAGAAGTTCGACGATGAAATCCGGAACGACTATTGGGGATATGGACCTCCACAGTGATTATAACGGCTCGGCTCTCCCTTCAATTTCCTTCAATAAAATACGCTGGGATGAAATTCTAATCTTCCAGTTTTAATTTTAGCACGAAATCGTCAGCTATGAAGATGCTCTCTTCATCCAACACCAGAGATCCTTTTGAGGTTTCTGCTTGTTCTGTTGAACGGTTAAGGTGTGTGATAATTTGATTCTCTCAATTGTTCCATTTTCCAAGAGCTTGTTTTTCATATAACACTGCCCAGTGCTTATTCTGAATTGTCGATGCATGCATGAGTTTCTCCTTGAATTTCTTCCAGAGCCCTATTATTTTCATTTGATCTGAAGACCATGAAAATATGGGGAGCCTTGTGGTTATGGGTTCGAGCCCGGACCCACTCTGAGAATAGAAGAAGGCGAGTTTTTAGTCGGCTGGGAATGGAAATATGTAACCAGGCTGGAATGTGGGGGCTCACATTTCCATTTTCATTTCCATTTCCATTTCCAATTATTATCATGATGGGGTGGGGGATCAGAGCCAGTGAAGGTCCCTCTCAATACCCACACCTAAATTTTTTTTTTAAAACGGCCCCATCTTTAGACTTGGAGGTTGGACCCTTGCGATGCTGTCATGGGGCAGCGCATATATCATTTTACAGAGGTGATATAATTGTGTTCGTATTTGATTGCAAGGATATCATATATTATGATATCCCAACGTTAATTTTTGTTTGCCCGGATACCCTAAACGATCAAAATGTGAATGCAAAATAATAAGAAATGATCGCACATGTGCATTACTATCATTCTATCAAAAATCATCAGCTGAACTCCTCTTCCTTCACAATAGTTTTTTGATATCCTTCTAAACTTAATTCAAACTTATTAAACATTTACTCGTTCTTATTAATTTACACCCTGAATAATTTTTTTCTAAATGTAAAAAAAAAATCAGATTTGAAATATATATACACACACACACTCATACATACATACATACTATATACAAAGAAGTATTTGTTATATACCGTTTAACTCGGGACCATCCAACTAGTTTGGATCATTGATTTCACTCAGAAATCAACCTGCCAATACCCCACCCCCCCCCCCCCCCCCCCACAGGATTATTCTACATCCCCTTGGAATTTCGTTTTTTTTTAATGCACACTGCTGACAGTGGCGAAGCCGCTGACAGCCTATTCGACGCCCACCGACGAGTTTGCCCGATACCGGTGAATCCGCCGGGAGTTGTCCTGTGGCGACCGGGCAAGGCTACTGCCGGCGGTGGCCCTGCCTGTGAGCCCAAGTTTTGATTTTCATGGGCAGGGCCACCGCCGGCGGTGGCCCTGCCCGGTCTCCGCCGGAACACCCTTGGCGGTTCGTCGGAGTCCGGCGAACCCGCCGATGGACGGAGGGCGGTGGAGCCTAAGCCGACGGTGCGTGCATTTTTTTTTAAAATTTATAATACATTAAAAAATTTAAAAAATGTAATAATCAGGAAAAAAACATTTTTTTTTATTTTTTTCCATTTTGTAAATTTTTATTTCAATTAAAATAAAAAATGTAATAATCAGAAATATATATATTTTTTCTTTTTTTTAATTTCTATTTCATTAAAAATAAAATTGTAATAATTAGAAAAAAACATTTATAATAAAAATATGTTATTAAGAATTGTAAAATAAAATTTAATAATAAGAATAGCCGGGGGCGGGCGAAGCCTCGTCAAATTTATAATAAATTTTTTTATTAAGAATTGTAAAATAAAATTTAATAATAAGAATCGTCGGGGGTGGGCGAACTGTGTGTATATGATAAGATTTTTTTTTCAGTTGGATCGGAAATATTCAAGCAGAATTGTTGAAGATAAGTTTGATTTTTTTGCGACTAGATTGAAAAAATTTGATTATTATTTTATAAAAGTGACCAGATCATACTCATGTTTCTGATTTAAAATGATAATAAAATGTATCATGGTTAGGATTTCTTAATTTTTTTATTCATAAAAACACAGTTTATAGAAGTAAAAAAAACATGTACATGGGATCATCAGCTAGATCAGACCTCAAATATAAGTTTATTTTATGATGAGAATTAACTCCCAATTTATCTTAAAATATTTACTATTTTGATTAAAGAAAAAACATAAAAGATGAGACTAATTAATCTCTTTAAATCAACTATAATTTATAATTTGAAGTGTGAAATAAATACTATGTATCATAGATTCAAAGAAAGAAGATCCAGAGTGGATACCAAACTGAAGAGGCAAGCACTGCCAACATCAACATGTTGTATCACTCACTCATCACCAGCTTTCAAATTTTATTAAATTTTATTAAATTTTATAAAATTAATAAAATTAAGAACATGAGGGGAGGGGAAGGGAGGTTAAAATTAAGAACATGTGAACAGTTGATTAGATGGAGTCCACAGTTGAGCATCCTTTAATATTTGTTGTTACATAAGTGTAGGTCAGGGCTAGTGGGGAGACAAAGACTGCTTAAAAATGGTGGAATGCATGTGATTTGACATTTTTATATATATATACATATAACCAAGGAGAAGGACTCCCTAAGGCGAAGAAATAGCTCTCTGGCTGGCTCTCTGCCTCCACCACTCCACCATCCTATTTAGGGTTTAGTCAAATTACTGCGCTTTGAACTTGCACCACTGTTCATATCATTAAATAATAATGTATTCTATGCCCTCTCTGCATCTTGAGGCTTCAAGCCCAATAATGCTCTGCCACGTGGCCAGCCCCCGGCCCTGATTGTTGGGACTTTGGGTTAGGGCAGCCGACAATGTGCGCAAAAATGCATCATATTTGGGCGCACCCGATGCACTCCGTAACAAAATGAAGGTTCTAGAAGAATCATATGAAGGTTCTACATGACTTAGGTCATATCATCCTCCAAGGGGTCGAGTATTGTTTGATAAAATACGTAGATTGATGGAATCATTTTTTATGACAATGACGGGGAGGTGTTGGGAATCGCAAATGAAGCTTGAAGCAAAGCTTTCACGCTTGGTCGGCCAAGCTCCACCTTACTTGTCACATCTTGGTCCGGTAAGCTCGAGTTAGTGGGCCAGAAACAATAATATGATTTGAATCTTTTGCGGTACAAAGAGCAAGAACAAGAAATAATCCGAACGAGTGACATAGAACTAATCTGGAGAGAGAGAGAAGAACTAGCTAAAAGGAAGGGAATTGAGTCGTGCACAGAGACAAAGACCTCTTTGTTGGAAATTTTCCGTTAGGTGGACTTGATTCATCGAGGCGATCCGTTAAAGTTGTACGCGTATATTTGGTCTAATCGGACTCTCACGAGCGCGCGTTAATTCAGTCGCGCGAACGGTCGAAGTCTGTGATAGGTGGACAAGATCGTCTCGTAACTTCATGTCGCGAACCCGGTCTCATCCCTCGCACGTTTTCTTTTTTTGCACAAATTAATTCATGGGTTTTATATTTATTTATGGGAGTTTCTATTGGATTAATTATGCCCAATTTGAAACTCCTATGGGATTTCTCCTATTAAAGTCCATTATACCCTATTTGTGTTGTACGGTGAAGGGGGTTTGAAATCCCGTGAGTTTTCTGCATCTTGAAACGGCCGGCTCCTTTTCTTTTCTCTTCCAAATACCACTGCTTTTGAGATCTGACAACCTCTGCATCGGCGGTAAACAGAGACTAATACATGCTTGGAGGAACTCGACATTCATCGCCGTGGATGTGCGATATCCTTACGGGTTCAGAACTCCATCGACTCTGAGCAAGCACCCAACTGCAGATCTCCAACGAAGCAGAACCTGACACCGGTCACAGTTTCAGAGGAAGGGCTGACTCTCGTATACACATCGGAAGGTTTTGTCCTGTACTAGACTTGAAAACCTGAGACCTGAAGAAGATATATATCTAACTTGGGTTTTTGGATTTTCATGCTATGAAAATATCTAGATCTGATGATTTGATAAAGCTACAACTTTATGCTTTCACAAACTGAGTGCATATCTGAGGATCCACTAATACAAACTGCTGTTTTACTTTCTTTGGCAAAATATATACATACAAACACAGATCTAGGACATGAAACGTCAAACAATTTGTTCAACTCTCAGTGGCGAATTTAGTGGATAATTTTCCTTTTACATATATATGTATACACTGTACTGACTGCCTATTATTGTAGAGATTCAAACAGCAGATAAATTTTATGCTAGCGCCTTCCGCTAAAGCCGACAACTACATTAGGAACAACACGCCATAACTATTGCGAATTTTCGCAATCATGAAGAACGAGCAAGAAATCAAGAACGGTATAAATTAATTCCGCACTTCATTTACCGTTCATTCAAGCTCCATTTATTTTGTGTTCTCAATTTTAGGAAAATAATTTTGTAATAATACTCCAATTAGAGATTGTTAGTGTTTGGTTATATCGATCTTGTATGTTTATGCGTCGCTGCATTCATTAGAAGTTTTGATAACATTATTTCGCTGTAGCGACACATACATCATAAAATTTCATCAACAGTTGGTATCAGAGCAGGTTAACCTAAACCTATTAGTCTCCTTCATAATTTGGAGTGAATTATTTTTCTGATTAATTCAATTAGAGAACACTATTTTCAAAAGCCCATTAAGTATTTTGGGAGAAACAAATCTGAGATTGATATTCAAAAGTGCTTTTCATAAATCAATTCCCGACAAAAGTTGTGTTCTCTTTAAGACGATTGATTGCCCATACGTCATTAAGATAAGAAACACGATATTAATTTAGGGCAATATTCAGATATCCCGGTGTGAAAGGGTCTCGTGGATTGATAAGAACTGTAGCCGCCAAAGTGGCCTTTTCGAGTCGATTTGTGAGATTACGGTTTCACATGTTTTAGGGAGTTCTCTGAGACTAGTGCGCAATCATTCACCCAAAGGTGGTGCTTGCGCGATAGGTTCAGAGGGTTACACAAGGACATTTGGACTGTAGTGCAGGACTCTAGTAAGCTATTCACCCAAAGGTGGTAGTTCTACGAAAAGCTCAAGCGTAACTGTTGCTCGTTATTGTGTGGAGAATTACTAATTGCGTGGCACGTAGTCTGCCCAAAGGTGTTGCGTGTTGACGCGCCAGGATTCTCCGCCTAGTGTGCTATTTAGGGTTTTATAGCCACTGTTGCTCTATTTGTCACTAATAATTATTTTCTCTCTTCACAGTCACCTTTACAGTCCATAACAATATGGTGACCATTGAAAAGTTCACTGGATCAAACTTTAAGAAGTGGAAGTCCGACATCATGTTTGCTCTCGAGATGGCGGACATAGAGATGGCCATGAATACCAATCAGCCTGTAGCCCTCACAGCGACTAACACTCAAGCTGAAAAGGATCATTATGGTGCATGGAACAAGTCAAACAAAATCTGCTTGTTGACTATGAAGCGTTCAATTCCGGAGCACCTGCTGAGTGGTCTTCCAGACACGACCGTCGCCCGGGATTTTCTGACTGCAGTTGGGCAGAGATATAAGGTGTCTTCCAATGCTGAGATTGGAACTCTAATTCAGGACCTCTTCTCCATGAGGTATTCGGGAGGAGGCGGAGTTCGTGACTACATTCTGAAGATGGTCTACTATCAGACAAAACTGCAGGAGATGGAGATTACTCTCCCTGAAGCCTTGATAGTGCATCAAGCACTAAATACTCTTCCTGCAGAGTTCAGCATTTTGAAGACTACCTACAGTTCCCAGGATGAGGCGTGGAAGATAAATGATCTCATCACTCGTTGCGTTGCTGAGGAGGAGAAACTGAAGAAGGAAAAGACGAACACTGCGTTACTCGTCGTCAAACCCTCATTTAAGAAGAAGAAGAAGTTCAAAGCTCCCTCTAAAGCTCAGGATGGACAAGCTTCAGGGAGCAAGGACACTGGTGGAAAGAAGGCTCTTACCTGCTTCTTTTGTAAGAAGAAGGGGCACGTGAAGCACGAGTGCCTGAAATTTAAAGCCTGGATGGATAAACGTGGATTTGCGCCTAAAGGTAACTCTTTAGCCTTTGTCCTTTGTGAATCCAATTTAATTGAAGCCCCATCTAGTTCTTGGTGGCTCGATAGTGGAGCAACTAATCATGTTGCTTACGCACTGCAGGGGTTCATCAAAAGGAGGAGGCCAAGCAAGGGTGAGTGCAGACTCACGGTTGGCAACAATGCAGAGGTGGAGTTTATCGGGGACATTTGTTTGGTCCTTGATTCTGGATATCAACTTTTATTAAGAGACATATTTTATATTCCTTCGTTTAGAAGGAACTTGATTTCTGTTTCAGCATTAGATAGACTTAATTATGGTTTTAATATTTCTGGTGGTTTAATTAAGCTATTTCATGAATCTCAGTTTATTGCCAATATTCACTATCTAATGGTTTATATAAAATATGTCTTGCACCTTTTGATTTTTATGCCACCTCATATAATATAGAGAATGTTGCTAGTAAAAGGCCTCTCATTAAGGAGCAGTCCTCCATGCTATGACATAAAAGGTTAGGTCATATCTCTAGGGAAAGAGTAAAAAGATTGATTAAGGAAAACATTCTCCCTACTCTAGACTTCAGTGATCTAGAGACATGCGTGGACTGCTGTAGAGGTAAGATGACCAAAATTAAGAAGAAGGGCTCAACTCGTAGTTCAAGTGTGTTAGAGATTATTCATACGGACATCAGTGGTCCTTATTCCACTACCCTATGTAGGAACACCTATTTTATTACATTCATTGATGACTACTCCCGTTTTGGTTATTTGTACTTAATTAAGGAGAAGTCTGAATCCCTTGAAAAGTTCAAGATTTTCAAGACTGAAGTTGAGAAACAAATAGGGAAAGATATCAAGATTGTTAGGTCTGACAGAGGTGGCGAGTATTTTGGTAGACATGATGCCTCCGGGCAACATAAAGGTCCGTTTGCCAGATACTTGGAGAGCTGTGGCATTGTTGCCCAGTACTCCATGCCGGGTAGTCCTGAGCAGAATGGTGTGGCTGAAAGGCGTAATCGCACCCTTAAGGAAATGATGAGGAGCATGATGAGTAGGACAAATCTTCCTGAATTTTTATGGGGTGAGGCGCTTAAGACTGCAGTGTACATCCTTAATAGAGTCCCGTCTAAGTCAGTACCTAAAACCCCTTTTGAGTTGTGGACTGGTAGACGACCCAGCCTTAATCATTTGCGTGTCTGGGGTTGTCCTGCAGAAGTCCGTTTGTACAACCCATCAGAAAGTAAGATTGCCCCTAGGTCTTGTCGTTGCTATTTCATTGGCTACCCAGATCACTCCAAGGGTTTTAAGTTCTATTCCCCTTTAGGAGGACCCAGAATTGTGGAGTCACAAACAGCTAAGTTTTTGGAATGGGATGTCGCTGATGAACCTAATTGCTCTCATCCTATTAGTGAAGTTGAGGAAGTTGTGCCCATTAATTTATCTGTGCCCTTGATAAGAGATCCTGCGGTGCCTGAACCCGTGACGGAACAAGTGGAGGATGTGGAAGCGGTCTTACCACCGATTCCGGTTGAGGTTCCTCCTCATGTCCAGGAGGTTCATCCACCTGCAAGGAGATCTATTAGGCAGAGAAGGCCTGCAATTTCCTCAGACTATGAAGTCTATTTAGGAGAGAGTGATTATGACATTGGTCAAGTAGTTGACCCAGTGACATTTAATGAAGCTGTGTCTGGACCTCAAGTTGATCTGTGGTGGGATGCGATGAAAGACGAGATGGAGTCTATGAAGCTGAATAAGGTTTGGGAGTTAGTTGAGTTACCCAAAGGCTGCAAGCCCATTGGTTCTAAATGGGTGTTTAAGACCAAGAAGGACTCTAAAGGAAAGGTCGAGCGGTTTAAAGCCAGACTGGTAGCTAAGGGATTTACGCAGAGAGAAGGAATCGATTACCACGAGACCTTTTCTCCTGTTTCCTCTAAAGACTCTTTCAGAGTGATAATGACATTAGTAGCTCATTATGATTTGGAGCTACACCAGATGGATGTAAAGACCGCATTCCTGAATGACGATCTTGCCGAGGAGGTCTATATGGTGCAGCCTGAGGGATTCAAGTCTGGTCATTCCGACCAACTTGTATGTAAGCTTAACAAATCCCTCTATGGTCTGAAGCAAGCTTTTAGACAATGGTACTTGAAATTTGATGAGGTAGTTACTTCTTTTGGTTTTGTAGAAAATAAAGTAGACCGTTGCATATATCTCAAGATCAGTGGGAGCAGATTCATCTTCTTAATTCTTTATGTAGATGACATCTTGCTTGCGAGCAGTGATTTAGCATTATTGCATGAATCTAAGCAATTTCTGTCAAAACACTTTGATATGAAAGATCTTGGAGAAGCATCCTTCGTTCTAGGAATTGAGATCATTAGGGAACGATCTCACCATACATTGGCACTCTCTCAGAAAGCCTACATCGAGCGTGTACTTGAGAGATTTAGCATGCTCGATTGTAAGCCCGGTGAAGTACCTGTGCTTAAAGGTGATAAGCTCAGCTTATCACAATGTCCCAGGAATGACATAGAGAGAGAGAGAGCGCATGAAGGATATACCTTATGCTAGTGCGGTAGGCAGCTTAATGTATGCCCAAGTCTGTACCAGACCGGACATTGCCTTCGCAGTGGGACTTTTAGGCAGATATCAGTCGAACCCAGGACCTGATCATTGGGTGGCTGCTAAGAAAGTCCTAAGGTATTTAAAGGGAACTAAGGATGTAAAGTTGGTCTACCACAGAGTTCAAAACCTTGAGTTAGTGGGGTATACAGATTCTGATTTTGCCGGGTGTGAGGATGATAGAAAGTCTACTTCAGGTTATATATTTAAGTTTGCTGGTGGGGCCGTTTCGTGGAAGAGTGTCAAACAGACACTCATCACTTCGTCCACAATGCATGCAGAGTTCGTCGCTCTCTTTGGAGCTTCGACTCACGCAGTGTGGCTTAAGAATTTTATTACAGAGTTAAAGGTTGTCGATTCTATAGGTGGACCCATCCGGATGTACTGTGATAACATCTCTGCAGTTATGTTCTCGATGAACAATAAAAGTATCACAGGGTCCAAACATATGAAAATTAAATTCTTGACCGTTAAGGAATTGGTCAAGAAGGGTGAAATTTTAGTGGAGCATTTAGGGACAGATGACATGTTGGCCGATCCACTTACTAAAGGACTTCGCCCTAACGTGTTTCAGAAACATGTTATTAATATGAGGCTTAAAGAGTCGATTGATGTGCTTGATTAGTGGGAGGCTTCATGAAGCTCCAATTCAGTTATCTGTCGTTTGATTTGCACTTTATTTAATTTATTTAATGATTGAAGTATATTGATTCAACAATATTATTAAGTTTCAATATTTGTTGAATTTATGTGACACGTCACACTTCATACAAAGTCTCATGACTTGTGTCAGTCGGAGCATAAGGCCTAGGGCACTTCATTTGAATTATGGCCTGTAGTATGTCTTTTGACGCATGAATTTTAGAACCTTAAGGTTAGACATACTTGTTCTTTTGAACACTTAAGAACATCTCGCAGCATGGTTTAGTGCATTCATTCGAGAAGTTTGGTTGACCACCAAGTTAGAACAACTTTAATGTGCACATTTTCAGCATGTTGTTCTATATTTTATTTAACCGCACTTTGTCCATGTCAATTAAGTCTGTAAGCTACTGTGACCATGGAAGGTTCTGTGTCGCTCAATGATGCGGTTGCCGCCATGATTCGGAGTGAAGGATTTGATTGGACCGGATTGACGTGAGAGTAGACTTAATATCGCGTTTGCTAACTGGTACCCTTAAGTTTAGTGAAGATTTTATCGGAATGTCATGAGTTACGATGAACACAAGTCCAAGTGGGAGAATGTTGGAAATTTTCCGTTAGGTGGACTTGATTCATCGAGGCGATCCGTTAAAGTTGTACGCGTATATTTGGTCTAATCGGACTCTCACGAGCGCGCGTTAATTCAGTCGCGCGAACGGTCGAAGTCTGTGATAGGTGGACAAGATCGTCTCGTAACTTCATGTCGCGAACCCGGTCTCATCCCTCGCACGTTTTCTTTTTTTGCACAAATTAATTCATGGGTTTTATATTTATTTATGGGAGTTTCTATTGGATTAATTATGCCCAATTTGAAACTCCTATGGGATTTCTCCTATTAAAGTCCATTATACCCTATTTGTGTTGTACGGTGAAGGGGGTTTGAAATCCCGTGAGTTTTCTGCATCTTGAAACGGCCGGCTCCTTTTCTTTTCTCTTCCAAATACCACTGCTTTTGAGATCTGACAACCTCTGCATCGGCGGTAAACAGAGACTAATACATGCTTGGAGGAACTCGACATTCATCGCCGTGGATGTGCGATATCCTTACGGGTTCAGAACTCCATCGACTCTGAGCAAGCACCCAACTGCAGATCTCCAACGAAGCAGAACTTGACACCGGTCACAGTTTCAGAGGAAGGGCTGACTCTCGTATACACATCGGAAGGTTTTGTCCTGTACTAGACTTGAAAACCTGAGACCAGAAGAAGGTATATATCTAACTTGGGTTTTTGGATTTTCATGCTATGAAAATATCTAGATCTGATGATTTGATAAAGCTACAACTTTATGCTTTCACAAACTGAGTGCATATCTGAGGATCCACTAATACAAACTGCTGTTTTACTTTCTTTGGCAAAATATATACATATAAACACAGATTTAGGACATGAAACGTCAAACAATTTGTTCAACTCTCAGTGGCGAATTTAGTGGATAATTTTCCTTTTACATATATATGTATACACTGTACTGACTGCCTATTATTGTAGAGATTCAAACAGCAGATAAATTTTATGCTAGCGCCTTCCGCTAAAGCCGACAACTACATTAGGAACAACACGCCATAACTATTGCGAATTTTCGCAATCATGAAGAACGAGCAAGAAATCAAGAACGGTATAAATTAATTCCGCACTTCATTTACCGTTCATTCAAGCTCCATTTATTTTGTGTTCTCAATTTTAGGAAAATAATTTTGTAATAATACTCCAATTAGAGATTGTTAGTGTTTGGTTATATCGATCTTGTATGTTTATGCGTCGCTGCATTCATTAGAAGTTTTGATAACATTATTTCGCTGTAGCGACACATACATCATAAAATTTCCTCAACACTCTTTGCTCAATACAACCCGTTGGACAGCGATAACAATAGCCGTAGATTGACGACAACTCCTTTATTGCTACGTCCAACTATAATATTTCGCTCGCGGTCTTCTCCATCAGCATATCGCATACTGAACCAGCAACAATAACACAATTTCCTCCAAGATTACTTGCAAATGCCTTCCTTGGTGATCCAAATATTGAGTAGCTAACCATCATAGTCCACTCATCAATAGGAAATTGAGTAAAAACATAGTCAAGTCAAAATCAAGTATGCTGGCAATTGGCCTATGTTTTTCTTAAAGTTTGTCAATTTCAAAATGATTATTTTTATTTTTGCATTTTTTCCTTTAATTATAATTAATGATCTATTTATTAAACACTCATGGATTCATTGACCCTGCCATGAAATATCATAATTTCTACTAAGATTAATTGAACATAATATACTTTGTAATAATTAATAAAGTTAATCACACGGTCACACCCATATTGATAGTATACATTTTAAAATTCAAAAAATATATATAAAAGAATTAAAATATTAGAGATGATATTATTTTTAATGTTTGGTTTCTCAGATTTAAATATTTAATTGAATTATTTAGAGCATGGGATAAGACAACTCCTACACAGCATGTGACTCCCTCGTGACTCGCACGTGACAGCACAACACCCGAGGCCACTATCATTAATAGTTGGCACGCCCCCCTGCTATTGGTCACAAAACTAGTTCTTAAATGTAAAAGTATTATTGTTTGATAAATAATTAAAATAATTATGTACAAAGATAAACCCAAGTCCCAATATTATAATATTTAGATAGTTAAATGATTATAGTTTTGCACGTGTATCGTCCTACACAAATTAATTTACCAAATAATACGCATGAATTAAAAAAAAAGGTATTTTCACTATTTTGTAACTAAAAAAGAAACAAGATCTCACGGCCCACCGGCTACCTACACTCGTATGCATGGGCGGAACTAGCTTTGGGCATGATAGGGTCCGGTTTTTTGCTAAATTAGGTTTCATATCCTCCTGCTCCCGATCCCGTCGCCGCTCACGGCTCCCGATCCCGTCGCCGCTACCTGCTCCGGCTCCCGATCCCGTCGCCGCTACCTGCTCCGGCTCCCAATCCCGTTGCCGCTACCTGCTTCGGCTCCCGATCCCGTCACTAAACCTAGTAGGCTTCCGATCCCGTCGCCAAACCTAGCAGGCTCCCGATCCCGTCCCGATCCCGTCGCCAAACATAGCAGGCTCCCGATCCCGGCCCGATCCCGTTGCTAAACCTAGCAGGCTCCCGATCCCGTCCCGATCCCGTCGCTAAATTAGGCTTCATCTTCTTCTTCTACTACTTGGAATTCTTACATTAGTTATTGAGAATTCACCTCCGTTCCGGAGGAAAATCGGGTGACCCGCAACAAATTTATATAAATAATTAATTAAAGTAAGGACTTATAATTATATGACAACTTGGCCTTTTTTTAATGGGAATTATATTCTCAGCCTTCTCATATATTTAAAATATTATTTGATTGTGCTCGTGCGACTTCAAAATCCTAGTTCCGTCACTGTGCGGATGGATAGTGCAGAAAAAAAATCCCTTTAGCAAGGTTGTGGCCGTCACGAACTCAATGGTTATGTATCGTAGTTCTTGAACAAATGACCTCGTCTAAGAATTTTTATCCTTTTTTTAAAAAAAATTAGTTTTCTTTTGTTTTGACGGCGGTCATAACCATCATTTTGTCAAACATGCATTTTATGACGAAATCTTTTGTTCAAACTCATGCGAGCAAAAAAGTGAGCAAAAAGTGACTATCCAACCTTTCACTACATGGGTTATGCCTATCCAACCGAATGTTCTTCTTGCAGTACCAAATAATTTTCTTTAGAATATCAAATATATATATATTAAATTAAATCTGTTTTTAAGACAACATATTTAAAAACAACCGTCTGATCGTTGATCGGAATACCCCCGAATCTTCTCTACCCTTCTCAAGATGCGTTACTCCTGCGGAATTAGAACTCGTTGGCAAGGAGGTTAAGGCTTCCTTTGGGGGACTTATTTTCACCGGTCAAGTGGTTAAGACCGCATGAATCGGACCTTAGTCAAGCTCCGATTCATGCGGTCGCAACCGCTTGACCGGTGAAAATAAGTCCTCCCAAACAAAACCTAAATTACTTGCAAAATAGCAAGTCACTGCTAATATTAGTCTCTATTTGGAATAACTGTTAGTTTTTAGTACTCGGAGTTTCGACAAAAAAACATAAATTATTCCAAATAGAGCAAAATTGCTTACATTTATCTTTGTTTGTCAATGGAAAGTGCGTAAAACGATCTTACAAGTCACATTTACACTTTTTTAAGCAAAATTTACTAATTTAGCTATTTTTTATTGCTTTGAGATTAGTGTTTTATATCAAGATATAAATTTATTTTGATAAAGAAATATCTTGGTCCCAATATTTGCTCCACTGGCTATTTTTTGGACGTTTATATTGACAGCTCATATATGATTATTGACAGCTCAAAGATAATGACAGTCTAACAAATGACTATTGGCAAGTCCGATAAATACTGACAGCTCAAAAATTAAGTTTAAAAAAAATAACAAACCATTGTTAATTATTAGATTAGCTCAAAAAAAAACAGAGAATAACTGTTCATAGTTCTACTATATGACATTTTTAGGAAAATTGTAAAAACAGGAACCATGAATTAACTAAATACGAGTTTCACGCGCATTTCGAAAATAGATCTACTATATGATATTTTTAGAAAAAATATTCAATATCAAAGTTGTAGATCTGGACGAGAAATACAACTTTCATGTTGAACAATTTTCCTAAAAATATCATATAGTAGACTTATTTTCAAAAGGCGCGGCACCGAGCGGAAATATTGCGAATCGCATTGTTGCGCCCGGATTCCGCGCCTTTTGAAAATAGACTCATTATATTGAATTTTTAGAAAAAGTGTTCAACATAAAAGTTGTAAATCTCAACGACAACTATCACTTTTATGTTGAATACTTTTTCTAAAAATGTAATATATTAGTCCTATTTTCAAAAGTCGCGACACCGGGCGGAACTATTGTGAATCACATAGTTCCACCCTGGTTCTGCGTTTTTTTTGAAAATAGACCAACTATAATGCAATTTTAGAAAAAATGTTACGCATAAAAGTTGTAGATCTTGTCGAGATCTACTCACTACAATATTTTTGGTCTTTAGCAACACCTGACTTGACAACAATTATAAATTGTTAGAGAACAATTTATAAGTGTTGCAATAGGTTTACATCTTTAAGCAACACTTTCTGTGCAACATTTAAAAACTGTTCTCTAATCCCTTATAGAGAACATTTTTGAAATATTGCCCACGAGGATTCACTATAGGCAACAATTATGATATGTTGTCTTCTTAAAAATTAATTTGCAATATTTTAAAAGTGTTGTCTAGAGATTACTTTAATAATAACCAAAATTATTATTCTCCCACACCAAATTATTACTTTAAAAATTATTTTATAAAAACAATATTTCTAACACGTACACAAACCCTCGATAATCCTTTCCCGACTCCACACTACAAAATTTTTATCTAATAGCCACGTTTTTTGGCGACGGTTGTTCAATCATGGCTGATTATTCTGATTATTATTTCGGCCCGATAGATCCTCTTGTTTCTCACACCAGGTCTGCCCACGTGAGCTTAGAGGAATCGAAGTGTGAATCCCTCCAACATATCCAGTGCTGACAACAGTGGGGGTCCGGGGGCAAGCCTCTCTTCCCCGACGCGACGACAGGGTTCTTCCCCGGGCGCGGCTGCTACCGCCTGCATCTTCTTCCCCGTCGACGCCGGCGTGCAAAATCTTCTTCCCCGTCGACGACGATAGTCCGATTTCACCGACCTAGCTTCTTCCCCGTCGACGCTGACAGTCCGATTGCACCGAATTGATGACGAAATCTGTCGGAATTTCTCCGTCGGATACCTAGCGCAGGGTTCTTGCACATTCTTCCTCTGCATATCTTGTGCTACCGTTTTCCATATCGCTGAGGTATACCCCTTCTCCTGCATATCTTGTGTCTGATACCTAGCTTGTTTGATTCAATTTTTTCTGTGCTTAAATTCTAAAATGTTGAGGGATGAGATTCCATTTTTCCTGTATGTTGTATGTGTGTGTGTTGTAAGTGTTTATGTGTGTTGTTGTTGTGTTGTATGTGTGTGTGTGTGTGTGTGGTGTGGTGTATGTTTTATGTTGTATGTGTGTGTTAGTGTTGTGTGTGTGTGTGTGTGTGTGTGTGTGTGTGTGTGTATGTGTGTGTGTGTGTGTGTATGTGTGTGTTGTATGTGTGTGTTAGTGTTGTGTATGTGTATGTGTTGTATGTGTGTGTTTGTATGTATTGTATGTGTTGTATGTGTGTTTGGAATGTGTGTGTTGTATGTGTGTGTGTGTTGTTGTTGTGTTGTATGTGTGTGTGTGTTGTTGTTGTGTTGTATGTGTGTGTGTGTTATAGGTGTGTGTGTTGTTGTATGCATGTGTGTGTGTGTGTGTGTGTGTGTGTGTGTTTGTTGTGTTGTATGTGTTTGTGTGTGTTTGTGTGTGTTGTATATATATGTGTGTGTTTGTTGTTGTGTTGTATGCGTGTGTGTGTTTGTGTGCGTTGTTTGTGTTTTTTGTATGTGTGTTTGTTGTAGGTGTGTATCTGTGTTGATGTTGTGTGTGCATTGTATGTGTGTGTATGTGTGTGTGTGTGTGTGTGTGTCTGTGTGTGATGTATGTTATACCCTCTTTTTAGGTTATTTGTATGTCTTGTGATAGTTGTGATAGTGGCTGTACTTGCTCATCCAACATAATTTCCAATTCTTATCTTTCTCAATCATATTTTCCACAATTATTTTACTTTTCTATGCATTTGTATCTACTACCTGCATTCATTTCTACTAGTTAATTGTACTTCTCTGGTTTAATATATATGAATCATATGTTACAAATATTTTTCACATTATTCTTTGCAGATATATGCCTTATCTTATAAATAAATTCAAGAGTTTGATTTAATATCCTTTTTTAATCAGAAAGTCCACTTCTCCTGTATGCGTTATGATGATTCATTATTGTTAGTATCAAAGAAAATTCAATTTGTATAGTTTCCACCATTGCCTAATTCCTGTTCTGATTGCATTGATCGAATATGGTTTCAAACACATCATGAATTCAGCGTGAGCGAGCTGCACAAGCTGCAGGTGCAGCATGCTGAATTCAGCGTGAGCGAGCTCGGTCGCGGTCTAAGGGTGGCTCGTAGGTGGCTGGGAGACAACGATCCGACAGAGCTCAGACCTGAGGAAGAAGAACATTCGGAGGAAAAAGTTTAGAAATGAGGAAGACTAAGACTCCTTTTATAGCCTCTAGGAGATGATTATGGCTGGTCCCCCACTAACCTGGTGATTAGTGGGTGGTTTGTTATTTTTGATGCCCCCCAAACCGGACCGGTCAAAACCGGTTCAGTTTTCTCATATATATAAGCTTGCACAGAGGGATCCCTATCTAGAATTCCTAAACCTAATCAGAAAACCACGGGAGAAAGATAGAGAGGCGCCGACTGGAAATCCCGATCGAAGAGGAGTGAGCGGCGACATCGGGAGTTCGAGCGGCGGCGTCGGTTCCTCTCCGGCGAAGATCGTGCGGCGGCAGCGTCAGTTCTCAGCGGCGACTTCGGGGCAGCGATCGAGAGGCGGCTTCGGGAGGAAGAAGAGAGATCCGCCGGCGAGTCCTAGGGCGCCTTCTCCGGCGAGGATCTGCGGCGGCATCGGGCGGCATCGGGCTGCGACATCACCGATCGGGTGGCATTCGGTGATCTTGGAGATCCGGAGCGACAACAAGCGCCCAATCTTGGGCAGCGGGTGCTTCTTCTCTGGCGACAGCGGCGCAGTGGCAAGCCCGGTCTAGGGCTTCTTCTCCGGCGACAGCGGTGCAGCGGAGATTCCGATCTAGGGCTACGTAGGTCCGACGATCCTTGGGATCCGGCAGTGGCAAGATCGGGCAGAGGCGGCTTCTTCTCCGGCATTCTTGGGCCGGCAGTTCTTCTCAGGCAGCGGCGGCAGATCTTGCAGGCGAGCGGTGGTTGACGGAGGCGGCGGAAGATTGATCGGAGTTCCGATCTAGTGCACGGCAGCGGCATCGGCTCCATCTCCGGTGAAGGAGAGGGGAGATCCACGGCAGCGGCAGGTGCAGGTTTCCATCTCCGGCGGCTCCGGCGATCCAGCGGCGGCGGCAACTTCGGCGGTGAAAGAAGGCATAAGGCTGCGGTTCCTTCATCTTGAAGAGGGCAGCGGCTTTCTTGGACGGAGGGCAGCGACGCGTGGCAGAGGCGAAGATCAGATTCAGATCCAGGCTGCGGATAGGGGAGTTTTCTTTGTTCTCCTGTTGTTCTTTATTTTCATATTTTAGGTTAGTGTCGATCCGTTGAGGATCGTTGAGTGCCTGTGTTGTAATCGGATTTTGTTTTCGATTAGTGGATCCGGCGCGCTCTCCCCGTGGATGTAGGAGCTTAACTCCGAACCACGTATATCTCTTGTCGTCTGTGGTTTTTTTCTGTGTTTTGGAATCTCGTTTTGTGATTGTTTGGTGCGCGCCATTATTTGCTCAAATATTTTGCTTCCGTTGCTACTGTCCGCGACGAGTTCCGTACTCGCGGGCAGGTGCCAGTTGCACAACAATTGGTATCAGAGGGAGGTTCGACCTTCGGACCAGTGAGCAAATTCAATGGCGGCCAAATTCGAGGTTCCAAAATACGATGGGCGGATCGATTTCGGTCTTTGGCAAAAGCGCATAAAGGTCGTACTCGTTCAGCAGGGTCTTCACAAGGCACTCCTTGAAAAGGAGAAGGCTAAGGTGAAGGACGACGACGAGTGGGATGAGCTGGACCTCAAGGCCATCAGCACCATACAGCTGTGTTTGGCAGACGAGGTCATGTACAACGTTATCGAGGCGGAAACTACGGTGGACTTGTGGAGGAAGCTCGAGGAGCTCTACATGTCCAGGTCGCTCACGAACAAGCTATACGTGAAGAAGCAGTTGTACAGCTTGAGGATGTCCGAGGGAACGCAGTTGTTGGACCATATGAATGTGTTCAACAAGCTGGTATCCCAGTTGCGGAGTATGGATGTGAAGGTCGAGGAGGAAGATCAGGCTCTTCTCCTCTTGTCCTCACTCCCGAGGTCGTTCGATCATTTAGTTACCACCATGTTGTATGAGAAGGATACCCTTAAGATGGAGGAAGTGGTGACGATGCTTCTCTCTAATGAGAAGAGGAGCAGTTCCGGATCGAGTGCGAGCGAGGGTCTGCTCGTGAAGAGCAGAGACCCATCCCGAGGGAAATCGAGAGGGGCAGGCAAGGAGGATGATCGACCTAGGTCCAGGGGTAGGTGTTACTATTGCAAGGAGGAGGGGCATTGGAAGGCCAACTGCCCAGTGAGGAAACTCAAGGGCAAAGGATCTGTGCCTCAGCAGGCTGCAGTAGCATCCGAGTGCGTGAGTGATGATGATGTTCTACATGTTTCACAAAGCCGCGACGTGGTGGTCGGGACCACAGATTCCTGGATCATGGATACAGGATGTTCGTTCCACATGTGCCCGAACATTGAATGGTTCTCCAGTATTAGGCACTATGGAGGTGGTCGTGTTCGGATGGGAAATCAGTCAGAGTGCGAGATTTCTGGAGTCGGGAGCATCAGGATTAGGATGTTCGATGGAGTGGTTAGGACCCTCACCGACGTTCGGTATGTGCCCGAGTTGAGGAAGAGCTTGCTTTCTCTAGGCACTCTGGAGGCTGCTGGGTATTCTTATACCAGTAGCAGCGGGTATTTGGAGGTCAGGCGAGGCGCACAGACAGTCTTGAGAGGAGAGCGTTCAGGATCGCTCTATAGACTAATTGGCACCACGATTGCCAGGGGAGATGCGTGGAGAGAGGTTAGACCGTCTCTCGAGCTACAGGATATAGTAGCGCATGCATTTCAGGCGATCTCCTCAGATCGCGATTCCTTCGATAGAGCTTTAGAGAGCAGAGACCGTTCTCAGCAAAAAGCTAGGAAGGACCAGCGGAGGAGCGGAGGCAGAATTCGTGGCAAGGGCGTGTGCACGGAGAGAGGACCTTGGCGGAGGTAGAATCTTCGCAGCCGTAGAGGAGACGGGTAGAGAGTCATCTCAGGAGTACCCAGACACCGCGAGAGGAGCCATCAGGCTCAGAGGTCTCACCGAGGAACTTAGGATCACTCAGGAGAAGGTGGAGTTGCACAGTGAGAGTTCGAGTGCGATTCGTCTTGCAGTAGACCCGGTCTATCGTGCAAGGACGAAGCACGTCGACGTGTGTCACCGGAGTTGAGGGAGTTCGCTCGAGGTGGAGGCGTGATGTTGCGGGAGATTCCTACGGAGGAATGTGTTGCGAGCATGCAAAAGAAATCAGTGAGGCGAGTCAAGTTTGACTTGACTCGGACTGTTGCACGTTGATCGTGCCGGCCCCAGGGAGAGGGGGCTTGTAGTCGCCAGTAGGGGGTCTGTGTGTTTTATGCGGTATTAACGTTTGTGGAGCATCAAGGTGGAGATTGTTATTTTTGATGCCCCCCAAACCGGACCGGTCAAAACCGGTTCAGTTTTCTCATATATATAAGCTTGCACAGAGGGATCCCTATCTAGAATTCCTAAACCTAATGAGAAAACCACGGGAGAAAGATAGAGAGGCGCCGACTGGAAATCCCGATCGAAGAGGAGTGAGCGGCGACATCGGGAGTTCGAGCGGCGGCGTCGGTTCCTCTCCGGCGAAGATCGTGCGGCGGCGGCGTCGGTTCTCAGCGGCGACTTCGGGGCAGCGATAGAGAGGCGGCTTCGGGAGTAAGAAGAGAGATCCGTCGGCGATTCCTAGGGCGTCTTCTCCGGCGAGGATCTGCGGCGGCATCGGGCGGCATCGGGCTGCGACATCACCGATCGGGTGGCATTCGGTGATCTTGGAGATCCGGAGCGGCGACAAGGGCCCAATCTTGGGCAGCGGGTGCTTCTTCTCCGGCGACAGCGGCGCAGTGGCAAGCCCGGTCTAGGGCTTCTTCTCCGGCGACAGCGGTGCAGCGGAGATTCTGATCTAGGGCTACGTAGGTCCGGCGATCCTTGGGATCCGGCAGTGGCAAGATCGGGCAGAGGCGGCTTCTTCTCCGGCATTCTTGGGCCGGCAGTTCTTCTCAGGCAGCGGCGGCAGATCTTGCAGGCGAGCGGTGGTTGACGGAGGCGGCGGAAGATTGATCGGAGTTCCGATCTAGTGCACGGCAGCGGCATCGGCTCCATCTCCGGTGAAGGAGAGGGGAGATCCACGACAGCGGCAGGTGCAGGTTTCCATCTCCGGCGGCTCCGGCGATCCAGCGGCGGCGGCAACTTCGGCGGTGAAAGAAGGCATAAGGCTGCGGTTCCTTCATCTTGAAGAGGGCAGCGGCTTTCTTGGCCGGAGGGCAGCGACGCGTGGCAGAGGCGAAGATCAGATTCAGATCCAGGCTGCGGATAGGTTAGTTTTCTTTGTTCTCCTGTTGTTCTTTATTTTCATATTTTAGGTTAGTGTCGATCCGTTGAGGATCGTTGAGTGCCTGTGTTGTAATCGGATTTTGTTTTCGATTAGTGGATCCGGCGCGCTCTCCCCGTGGATGTAGGAGCTTAACTCCGAACCACGTATATCTCTTGTCGTCTGTGGTTTTTTCTGTGTTTTGGAATCTCGTTCTGTGATTGTTTGGTGCGCGCCATTATTTGCTCAAATATTTTGCTTCAGTTGCTACTGTCCGCGACGAGTTCCGTACTCGCGGGCAGGTGCCATTTGCACAACAGTGGTTACCTGCTGATCGGACGATGATGGAGGCTCCGTAGTGATCGGACAATGGCCAACCGCAAGCGGCGGCCGGCGGCATTAGTTATTGAGAGGGTACCGCCCCCCCCCCCCCCACCCCGTGAGCCTCCTATTGTGGGGGAGATCATGGGAAGTATGTTGATCGGTCAAACCCATTATCTCCATAATAGGAGAAATTATGGAGAAAAAGTGTTTAAATGCACCCCTAAGATTTTAAATGGGGCTTCATCCCCATCAACATGCATATAATGTATGCAAAGTAGATATTTAAAGATGACAAAAGAAGCATTTCTCGCAATCTTAGAGTTCTAAACATAGCACAGCACGGAAGCTTAAATAATAATAAAGATCAACAATTTGTGTCCATCACAAAACTTAAACAACAAATATTGAGTGCGACCTTACGGTCATTACAATCATACATCAAATGATCACAACTAGTCCAGGGCTCACATATCTCATACATGAAAAAAATTATAAAAAAATAAAAATAATGCATTTCTTGAGGTTTCATTTTTTTTTTCAATTTAGCCCCAATGAGTCTCTGCATTTGTGCCAAAAAAATGTAATCAAAACATAAGATGAAAAATGCGTAGCAACTATGAAGCAACACCACTTTATCCTGACGGCCTCAAGTGAATCCCAAGCAACCACATAACCTGCTTCTTGCTTCTTAGTGACAACAACAATTATGTGGCATATTAATCATATTCTAGCACGCTAAGGTGTTTCAAACATATATCATGTTCTCTAAATGCTGAGCATGTAACGAATAGGAGCCTACTATATGAAATGTGTGCAAACCGCGTGATAAGACATATATGCCCCGATACTTATCACATGGTATATCATTAGCAAAGTAGCAAAACAAAGGCACCAACCACCACACTCATGATGAATCAAATCATGTGAAGGCGGTTGGTTATACCAATAGGCCCTACCATCGACCTCCATCGAGTATCACTAATGTGCAACTGATTTTGCAAACGGTCAGTTAAACCAATGTGCCCTTCCACCAAATACTATACTGTGGAAATGGGCACTTATATCACTTTACACCTTAATTGCCGGTGCACAAAGATGCTCTTAAATTCCATAGAACATTAGAAGAACTAGAAATTATACCATTATATGTACTTTGAAGTACATGAGAAAACTGGTTATACAAATAGCCCCTTCTTCACAACAGCCATAATGGACTATTACACTCCCATCAGTCTCCCTCCATAAGGTATTGTCATCTATTAACAATAGAGGGGCTTTACACAGAAGCCTCAACGAAACCATGCAAAATTAGTAGGCTAATCGATCCAAAACTTATTCAATCATTTTCACGGTCTGATCATCAATTCGGTAGCATTATGATCAGGCAAGCACATAAAAGATAAATAATGAATAATTAAACATATTACTCAAATTTGGTACTCAAATTTTAAAAAAAAGAGTTGATATTAGCACGACACTTTTGGCTATCATTATTTAAAATTTCAGTTTTCTTTTTGAATTTTTAGAATTCTAATTAGCAAGCACTGCATAAAAATTATTCCTTATTTCTACTCGCCCCTCTCATGCTTGCTCCCGCCTCCCTCCAAATAGTTATTCCGCCGGCGACCCTTTCTCCTTTCTTTCCGTCCGGCCTGAACGGCTCCAAATCCGGCAAGTGCTTCTCCTCCATGTCCCGAGCGGCGTTTTTTTATCCCGATGCGTTCCCCTCCATTATCCAGCGGCTATTTTTACCACATCCGACGATCTCACTTTCTCTTGGAGGCGATGCTCTTCTATTTTGCGATTTTCAAGCGTTCATTCCTCCTACAGGTGGTGGTGCTCTACTCCTCCCTTTTTCAATTTTTAGTGTGGATAGCTTTAGTACTTGCAGATAGCCAAAAGTAATAATAACCAAAACTGAAGTGTTAATATCCGCACTACATTTTTGAATATTCGCACTACGTTTAATTCTAATTTTTCGCGTCTTTTAAAAATACTCCTTGTACATGCATTTTTAGCAAAAGTGTTCAACACGAAAGTTGTAGATCTCGACGAGATCTACAACTTTCGTTTTGAACAATTTTCCTAAAAAAGCATGTATAAGGCGTATTTCTAAAAGGCGCGAAATCTGAGCGTATTTCTTAATGTACGTCTTGTACATGCATTTTTAGGAAAAGTGTTCAACACGAAAGTTGTAGATCTCGTCGAGATCTACAACTTTTGTGATGAACACTTTTCCTAAAAATACATGTACAAGGAGTATTTTCAAAAGATGTGAAAAATTATAAGTAAATATAGTGCGAATATCCAAAAGTGTAGTGCGGATATCAATCGCCTAAATTTAAATAAAAAAGGATATTTATAAATTGGAATAATTTTACGAGCCGTGCGTTAAAATATAAAATAATAATTAATTTATAGCCGAGATTAGGAAAAAGTTGAGCAATGACTGACGGCATAAATAATGCCAAATATCACGCGAAAGTTATTTGTAGATTCTCGGCCTCAAGCCATCCATTATTCAACTATGCAGCGGACGAGATATTCCCACGTGGTCACATCGGCTGTCGTAACGGGGGACACATGGCCAGTTTATAGCCGTTGGATCCAGTCCCCGCGAGCAGGAATACTGTTGGTGCTTGGGCATGTCGTCTCCTGATGATTGAACCAATCCGAATGCCACCGCGCGCGTGCGGCCCATGTACGTCACCTTCACCGCCTGGACAAGCCCACGTGTAACGGTCCGGGTTTGGGCCCCACACCTCCAACCTCATTATTAAGAGAATATAAATATATAAATATATTAAATTATAAATCTATAGTATTTATCTATAATTATTAATAATGGTAACCCGAAATTACCTAATCGTACCTCAAATATTCATAAATATATGTCACCTCCGCGTACCCCATCTGGGGCTTTTTTTTCCGTGGGTCGAGCCAATCTTTTTTAGGTCCGCTCGACCAATAAACGCGCAATCAAGTGGGGCCACAGTGCACGGATTTACTGTGCACTGTGGACCTCACAAATTTACAGGTTCCTATTAGTGGATATCTAAAGAAAGGTCCCCATAATGGCGGGGAAAATTTTTAGGTACACCTAATGCACCATCCTACACGTGTAATTGAATTTTGTATACTTAAATCGTATTTTTCCGTAACAAAAAATTGATTGTAGCAAAAAAAAAATTACGGAATATTAATTATACATTTTTACAATCGATTTAAGTACTTATTTGTCCATATTCTATAAAGTTCTGAAAAAATTCCAGTTGTTTTTTTGGTTTTGACTAGAAAATTTTAACTGGAATGTTGATATGTTTTCCGGTTGAAATTTTTGCTACAATCCCAAAAAATACAACTGGAATTTTTTCATAACTATATAGAATTTGAGCAAATAAGTACTTAAATTAATTGTAAAAATGTCATAATTAATATTCCGTAATTTGTTTTTGTTACAATCAATTTTTTGTTACGGAAAAATACGATTTAAGTATAAAAAATTTCATTTACACGTAAAGGATGGTGCATCAGGTGTACCTAAAAATTGCCCCCATGGCGGACGGTATTTTTACTCCCCCATCTGCTCTCTATTGACGTCGTAGTTGTTGGTGTGTCGCTAGTTTGCTCACCAGCCGTTGTTGCTCATCTGCTTGCTTGACACCGCTGCCGCACGTCTGCAAACGGCTACAGTGAGGGAAAGGAAGGAAGTGCTGAAGTGGTGGAGTTGATGACTTCAGAAAAACAGCGGCAGGAACTCAAAACCAGCGGCCATCGGTTAGAACCGGAAAAAGCGCACGTAGAACCAGAAAAAGCGCGGGAAACGGGAATGCGGAAATTAGAAAGGCTCGGATTTTTATAAAAGTAGTTAAGCGGCCATCGGTTAGACCGACTCAATTTGGGTCTCGTTGCACCACATTTTAGGAGCAGGTGTCAATTCTTGAACTCCACCCAAGCCACCTATCGACACATGACCACTCTATTTGTCAATCCCAAAATTAATTCAGCAACAACAATTAAATCTACATGTGACTCTCCTCCTCCACTTCAGCACGTCTTTCCTCTCCCACACTGTAAGCTTCTTCAATTATTTCCTACATAATATATCAGTTAATTGTATTTTCATTATTAAGTGAAATGAGGATTTTGATTCAGTGGCTTAGTTTTATATGAGATTTTGGGGATTTATTGGTGATGGTCATATGCTATGATCATTTTAGAATTGTTTAATTGTGATCAGTTTTGATTTTATTAGTAATGTAGCAATCAATTAGGATGATAGGTTGGAGACATGCTTCAAGTCATAGCTATTAATAATACAAATGTTTTTAATTTGGATGTTCACTAAAATTTGCAAGTTGCCTTGTGATGGAGACATGACAGGAAGAATTGGCTATACCGACTTGAACACAGGCTATGTGTGATGAGATATCCGCCTTGGACAAAAATCATACGTGGGACATCTCCGCTCTCCCTCCATGAAAGAAAGCTATAGGTTCCAGGCGAGTCTTCTCGGTTAAGCAGAACCAAGATGGCAATGTGGAACAGTACAAAGTGTGTCTTGTCGCTCAAGGATACAACCAGACTTTACTGATTGGTTAAGTTGGCCTCGAGAATGATTGAGCCCAACATTAAATGAAATTAAGTTGAGAAATTGACATCAAGTAAATGAGAGAATAAATTGCATACCATAATTAACATAATGTTGCAAATATTATATACATATTGTTATTAGAAACACTTTGATTGTATTTACAACAGTTATAGAGATATGTTACTCGCTTGGTCATATTTTTATGACTAAGTCTGTCATCTTTTTATTTAGGTTGCTAAGACGAACCTGTGTGCGCAAAAGAAAAAAAGTTGATTAAAGGAAGAATTTTAAAAGTCTAGCAATCAAATGACCCAAGATATGAGTTAAGTTTTTATTATGTGTTTTATTTTGTATTCACTCTTCCTACTTCATCCTGAGTAAATCACATCAAAGTAGCTGAGATACAAAATTCTTGTGAGGTCTGAATTGAGGTCTCACAAAGTGGTATTATAATACAAATATTTTTAATTTGTACTAGGTTTCAACATACCGATGGTGCTGTGAAGGCGGCAGGTAAAGCTATATATAGAAAACAAAGTTGGCGAAGGCTTCTGTAACCGCCCCGTGGGACTCGTTATGCTGTTCGACTGAACTCGTTGGCTCCGCGTCCACCAAAAGTCGCTTCGTCACCGTCAGCATTTGGTACTCTCTCGATAGCTTCAATAGTTCACTGAAAGCCTTTGGTGTAATGAACCGCAAGCCCTTCAGAAAGAAAGACATAATCATAATATAGAATAGTTTCATGTTGATTCAAGTACCGACTAAAGGAACGGGGGAATGACTACCTGTAATAAAGCACAGGCTAATACGAGCCGACCAGAAGAAGCAAGGCTTAGATTACCAGATCCTGGACACAATCTTCCTAGAGATGGAGAGCCCCTTGCCTCGCCTTTCTCTCCTTCTTGCTTACCTAGCTCTTGTCTTAGTGACTCTTCCTCTTTTCTAGGTTTTTTTCGGATAATTTAGTCCGTGTTCGAAAAAGAAAGCTTGCTCGGAAGGGCTCTAGTGACACAAATGCGGAGCCTCGACCACTATTGCGGTCGAGAGATTGTCAGGCTGTGGAGGCTCCTCGAGGTGAGGATACACTAGCGGATTCAGATGTTGAGGTATTGGAGTCCTCTGCCCCCCCCCCCCCCCCCCCCCCCGAGTTCCTTATTCAAAGATTTTTGCCCCTCGAGTGTCTTCATCGATTAGTGATGCAGTAAGTGTGCTTTCCTGTATCTAGCTCTCTCTTTAATTACTTTATGTGACTATAATCTTTTTCTCTTTGTTTGGTTGCAGATTGAAGTTCGGGCCCACATAGCGTTTACGTGAAACGATCATTATGTGACTTTGAAGGATGAATACTTGGCTCTTCAGGAGAAGCTTCGGGTGGCAGAGAGTTCACTAGCTATCTTAAAGAAGGAGCATGATTGAGACATATCTCGATTTCGACAGATTGGTTCAGAGCTGAAGACAGAGCTTGAGGAGACTCGGGCAGCGCTGATGACAAAGAAATCCTTAGTGGAGGACATGATGCAGTCACTGGAGACTACTCAGGAGGAGGTTTCTCATTTGTAGACGGAGCAAGGGCCTTTGAAGGCTGAGGTGGAGCGCCTTTTCTTCGAGGATCGAGCGGCAGAGCTGAAGGCCGTCGGGCTTGCTGAGTACATGGACTCCTTGGTCTATATGCGTGATCGTTTCGTGAATGGCAAGGAGATTCGTGACGAGGTCTGAACCAGGGTGGTGGAGCCCCAGATGGAGGACGTCCACAATGTTGCTCTTCGCCGGGGAGTGTCAAAGGTGCTTCAGATGGTAGCCCGAAGGATTGGGTGTGATGTCTCATGCCTTGTCTTTGATGACCTTTCCAATGATGATGGATCGAGCTCAAATTCTGAAGTAGATGTAGTTGGCTAGTAGTAATCTTTTAGCCTTTGTGCGTTTGTACCCTCTTTTTTAGCTGAGTTTTGTATGATGTTGTCGCCTTGTGATGACCTTGCGTTTGTCTTTGTATTTTTGTTATTGTATTTTGTGTCATCTTTTGACAATATGTAGATGTTTTGAGGTGCTTCTTTGAATTGCCCTTGCAATTTTGTTTTAGCATTAAGTTTATCTTGTATGATGATTATCAGATGTATTGTCGTCGTTGACTGGTTGTCTGTTGAAGGGCGAGACCCGGTGACATCCTAATTTGCTAGCCAGCCGAAGATTAAGATATCCTGACCGGGGGTGTCGCTGATTAAAGAGACCTACCGCAGGGAAGAAGGGCGTGCCTTTGATCGGTGGCGGTGCGAGGTCAGTTGAGATGACGGTGAGCGGTAGACCCTGCTAACCATTTGTTGATTGTGACAGTGAAGTACCAATCTTCGACCAAGGCAACTGCGAGGGGGCAGACCCTGACGACATTGTAACCTACTGTGAGACCTCAATTCAGACCGCAAAAGAATTATGCATTAACTCCATAACTCATACTTACACTATTAATACACAATAAACTTGAGCTACTGGTTGCTAACAAAACAAACTTCAAAAGGTAAGAAAAAGGGCAACACTAACAATTCTTAACGACCCATAAAAACTATCAACAATAGCTCAAAAGTAGCCAAAAGTAACGCAATTTCACAGCAACATGGTAGCTAACAAAATTCTTTAAGGTAAAACCCTAATATACGAGGCATAAAAAGACTTGATTCAAAAAACACCCACGTAAAAATCGAGGCCAACTTATCCAATCAATAAACCATCACAATGCAACAAACAAATTTTAGTGAACATCCAAATTAAAAGCCTCCACAACATGCTCTGAATCAGATGAAATCTCGCATCGCCGTAGGCGCTTCTCCTCCATGAATAAAGAAATGTTGAACAGATGATTTGCCAACTCTCGAGGCTCTGTGAATCCCAATACAGGAGAAAAGTCTCGTTCTCATCCCTTCAGGCGGCGACAATGATCAGACAAAGAGTTCCAAAGCTCCGGCAGACCCCAGGAATTTCGAACATAACCAAACAAAGTGTTTCCATGAAGACGATTTGTCCGACTCTCAAATTCAAGCCAACTTTTGTTACTGTAGATCTCAACACGACAGTCGTTGTCAATACGGATCTCGCATCAATCTCTAAACAACTCCAAGGAGAACTTGAAGCCATGCTCTCTAAAGAATACAATCATCCTAATGATACGTATCATCCCAAGGGATGTAAATTGCGATATAGGGATGCCATAAAACTTCAAGATATCGATCACCTCTCCACACAACGGGAATCGAAATCTCGACTGTAACATCGTCTCACATATCGTCAACCAGCCCTTCGATGGATTCTGAACCCTTTCCTCAGCATGGGGGATCCTCACTTCAAGATCAGCAGGTAACCCATATCTTTTTCTCCAAATTGCGATTTGCTCATCGGTGAGAGTGGAGTGCATTCACATCGAGCGAGCTTGTGCATTACGCTTCAAGACTTGAAAAAATGCAAATAATGATTAAGAAAATTACACCTGAGGCGCTCAAAGGATTCCTTGCGCACGAACACTTGTAGTCCAAAAGCGCACACAAAACGCACGCCCGGGTACACCCGTGCACACCCGCACGCACACGCTACCGCACACGACCGGTAGGGCGCGCGGATGCGCACACCCAAGCGTGTGCACTATTCCATACGCGCACAGGAGCGTGCTCTACTGCACGCACCCAGTAACACATGCGGGCATGCAGGCTCAGGTGCGTGCGCGAGTGTGTGCTCCCAGATGCTTATGCGCCCGGGTGCACGCATCTGAGTGCGCGCGCGCAATTGCGGGGGCGCATCGCCGCCCGTGTGGGAGCGTACGTGGGTGACTGCACCCGGATCCGCAACCCGACACGCCCGCGCCTTCGCCTTTGCACCTCCACGCCTTCATCTTCACACCCCCGCGCCTCTGCCATCGTGCATCTTCGCCATCACGCATCTCCGCCTTTGCACATCTCCACCTCAGACCACATCACTTTGTTCAAAACAACAAACAACAAACCTTGGCATGCACGCCGCCTCCAGCCGCTCCCGCAAACACTTATAAATTACATGCCACCATGATCGGCAGAGAAGAAGACACGACAAAATCCTCGATTTTCTCACGCTTCGGTTTCAAGCATCGAGAATTTTGGGGACATATAATGAGACCCTCATAAATTTATATATAATTTGGGGTTGCAAATAGCCTCCTCCCCATGATCCCAAACAACTTAGTGGGATCATGGATTTGACTGCCACACACGAACTTCGTGCACTGTCTGATCCTCCACCACGATCGGTTATCGGTGCTGCCATCAAAGGCTCCAGGAGGCCCGCCACTGGTCGGCCACGTCGGAGCCGCGTCGCGGGGTGCCGCCCTCAAGAGGCGACCGCGCCGCAGGGCGGCGCCCGCAAGAGGGCGGTCGTGCCCGACCGCCCCTCCCCACGGCCGCCTCCCACGGCCGTGGGGTGTCGCCTCCCACGGCCGTAGGGTGCCGCCCACAAAGGTGCGACCGCGCCGGCTATCCCTCTCCGCATCCGATTCTCGCGGTGGCGCTACGGGGCGTCTCCCGCAAGAGTCGGCAGCGCCCGGCCGCCCCTCCCCGTAGCCCCCTCCTGTGGCCGTGGGGCACCTCCCGCAAGGGGGGAGGCCGCGCCCGGCCTTGCCCAGCTTCCCCTCCCCACGACCACCTCCTGCAGTCGCGGGGCGCCGCCCACAAGGGGGAGGTTGCGCTCGGTCACGCCTGGCCGCCCTCCCGCGATTTCTCCCGCCGCGGCCAACAGCCCTGCCGACCGCGACTCCTCCTTTCCCCTCATTGGCGACCGTCCCCTGGTGAGATGACTGCTCTTTCGTAGCGGGCCCTCCCCGCTGTCCGATCATTCCACCGCGATCGCCACCTTACATTTCACGGATAACCACTTACTACCTGTCATGATTAGTGGGGGGTTATTAGTAATTAAAAAATGTCCTGCATTTATTGTGAATTATACACATAATTCTCCCAAAACTATATTAGATGTGGTATGCAAATAATAATCATGGGTGGTTACGACGTGTGGATAGCCGTGTAACCACCATAACCACCTCCTAGAGCCTATAAAAAGGCCCCAGGTCCCCCTTTATTTTAACTTTCTCCTCCCAGTCTTCTTCTTCCTCAGGTCGAAGCACTGTCGGAATCCTCCTACGAGCCTCTTCCACCAGCCAAATGGCCAGAAAATTCGTCTAAATCCACAACGTTCTGAGGAAGAAGGCACTCTGCGCGCAACTTTAGAAAGCTTACTACGTGCGCGACGCCACCCGAATCACCGCCAACACATCCTGACGCACTCCACCACGAAGTCTGCTCGCCAAGCAACGTCCAAGAACGTTCATCTTCATCCGAGGGTAGGAAAGAAATCAGATTCGAGTGAGGCGGCCTGTCGCCCACCGAACACTCTACAATATCCCCTCTCGAAGTTGTAACAAGGAGCAGGCTGTCGCCCTCGGTTCTCTAAACAATCTATAAAACAACTGTAAATAGTGAAGTTTGACCGGCACCGTCCTAGCCAAGTGATTTTTACCCAATTAATGAGTTTTTTCACGTCAAAATTGTCTTGTGTGCTTTTGCACATCCTGTAACTGTGTACGCGCTCGACCGCTCCACGTGCTAAGGTGACCAAATTTAGTCCGATCTGTCAGGAGGGTTGAGTTGGCCACAACAATAACTATGTGCATCAAAATATACAAATTTATGATTGTGCAACCCACATTTGACTTCAACTTTTCAATTCATCCGCACATATAATCTTTTTGTCCAAGTAAAGAAAATGGACATTCACACATTTTGGAGCTTGTTTTCTTATACTTTTCATCGCCTAACTCTTTGAATGTTGGTTATCACGAAGAAACCGTTTCTATCACAACCTAAAAAAATTCTTGGGTAATATCTCTCATTAAACTTATCTCCTCTTTGAATAACAACAAAGAACCTCACTCATTTAGCAACGCTATGAGCCCACTTAACTGTTAGGGAACGGGGGTCCGAAGATAACGGCAACCCCCACCGATCAATAGAGTCAACACAATAAGAAGCAAAACAAAACAACACCACAGATGAACACAGAGATATACGTGGAAAACCTTCACCACTTGAAGGTCAAAAACCACGGGGCACGGCACAACGAAAATCCACTATAATAAATAAGGATTACAGAAATTATCTAGGTTTGCCCAAAACCTAGAAAGCCCTCCGGATTTGACACACAAATCCACTCCTCTCTACCACCAAGATCAAACCACAACTTCTCTACAACAAGGATAAAAATCCTACTCTCTCTTCAAGCAAAATAGCAAACGAAGACAAGAAAGGGAACACCTGAGACCGTAGACGAAGAAGCCCTTGAAACGGTAGAGAAATCTCCTTCCAATAGCACCGAGGAAACACCTCCTTCAAGCGGCGAAGAACCGCCTACAGCAGCGGCAAAACTTCCTTGCAGCAGCGGGAATGGCGGCCGAGGACGGCGCGGGCGCGGCGATGGCGGCCGGCGAACGGGCTGGAGTTTCTTCCTTCGAAACGGCGAGAGCGGGCTGGGGCTGCTTCGGCTCTCCTCTAGGAAAAATAACCCTAGCAACTTCTAATCGGGAGAAGTCAGGGGAGATTTGGAAAGTCACGCAGTTTTTAAGAAAGAAAACTGCACAGTTTTTAAAATATAAAAACTGCTCACTTAGCACAAAGGCAAACAGCACTAAAAAGGTTGCCACCTCAAAATCCAGGTTGCAACTCCTGAAAAATCCTGCACAAAAAATCTGCACCTTTAGGGGCTGAACCCCAACAAACTCCCCCTTCAGACCATAAAGGAGAGTATCCCACCTTGACTCCTTCAGGTTAGAATCATGCCGATCAACCGCCGGCAGAGATCATGCTTTTCCCTTGGGACGACCTTCGTCATCATGTCCGAGGGATTTTCATCCGTGTGGATCTTCTCCACCACCAATAGCTTTTCCTCCACAGCATCCTGAATCCAGTGATACTTCACGTCAATGTGCTTCGTCCTGGAGTGAGAGGCGGGATTCTTGGCCAAAAATATAGCACTCTGACTGTCACAGAAAACTGTGTACACGTCCTGTCGGAGATTAAGCTCTAGCATGAACTTCTTCATCCAAATAAGCTCCTTTGACGCCTCAGTCAACGCAATATATTCAGCCTCCGTCGTCGACAATGTCACGCACTTCTGAAGCCTTGACTGCCACGACACTGCTCCCCCTCCAAAAGTGACCACGAATCCGGAAGTAGATCTTCTCGTGTCAACATCTCCTGACATATCCGAATCTGAGTACCCAATAAGTTCTGGTGGACCTCCACCAAACTGTAAACAAAGGTCTGAGGTACCTCGGAGATAGCGGAGTATCCATTTCACAGCACTCCAATGGACTTTCCCTGGGTTTGCCAAGTAACGGCTCACAGACCCCACAACATGAGCTATGTCTGGCCTAGTGCAGACCATAGCATACATCAGTCTCCCCACTGCGGATGCATAAGGAATTTGGCTCATCTCTTCCACCTCCTTCTCAGACGAGGGGCTTTGAGAACTAGAAAGTCTGAAATGCCCGGCCAGAGGAGTAGCAACGGGTTTTACCTTGTCCATCATGAACCTCTTCAGCACTTTCTCCACATACTCAGACTGAGACAGCCATAGTTGACCAGCACTCCTGTCCCTGGTAATTTTCATTCCAAGGATCTTCCTTGCCGGTCCCAAATCCTTCATTTCAAAGGACTCACTGAGCCCCTTCTTCAACTCAGCTATGCTGGCCTTGTCATCCCCAACAATCAGCATATCATCTACGTACAACAGCAGAATAGTGAACATCTTCTCAGTCCTCTTCACATACACACAGTGATCAGCCCTGGTCCGTTGGAATTTGCTCTTCATCATGAAAGAGTCAAATTTCTTATACCACTGCCTGGGTGCCTGCTTCAACCCATAAAGGCTCTTCTTGAGCCGGCAGACCAGATGATGCTTCCCCTTAGCCACAAAGCCTTCGGGCTGCTCCATATATAGCTCTTCCTCCAAATCGCCATGCAGAAATGCCGTCTTGACGTCCATCTGCTCGACTTCAAGATCCATGGAGGCAGCCATACCCAACACCAGTCTGATAGAGGACATTTTCACCACTGGGGAAAAAATCTCGTCGAAATCGACACCTTGTTTCTGACTGAAACCTTTCACCACAAGTCTCGCCTTGTACCTTGGATGAGAGCAACTTTCATCCAACTTTAGCTTGAAGACCCACTTGTTCTTCAAAGCTCTCTTCCCTTTGGGCAATAGGACTAAATCATATGTCTCGTTCTTCTGAAGTGAGTACAACTCCTCTTCCATAGCAGCTGTCCAAGCCTCACGATCTTCAGCACTCTGAGCCTCCACATAGGACTCAGGCTCTCCACTATCTGTAAGCAAAATATACTCATGAGGGGAATACCTGGTATTGGGCCTTCTGACTCTCTCAGATCTGACAAGAGGAACCTCCACCACAGGTGGTACATCAACTGGCAGAGCTCCCCTACATCCGGAATCATCTCCTCATCAGGAATAAGCTCACCAACTTCCTCCTCAGCATGCTCATCATCAGTAACAGTCTCTACTGGCCCATCATCAGCATAGAGTCTCTCCTCCGCAGGTGGCAACTGTGGAACCTGTGACTCCGCAGCATTATGCTCACCAACCACTTGATCTTCAACAAAGATCACATCTCTGCTTCTGATCATTTTCTTGTTCACAGGATCCCAGAGTCTATAGCCAAACTGCTCATGGGGAAATCCCATCAAGATGCACTCCCGGGATTTCTCATCAAGCTTCGATCTCTCTTCCTTGGGGACATGAACATGAACTTTGCACCCAAACACCCGCAAATGTCCGTACGACACTTCCTTCCCGGACCAAACACGCTCTGGAATGTCACCATTCAGAGGCGCAGAAGGAGACAGATTTATCAGATGTACAGCAGTTTGCACAGCCTCAGCCCAAAACTGTTTGCTAATGCCAGCTTGAGAAATCATACATTTGATCTTCTCAATAATCGTCCTGTTCATCCTTTCTGCTAACCCATTCTGTTGCGGCGTCCTCGGAATTGTCCTTTTATGTACTATGCCATGCCTTCTGCAGTAAGCGTCGAAGGCACCAGTGTACTCTCCCCCGTTGTCAGATCGAACTCGCTTTATTTCTTTCCCGGTCATCTTCTCCACCTTCGCTCTGAACTCTTCAAACTTTGCTAGAACATCACTCTTCTGCTTCACAGAATATGCCCAGACTTTACTGGAGTGATCGTCAATGAACGTGACAAAGTAAGCGGCTCCGCCCACAGACTTGGGCTCAATAGGACCACACACATCAGTGTGTATCAAGTATAGTAACTCCGCCTTCCTCTTTGGTTCAGAATCAGCAAAGGAAACACGTTTCTGCTTACCGGCCAAGCAGTGCGTACACGTATCAGGAAGCCCTCCTGATAGCTCCGGAAGGACCTTGTTCTTCACCAAGATCTTCAAGTTCTTCTCGCTGATATGCCCAAGTCTGCGATGTCATAACTCCATAGAGTCGCCCTCTGCCGCATTCACACTTGGACCACAGATCTTGGCTTTAGTACGATAAAGGCCACAACACTTCCTTCCTCTGGCTACCACCAAAGAACCCTTTACCAACTTCCAGATCCCTCCACCTTCAATGCTTGTGAAACCACCATCATCAAGCCTACCAATGGAAATCAGATTCATTCTCAAGTCAGGAATATGCCTAACGCCCTTGAGAATAATCTTCCCCAATTCAGTCTCCAAATGGACATCACCACTACCAACAATCAACGACTCACCGGAATTTGCCATCCGGATCACACCAAGATCTCCCGCAGAATAAGGTATAGAAGTAATCTCTGTGAGGGGTGCAATGATAGGATGCACCTCCGTCCACAATCCAGTCTGTGTCAACGCAGTCCTGGCAAGACGACCCACTGCACTGCAAGCATAACGGCTCAGCCTCCACAATCGAAGTCGTCGCATGACCACTGGATTCTCCAACCTCCTTTGTCTTGCCCTTCAGGTCTCTTTTCATTTGGAAGTAATCCTTCTTGAAATGACCCTTCTTCTTACAATAGTAGCACTCGATATCCTTCTTAGACTTGCCCCTGGACTTACTCCTGGAACTGTCCCTGTGTTTCACATCCTTCTTCACAGACCGACCTTTTCCCTCCATGAGAAAAACACCCGAAGTGGAAGATCCAGAATCCTTCCTTCTTAGCTCTTCGTTCAAGAGACAACCAGACACCATCTTCATGGTTACCACGCCATCAGGTGCTGAGTTGCTCAACGACACTACTAGAGTCTCCCAACTCTCGGGTAAAGAACTAAGGATCATTAAAGCTTGGAGTTCATCTTCCAAAGTGATCTTCATGGACTCCAACTGATTGATAATACTTTGAGCAAGGTTCAGATGCTCAGTCATCTGTGAACCTTCCCTATACTTCAAATTGACAAGCTTCCTAATCAGAAATGCCTTGTTACCTGCAGTCTTCCGCTCGTACAAAGCTTCAAGCTTTTTCCATAGTGCCTGAGCCGAGGTCTCCGTGGAAACATGATGAAAAACAGAGTCATCGAGCCACTGTCTAATGAACCCTACTGTCTTTCGATCCATTTTCTTCCACTCTTCATCATCCTTAACTGAAGCAGGTCTCCCCATCAACGGAGCATGGAGATCTTTACAATATAAAAGATCCTCCATCCGAGGCTTCCAGATGCTCCAATTCTTGCCATTCATACTGATCATCCTTGTGTTCTGTTCCATTGCTTTCTCAAACAAACAACTCTATTACGGTCCACAAGTCGATTTATTTCAAGGGATTAACAAGAGAGGATAGGGAGCGGACCGATGGTCGTCACCTACCGCACCAAGTTAGAAACCGAGAAATAAAAACGACTAGCCAAAGAACCTCGCTTTGATACCACTTGTTAGGGAACGGGGGTCCGAAGATAACGGCAACCCCCACCGATCAATAGAGTCAACACAATAAGAAGCAAAACAAAACAACACCACAGATGAACACAGAGATATACATGGAAAACCTTCACCACTTGAAGGTCAAAAACCACGGGGCACGGCACAACGAAAATCCACTATAATAAATAAGGATTACAGAAATTATCTAGGTTTGCCCAAAACCTAGAAAGCCCTCCGGATTTGACACACAAATCCACTTCTCTCTACCACCAAGATCAAACCACAACTTCTCTACAACAAGGATAAAAATCCTACTCTCTCTTCAAGCAAAATAGCAAACGAAAACAAGAAAGGGAACACCTGAGACCGTAGACGAAGAAGCCCTTGAAACGGTAGAGAAATCTCCTTCCAATAGCACCGAGGAAACACCTCCTTCAAGCGGCGAAGAACCTCCTACAGCAGCGGCAAAACTTCCTTGCAGCAGCGGGAATGGCGGCCGAGGACGGCGCGGGCGCGGCGATGGCGGCCGGCGAACGGGCTGGAGTTTCTTCCTTCGAAACGGCGAGAGCGGGCTGGGGCTGCTTCGGCTCTCCTCTAGGAAAAATAACCCTAGCAACTTCTAATCGGGAGAAGTCAGGGGAGATTTGGAAAGTCACGCAGTTTTTAAGAAAGAAAACTGCACAGTTTTTAAAATATAAAAACTGCTCACTTAGCACAAAGGCAAACAGCACTAAAAAGGTTGGCACCTCAAAATCCAGGTTGCAACTCCTGAAAAATCTTGCACAAAAAATCTGCACCTTTAGGGGCTGAATCCCAACATTAACTAGATCCTGTTTGTTATGAAATATCATATTTGTGACAAAGTGCAACCCAACATCCACTAAACTGTCTCTAAATTTGTGCTTAACTAATGACAATGTTGTATGTTCCACATTTTTTGATCTATAAATACAAAAAAAAACATAAATATAAACCATACTTTCAAAAAAAAATCATGAAAACATAACATTTCATGATTTATGAAGATAAACACCACAAGCTATCATATGATCACCTGGAAGGAATATTAGTAGTTATTTTTTTTGCAAAAAAACACCAAAATTAGAAACCCAAACTATTAAAAAAAAGTAAGCTTTCTAACTCTAGAAAAAATGGCAAGAGGTAAAGTAGGAGCGTGAGTTTTTTTAATGTTTGGTTACTTTGTATTTCTTTTTGAACGTTTTTGATATGCACATATTTAAAATTAGGGTGCTTATAAGACCACTCTTTTTTTTACGATAAAATTGTTGGCATACAGATATCCAAAATTAATTTACTGTTCAATACTGCTCGACTTTGGCTTCGTTTGGCACGCCGGTGGTGTTGAAGCCAAAATTTGACTTCAACGAATGTTCACAAAATAGGGGCGTAGCCGACTCCTACTTGGCCCAAGCTCCGACCTCCGACCGGTCGTGAAGGATTAGAAAACTGGCCCAAAGCCGCAGCAGGGAGGTCCCACCGCTTACCCGGAAGGTCACAGAGAGCTTCCCCTCCAAAGCCAAAAGCTGGGCTTGGAGTTCCTCAGAAGACCGTGCCAATGAATCCTCTCTAGAGTCTGAAAAAAGGTCCCTTCTGAAGAACCCCTATGGGCTTATTTATAGATTTCAGAATCTGAACTGCAAATAACAAAACTGCTCCGGCCTGAAATTACCGGGGTACCCTTGGCTGGGTCTGCCAACAGCCAGACTCCGCTGTTCTGAGGAGCTATACGCGTTCCACTAAGGGTAAGAGGGTAAAAATACCCGGGGTAGAAGAGTAAAAACCCCTGTTGTCACGGAGGTGTGAAAAATGACCTCTTCTCCCCTGGCGAGTGGAGAAGCCCCTGTCGGCGAGATGGACCCCACTACTCATCTCGCCTGCGCCCTCTGCCGCGAGGTCTTCTCGCCGCTAGAGACCCTCTCGCCTCTGGGTGGGGTATCCTACCCACTGGCGAGCCAATCGTCTCGCCTCTTGCGAGTGGGCGCCCTGGTCCCATTCGCCTGTCCCGACCTTTTTGCTCCCTGAGAGCTTCTTTCGAGCCCGAGGTTGTACACAATCCCCGCTCTTTTTGAGATTACTCTAAGCTCAAAAAGAATGTTCAACCGAGGCTCGTTATTCGAGGTGCATTAAAAAACGTATTTATGAGGAATCTTCTGAGGCCCCCACCGGGGTCTATAAATATGTGACTCCTGCCCCGTGCTCCTGATGCCCCGCTCTGCATATTCTTCTTCTTCCCTGTCCTTGAGTTCCTGCAGAATGACTCACAGTCAAAGTTTTCGCGAGCGTCTCGCCCTGGTGCGAGAGCAGCATAAGGCCAACGTGGCTGCTTTCACCTCTTCTCTGGTTCGCCCTCTCGCCCCATCGTCTCGCCTGAAAAAGGCGAAGGCTGGGGGCCCATCACCTGCCGCAGGAGATTTGTCTTGCGTTGCTTTGGAAACCATCCCTGCTCCCCACGCGCCTTCCACGGGAAAAGAGGTGGGTACTCGCTTTTATCACTGTCATCTCCGCGACCGGGTGTTCTTTTGCTTACTAACGCTTTTTTCAGAGGGCTCTCGCGGTTCCGCCATCCCCGAAGAGTCCGCGAGATGGTTCTTCTGTCCATGGCGAAGAGCTTGATTCGCTACCCTCATCTACTCCTCCAGCTACTCCCAGCGAGAGGGGGGACGACCCTTCCCCGGCTGCCGATACCTCTCGCCATCCTGGTAAGGGACCCTCCCTCGCCCTTTTGAATCCCCTTCGCTACTCTCACTCTCTCCTGCGAGTGCCTCTTCCACCCTGCCCCTGCACTCCTTGCGCAGATTCTCGAGCCAACTCCCCCATTGAGGAGCAGCCAAAGAAACTCTCCGTCTCGCCTCCTCTCGCGGACGGGATTGAAGATTATCTGGGCGATCCCTCGGATCCAGTGGAGATGAAGCGGAAGACGGCTGAGCTCTTCCGGAAGCACGCGCGCCTCATTCACTCCTTGACTTTAGATAAACAGGCTGCGGAGAAGCGCATCGAGTCGCTGGAGGGCGAGTGCGCCCGTCTGTCCTCTGGAGCCAATGCCGAGCTGGATGCCGACGGCGCCGACCCCGAGGCCCTCATAAATGAGACCGATATGCAGCTCCGCCTCGCGCGACGTGGACTTAAAGCCATCCGCTCCTTCCACTTGCCGAGTAGACCTCCTCGCGGGGGAGCTCGCGGCGGTCGCTGGGAATGGCGCCCATACTGAAGAATGCCCGTCTTGCTATTCATCTTTTTCTTTTGCTTCTTCTCGCAAGATTTGTAATAATGGTGGTCTCGTAGGGAGCTTGGTCTCCTGCGGGATGATGTCTGGACATATATTTATTATTTTTCTAAGGCTAGATTTTTTTTTTTTTCTTCTTTAATCTCCTTTTAGTTTACGCTAAAGATTTCTTTATAGTTTTTCATGATTGTGACGGGTCGCGCCGATCGAGGCTTTAGGAGAGAGAAAGTCATCGACTCTTCCTCTCCCCTCCTATTTTCCCGCCCTTTTAATCATTGGCTGATCCTCGGCTTATAAATATGCCTAGCTCGGGATTAGATGTCGCTCTTTCAGCTTCTTCAGTTACCCAAGTTCTTGGCTTTTGACCTCTTCGTCTCGCCGGACTCTTCTCGCCTATTTCTTCCTTCGTCTCGCCGGACTCTTCTCGCCTATTTCTTCCTTCGTCTCGCCGAGGACCAATTCGCCAGAGGAGATGGGTAAGAAGAAGGTGGAGGAGGGTGAGGGGCGCAGCCGCTGCGGGAAGAGGTTTACCGACCATGACTTCCCGCTCGGCAGGCTCCCTCGGGAAGACCATGACAAGTTCGCCCGCGAGTATCTGGGAGAAGGGATCGAGTCGCGTCCCCCTAAGGTCGGCGAGTGCATCAACACGTACTACCCGGGGGAACTCGCCTTCCCTGTCTCGCACTTCGAGGCGGGGTTGCGACTGCCCCTCTGGCCTGAGGTGAAGCAGGCCTTCAAGTACTTTGGTGTCGTCCCGGCACAGTTCAACCCCAACGCGATTTCGGTGTTGATCGCGTTCGCCTGCTACATGCGCCGGGAGCGCATTGAGTTCAGCTTGACGGCGTTCCGCAAGCTTTTCATTTACCACGCCAACGCTGATGGCGTCTCGTATTTCACTGGGCAAGGGCTCAAGGTATGCGAGACGCCTAACAAGAACCATCACTGGCTCACCCGATTCGTCTTCATCCGGGGAGACCGGGCTGACTTTGGTGGCATTCCTCTCGCGCCGGTCTCTCCGCCAGAGAGCTTCTACGCCACCCCCCAAGTCAGTGGGCCAGAGAAGCTGTTATGCGAGTACCTAGTGGGCAAGAACTTCGAGGTCAACTTCTTGCGGCGAGGCCTCGACTCGCTTCTCCCAGTGCTCCCGGGCGAGGGTATTCTTCTGTTCCTCTCGCTTTGCTACTTGTCACCTCGCTTTTTCCTAATCCCCGCTTGCTTTTAGGTGAGCGAGTTGTTCCAGCATCCCCTCCTTACAAGAGCAACATTCACCCTGCCAAGGGTCTTGATCTCGCCAATGCGGCGGCAGAGGCGGCGAGAGAGTCCCTGGCGGTCATCCCGCCCAAGCGTCCTGGAGATGTCACGGTCCCTTCTCGCTCCAGCCCTCCCAAAAAGAAGATGAAGAAAGCTGTCGCCATCTCCAAGGAAAAGGGGAAGGCTCCTCAAGGAAGCCCTATATCTTTAGGGGAAACTCCACCGCCTCCCTCGCCTAATCACCAGGCCGTCTCGCCTATTCGCGAGACGGTGCTTCCTGGCCAACCTGCTGCTGCTTCCAGCCTGCCCACCGGTGCTTCCAACCCGCGAGCTGCTGCTCCTGAGACGGTCGCTGCTACCTCTTCTCGCGAGGGCGATTCCTCTGGCCGTCCCGCCCCCGCCTCTCACATGAATTACAATCTGGGTCCCGTGGTTCACGATGCCGTCGGCGACCCTGTTCTGTTGTGGGGGCGGGACGCCAACCGCGTGTCCATCTCTACCCTCCTTCCTTCATGGAAGGAGCAAGAGGTCCCCTCCAGCCACGCCTTCGCCATCGGATACGGCCTCTATGGTGGCCTTGACGCCACTTCGCCTGAAAGCGAGTCCACTAAGGACCTTGTGCTGAAAACCTGTCACCACCAGATGCGGGCCTTGGAGTTCTCGCACCGCTCCTCTCGCCGCCTTATTTATATTAATTCAAAATGGAAAGCCAGCGAGGAGAACCTGGAGGCGGAGCAGGAGAAATCTGCTGGTCTAGCGAGAAGGCTGTCAGATGCCGAGTCACTTCTCGCGAAGGCCCAAGGCGGCGTGGTAAGCCATAACTCTCTTTTCCCTTGGATTTTTCTTTTCCCATGATTCTCGGCTAATTGCTAGGTCATCTCGCAGGATGCCGAAACGGCGGGACAGCTTCGCTCGCGCGTGGCGGCTTTGGAAGAGGAGGTCCGGGTCCTGACAGCGGAGAACGCGCGCCTTCAGGCTAGTGCTGCGTCGTCATCTCGCCGCGAACCCTTCCGGACACCTCCGCCTCACTACTCTTACGAGGAAGTTGAGGAGCGATGCCGAGACGCTGGTGTCCGTGGGGCTGAGCTGGTGCTGCAAATGATGAAAGACCTGGGCGTCGTGAAGGACGACTCCGAGACAGTAACCGCGCGAGACCTGGTCCCCGAGCTTTATAGCGAGGAGAGTGATGATTCTTCATCCGGCGAGGAGGACTGATGCGCCACCTCCAAGATTTAGAATCACTCTCTCCTCCTCCTGATGTAAAGATTTTAAACTATAACTATATTTTTGTGGCATTTGCCAAGTGACGAGCGAGTGCTCGATTTTGTTGCCTTCTATTTTGTTTCTTATTTTGTGGAGTTGATTTTTGGTCTACCTCTCCTTCTTTTCTTTTTGTCTGCGGGACGGTGCTACTACTTCGTCTCGCCGCGTAACCTTTCTGCACATATATTTTTCTTTTTTATGTTGTACGCGAGACGGGTTCTCGACGCGCTTAACGACCATGAGTTGGCGCAATGGCTTGTCTCGCGAGTGCTCCTTCGCTCGGCGAGACGATCCTCAAAAGCCATCCGCTGCGAGTGCTGTCACCCGCCTTACTCCACACCCTTTTCCCTTTGTTTATTTTTGTAGCTTAGGACTAAGTAGGGACTCTAAGGTGTAGTGCCGCTTAAGGGGATTTTCACCCTATTCTGCCAAAATGAATTTTGCCTTGTCAGTTTGATGCTGATGGAGATTGCCTGTCCCAACCCTATCCTCCACAGGTGAGCCTTTGGACCTGCCAGCTAGATGGGAGCCTGCGCAGCGGGTCTATCTGGGGCCGAGCCGAGCTCGGGGTGCCGATGAAGAACTTAACTCAAAATATCACAGGCGAGCCTTCGGACCTGCCAGCTAGATGGGAGCCTGCGCAGCGGGTCTACCTGGGGCCGAGCCGAGCTCGGGGTGCCGATGAAGTCCCCCACAGGCGAGCCTTCGGACCTGCCAGCTAGATGGGAGCCTGCGCAGCGGGTCTACCTGGGGCCGAGCCGAGCTCGGGGTGCCGATGAAGAACTTAACTCAAAACCTATCCCCCACATGCGAGCCTTCGGACCTGCCAGCTAGATGGGAGCCTGCGCAGCGGGTCTACCTGGGGCCGAGCCGAGCTCGGGGTGCCGATGAAGAACTTAACTCAAAACCTATCCCCCACAGGCGAGCCTTCGGACCTGCCAGCTAGATGGGAGCCTGCGCAGCGGGTCTACCTGGGGCCGAGCCGAGCTCGGGGTGCCGATGAAGAACTTAACTCAAAACCTATCCCCCACAGGCGAGCCTTCAGACCTGCCAGCTAGATGGGAGCCTGCGCAGCGGGTCTACCTGGGGCCGAGCCGAGCTCGGGGTGCCGATGAAGAACTTAACTCAAAACCTATCCCCCACAGGCGAGCCTTCGGACCTGCCAGCTAGATGGGAGCCTGCGCAGCGGGTCTACCTGGGGCCGAGCCGAGCTCGGGGTGCCGATGAAGAACTTAACTCAAAACCTATCCCCCACAGGCGAGCCTTCGGACCTGCCAGCTAGATGGGAGCCTGCGCAGCGGGTCTACCTGGGGCCGAGCCGAGCTCGGGGTGCCGATGAAGAACTTAACTCAAAACCTATCCCCCACAGGCGAGCCTTCGGACCTGCCAGCTAGATGGGAGCCTGCGCAGCGGGTCTACCTGGGGCCGAGCCGAGCTCGGGGTGCCGATGAAGAACTTAACTCAAAACCTATCCCCCACAGGCGAGCCTTCGGACCTGCCAGCTAGATGGGAGCCTGCGCAGCGGGTCTACCTGGGGCCGAGCCGAGCTCGGGGTGCCGATGAAGAACTTAACTCAAAACCTATCCCCCACAGGCGAGCCTTCGGACCTGCCAGCTAGATGGGAGCCTGCGCAGCGGGTCTACCTGGGGCCGAGCCGAGCTCGGGGTGCCGATGAAGAACTTAACTCAAAACCTATCCCCCACAGGCGAGCCTTCGGACCTGCCAGCTAGATGGGAGCCTGCGCAGCGGGTCTACCTGGGGCCGAGCCGAGCTCGGGGTGCCGATGAAGAACTTAACTCAAAACCTATCCCCCACAGGCGAGCCTTCGGACCTGCCAGCTAGATGGGAGCCTGCGCAGCGGGTCTACCTGGGGCCGAGCCGAGCTCGGGGTGCCGATGAAGAACTTAACTCAAAACCTATCCCCCACAGGCGAGCCTTCGGACCTGCCAGCTAGATGGGAGCCTGCGCAGCGGGTCTACCTGGGGCCGAGCCGAGCTCGGGGTGCCGATGAAGAACTTAACTCAAAACCTATCCCCCACAGGCGAGCCTTCGGACCTGCCAGCTAGATGGGAGCCTGCGCAGCGGGTCTACCTGGGGCCGAGCCGAGCTCGGGGTGCCGATGAAGAACTTAACTCAAAACCTATCCCCCACAGGCGAGCCTTCGGACCTGCCAGCTAGATGGGAGCCTGCGCAGCGGGTCTACCTGGGGCCGAGCCGAGCTCGGGGTGCCGATGAAGAACTTAACTCAAAACCTATCCCCCACAGGCGAGCCTTCGGACCTGCCAGCTAGATGGGAGCCTGCGCAGCGGGTCTACCTGGGGCCGAGCCGAGCTCGGGGTGCCGATGAAGAACTTAACTCAAAACCTATCCCCCACAGGCGAGCCTTCGGACCTGCCAGCTAGATGGGAGCCTGCGCAGCGGGTCTACCTGGGGCCGAGCCGAGCTCGGGGTGCCGATGAAGAACTTAACTCAAAACCTATCCCCCACAGGCGAGCCTTCGGACCTGCCAGCTAGATGGGAGCCTGCGCAGCGGGTCTACCTGGGGCCGAGCCGAGCTCGGGGTGCCGATGAAGAACTTAACTCAAAACCTATCCCCCACAGGCGAGCCTTCGGACCTGCCAGCTAGATGGGAGCCTGCGCAGCGGGTCTACCTGGGGCCGAGCCGAGCTCGGGGTGCCGATGAAGAACTTAACTCAAAACCTATCCCCCACAGGCGAGCCTTCGGACCTGCCAGCTAGATGGGAGCCTGCGCAGCGGGTCTACCTGGGGCCGAGCCGAGCTCGGGGTGCCGATGAAGAACTTAACTCAAAACCTATCCCCCACAGGCGAGCCTTCGGACCTGCCAGCTAGATGGGAGCCTGCGCAGCGGGTCTACCTGGGGCCGAGCCGAGCTCGGGGTGCCGATGAAGAACTTAACTCAAAACCTATCCCCCACAGGCGAGCCTTCGGACCTGCCAGCTAGATGGGAGCCTGCGCAGCGGGTCTACCTGGGGCCGAGCCGAGCTCGGGGTGCCGATGAAGAACTTAACTCAAAACCTATCCCCCACAGGCGAGCCTTCGGACCTGCCAGCTAGATGGGAGCCTGCGCAGCGGGTCTACCTGGGGCCGAGCCGAGCTCGGGGTGCCGATGAAGAACTTAACTCAAAACCTATCCCCCACAGGCGAGCCTTCGGACCTGCCAGCTAGATGGGAGCCTGCGCAGCGGGTCTACCTGGGGCCGAGCCGAGCTCGGGGTGCCGATGAAGAACTTAACTCAAAACCTATCCCCCACAGGCGAGCCTTCGGACCTGCCAGCTAGATGGGAGCCTGCGCAGCGGGTCTACCTGGGGCCGAGCCGAGCTCGGGGTGCCGATGAAGAACTTAACTCAAAACCTATCCCCCACAGGCGAGCCTTCGGACCTGCCAGCTAGATGGGAGCCTGCGCAGCGGGTCTACCTGGGGCCGAGCCGAGCTCGGGGTGCCGATGAAGAACTTAACTCAAAACCTATCCCCCACAGGCGAGCCTTCGGACCTGCCAGCTAGATGGGAGCCTGCGCAGCGGGTCTACCTGGGGCCGAGCCGAGCTCGGGGTGCCGATGAAGAACTTAACTCAAAACCTATCCCCCACAGGCGAGCCTTCGGACCTGCCAGCTAGATGGGAGCCTGCGCAGCGGGTCTACCTGGGGCCGAGCCGAGCTCGGGGTGCCGATGAAGAACTTAACTCAAAACCTATCCCCCACAGGCGAGCCTTCGGACCTGCCAGCTAGATGGGAGCCTGCGCAGCGGGTCTACCTGGGGCCGAGCCGAGCTCGGGGTGCCGATGAAGAACTTTAAACCTGCCTTTAGGACTTCATGATAAACAAAAACAAGAGATGTTTCAAGAAGCATATTATATTGATCATGCTTTAAATACACATCTACCGCTCTCCCTTTTTATGGGTAGAAGCGTTTTAAATCATCCCCGCTCCAGGAGTGGTTCAAGGCCCTACCCTCCACATCTTGGAGGTAGTATCCCCCCGCTTTCAACACTCCCTCTACAATATAAGGCCCTTCCCAATTTGGATTGAGCTTTCCCACCGGGGCGGACCTTCCTGCCGCATCAACCTTCTTTAGTACTAGATCTCCTTCCGCGAACTGCTTTATCCTGATGTGCTTATCGAAGTGCTTCGCCATTCGTCGCTTGATTTCCTCCTGTCTGATGGCCGCCACGTCTCGCAACTCCTCTGCCAGGTCTAGCGAGAGGCGCAGGCCTTCCTCATTTTCCATTCTCCATGCCTCGTCTCCATCACCCGCGGCCGCAACTCGTGGGGATCGGACCTCGAATTCCACTGGTAGTACCGCCTCACAACCATGGGAAAGTTTGAAAGGGGTCTCTCCAGTGGCCGTGTTTGGGGTTGTTCTTAGAGCCCACAGGACCGAGGGGAGCTGCTCTACCCAGTTCCCTCTCAGATTCTCTACCTTCTTCTTTAGCAAGTTAACGATAACTTTGTTCGCCGCCTCCACCTGACCGTTGCTCCTGGGGTGGTGGACAGAGGCAAACCTGAGGTCAATGCCCTGCTGAGTGCAGAAGCTGATGAACTCTTCACTAGCGAACTGGGGGCCATTATCCGTGACGATGGCCTGAGGCAGCCCGTGCCTGCAGATGATCTCCCCCCAGACGAAGTTCCTGATGACCTGGGAGGTCACCTTTGCTAGTGCCTTAACCTCCAGCCACTTGGAGAAGTAATCTATCATAACCAGGAGGAATCTTCTTTGCCCACTAGCTGGAGGAAAAGGCCCCACTAGATCCATTCCCCAAATGGCGAAAGGCCACGGTGCTGTGATGCTTCGGAGCCTTTGAGCCGGCAAGAGCTGGAGTGGGGCGTAGAGCTGGCACTTCCGGCATTTCCTTGCAAACTCTGTCGCGTCCTTCCTCAGGGTGGGCCAGAAGTACCCCTGCCTGACCACCCTTGCTTCCAATGTCCTCCCTCCGGAATGACTACCACATTCCCCGGAGTGCACCTCCTCCAGAATGTGTCTGGTCTCCTCCTCCGTTATGCATCGAGCTAGGAGACCCGAGAGCATCCTCCGGTGCAGTCCTCCTTCATGCATGAGATAATGAGCCGCCTTATGGCGGAAGCTTCTTGCCTCCTTGACCCCCTCAGGGAGGGTTCCTGTCAGAAAGAAAGTAACGAAAGGGTCTACCCATGAGGGCCGCCGATCCACCTCCATCAGCTCCCCCTCCTCAATCGCTGGATGGAATAAATCAGTCAGGGCACCTCCTTCCCAAGGTCCGAACTTGGCCAATTGATCGGCAGCAGTGTTCTCTTCTCTGGGGACGTGCTGGATGGAGAACGTCCGGAACCCCCCGATGATCGTTCTTACCTTGGATAAATATTTCACAAGGGTGGGCTCCCGCGCCTCGAACTCTCCACGTATCTGCGACGTCACTACCAATGAGTCTGTGAAAACCTCAACGTCCTTGATCTCGAGCTCCTTGGCCAGGCGAAGGCCGGCTATCACTGCCTCGTACTCTGCTTGGTTGTTGGTTGTGGGGAAATGCAAGGCGACTGCTTGTCTTATGGTCACTCCCTGAGGACTTGTCAGTACCACCCCCGCTCCGAGGGAGTGCTTTCCCGAGGCCCCGTCGATCATTATCTTCCATGCTTCTGGTTGCTGCGGCTCCTCGGCCCCGTTCTCCGCGACGTAGTCTGCCAAGAAGTCGGCCACCACCTGTGCCTTAATGGAGAGCCTTGGTACGAACGAAATGTTGAACTCACTCAACTCGATAGACCACTTGGCCAGCCTACCCGAGTGCTCCACCCCTTCAAAAATTTTTCGGAGAGGATGGTCCGTGACCACCCTAATCGAATGGGCCTGGAAATACGGTCGGAGCTTCCTGGCTGAAATGACCAAGGCGTATGCCAGTTTTTCTAGGATGGGGTAGCGAAGCTCCGCCTTCCTTAAGATCCTGCTAACATAATAAATGGGCAGCTGCTTCTTTCCCTCTTCTCTGACTAGGACGGAGCTCACCGCCTCTGCTCCCACCCCTAGGTACAAGGTTAGATCCTCCCCCTCCTTCGGGCTTTGAAGCAGAGGAGCCAGGGAGAGTTGCTCCTTCAGCTTTTGAAAAGCTTCTTCACACTCCGCGGTCCACTCGAACCTCTGGTTCCCTCGTAGTACTTTAAAGAAAGGTGAGCATTTCTCCCCTGATTTGGAGAGGAATCTGCTAAGGCCGGCTAGCTTCCCTGTCAAGCGTTGCACCTCTTTAGCGTTTCGCGGTGATTCTAGTTCTAGAATGGCCTTTACTTTATCAGGATTAGGTTCTACCCCTGCCGGGGTCAGGAGGTGCCCAAGGAATTTCCCGCGACTTGCCCCGAAAACACACTTTAAGGGGTTCAACCTCATTTTGAACTTCCTCAAGGTGGCGAACGTTTCTTCCAAATCTTGGAGATGCAGGCTCACTCCTTTGCTCTTTACCATGAGATCATCAACGTAGACTTCTAGGTTCCGACCCCTCTGGCCCTGGAAAACTCGATCCATCATCCGTTGGTATGTTGCCCCCGCGTTTTTTAACCCGAAGGGCATCATGTTATAACTAAAGCACCCTTCCCTGGTGATGAAGGAGACGTCCTTGACGTCAGGAGGGTGCATCCGGATTTGATGGTAACCTGAAAAAGCATCCAGGAAACTCATAACAGAAAAACCAACGGCTGAATCAACCAGCGCGTCGATTCGAGGCAGGGGGTAGCAATCCTTGGGGCACGATTTATTTAATAATGAAAAGTCAATACACATCCTCCATTTTCCTCCCCCCTTCTTTACCATTACAACATTTGAGACCCAGCCTGGGTACTGGATCTCCGAGATGAAGCCCGCCTCCAGGAGCTTCTTGACCTCCTCGCGAATGGGTTCCTCCAGCTTGACGGCGATGCCCTCATCTTCTGGCGTATGGGGCGCGTCCGAGGGTCCAGATTTAGGCGGTGGCAGGCTACGTCTGCATCAATACCTGGCATGTCCGCCGCGCTCCAAGCGAAGACGTCGACGTTGCCCTGAATGCAGGCCCTCATTTGCTCCTGTTCCTCGGGACTCAAGCCCCCGCTGACTTGTACCCTTCGTACCTCCCCCTGGCTGGTGCGGACCTCCACCTCTACCACTTCCTCGGCCACCTTCAGCCGCGACTCCTCCCAGCCGTCCCTTGCTTCTTCTTCCTGCTCCAGCTCTCTCTCTTCTCCTGTTTCTTCGACTTCCATCGCCTCGTCCTGCTGCTGCTCAACTTCCATGCCCCTTCGGGCTTCTCCCTCAACCTCTTCTTTTCCCCCCTTCTCCTGTTCTCCTTCCCGTGGCTCTAACTCCCCGCTCCTCTGGACTTCCTGCACGTCTCCTCCTCCCTGCTCCTCCTCAAACTCCATCGCCTCCTCCGGGCTCTCCTGTTGTTGCTCGATCTCTACACCCTCCTGAGCTTCTTGCTCACCTCTTCTTTCCGGCTTCTCAGTCTCCTCTCCCCTGACTTCCCCTTTGGTTCCTTCTTTTGCTTCTCCTGGGCTTTCCCCCTTTTCCCCGACAGCCTCTTCACGTGCTGCTATCTCTCCTTCCAACCTTTCCGCTTCTGCCATCCAGGATACGGTGTTGACCGCTGTGACGTAGCACTGTCTCGCCACTTTTGGGTCCCCCTGACCCTAACCTGCACCCCTCCATTGTTAAACTTGAGGCATTGATGGAAAGAGGAGGGGACACAGCGAAAGGCGCTGATGAGGGGACGCCCAAAGATGGCGCTATAGCTGCTCGGGGCGTCCACAATCACGAACCGGCAGTTCCGTGACACCCCCCCCAACCTGACGTGCAGCCCTACTCCTCCTTCTACTTCTTTTCTTTCCCCGGAGAATCCGAACAACGGTCCGTCCGAGGCCAAAATCCTCTTGGCTTCCACCTGCATTTCATCGAATGCCTTCTTGAAAATCACATTTACGGAGCTCCCATTATCCACTAGGATCTTGGAGACCGTAAAGTTTTCCACCGATGTCTGGATCACTAAGGCGTCGCAGAATGGGTCCTCGTACTCTGGCATATCCTCTGAAGAGAAGGTAATTTTTTCTAGCGGGGGTGGGGTCTGGGAGGTTGAGGCTACCCCCCTTCGGAACATGGTCTGGAAGCTCCCCTTCCGGGTGGCCTCGATCCCAATTCCCCCATGGATGGCCCCAATTCCCCCCCAGGTTCCTACATCCACCCGGTCCTCACATCTGTCTTCAGCCTCCCCTTGCTGCACTTCCACAATCCTCACCGGCAGATCTTGCCTTCTTAAACCTCTGGCCTCTCTCATCTCCAAGAATTCTGGGCACGTGGCTGTGGCGTGCCCTCCCTCCTGATGGAAGTCGCAGAAGGGCAACGCCACCCCACCCCTTCTTCCTTCTCCTCTCCCTCTCCTTCCTCCCCGGGCTCCTCTTCCTCGACCGATCCCCATTGCTTCTTGCTGATGCTGAAAACGATCTCTCGCTCCCTGCCTCCATGCTGGTTGATCGAACCTCCTTGGCTCTCGGAAATTATCTCTTCCTTGGAAACCTCCTCCTAACTCCTGGGGGCGACCCTCATGAGGCCTCCAACCTATCCGGTTGTTCGGCTCTCGGGTCCCCCGGTGATTCTGCCCTTGGTGCCCCTGGCCTCGGGGCTCCTCCCTCCTTCTCTCTTCTCTCTTCTCTCTCTGCTCTTTCTGCTCCTTTTTCTTCCCCTCTCCTTGCTCCTTTTCATCGTCTTCTGCCAACCTGGCTAACTTTCTTGCGAACGCCGGATTGGCTCTCTCAAAATCTGTTTCCTTCGCCGCCCTCTCCATAAGTTCCTCGAAAGAGAGGGGGGCACCCTTTTTAACTCCATGCTGAAGAAGCCTGGTCTCAGTCCCAAGGTGAACGCAAGCATCAGCGTATACCCGGGGACCTCCTGGACCTGGAGGATCTCTTCCTGAAACCGATCCACGTAGTGTCCCAATGTCTCATCCTGCCTCTGCCTCACCGAGAACAAGCACTCCGCCTCCTTCTTACGCTTCTTCGAAGTCGAAAACCTCAATAAGAAGCCCCTCCGCAGATCCTCAAAACAATAAATCGATCTTGCCGGCAACTGATGGAACCAATCTCGCGCCTTCTCCTTCAAAGTGATGGCAAACAGCCGACATTTGAACGCATCCGTCATTTGCCTTATCGAAACTACATCTTCGAACCACTGTACATGCTGTACCGGATCATCCTTTCCTGAGTAGTAGGACATATCGGGCTCCCGGAACCCTTCTGGCACCGGTGCAGAGATGACTAGTTCACTGAATGGGCTCTCGCCGACAGTCTGCCGAGAGGGCACGTCTCGCGGCCTCGGCTGGCTGGCCCGATCTGCGAGACCGTGACCAGGGAAAAGCTCTCGCACAGCTGCCTCCTTCTCGCCGTCTTCTGCTGGGATCTCCTTCCCGGGGCGCTGGCCAGGGAAGAGCTCTCGCGCCGCTACGTCCCTCTCGCCAGCCTCTGTGGGGACCTCCTTTCCCGGGCGCTGTCCAGGGGCGTTCTCGCCCAAAAGCGGGACCACCTCGATTGGGACCTGAGGTGTCGCCCACTCGCTTCTTGCCGAGAAGGCCAAGCTTATGGTTTGCATGACCTCTCGCCTAAAGTCCTCCAGCATTTTCCTCGTCGCCTCTTCTACCTGGGTGGGGGAACCTCCAGAACCAGACCCCTCTCCTTCACCTCCTGTCATAGGACCAAACTCAAACTTTTCTTGAACCGGCCACTTCCACGCTCACCGCACCAGAACTGTTGAAGCCAAAATTTGACTTCAACGAATGTTCACAAAATAGGGGCGTAGCCGACTCCTACTTGGCCCAAGCTCCGACCTCCGACCGGTCGTGAAGGATTAGAAAACTGGCCCAAAGCCGCAGCAGGGAGGTCCCACCGCTTACCCGGAAGGTCACAGAGAGCTTCCCCTCCAAAGCCAAAAGCTGGGCTTGGAGTTCCTCAGAAGACCGTGCCAATGAATCCTCTCTAGAGTCTGAAAAAAGGTCCCTTCTGAAGAACCCCTATGGGCTTATTTATAGATTTCAGAATCTGAACTGCAAATAACAAAACTGCTCCGGCCTGAAATTACCGGGGTACCCTTGGCTGGGTCTGCCAACAGCCAGACTCCGCTGTTCTGAGGAGCTATACGCGTTCCACTAAGGGTAAGAGGGTAAAAATACCCGGGGTAGAAGAGTAAAAACCCCTGTTGTCACGGAGGTGTGAAAAATGACCTCTTCTCCCCCTGGCGAGTGGAGAAGCCCCTGTCGGCGAGATGGACCCCACTACTCATCTCGCCTGCGCCCTCTGCCGCGAGGTCTTCTCGCCGCTAGAGACCCTCTCGCCTCTGGGTGGGGTATCCTACCCACTGGCGAGCCAATCGTCTCGCCTCTTGCGAGTGGGCGCCCTGGTCCCATTCGCCTGTCCCGACCTTTTTGCTCCCTGAGAGCTTCTTTCGAGCCCGAGGTTGTACAGGTGGCGGTCGTAAACTCATGAATTAAACCGTCATTTGTTAATAATCACCTAACAAACATCATTCATTTGAACATAAAAGTGGAAGTTGCTTAGGTGAGCGTTAACGAATGACAATTTAACCCATTGTTCATCACAGTGCCAAAAGCCTTTGTCTACTTGTTGTTGCTTTAATTTTTTATTTACCTAAGCACATTTATTAATTCCAGTCAATCTTTGAACAAATTTTTGTGTAAAAACAAATCTCATCACACATAAGGCTAGTTTGGCGGAGTGACAACACAGTAACATGTCACTGATTTTGCTGTCATCCGGCCAAACAAAATTTTGGGGTGGGCGGTGGCAAGAAGCCACCGTCCAGGACGGCAGCACAACGCTGCAGCCCTGAAAAAGGGTTGCACTACTGTTTTTTATATAAAGTATTAAATATAATATAATATTATATATTATATATTATATATTATATATTATAAATATTTTACAATTTATAAAATATATAAAAAATAAATATTATATTATATATATTAATTTATATTAATAACATAATTAATTGTTTTTTAATAAATTATATTAACATTTATTTTTTTGATAATTAATTAATGTTTAATAATTTTTATTGCGGGTCACTCGAGACGCTCGTGAATCGGTCAAAAATGAATCGTCCTAATTCGCGAGCGAATCGAGTGCGCATATGTGCTTCCTGACGTCCGTTTGGAACACTAAGTGTTGAAGCTCAAATCTCGGTCACTTGTGGAGTTCACCCTTGGGGAAGGGGTGACCGCGCACCTACTACCCTCAAGCGAACGATCTATGCACAAGACTAGGAACACAAGGGACAGACCTAGGGTCTTAGCGTGGAGGTCTCACCGCATACCCAGAAGACTAACTAATTCTTCCCCTCCTCAGCCAAATGCTGAGACAAGACACCTTTGGAGGGCTCTTTTGGCCGACCGAAACATCTAAGGAGGATCTCAAGAACAACTCTCTCCTATCCAGATGTGTCTCCTTGGGTCTATGCAAAATGTTCCTCACCCGCCCTACCAATGACGCAACCTCGCCTACCAATTCTTCTTTACGTAGCCTCAATTAGGCCACCAACAACATAATATAGGCCTTCTAGGGCCTGCACAAGGCATCGCGAGCAATTTAAATTACAGGAATATAAAATTCATATTTCGGCACGCAGACCGACAACATAAGCAAAATAGGCCTTCGAGGGCCGGCACAAACTTGGGCTTAAGCTAGCTACTCCCTGCTTGGTACTGCAGCACCTGTACGCCGACGTCTCGACAAGCGGCGGCAAACTAAACATGGGTTGATCCAAATTAAGCAGACCAATTACATTGCGCTCACCCCTTTTTCGGGGCTATGGTGCTTATTCCCTGCAAATATATAATATATAACTTCCTCGGAGTCTTCTCCGGGAACCCCAGAACATCACCAATCCGGCTCACACGTCCGGATGAGCTTCACACAGCATGCCTAAATCCGTACTCACGCTTCCGGATACTAAATGCAATTAATTGCGGGGATGTACACATCGACCTGTCGGAGAGCCCCCTTCCCTCCACCCGTCGGTGGAGCGCAGCTTCCTTGCAAATATGATAATTGAGGGCTTCACGTGCGCAAGAAGAAACTTCGTTACCCTTGACGCGTGTTTGGTGGAGCTGCAACCGGACATCTCGCAAGAGGCTCGGCGTCTAGGGAGCATTGCTGCTGTCCACGCATTGACGACGCATCAGTTCGAGCTTCAAGAAGACCACTCAAGATCTCCCCTCCCCTTCCATCTCCAAATGAGGGCCCAACTGGAGTGTTGCTGGACTGCTGAATGCTGTCATCCACGATGATGAGCTCTCTTGTGCTGACAACATCTTCGATGCTCCAGTCAGTTATAATTGACAACAATAGCTCCCCAATCCCGCAAGAAATCAGCCGGCACTGGGCGAGGAAAAGGGATGGGGAGAAAGGGGCTCGGGCTGCCCCATGTTAGCCGGCGATGGGGAAGGAGAGGCCGGCCGGCCTTGCTGCAGGCGGCGATAGGGAAGGGGAGCTAGGGCTTGGGCTGCCCTGTTGGCCGGCGACAGGAGAGGAAAAGAGTTGGGGAGAGCCCCTCCTTGCTGCGGCACAGAGAGAGAGAGGGAGATCGGGAGAGATGAGGGCGGGGCGGCCCTTGCTTGGCCGGCGATGGGAGAGAGAGATCGGGAGAGATGGGGGCGGGGCGGCCCTCGCTTGGCCGGCGATGGGAGAGAGAGATCGGCTGGGGAAAGAAGGGCGGGCTGCCCTTGCTTGGCCGACGACGGGAGAGGCCATCTCGATCGGGTTTTTCCCTCCCCCTTGCTGTACTCGAGCCCTCCCCCCCCCCCCCCCCCCCCTCCGCTTTTTCCTTTTTTTTTCTCCCTGTTCTGCCCTAGCTCCCCCCTGTACTTCTCTTTCTTTTTCTTTTTTTTTCTTTTTTTTTCTTTTGTCTTTCTCCCCCCTGTACCCCATCCACCCCCTCCCCCTTTCTCCTTTTTTATTTTATCCACATGTGTTGTACCAGAGAGCCTCTCCTCCCCTTTTATTCTTTTTTATTTTTTTCTCCCTTTTGTTGTGCCCCCTCTCTCCCCCTCTCTCCCCCTCGAAATATAATAAAATCTTCTTATATTCTCCTCATTCACCTCTATTTATCCCTCTATCAATATAAATATATAGTCTTTACAAATAAAACCATCATGCGCATGCACGAGCTCTAGTATGTGCTCGAATGGGGCTGCACCAAATCATCGCCCCATAGCATATCCTGGGCCCGCTACCTGGGGTGGATCTCACTCGGCCGGATACGGGGTTGTACACTGAGCGTACTTAAAAGTGTGCGAGAATGTGTCCGATGGAATTGTAGTGGCGAGCCGGACAAGATCGGGGAAAAAAATCTATAGCTCGTCCGAACATATTTTGGGAAATCTCATCAATATTAATATAGTTAATTTTATAATTAAATAAAATTAATGTCGAGCAAATTATTTATTTATTTTTTGATTTCGTAAATTCTTCGGATTATGTAATTATTACTATCACTGTTTAATTCTGAACAACTGTTTAACACAGCACTGCAAATATAATTTTTCAAACAGTTTCATAAATTTTTTCACCACTACAAAACAGTTGATTCATGCACCACTGTTTTCCACCATAGCTTACTACACCGCCACAGCTTAGCCAAACAGACCCAGCCTCAAATGCCCTTAAAAATTTTAATTTTGCCACAATTATAATTCTAATCATCAATTAGCATCCAAGGTGAAAATAGTCAATAAATTAACAAGCTCACGACTGGTGACAACTTATCTCCGACAATCACAGTATTAGAGCAGCTCCAACAGGCCTGCATTTCTCTAAAAATGCAGGCTGGAGCTCTCCAATGCTTCGGCATTTGAGGCTCTAAAAATAGAGGAGGCGGCATTTCCTCTCCCTCCTCTAAATTTAGAGGAGGGGGAGATGAAATTCCGACCTCTATTTTTTTTTAATTATTTATTTATTATATTTAAGAAAAAATTGTATTACACAATAATTTATGTAGCCGCTAAAATATTTTTCCAATCTTGACATATAATATACCAATAAATTTGTTTTTTTGGGACCTACAAAACGAGACTAATATTGCATACTTTCTTATTATTATTGATCATACAAAGAGAAAGAGAACATGATTTATTAAATAAAATTGCACATAAATCCAAATACATTCAAATTAAAACGCATATAATTTTTCAAATTATATTATTTCATTATCATGTCGTGCCCACAAATGTTCAATCAGTGTATCTCGAAGTGCGAAATGTGGCTCTTTGTCTCTGATTTTTTTATGCCAATTTAGGAACTGCCAAAATCTTTCGACTTCACTTGTGTCCATCTCTTCAACATTCTGAGTTGGCAGCGGTGGAGAAATAACAACATCTTCATATCGCTCTTCTTCGATAATCATATTGTACATTATAATGCAAGCAGTCATGATATCGTGTAACACATGTTTATCCCAAAAACGACATGCATGGTCCCTTAATAATTGCAAAGCGTGATTGAAGAACTCCAAATGCTCGTTCTACATCTTTTTGGCATGCCTCTTGTATCATTGTGAAGTGTTGTTTTTTTATCTTGTGTATGAAAAATAGTTTGAACTAGTGTTGACCATTTCGGATAGATACCGTCGGTTAAATAATAACCAACATCATAATTTTTACCCAATATTGTATAATTGGTAGGAGACGTAATATCTTGTGTTAAGTTTGCAAATAAATTGGATGATTGAAAGACATTAATATTATTGTTAGAGCCAGGTAAGCCAAAAAATACATGTCATATCCACAGGTCATATGATGCTACTGCCTCGAGAATGATTGTAGGTCCACCATGATGTGCTGAATATTGGCCTGCCCATGCCGTTGGACAATTCTTCCACTACAAATGCAAACAATCTAGACTTCCCAACATCCCTGGAAAACCTCGTTCTTCACCTTTCTGTAGTAATCTTGTTACATCATTTGCATTGAGATATCTCAAATATTCATCTTTGTATAATTGTACAATTGCCCTGCAAAATATTTTCAAGCATTAAATCACAGTTGACTCGTCAATTCGAATGTATTCATCGCAATTATCAGCTGATGTTCTGTATGCTAACATATGAAATGCTGCTGTAATTTTTTGTATTGTTGATAGTCCAGACTTACCAACACCATCTTTCTTTTGAACAAAAAAATTGTTGTGCTCCCGTACTGCAGTGACAATGCGAAGGAAAATATTCTTTTGCATGCGAAATCTTCGTCGAAAAAAAGTATCCTCATATGTGGGGTGCTCAGAGAAGTAATCATTCCAAAGTCTAGTGTTGTCTTCAATCCTCCCCGATTGATTACCACGTGGCCAGGTGTTGAACCTTTGCATCGCGAAAGTGCATCTTTTGAAGCTGAGCTGCGATTATGGCATTGTTGGAGGCATACATGCGAGCTAAAACTTCATTTTCATTCTCCCATTTATCAAGGTCTTCTTCTCACTTGAGAAGTGTTTGATCATATTCATCATCATCTGATGATGATGAAGATCGCAAATGGGATGACCCTTCTCCATAATTTATTTTTAAGGAGGGAAGTATTATTTTGAAAGTATCATTGCCTATCTTAAAGTGGCGTTTATATAGATCGCCAGCATTGGATCCCCAAGCATTGGATCCCTTCTCCCAAGCATTGGATTCCCAACATTGGATGCCTTCCCCCAAGCATTGGATTCCCTCTCCACTCAAGCCTCTCCTTTGTCTCATCAATCCTGTCAACATCAAATCCGGAGCATTATTTTTTTCCCATTATTGGATGTCTTCTCCCAAGCATTGGATTCCCTCTCCACTCAAGCCTCTCTTTTGTCTCATCAATCCTGTCAACATCAAATTCGGAGCCTTGTTTTTTCCCAGCATTGGATGTCTTCTCTCAAGCATTGGATTTCCTCTCCACTCAAGCCTCTCTTTTGTCTCATCAATCCTGTCATCATCAATCCGGAGCCTTATTTTTTCATAAGTACTCATTCCAGCACTCTCTATAAGTATTGGATTCCAGCACTCTCTCTAAGTTCCCATCACTCTATCTCCAAAATCAAGCACTCTTTACTTTCTTTACTTGTCGTCATGTCTGCCAACCGTGGGCTAGCATTCTTCCCCAAAAGAAGATCAAGCACTATGTTATGCTTGGCTTGAGGTCTCGAAAGATCCAGTTATGGGGAGTAATCAAAAAGAGCACAGACTGCAGGAAAGAGTTTCAACCATTTTTCACAATACAAGACCTCAAACTTGCGTAGGACAGAGAACCCCAAAATCTCTTTCTTGTCGTTGGTCCCTTTTGGCAAGTAAAACACGTAAATTCTGATGATGTATTCGACAGATAGAGCAACGAAACCCCAGTGGTGCATCTGAACTTGATATTGTAAGTATTTTTTAGAATTTAAATCTCTAAATTCTTTAAATAATGTGTGATTAAAATAATTTTTTTTGTAGCTCAATGAAGCCAAAATGTTATATGCCTCTGATTCAAAAGAGAAAAAAGGCTTCATGTTCGAGCATATCTTAAAAAACACAGAGAAGTGGATGGATACGCCTGGGTCTAACTCTCAAAATATTGACATGTCACAAACATTAGGTTCTAACTCTTCAAGTCAACGAAGAGGAATAGACTTAAATGCAAATAGCAATGACATGAATCCCGGTAGTACTGGGGATGAAGAATCTCCAATCTCAACTTCCAATAATCAACCTACTGGGAGAAAACAAGAAAAGGAGAGGAGGAGACAATTGAGTGGTAAGAGTTATGATATTGAGGCTCATACTAAAAAAATGAAGAAATCTTAGAGGTTTTAAAGAGAGGGCAAGAACAACGAGCAAACGATATGTCTGCTATCCAAGAGCTCATGAGATTAAAAACAGAAAATCAAAAAAAGAAAACTAGATCTTCAGAGCGTTAAACAAGATCACGATATCATGATGATAGATTTGGATAACATTAAAGGAACTCCGGAGCGGCAGTATTTTCGACAAAAAAACAAGAAATTATGAATAGAAGCATTAGAAAACCACTTTTTGGAGGATCTTCATCGCTCGAAGGAACTGAATATGGAGGAGGCATGTATGGAGGTAATGGTTATGGAGGAAGTCAGTATGAAGGCCACCCACACGTCGGACCTCAATTTGGAGGGCCGCAATTTGGAGGACCTCAATTTGAAGGAAGTCAGTATCGAGAAAGTCAGTACCGAGACAGCCACTACCGAAAAATCCAGTACGGGGCAAGCCAATTTGGAGGATCTCAATTCGGAGGAGACCAACAAAGAGGAAGTCAATATGGAGGAAGCGTCTATGGAATACACGGGTATGGAGAAGAACGACAAGGGGAAAGCGCACGTGGAAGTCGGATAGAGCTCAATGATGACCTTCCAGAATTTTAGTTTAAATTCTAAATGTAATATTTCCATTTAAATTAAGTAATGTTTACTATAATATTTTTATTTAAATTATGTAATGATTATTATATTTTAGAGATCAATCAAATTTAAAATAAAAAAAATTTAAAACCTTAATAACATGTAAAAAAAATAAAATAATACATATTATATATTATATAAACTTAAAATATATTTTATATAAATCTAAAATACATATATATACATATTATAAAAATCTAAAATATATTTTATATAAACATAAAATACCTAAAATAAACAAAAACATATCATGTTCTCGATTGGAATTGCTCTAATCATATTATTTATATTTAGAGAACATGATACATTGAGTATATCTAAATATAGAGATACGCTTAGCTAAGAGTATCTGCCCGTGCACGGAAGTCTGATGCTGCTTTAAAAAGTGCGGAGCATTCGTAACCGTTCAATCTTATTTCCAAGGGTGGGTTGAGGCGAAGAATTTGGTACAAGAAAACAACCTTTGTACAGGATTTAAAATTGTGTGAACCAAGACAATCCCGCCCTTAGATACCCACACGTGGGGAGCCGTCATACTTGTTCGCTAATCGAGACACTGTAGTCTGTAGACCACTGATTAATATTATTTTTAATCCCACTTTTTAAAATAAAATTACATTAATTACATTAAACATTTAAACACACGTTGTCATAATTAAATAAAAACAACAAAAAGAAAATTATATATAAAAAAACCCATTTGTCGCGTGGGGTCCACGTCCCATGGCCCAATAAATGCTACGACATCTGCTTCACTCCCAAACTTTTTTGACTCTCATCTCATCTCCCCAATGGCCTCCTCTGCAACTCTTTTGGGTGCTTTAATGGCGGAACACTAAACCCTAGAAACTATACCCCGCCTTTCTTCTCCATGGGCGCCGCCCTACTCATCTTCCTCGTGCTTCTCTCGACATTCCGACTCGGCGCCGCTGCTGATGTGGAGATTCTGCTCTCCTTCAAGCGCTCCCTGCCCAGCACTCTCACACTCGCAAGCTGGAGCCACGGCGGTGAACCCTGCGTCTCTTTCGCCGGCGTCTCCTGCAAGGAAGGCCGTGTCTACGGCATTAACCTCGCCTCCACACTACTCAGCACCGACTTCCGTACTGTCTCTTCCACTCTCTTCATCCTCGACCGCCTCGAATCACTCTCCCTCAGCTATTCCAACATCACCGGCGACATTGGCGGGGCTTCCCGATGCGGAGGTCGGCTCTCCGAGCTTTCCCTAGCTGGAAACAGCCTAACGGGATCGGTGGCCGATGTTTCCGCGCTGGCTTCGTTATGCCCTGCTCTGAAGTTTCTGAACCTCTCCGGCAACTCAGTCGCTGATTCCGGCAAGGGCGTCTACAGTTTCCCATTGCTGGAGACGCTTGATCTCTCCTTCAACAAGATCTCCTCTGTTGCCGATGTCCGGAGGTTATTGCTCGCTGGCGCCGGAATCCGCTTCCTCGACCTCTCCTCTAATGCCATCTCCGGCGGAATCGGCGGCGGGGTGCTCGAAGGATGCGGACACGTCATCGTCCTCAACCTCTCCTCTAACCATCTCGCCGGAGATCTCTCCCGCGATCTTGCTTACTGCTCTTCTCTAGAGGCCATCAATCTCTCCAATAACAATTTCTCAGGTAAGATTCCCGTGGAAACCCTCGCCGAGATTTCCGATCTAAGAAACCTGCAGATCTCGTTCAATAATCTCTCCGGCGAGCTCCCGAAATCCCTCTCCAATCTTACCAAGCTCGAAGTGCTCGATTTCAGCTCCAATGCCTTAACCGGCTTCATACCACTCAGCTTTGGCGGCGGCTTGAAGGAGCTCCACTTGCAGAATAATCTCTTTTCCGGCCCCATTCCGGCGACGCTCAGCAACTGTTCCGCTCTTGTTTCCATCGATCTAAGCTTCAATTACCTCACCGGAAAAATCCCCTTCGAAATCGGATCTCTGTCTCTTCTCCAGGACCTCATAATGTGGCAGAATCTTCTTGAAGGCGAGATCCCCGTCGATCTCGGCCGCATCTCCTCTCTCGAAAATCTTATCCTGGACAACAATGGCCTCACCGGCTCGATCCCCGCCAGCCTCCGCAACTGCACCGATCTCAACTGGATCTCCCTCTCCAGTAACCACTTTGACGGCGAGATACCCGCCTGGATCGGCGGATTGGCGAATCTCGCCATTCTTAAGCTCGGAAACAACTCATTCTCCGGCGCCATCCCGTCGGAGCTCGGCGACTGCAAGAGCCTCATATGGCTCGACCTCAACAGCAATCGTTTGAACGGCACCATTCCATCCACCCTATCGAAGCAATCGGGAAATATCGCAGTCGGTTTTGTGACTGGTAAGCGGTATGTCTACTTAAAGAACGATGGAAGCAAGGAATGCCGCGGTGCCGGAAACCTCCTTGAATTCGCCGGAATTCGGCCGGAGCAGCTCAGCAGGCTGCCGAGCCATCCCTGCAATTTCACCAGAGTGTACATGGGGAGCACGAGGTACACTTTCAACAAGAAGGGATCCATGATTTTTCTTGATTTGTCTTACAACGAGCTCTCCGGCGAAATCCCAAAAGAATTGGGCAGCATGTATTATCTCATGGTGTTGAACTTAGGCCACAACATGCTATCTGGGCTGATTCCGGCGGAATTAGGGAGCCTTAGGTACGCCGCGGTCTTCGACCTCTCGCATAATTCTCTCGAGGGCGCCATTCCGGCGAGCTTTGGCGGCCTCTCCATGCTCTCGGAAATTGATCTCTCCAACAATAAACTCAACGGCACAATTCCAGAATCAGGTCAGCTGGTCACATTCCCAAGTTACAGATATGAGAACAACTCCGGCCTCTGTGGCCTTCCTTTACCTCCCTGCCCCAAAGACGCCCTCTCGAGTTCCGGCAGTCAGGATCAGAAGTCTCACCGGCGCCAGGCGTCCATTGCCGGCAGTATCTCGTTGGGATTGCTCTTCTCCGTCTTCTGCATCATCGCCATTGTTCTCGTCTCCATCGAGAGCAGGAAGAGACAGAGGATGGCGAAGGATAACGAAAGCAGCGCGAGAGACATCTACGTCGGTAGTCTTTCTCATTCGGCCAGCGCCTGGAAGATGACAACCACTAAAGAAGCCCAAAGCATCAGCCTTGCTGCGTTTGAGAAGCCACTCAGAAAGCTCACATTCGCCGATCTCCTCGCCGCCACCAATGGATTTCACGACAACAGCATGATCGGCTCCGGCGGCTTCGGGGACGTCTACAAAGCTCAGCTCAGGGACGGCAGCGTCGTCGCAATCAAAAAGCTGATACACGTCAGCGGACAGGGTGACAGAGAGTTCATGGCGGAGATGGAGACGATCGGGAAGATCAAGCACCGGAACCTCGTCCCCCTGCTGGGTTACTGCAAGGTCGGAGAAGAGCGTCTTCTCGTTTATGAATTCATGAAGTATGGAAGCCTGGAAGATGTTCTTCACAACAGGAAAAAGGCGAACATCAAGCTCAATTGGGCGGCCAGGAAGAAGATTGCCGTCGGGGCGGCCAGAGGCCTCGCCTTCCTCCACCACAGCTGCATTCCCCACATCATACACCGAGACATGAAATCCAGCAACGTGCTTCTCGACGAGAATCTGGAAGCCCGCGTGTCGGATTTCGGAATGGCCAGATTCATGAGTGCGATGGACACGCACCTCAGCGTGTCCACGCTCGCCGGAACTCCGGGATACGTCCCGCCGGAGTACTACCAGAGCTTCAGGTGCACCACCAAGGGGGACGTGTACAGCTACGGCGTTGTGCTGCTCGAGCTCCTCTCCGGCAAGCCGCCGACCGATTCCACCGATTTCGGTGACAACAACAATCTCGTCGGTTGGGCCAAGCAGCACTCTAAGCTCAGGGTCAGCGACGTGTTCGACCCCGTGCTGTTGAAGGAAGACCCTGGCCTTGAATTGGAGCTTTTGGAGCATCTTAAGATAGCCTGTGCCTGCCTGCACGATCCGCCGATGCGAAGACCTACAATGCTGACAGTGATGGCAATGTTGAAGGAGATTCAGGCCGGCTCTACCACATCCACCGCTGCTGCTTCTATGGAAGATAGTTTCACAGTGGTTGATATGACCTTAAAGGAAGGGAAGGAAGATAGAGATTGATGCAACATATTCAGTCAGGGCTTCCTTTTTCTATATGATGAAGAAGAAGAAGACGAAGAAGAAGGTGATGATGAGGAAGAAGAGGAAGAAGAAGATGGTGAGAATTGCTGCAAATCCCTCGGCTAAAACCGGTAATCCCAAAATTTTCATATTTGTAGGAATATTATGGTTATTTCTTAAATGACAAGCTTTTAAAACTTAAATGATCTCCTTGTATATATATTATCATGTGAGCTTAACTTTTTTTTTTAATGTATTCTTTCACTTATTTATCTTTATATTTTTCAGTTAATTATTTTAAATATTTCTTAAGTTGGGCTCTTACTTAGTAGGCAGCTTTAATAGGCATCTGTAGTTGATAATGATCCACACGTGCAAGTTTGATTCCTTGTTCATTTGTTTATAGTTATATATTCCTCTTTACAAAAGTTGATTCAAAACTCCACCTTTTGCTCTAAAGTTTGTTTCTTGTAGTCTGCCTTGATAAATATTGTTGTTGTATTAAACTAACACATTTTGTTATACACACCTTCATGGCTAGCTCGAGATTTGATATTAATTATTGTTGCAGACTAACTCGATGCCTCCGGTCGGGTCGGATTTGTTCGAACCGTCTTAGCTCACGAGGCGTTCGAGCGCGCACACAGTCAATGAAAATGCTTGGATGTTGGAATGCGTGGGACGATCCTGGTGCTCTGGCGCTTCTGACTGCGTTCATTTGCTGGCTGTGGTCGTATTCCTCCTTTGGCTTTGACGGGGACTTGGGCGTTTTTTGCTGGCTACGCGGTGGTGGAGCGCTAGTGGCCGTGAGCGGCCGCTGGTGGTTCACGACGACTCAAGGCCGACTCGGGAGAGGAGATAGGAGAGCTCACACCTGAAGAAGAAGAAGACAACTCTCGGGCCAGAAAAAGGTGAATAATGAAGAGCCCCTGGGATCCTTTTTATAGCTTCCAGGGGAGGATCATGGCGGGTCCCACCACTAAAGTAGTGGGCTAGTGGGTGGTTACCCTCTTGATCGGACGGCGAGGAGAGCCTCCCCTTGATCGGACGGCAGGGAGGTTGTCCACGACGATGGGCCGTCATGGTGGCTGTGGTGGTCGGCCGGGCGGCCGGCAGCGGCGGCCCACCGGGGGCCGGCCGCCTGCCACGGCTAGGCTGACAGCTTGCTGCGGCTTGGCCGGCGGCCTGTCGTGGTCCGGCCGCCGGCGGCTGGGCGGCCGGCAGCGTGGGGGGCCGGCTGGGCGGCCGGCAGCGTGGGGGGCCGGCTGGGCGGCCGGCAGCGTGGGGGGCCGGCTGGGCGGCCGGCAGCGTGGGCGGCCGGCGGGGCGGCCGGCAGCGTGGGCGGCCGGCGGGGCGGCCGGCAGCGTGGGCGGCCGGCGGGGCGGCCGGCAGCGTGGGCGGCCGGCGGGGCGGCCGGCAGCGTGGGCGGCCGGCGGGGCGGCCGGCAGCGTGGGCGGCCGGCCCGGTGGCCGGCTGCGGCGGCCTGCTGTGGGCCGGCCTTGGCCAGGCCGTCGGCCCGCCGTGGCGAGGCCGGCGTCCCGGCCGTGGCCGGGCCGCCGACAGTCAGGTGGTTGGCCGCGGCTAGGCCGGCCTTGGACGCCCGGGGCCAGGCCGGCGGCCTGCCGCGGCCGCCCTCCCGGCGAGGCCGGGTGCCGTCGGCGGTTAGGCCGCCCGGTTGGCGGTTTTCCTCCATGGGGTGAGGGTGCGGGCCCCACCCCCATGATTTCCTCCTAATGAGAGTTCATGGAGGGAGTGGGCCACCCATGATCCACTTTTGGAGGAGATCATGGGGGGGGCTTCTCTCCTATAAATGAAGGTGGAACCCATCAATTATGATGCTAACTAATTGTTTGCTTTGTTTCCATCTTGTTCACTAGACATGATGGTATACTCCTTCCTTCCATTGGAGCCATGGCGCATTAGGCGCGGATTTATAAATGCTCGGCAATTCGCCCATGAATATAAATGCTCAGCAATTCACACACGAATTTAGTTCATTGGTTTAAAGGGTGTTTTTCGCTCTCTCAACGAGTCTTCTCTTACATAAACCATATCATTCGCATTCAATTCAAGCGCATGTTAGAGTGTAGAATATAGAAGAGTGAGAGAGATCAAACAAAATAAGAATAGCACACGAGCATAAGTGAGCAAGAGAGAAGAACTTGAGAGATGTTTCAGAAGTGGATGTCTTATAAATGAAGATTTCATCCCCTTTTATAGTCATTCAAGATCAATATATATTTACAAGTTTTTGTCATCGCTGATCTTTTTTTACTATTTACATCATCGTTGACATCATGATAACATTTACATCATTGATGACATCATCATACAATGTACATCATCAATGACATCATCATACAATATACATCACCGATGACATCATCATACAATATGCATCATCGATGACATCATTCTCCAATTTAAATCATCGATGACATCATTCACTTATTTACATCATTATTCGGGTTCAAAATATTTTGTATCACAAAATCAACATTCTCCTCCTTGATACAAAATCATCAAAGAATGATTTTTATCCATCTCCATCACCGCAATCTTCTATTCGAAGCGCAATCTTCTATTCGAAGCGCAATCTTCTATTCGAATTAAGTTTAAACAAACTTGTCTAATGAAACGACATTCGCAAGTAATTCAAATCTGAATAGAAGAGATGAATTTCTTTCTCCAATGCATTTAAAAACAAATGATGAACATCGATGTGTTTTGTCCGCTCATAGAAGGACTGATTATTCGCAAGACAGATGACATTCGAACTATCACAATTGATTTTCGAGATCTCCTGACATAAACCCAAATCTACAAGTAATCCTCTGTCATATAGCCTGTTTGACTGTCTCCACTGCAACCATATACTCGGCTTCAGTTGTCGACAAGGCAATGACTGACTGAAGTGTCGATCTCCATGAAATTACGTCGACTCCAAGTGTAAACACATAGCACATTGTCAACCGTCTTTTGTCCAGATCACCTACATAGTTAACATCAACATAATCAGCTAAGATGCAATCTTTTACTTTTTTCCCGTCATAAATCAAATTGGTACTAATTGTTCCCTTCAAGTATCGCAGGATCTATTTCACTGCTTGTCAATGTTCTTTTCCTGGATTAGTCATGTAACGACTCACGACTCCAACAACTTGAGCTAAATCTGGTCGAGTACATACTATAGCATACATAAGACATCCAATTTCACTCGCATATGACACGTGTGACATATACTCCTTTTCAGAGTCTGATGTAGGTGATAACAAAACTGAAAATCTAAAGTGCGCTGCTAATGATGTAGACATAGGTTTTTCCTTCTCCGCGTCAAATCGAGCAAGAACTTTCTCGATATATTACTTCTGAGAGAGACGCTTTTCTCTGTCTTCTATCTCTGATAATCTCTATACTAAGAATTTTTTTGCTGCGTCGAGATCTTTCATTTCAAACTCCCGTCTTAGTTGAAATTTCAAAATCTTTACTTTATTTTTTGAAGCAATGGGCATGTCATCAACATATATAAGAAGATAAATCCAAAAATCATTATCAAGTACCTTAAAATAGACGCATTGGTCTCGCAAACCCCTCTTAAATCTGATGGATGTCATGAATTGATGAAATCGCTTGTACCGTTGTCTTTGAGATTATTTCAAGTCATAAAGTGATATCTTTAGCTTGCAAACATGACCCTATTTTCCTTCAATCAATAATCTTTAATCTCCTCGAGATCACCATGTAGGAATTCAGTCTTCACATCAAGCTAATAGTATGTGAATGGATGTGTGTCGTACTACTAGAGAGAAGATTTCATTGAAGTGCACACCTTCCTTTTGCACATAACCCTTTGCCACGAGTCTTGCCTTATACCTGACATCATCCGCTAGTGAAGAACCTTCCTTGACCTTGAAAACTCATTTGCATCTAATGACCTTCTTGTATTTTGATAAAAGAACTAATTACCATGTATCATTTTTATGAAGAGACTCAATCTCTTACTTCATAGCAACTCTCCATTGCGGGAAGTTAGTAGAATGTCTAGCATCTTCACAACCGATAGGTTCTTCATTTTCTACATTCAAAGCATATGCAGTTACATTCTCAAAACTATAGCTAAGACAATCTTCATACCTCACTGGCCGACGTCTATTCCGACGTAGCCTATGAACTTCATATTCAGTCGAATGTGGCTCTAGCTCCTCATGATGAACTATCTCCTCTTGTTGGTCTGGCTTCTCCTCAATTTGTGTCCTTGATAACTCATTTTTAATCTCACGAAGTGAAATCTTAGTCTTCACCTCAACATGTGAGTTATGTGTCTTTTTAACTTGAATCCGCTTCTTTAGAATGACAGATTCATCAAATGTCACGTATTGATGGATCACAATATTCTTCGTTTCAGGACACCACAATCTATAGCCTTTGACTCATTTAGCATACCTGAGAAATGTGCATTTTCTTGCGCTCAGATCAATTTTATTATTTTTCTCAAGTGCATATGTCAGACACCCAAATACTCGTAGCATTGAGTAATCAGCAACTTTCCCCACCATAACTCCTCAGAAGTCTTTGATCCAATCTCCGAAGATGGCGACCTATTAATGAGATAGATATAGGTATTTAGTTTCCCTGCCCAAAACTCCTTTGAAAGCATTGCAGTGATCCTCAAACACATCGTCTTCTCTAGCAGTGTACGATTCATCTGTTCCACAACTTCATTCGATTTTGGATCCCTAGGTATTGTGTAGTCACACACGATCCCTTCAGTTTTGTAGAACTCTTTGAATACATCAGAAGTGTATTCACCATCATTATCAGATCTGACAACTTTTACATTTCTTGTCTGTTCTTCCACCATAGATTTTTCAGATTTTAAACTTCTCAAATATGTTAGATTTATTTTTTAAAAAATAAACCCATAATTTTTTTGAGAAGTCGTCAATAAAAGAGACAAAGTATCTAACTTGTTCTAGAGAAGTAGGTGTTGGCCTCCAAATATCGATGTGAATATAGTCTAGGATGCATTTTGTGTTATGCATCCCACTACCAAACTTCATCTTATGTCGCTTACCCCATACACACCTTCACAGAAGTCTAGCTTCTCAAAATTTACACCGTCAATCAATTTTCTTTTATGAAGTACTTTTTGATTTCATTCGCTCATATGATCAAGACGTAAGTGTCATAATCGTGACGAATCTAAATTGGAATCAGAAGATGTAAATGCAGACATACCAGCGGTAGTTCGTCATTGCAATATATATAGATTGTCAACCTTTATTCCTTTTATCACGATCGTTGAACTACGAAGAATTTTCATAACACCAACATCGATCACTGTCTTACACCTGATTGTATTCAAAGTTTAAGAGAGAGAAGATTTGTCTTCAAGTCCGGAATATGTCGGGCATCCGTCAAACTCCTTTCAACTCCATCATGCATTACAATCCGGACTGTTCCAATCTCAAAGATTTTGCATACAGCATCATTTCTCGTGAATATCGAGTCTCCATCAAGGGAATGATATGTTGCAAAATAACTCCGGTTTGGAGTCATATGATAAGAGTAGCCAAAATCAAGTATCCAAGAATATTGAATGTCAACTAATGCATCTATTGAAAAAACGGAGCCATCACTGTCAGATGTCTCATGCACAAAGCTCACAGAATCAGGAGATTTCTTCATATCTGTTTCTTGGAGTATGGAGCGATCTTTCTTCCAATGTCTCTTCTTCTTGCAGTAATTGCATTGATCTCCTTTGAGATTTCTCGACTTTGATCTTAACTTTTCTCTATCGCTTTTCCAATCTCGCATGTGCAATTGCCCTCTCACAAATAGTCCATCGCCATGCCCCATTTGATCTATATGTTGACACATTTCCGTGTAATTGCTCAGAGTGCAGACTCGCTTTAACGTCTTTGATGGAAAGTGTGTCTCGGTTATATAACATACTATTCACGAATTGTTCAAATGATGGAGTTAGCGAGCACAAGAGGATCATCGCTTGATCTTCATCATCAATCTTCACATCGATGTTTTTTAAATCCATCACTATTTGGTTTAACTCATCTAGGTGAGTCTTAATAGACGTATATTCCTTTATCTTGAAAGTGTAAAATTGTTGCTTTAAGTCAATCGATTCGTGGGAGGCTTTTTTGAATAAAGTGTTTCAAGCTTCTTCCATAATTTTGTTGCAGTATCTTCTTTGACAACTTCACAAAGAACTTCATCAGCAAGAGAAAGTTGAATAGTATTGCGAGCTTTCATTTCCAATTTTCCTTCGCTTTCACAGCCATCTCCTTCGCCAATTTCTCCGGCTTGAACACGGTCTTGTACGCTCCTTGTTGCTTCAATAGAGCGATCATCTTGATCCTCCACAGGCTGAAGCTATCTCTCCCATCAAATTTCTCCACCTTGAATTTTGTAGACGTCAACTACGTCCAAGGTCAGAACCTAGCTCCGATACCCGTCGTTAGTGTAAAATAAAGAGGAGCGAGAGAGATCAAACAAAATAAGAAAAACACACGAGCACAAGTGAGCAAGAGAGAAAAGAACTCAAGAGATGTTTCTGAACTGGATGTCTTATAAATGAAAACTTATCATCTTTTATAATTATTCAAGACTAATATTATATTATCAAGCTTATGTTATCGATGATCTCATTCTACTATTTACATCATCGCTGACATAATCATAGCATTTACATTATCAATGACATCATCTTACAATATACATTATCGATGACATCATCCTCCAATTTACATCATCGATGACATCATGCACTTATTTACATTATTGTTTACATCATTATTCAGGTTCAAAAGATTTTGTATCACAAAATCAACAACATGAAATCTAAAACCATAGTCAAGAAGGTCTTTGAAGGTATCAATCTCACTGGTCAGACAACGTAGGGCAAATATTGTCACGATCGGTCTATCTTTCTAACCAGGGTTTAGGATTTAGTGTTTATGTCGGAGTATAAGAAATGAAAGTATCATTGACAAGATTATTACACGAATAATTGAAAGAAAAAATCTAGGTTGCATAAGGAAAGGCTTGTTCCGCGAGAAAACAGTGAAACCCCTTCAAAAAGCTCTGTATGCCGCTCTGAAAGCTCTGCTGTTGAATTTAGAAAGGTCCGCTCCCCGCATAGAAAGCTATGTGGTTTCACTTCAGAAAGCTTGATTCCTTTGCTTCTGAATTCGATCACCCTAAATGAAGGATTAAGCCCCATTTAATAGATTTTTGATGGGGTGTGTAAGAAATTTCACCCTGTTTAATAAATCATGTGCTAATAGAATGCCGCATTCTTGCCCCCGGATTGGAAATTTGGACGGTCGTATAACTTTACTCCACCCGAGCAGATCCAATCAGCACTGTCAATTTTATCGGGGTTGGGGTGGCCAACCGTCTCCCATAAAAATGGAAGTTTTTAGAACTTGATGAAAATTCTATTGCAAAGAGTCCGTTGATAGCGAAGATCTCATCCGGATTTCGAAAACTACAAGGATCGGCGATGAAAGATTCATGTGACTGGAATGGCCTCCCTCCTCGCTAAAAGTAGGCAAAAACCTTTGATTGTTCCGCGTGTTTTCTGAGAAGGATCCAATGATACTTTCAAATCAAAGTTTCGTAGCTCCGAGTTTCCTAGGTTTATTGGCTCCCTCTTTATTAATGTCTGAATTGGTGCTTAGGGAGGAAGGCAGGGAGGAGCGCCCACGGGCACCCGGGGCCATGGACGCTCCTCCTGTCCTTTGCTAGCGGCCGAACGTTGGCCGAAGTAGTGTTGCGGCAACGATGATGCTCCTCTTGTGCTCCATACCATTTGGCTTTCACGCACTAGCATGGGGTTGGGGGTCGCTGGCCCGGGCCGCTTTGTTTCGGCTCGGGCTTTTTATGCTAGCAAATTGTTTTGAGTGGTCAAATGAGCTCGGGATTCCGCATTTTTGTGCTTGTTGGAATCGTACGGTCGAGGAACCAGTTTATGCACCGGCGGAATTCGTGCGCCAAACCATGTGTGCACTAATTATAGTACACATCTAAAAAGAACAAGTTAAAAGACAATTTGTGAGATCACAAAACTTAGTGAATAGATAGGGTTATGAAACATGGAGAGGACACGTGGGGCCCGACAGCTTCAATGCATGTAAATTGGGCATCTTTTTTGTTAGTGTGTCATGTAATGTCCTCTCAAGTGCCCATTCATTTAGTCATTTATTTTTTATATATATATTTTTATTTTTATTATTGCAGTCACAAGCCCCATCATGTGGGTGGGGCCCTCTGACTGTGTGCATATGGGCCTCATCAAACATTAGTGATGATCACGACCATTATTACATCACACCTTATGGAAACTTTTTCTAGGATGTAACCCTATCAACACATACATGTGTGCGCCATGTGTGCATGCGCACGCATCTACTAAAAGTCGTGCGTTGGACTTCACCCGTGCCCGATTGCTTCTAAGAGTGTGGGCTTCTCGTCGTTCTCGATATAATGCAGAGTGATGAACTGATGATTGATTTATTATCGTTGAGGCATGTTCACACTATTGTAATATAGTTGTAATATTGATTTATAAAGGGGATTGTTAAAGGTAAATCCGATTTGAATATACGCAACTCATTGTTAATGAAAAATCATATATTTTGAAAAATACTTCATGCTAATCAAATTGTTAACCACAAACTAATATTGTTACCAACCCTTCAAATTGCATAATCTAATGTTTTAAATTAAAAATAGTTCTTAAGAAGTACTGTTCAACAAAATAACACATTTGTAACATTAAAACACCAAATTTATGACATTTAATAGTTGGTGACCGTCACATCCACTTCAATGAAGACCTGCAAAAATTATAAACTTGTATTACCAATCAAGACCTATAAAATTCATAAACCTGATAATATAAAATTCATAAATGTTAGTACATGTTAGTCTCGACAAGTACAAAGATTTCCATGCGTCGGCAATTGGCTCGTGATACCTTGATCATGGTGTGAATAACGGCGGCAATGGACAATTTTCCCGCATTGGAAGTAGAATGAAATGATTTTCATTAATGAAACTCATGGAAATAAGTTTGGTCAATGTAGGTGGCATAGAGTGAAGGGGTATAAATGTAAAATTTTGCTCGCATGAAAGCGAGACCACAACAACATTGTAGCATGAAGCAATCACAAGCCCCAGATCCGGAAAAGACATCCAATTTTCAAGTGGAGTGGGGGTAACCGTGCATTCAAGAGATTTCATTAACTGTTTTCGTCCACTGTTGTCAAACACTACATCATATACAGGAATGTAATTTTGAAATTCAAGATAGATGGTTCTTATGGTACAAAAATTGCACTTGTGTGGCTCCATCTAATTCCTTCTTGTGAATTTTACTCTCTCGTTATAGATGGTTTTTATGATAGTTCTGTTTAACTCACTATTTTTTTTCACAGCTGCTAATATTTTACGTGGCTTCATCCCTGAACCGTACATTTGTTCAACTAACTTTTCTTCAGTCGCACTTAGGGTTCAACTGGTAGAGCGGTTGCGATTGTAAAATGAGCTGTTGTAAATGCAGGTTTGTAAATTGAGCTGTTGAAAATTGGTGGTTGGAAAATGAAGATCTGTTTGGATAGTCTGCGTTTCCAGAGTTGTTCAAAACAAAGAACTTTTGGCAATACTGCGGTTGGAAACGGAGACCTGCGGTTGAAAATTTTTTATTATATAATATTTTCTGTTCTTTTTTCTAATTATTATATATATACATATATTTAAATCATTAAAAATAATTAAATGGAAACAAGCCTGAGGTAAATACAATCACATACATACATATATTTTCTATTCTTTTTTTATTATACAATCACATACATACAACACACTGGACACACTCACAACAAATACATACACTAGTAAATACAGACATACAGAGAAAATACACAAACACATTGCAAATACACACACACTCACTGGACAAACACATACAACACACTCACTGGACAATCACATAACAATATATACATCACAATACACAACAATATACATCAAGCACAAAACAATATACACACACACAATCACATACCTAGCACACACAATCACATACCTAGCACACACTTTACAGCACACACACACAATCACATACCTAGCACACAAACATTCTGAACACACTTTACAGCACACAAACACACAATCACATACCTAGCACACACATTTGGGCACACACACACTTATACAACACACACACACTGGAAAAACACAAACAGCACACACGGCCTAGCGGAATAGAAGCAAGAAATATCCAAAATCACCAAAGAAAAATTCGGCAAATATACAAATAGAGTAGCAAAAATTCCCCAAAATCGCCAAGAAATTAAAAAGAGAATGATAGGTATACCTACTTGTTGATCTGCAGAATAAAAGAAAGAAGATCACACGCTTGCAATTGGGGCTCACTGGGATACAAAACAAGGAGGACAAGGGAGTTATGAGTTGTCCTGCAAAAGCACATACAAGAAGAAGAAAGACCTAGAGGACTGCAGAGAAGCCCTTCACCGCCGGTGAGAAGAGAAGGTTGTCGTCGACGGAAGAAGCGGAAAATCGATGACGGGGACTGCGAGGGTCGTGAGAATGGTGCGTGGATGAACGTCGATGGATGAACGTCGACGACGTCGTGAAAGAGGAGGGACGATGCGGGAAATAGGAGGGAAGTTGCGCTGATCGGTGAAGAAGAACGAGAAGATGGAAAGAACCACCCCCCCACCCCCACCCCCACCCCCCCCCCCAGCCCTTGTCGCCAGGAGAAAACGCGAGAAACGGAGTGAAGCCTGAGGTTTGGAGCTGCGGTCTGTTTGAACCCGGGAGAAACGCAGGGCGGAAGGAAACCGAGGCCGAAAAACAAACGGTAAATAAGGGCCAACTTCGTTTCACCCAAACACATCGGTGCCGAAATGCTAAAACAAATGGGCCCTTAAACGGCCAGCATACGCGTGTGCCTCTAAATGAACACTTTCGTGGTTATGCTTACCGCAAAGAACAACAAGCTTCCATTCATCACCACTAGCCTACTTCTGGCCTTTAACGGTGAATCGGAAACTACACCTCTTGCTCGATGATTTCCTACAACTTTTCTTCATCAAATTCTTCATATTTTGATTATCACGGTATTTTCCCCCTCTGTCTTACCCTAAGAACACACAAGGTCTTGTTCGAGCTGTGAGTTTGTCTGAACCCTTTACTGTTACAACGAAACTCAAACTAAGCCCAATATTTCGAGCCCACTCAGCAAGTGATTCTTTTGATGGAAACAATTGTTGAGTCTCAAAACTAGACCTAACATCCAGTTCACATACTTGACCTAAACCTAACATCAATTTTCATGAATTTATTACTAACAATGAATATAATAGCACTACAATGTTGCAAGGACATAAATTACCTTCCTTATAGAGGTGTTCATCTTCCTCTACAAGCTTCTCCCCCGTCAAGCTTGATCCTGAAAAAATAAAAAATTTCAGCTTAGCAAATTGTATCCGCAGAAAAAATACATCACAAGGGGTTGTATCTATGACACAAGAAAGCCACAACATCACATTTGATCCAGAAAATTAGTTATCACGGTGAACATGAGAATCAAGAATGGCAAAAGCTGGAATCAAAATGGCAAAATCTGGGTGAAATTGGGAATCAACACAGGTCAAAAAATCTGGAATCAAAATGAGAAAACCCAGGTGAAAACTGGAATCAACAAAGGCAAAAAATTCTTGAATCACAATGAGAAAATCAGGGTGAAAGCTGGAATCAACAAAGGCAAAAAATCTGAAAAAATCCGGGTGAAATCTGGAATCACAATGAGAAAACCCGGGTGAAATCTGGAATCAGCAAAGACCAAAAAATTTGGAATCACACACTGGAATGGAGAATGTAAAACATTGCATCAATAATGTAAAAAAAATGGCGACTCACCTTGAAAATCCGCCGGCGATGGAACCCCAGAATGTCGCGTCTGCTGGCCATCGGTTTGCTCGACGGAATCCATGCGAAGCGCGGCGCTGGGAGAGGGAGCTAAAGTGGCCCCAGGAAAGTTGGTGAGAGGACCGGCCTGCGGTAGAGACGACGGGAGAAGGAGCGGAAATGCAAACCGCGGCGCTGGGAGAAGGAACGGCTTGTTGGTTTGCGGCTTTTTAGGGTTTGCGTGGAAAAAAAATTCCGGGAAAAAAAGGAGTTGGTTTAAATGTTTTGATTTGCGTATATCCAAAACGGATTTGTCTTTAACAATCTCCTTTATAAAATTTATTGAAATGTTATTTAGTAATCATTGGCTCTTTAAAGCAAAATCAGTTTTGTCACTCTTTTTTTTTAATTATGATATTAAAGATATATGTGTGGGTATAAGAGGGATACTTAATGTTTTTTGAGCCATTTTATCCCTAATAATAAGTAAGTGCATGTATATTTACAAGCAGTCATATGCAATATTCCTCTGACGCAATTATACATCATTTGTTCTTTCTCCTCACAAAATTTCTAGTCGCTAAGAATACAAAACTTAACAGAAATTGAGGCTAATTATTTAATGTTTTAAAAACATTTTTATATCCATAAATTCGTAAATAAAAGCACATACAGAATGCTTAATTTTGTTTAAAAAAACAAGAAAAAATCAGATCAAAATAAATAAAATATTTAAAATTAAAATGAAAACAAAGATTATCCAAATAAAATCTCAATTTTAAAATTACATTTTAAAGTCTTCCTTTTAAAATGACACTGATATCCTAAAGAGTGCCTTATAATATCCTAAAGAGTGCCTTATAGTAGTGGTTGGGAAAACTTGGGGGCTCAACATCCATGGCTATCAGGGTGGTCTATGGGGTGGGAGACAACTGGCCTCTTCATTACTGAATTGCACCCTTGACAATGGCCCCCTTGTCATGATTCCATCACACCATGGCCCACATTGCAGGATATTTTGAAATAATATCTTACATTTGTGAAATAAATAAATATTTGATCAAATATAATATCTTATAATAAATCCTTTCATCTAACAAACCATATGTACATCCAACAACTAGCTAGCCCTGGTGCACCATATCTTTATGTAAAAAAAAGGTTGAATTTCATTAGAAATGCCCCCATACTGTTTTCTTCGTGCATGTTTTTGTTAAATCACAACGACATGAAGCGAAAAGATGTTAAAAGCCGAAGGAAGCTTTCTCATGCGAGTGAACAGAGGATAGAAGAGAGAGCGCACATGAAGGCCAGAGGAGACCGCGAGTCAGAAGGAGATGTATTTCCAATTTTGAAGCGTCGTCATCCAAACAATATCACACGACAAGAGCCTCGCCCCGGTGAGAAAAAGCGGACGTCCATGTGCACAAATGCGAGCATTCTTCATAGTCAGGGGAAGGAAGCTGGAGGAGTTTTGAAGGATATTTGGTTCATCTATATAACATTTCAAAGATTTAGGCTCCGTGATTGGCTAAGCTTCTGATTTTTGAAAGGAAAGTGATAAACAGCTTTCGGGTTAGTGACGGGACCTCTTCACTATAGACTGATGTTTCGTTTGGCGTGACTTATCACGGCTTATTTGCTCCGGTGAGGTTGGACAAAAATGTCATTATCATGTCAAAATCTTATGCCCTAAACTAGTTTCTTTTTTGGTAACGGTAGTAACATTTGTCATACAAAACATAAAATGACGTTTTTGTTCAAACTCACCGGAGCAAATAAGCTGCGATAAGCCGCACCAAACACAGCCTGAGTGTATTTTCTATAGACATCCAGCCATCACAAGTGAGAACCAATTCTATGCTCGAAATACTCATCCTTTGAGACCTGGCGGCAAAAGAAGTAATCCAAATCACCAACTTAGTTCGAACACAATCAAACCAGTATTAGAGTTTTAACATTTTTTGGCACGGTCAACTTTTGCACCAGTGAGTATTTTTTTAAATGAATTGCGTAGCCTTCTTTTGATATAATATTTGATAAAATTACATATTTATATTTGAATATTTATTTATTTTCTTATTGGGAAATTTATAAAACAAAAACAAATGAGGAGAGATCTTTGTACACGTCTTTATAATGCTGCTTCAATATTTGGTGTGTTTGTCTTTGTATATCACTGCTCTTTTATAAATACAACTTAATATATAATATTAATTTATTTTAGGGTTTGAATATATTTATAAATAATTTTCATTAATTTTTTATAATTGTGTTACTTACAGATGAATTAAATTGATGAGTGTAAATTATGATAACAAGTAATAGAAATAAGAGTAAGACGGGAGACTAACATTTCAGAGAATCAATTTGGATTCATGTCAGGGCGGTTGACCATGAAATCTATACATCTCTTGAGGAGACTCATTAACAACTATCGAGAAAGAAAACAAGAATTTTCATATGCTGTTTATTGATCTTGAGAAGGCTTATGATAGTTTCAAGAGAGATCTTATAGAGAATCTTAGAAAAGAAAGGTGTAAATGTATCATATATTGACATAATCAAAGATATGTATACAAAATCAGTGACGGGTGAGGACATCTGGAGGATTAACACAGGAATTCTCTATCACTGTTGGCTTACAACAAGGTTCAGTTTTAAGCTCTTATCTCTTTACCCTTATCTTATATGAGCTCACCAGACATATCCAACAAGCAATACCATGGTGTTTATTGTTTGCGGATGATATCATTTTGGTTGATGATACGCGCGATTGTGTAAATGCAAAACATGAATCTTGGCGAGATACTTTGGAAAAGAATGGTTTTAGGTTGAGCAAGGCAAAGACGGAGTACATTGAGCTTAAATTTAGAAGTACAAGAAAGACGGATGATTTCGTTATTAAATTGGGTGATCAAAATATTTCTCGTAGAGAATGTTTTAAATATCTTGGATCGATAAGTTCAAAAAGATGAGGTATTGATAAAGATGTGACACAGAATCCAAGTGGGTTGGTTGAAGTGGAGAGGCTCGTTAGAGATCTTATGTGATCGTAAAGTACCACAAACTTAAGGGCAAATTTTACCGTACTGCAATTAGACCGCAATGCTCTATGATTCTGAGTGTTGGGCAGTGAAATTGTGTACATGAGCAAAAAAAGGAGTTGTGGAGATGAGAATGCTTAGGTGAATCGGTGGACACACGAGACTAGATAAAATTAAGAATAAATGTATCAGGGATAAGATAGGAGTAGCACCAATTGCAGAGAAGATACGAGAAGCTCGACTAAGATGGTTTGGACACGTACAAAGGAGGCCATTAGAGGCACCTATTAGGCGTTGTGAGACTCTAGTCACTAGGCATGTTAAACGTGGGGAGGGGTATATCAATAAAGACTTGGAATGAAACTATAAAGAAAGACAAAGGATCCATATGGCACAATGACGACAAAAGATCCATATAGCCGACCCCACTATAGTGGGATAAAGGCTTGAGTGTTGTATTTATAATGGTGTCCTAATTGTCTTTAATGAAGCACTGTAAATAAAGACTTTTAATGAATGTTTGGTTGTGCTTAGTCGTGCACATTAGGACTGTCGGGCCGGTCCGAGACCGGTCTTTTGGCCTACCAGTCCCGGATCGATCCCGCTCAAACCGGTCACGGTCCGGGACCAGTTTTCCTCCTCTTGAGGAGGACCGGCTGGGACCGGAGGACCGGTCCTAACCAGTCCTGATCTTTTTTAATCCACCTCCACATTATGCTCAAGTGTAAAAGACCAGTCTTTTAACTTTCAAATTTGTGTGCAAGCTGAAATTATCGGTCTTTTATCAAAGACGATAAAAGACCGGTCTTTTCCGGTCCTGGTCCGGGACCGGTCTTTTCCGGTCCTGGTCCGGGACCGGTCTTTTACCTATTCCGGTCCGGGACCGGTCTTTGATGAAAAAAGGGGGACATCTTGGACCCCTAGGACCGGTCCGGGACTGGTCCTAACCGGCCGGTCCTAACCGGACCGATTAGGACATGTTTTTTGTGCGCACGCCTACTTGTGCTAATTGAGTTTTATTTATTTATTGTTATCATTATCCATGTCAGCCACTGTTTAGGGAGGTGGAGGTCGCACGTGTGAGAATCGGGCTCACGTGTGAACATTTGGGCCCACATGGAGTCTGTGGACTGTGGGAAGGAGTGGGCTCAATTGAGGTTCTATTTTACAAGATATATTTTCTATTTTATGAAATTAATACTTATAATAAGGCCGTTGTTGTTATGAGCAGATCAATTTAAACAAAGGGTAAACCAGAACTAATGACAGACCAAAATAAAATCATACAAATTTGTGAACCCCTAAAAGCTCGGGCATCTGCCCGTAGCCATCTTGCAATTTTCTTTGCAGCAAATTCTGCTCAAAACCATTATAATGATTTGTTGGATTTTATGGTACACTATTTTAAAGGGGTGAATAAAGTTTCATGTGTTATGCTACACAATAAAGCTAATTCTATCAGTCAATTATAACATTTAAAGCACAGGATTAATACAAAAGAGTAAGAAGAATCGGGTAATAAATACAGTGAGAGTGCATGTAAAAAAAACAATAATAAATACAATATTAGTACATCGTTCTTTCTCGTTTTCACCCACGCAACAAAGAGGCTAGCCTGAGCTTTAAAAGTATTCTAGGCTAAACTAATCGAACCATCCTAAACATAATGACAGTCGCCTCCAAACTTTGTATGAACTTCACAATTCTAGAGCCTCTTACAGCATTAAATAAAGATGAAATGAAGTAGTAGCACAAACAAAAAGAATTCTTCACTGTGATGCACATTAAGGCTCCCTTTGGGGGTGACTTATTTTCACCGGTCAAGCGGTCTGGTTCATGCGGTCGTAACCGCTTGACCGGTGAAAATAAGTCCCCCAAACGGAGCCTAAAGCGGTTGAAGAAGGTTTGGTAGCGTTGTGAGCAGGACTTCAGCTTTTCCTCTTCCTCTCCTTCACATTTCCTTCAAGAGGGTTTGCTGAGCTTGAATGGAAACGTGGATCATATATAGTTCTACAACAATGGAGTTGTGACTTGTTCTTCAAAAGAGAAGGAAGACTTTTTTGAGATTTTCTTGGTAGATATGCCCTCTTTTCCTCAATGAATAGCTCAAGTCCTCTGAGATATCAGAGAAAAGAAAACTGAGAAATGCTCCAAGTTAGTCTTGACATCTCAAGAATCATGACCGGATTATGAGAAGCACGATTCAATCGTCACCCAGTTATCGAGAGTCCAACTCCTCCAAGTCCAAATAGAGTTCTACGAATTCAATCGGGTATCCGACTGAATGAATCAGATGCCCAGTTCACCTATGCACAAGAAATATGACACAGAAGCACATGCACCAATGCCTGTTATTGCATAGAAATGATCAGACCGACAACAAGTTTTACGTTCGAAAACACATTAATAGGTGCCTTCCAATTACTAGGTGAATGATACACATGTCCAGCCATACATGTTTTTCCCTTGTAACAATCAGACCATAAAAAATTGATGTATACTTGGAACAATTTGAATGCAGTGGACATTATGCATCTCCAAGAAGCTTTACAAATTTGAAATTGTCTTCATTAAGATCATCCATTGAATCCTCATTCAAACTAGCATCAATTATTATAATGAAACCCAATCATGACATCGTTGGGATTTCCGGTCGCGGAAACGCAATTCTCAGTAACAACTAAATACAGAGTCACGAGAAAATACGTATTTCGCACAATTTTATTAGCACAATAAAATTAGTAAGTACTCAAAATTAAGAGATAAAAATCCGAAATTATATTACAGAAGAACTTGGACTACGAAAATCTGCATGAGTAATATGAACTTAAATCCAATTCGTAAAACGGACGCACAAGATTCGTATCATAACGAACATTCGTCGTCGTCAGACGACCAATCACCGCCACCAAGAAGAGATTCAAGTCAGGACTTGACCTTGCCGCGAACGTGCTGCCCGCCAACGTCATCACTTGTGCACAACCACCACCGCCTACGAGCATGCAACCATCGAGCACCGCACACCTTTCCACAGCCCGCGAATCAGACGTCTCGCCGCTACCCGCATGCTTTCGTTTTTTGTTGCCGATGCAGCTCGCAATTGGATATCGACGCCCACCGTTGTCTTTGGTCGTGCACTATCGCTCTCCTCTTCAAGGCTTTACCTCTCTTTGGTTTGGATTTTGGTGTCTTCATAACTTGCATTTCTCTCCTTTTATAAGGTCATTTCACATGTCTTTGTCTATTTCCAAAAGGCTTCCTCGCATGTGAAACACATGGGGGGCTTGGAGAGTCAACATCGGCGGCTGGTAGGTGGAAGCATGAATCATGTGGGTTTGAAAAATCAAACCAACTCAACAATCACAATCTTGATTTGAATTTCAAACACCACATTCTATACAAAACATCATCTGCACAAAACATTATTTGCATGAAGCAATATCTGCATGAAACATCAATCTGCACGAAACATCAATCTGCATAAAGCACCACCTCATGCCTGAGGCATCAGTCGACTTATTGCAAGTCGAACTTCATATCTGCTCTGGTTCACCTGTGGGATGTCGATACATCCAGATCGTAAAAACTGACTCGCCGAACCCGAGCCACAGAAGGGCGATCCACTGTACCACCTTGACCATCCACCATGTCGCCCGCAGAAATTATGGGCATGCCACCTCGCACTATGGTCCCCATCAGTCGGTACAGACTACCGAACTGCACAACCTTTATGAGCACGATACACCCGCGTGTCACCGTCAGAACTCCTTTTCTCACCGCAAAACTACAGACACCTGAGTCCAAACTGCCCAATGATATCAGATTCTTACGCAGCTTGGGCACCAGATGTACCCGCTCAAGCCTGCGCACCATCCCATCATGCATCTGTATGTCCACCGTCCATGTACCTGTAACATCACAACCTGAGCCGTCACCCAAATAGACCGACCAAGTCGTCACCTCCAGAGAACTGAACATCGACGCATCCGAGCATATGTGTTGCGATGCACCAGAATCTAATATTCATCTGCTGTCAGAGTCGTTATGACTCTCAGTGATGGTATAGAGATCATCACGATGCGGGCATTTTCTCTGGATGTGATCGTTTTGTTTACAGTGGTAACAAACAACTCTCTTCTTCGACGTCGACCGAGCTCGTGCACCCCTCGATCCCATGTCGAATGCTTTCCCCTGTCCATCTACCGCCAAAATATGTTCACCCCCAGGAGTGGGGTCCTTCAACATCTAACTGGACAGTAATGCCGATGTGACCTCCTCCAACCCCACTGTATCCTTCTCATACAGAAGCGTGGTCACCATGTGTTTAAAAGATGGTGGGAGCGAGGTAAGAAGTAATAGAGCCATATTTTCTTCCTCCACCTTCGCACCAACTACATGCAATTGGTTTAGAAGTTCGTTGAACACATTAAAATGCTCCTGCATGTTGCCACCCTCCTACATCTTCAGCACATACAATCGTTGTTTTAACAACCTTGTGGTCAACGATTTAGCCAGATACAATATCTCAAGCTTCTCCTAAACCTTGATTGCAGACTCCTCGACGTCAATGTTGAAGAGCACCTTGTCGTCAACACAAATCCTGATGACGCTAGTGGCACGCTCATCCAAGTCAATCCACTCCTCGTCCTTCACTTCAGCGGTCAGTTTTTCTCGTCCCCGCAAAACCCGCATTAGTCCCTGCTCAACTAGCATATCTTTAACACGAATTTGTCACAGACTAAAATTTCCGCTACCATCAAACTTCCCCACCGAATACCGAGTCAAAGTTGCATTCTTCCATACCATAATTGTCCTTCGGTATGACTAGGAGACCTGATTAATTCAAGGTTGGATTTTAAAGGATAGGAAGAGGACCTAGTCGTTCACCACCACAGACAAATCTTTCCTTAAATGTCCAATCAATCGTCTACAGAACCTGCTCTGATACCACTTGTTGGGATTTCCGGTCACGGAAGCACAATCCCCAGGAACAACTAAATGCAGAGTCACAAGAGAATACGTATTTTGCACAATTTTATTAGCACAATAAAATAATAAATACTCAAAATTAAGAGGTACAAATCCGGAATTATACTACAGAAGAACTCGAACTACGAAAATCCGTAGGAGTAATATGAACATAACTGCAATCTGTAAAACAAACGCACAAGATTCGTACCAGAACGAACATTCGTCGTCATCAGACGACCAACCACCGCCACCGAGAAGAGATCCAGTCAAGACTTGACCTTGCCGCGAACGTGCAGCCCGCCAACGTCACCACTTATGCACAACCACCATCGCCTACGAGCATGCAACCATCGAGCACCGCACACCTTTCTGCAGCATGCAAATCAGACGCCTTGCCGCTACCCGCACGCTTTTGCTCTTCGTTGCCGATGTAGCCCGCAATCGGATATCGACGCCCACCGCTGTCTTCGGTCGTGAACTGTCGCTCTCCTCTTCAAGGCTTTAACTCTCTTTGGTTTGGATTTTGATGTGCCTTCATAGCTTGCCTTCCTCTCCTTTTATAAGATCATTTCACATGTTTTTGCCTATTTCCAAGAAACTTCCTCGCATGTGAAACACATAGGGAGCTTGGAGAGTCAACATCGGCAGCCGGAAGGTGGAAGCATGAATCATGTGGGTTTAAAAAATCAAACCAACTCAACAGACACCTCTCAAACCAAATTGACATCCAACCCACCATCTACACTAAAATCTAGAGAATAGCAACATTTCTTACAAGGGCAATGAATTCTGGTATCAAAATCGCCTGTCTGTCTCAGCCATAAGACAGATATCACTTATCTATGAGCAGCATTTGAGCATTTCTTACTGAGGGCACAACACATGATGACAACAATCACGTCTCCCATAAGACCAAATAACGCTCGATTCCAGGCTACTTATAACACATTCCATGTTCAATGTAATATTTTTGCAATATTATAGTGCTCTGATATAGTTTGTAAATGATAACAAGATGGCGTTCTTTAATTAGAAAATAAAAGGCCAAGCCTGCCAACATAAGAATAGAAATAAATAAATGCTGAATTATACAAGCATTCTAATATCCTGATTGTAAGGGATTTAGTGTGCTTGCCTGGTCATTTCATTCCCAGCCACGAGAAAGAATGCTGTGTGCCTACAGGTCATGGTAACATTTGAGAAAACCTTGAGAATTGGCAATTTAAATTGATGCATTTATTACAGTGAATGTAAGATAAACCAATGCATGTAAATCTAACATTTTCATAATTTCTCATCAAAATTTATGCAGTTCCGGAAAAAAAGGTTTTTCAAGATTTAGCATTGAACGTTTTTAAAATGAAGGGAAGGAAATACACTATATGTAGTTTTAATCGGCTTAGAAATAATAATTATCAATTGTTGTTATTAGAAGATATTATAATATAAAGGTGTGAAATATTTAAGTATTTTGGATCTATTATATATATATAGAGAGAGAGAGAGTTAATTATCGAGACCTCCACTGGGAGTTTGCATAATTATAGGTTGCACTCCTCTATCTTTCGAAATTAGATTTACCTCCCCCTCTAAGTTTCCACAGTTTACAAAAATGCCTCATTCATTAGAAATATAGATGAAAAATGATAAAATCAGCCAAATTATTTAATGTTATTTCAATTTTATCAGTTTAAAATTATTCTAAATTCATTGCAAAGGATAAAATGCAATGCACCTTTTTCAATGTAGAGTAATTAAAAAAAGGATATAATTAGAATATCATAAAATAATTTGACATATTATATCACTTTCCATCTATATTTTAAAAGAAAAAGGTCACACATTTCAATATAGCGTCATTACAAAAATAAAATTGAATATCATAAAATAATTTGAGTGATGTTATCATTTTTCATCCATATTTCTAACAGAAGGGACATTTTTGTAAACTGGGAAAATTTAGAGGGGAGGTAAATGTAATTTTGAAAGATATAGTGTTATGATCAAAGGGGCAAAAAGGAAACAACCACTTGCATGCAGCAGGAAACACGAGACAACCAGCTAGCATACAAATCTCCACATCAATAGAAGGAAAGACAGGGATACAAGATCACCTGAGAGCTAGGCCCTGAGAGGTTGAGAGGTGTTCTTCACGGTGAGGGGAGAGCTTCCCGATTCAGCTGCCACTACACAAAACAGCCTACAAGTTCTTCGATAAAAAAAACCCAACTCTAACATAGCCGGCTAAATAAAACGCAATTAAAAGATCATAACAATGCATTTCCCCCACAAATTTCATGTCCTCAAGGAATAATAAAGTCCGGATATCGCCTCTTGAAAGATTCCAACTCCTCCCAAGTTGCCTCTTCTTTGGTGTCGTTAACCCACTGGACAAGAACTTGCGTCACCACGCGGCCGCGGATTGGGGCGATGCGGCGATTCAGGATGCCTTGCGGTTCCACCATCAGATTACCCTCCGCATTGGTGACGGTCGGTAGCAGAATTGGTTGGAATGGGTTGTCCCCGACATGTTCCCAAAGTTAGGAAATGTGAAAGGTATGATGTATTTTGGCGTCGGCCGGTAACTCCAATTTATATGCCACTGGTCTGATGCGTTCCACTACCCGGAAGAAACCAAAAAACCTTGGGGACAATTTGTGAAACTCATGTGCTCGGAGACTTGTTTGCTTGTTCGGTTGGAGGCGGACATACACCCATGAATCCACTTCCAAGGTCCTCTCCCGCCGATTCTTATCCGTCATGACTCGCATTCAATTTTGTGTTTGTGCCAAGTTGGTCTTCAATAATGATATCACCCTCTCCCGCGCCTCGAGGGAACGATCCACTTCTTCCGTTAGCGCTTCACCGGAAATATATGGAACATGAATCGCCGGTTCTTGGCCGTACACCACTTCATAGGGAGTCATTTTAATGGCATTATGATACGTCATGTTATACCACAACTCCGCTAGCGGCAACCACGTGGCCCAACTACGTGGTCGTTCAAAGCACATGCACCTCAAATATCCTTCACGACAACGGTTAACCACTTCTGTTTGTCTGTCGGTTTGCGGATGGTACTTTGTGGAGAACTTCAGTTGGACTCCGAGGATGCTGAATAGTTCTTGCCAGCGTTGACTTAGAAAGGTTGTGTCCCGATCACTCACTATGGAGGCCGGTAGTCCATGGAGCCTCACTATCACATTCAAGAAGAGCTGGGTGACTCATTGCGCGGTGTACGGGTGGGAGAGAGTGTTGAAATGGGCTTGTTTACTTACACGATCGACCACCACGAGTATCGTAGTCATCCCCTTGCTCTTGGGCAGCCCCTCTATGAAGTCCAAAGAAATATCCTGCCAAATTCGGGATGGAATCGGTAGTGGCTGCAGCAGCCCCATTGGTTTTCGCGTGTCCACTTTGCATTGTTGGCACACCGCACACTGTTGGATGTACGCGTACATCTCCGGTTTCATTCTCTTCCAATAAAAAGATGTTTTTGAGCCTCCGGTATGTGGAATTAATGCATGAGTGCCCTCCAACCGCCCCATCATGATACAGTTTCAGCAAGATCTCCTTCATTGCCGGGTTTCTTCCCACCACCAATCTCCCCTTGCGCTTCAACAAGCCGTTTGCCCACTCATATTTCGGAAAACTAGAGGAGTCTTGCTCCTTTTGAGTCATGATATGTTGCAAGTCTGCATCATTTGCCCATGATTCTCGCAACTGTTGTAGCACATTAGACCGGACAATGACCATCACATTGAGTTCTCCCCCGTCCGCTTCTTCCTTCCTCGAAAGTGCATCCGCACACAAGTTCTCTTTACCCTGTTTGTATTGGATGGTGTAGTCGTAGCCTAGGAGTTTGGCTAGATACTTTTGTTGTGCGGGCGTAGCTAGTTTTTGGTCAAGTAGATATTTTAAGGAGCATTGGTCTGTCTTGATCACGAACGAATTTCCCAACAAATAATGTCGTCATTGTTGCACGGCCATCACGATAGCACGGGGCTCTTTTTCATATACGGACATGGCGGCATTCTTCGTCCCGAGCGCTCGACTAAAGTAAGCAATCGGCTTCCCCTCTTACATGAGCACCGCACCCACGCCCACATCTGAGGCGTCAGATTCCAAGACGAAGGGCTTGTGAAAATCCGGCACACATAGAACCGGTGGGTGGGAAACGGCCTCCTTGAGCTGAATGAAAGCTTGTTCGGCTGCTTGGGTCCACTTGAATCCCTTGTTGTGTAGTAACTCTGTAATTGGGCGGGCAATGGTGCCATAATGTTGGATGAAGCGCCGGTAATAATCGGCAAGGCCGAGGAACCCCCGTAGTTTCTTCACCGTTGTAGGTCGTGGCCACTCCAACATCGCCCGAATTTTCATGGGGTCCGTCTCCACACCCCGTTTGGAAATGAGGTGGCCCAAGTAGTGTACTTGTTGCATTCCAAAGTTGCACTTGGATCTCTTAAGATATAGTTGATGACGGCGCAAGGTAGTAAAGGTGAATTGGAGATGTTGTAGATGTTCTTCCCATGACCTGCTAAATACAAGAATATCATCAAAAAACACCAAAATAAACTTGCGTAGCTGCTCCTGGAAGACCTTGTTCATCAAACTTTGAAATGTGGACGGAGCGTTCATAAGTCCAAATGGCATAACCAAGAACTCGTAATGTCCTTGATGCGTACGAAATGTCGTCTTATGAATATTGGCTTCCGCCATCCGCACTTGGTGGTAATCCGCCCTTAGGTCCAATTTGAAAAAAAAAACTATGCTCCACAAAGCTCGTCAATCAGCTCTTCAATGATGGGAATTAGGAATTTGTCTTTAATGGTATGCTTGTTGAGCTGACGGTAGTCGATACATAGCCGCCAAGTTCCGTCACCCTTCTTCACCAATACGACTGGCGATGCAAACTGGACAAAGCTATGTCGGATTACGCCGGTCTGGAGCATTTCCTTGATCAAGTGCTCACTGACCGTTTTCTACAAGGGCGGATAACGATACGGCCGCAAGTTGATCTCTACCTTATCTTCCTTGACGGTGATGTGATGCTCATGTGGTCTCAATGGTGGCAGCCCTTTGGGCTCCTCAAATAGGTCCTGAAAAACCTCGAAACGTTGTGCCAACAGCTGCTGTTGAGGCTGGTCCCCTGGAGATCCGTGCAGCAGATTTTTCGGACTACTTGTTTGGACGGGAGTTGGCTGGCCGCATGCCATCGTGCAGAGCAGTCCGGCCTCTTGCTCTTCCCCGGGTGCTTCGTGCCTCTCCAAAACCGGTAACATATGAAACTGTCCCGATCTCCTTTGTCCCTTCTCCTCGTGTCGATGCGCCATCCAAGTGCCGCTTGTAGATCCTCTCAATGCAATTCGCCGCCCTTGGGCCGTAAATTCCAGCGTGAGGTTACGGAAATCCCATTGGATGACTCCGAAAGTAACGAGCCATTGTACTCCAAGAACCACCTCGCACCCTCCGAGAGGCAAAACAAGCATATCCGACGAGAAAAAAGCGTCTCGCATCTTCCATTGGAAGCCCTCCACCTTATGTGAACTGGAGATGCACTTGTCGTTGGCGATCGCCACGTTAAATGTGGGTATGGAGACAAGTTCGCACTGTAGCCGTGAAGTTGTCTCCCAATCCAGAAAGTTGTGAGTGCTGCCCGAATCGATCAAAATATTGATTGGTTGGCCTTAGTAGGAAACCATCACCCGAAAGGTGGAGAAGTGGTCGGTTCCCGTCAGTGCAAGCGCAGATACTTGCGGCGTTTCCTGTAAGTCCTCGGCATCCGGGAGTATTTCAAGGTTCTCTTCCGGTTCGTCGTCCTCCCATTGGTCGTCATCTTGCTCCAGTATGAGTTGGATAGCATAAGCTTGCTTGCGACCCCACACCGATGGCCCGGAGAATATGGTGCGTCGCACCCAAAACATAAGCCCTTGCGGCGCTTGTCTTCGACCTCGGCCGCTGTGAGCTGTGGCCCCCGCCTAGCCGAAGTAAACGTTGTGCTGGGTTGAGGACTGTGGTGTGGAGGTTGCCAGGTGTAAAACTGGCCGACGGCCGGCTGTTGCGTGGAGTGGTGGTGGCTGCCCATCTGGCACCTTGTTGTTGCCGCAGTTTTAACTTGTGTTCTTGAAGACGAGCGAGAGAGGCCACGTCCGCCAACGTCTTCGGTTGCAACATCCGCACTGAATATGCGATCTCTTCCTTCAACCCGGCGAGGCAAAAACTCATGGCATGATCTTCTTGGATGTGTGCCCGGTTGTGAAGCATGTCGAAGGCTTCCAAATACTGTTGCACGGTCCCCTGTTGCCGCAAATTTTTCAGTTCTCACATGGGGTCGTCAAACAGAATGGATCCAAATTTGTTGGAGATGGCTTGGACGTACTCTTCCCAAGTCGGCCCTTGTGTGGACAGGCGCGATTTCATAAAGGCATGGTGCCAAAAAAGTACCTTGCCCTCCAGATGCATCGAGGCTAGTTGAACCTTCGTCTCCGGGGCGGTGCCAGCAATCGCAAAGAATTGGTCGCAGCGGAAGAGCCACTCATGGAGGGCATCCCCATTGAAGCACGAAAACTCTATTCATGGAAGCCGAGTTGCTAACTGCGGTGTTGGACCCGGCTGGCCTGTCGGTGTTCCCGCCGGAACATGTGTGGGAAGAACGGAATCGGGACGGATGCCCGAAGAAGAGTCGCGGTTGCCATTGTCAGAGCTTCTATCCACACGAATGGTGGAAATCAACTCCCGAATTTCCTCCAATGTACGACTCTGTTGATCTTCCACAGCCCGGAACGTTCCCTGCATCTGCTCCTGGGCTTGGCGCAGGGTGTCGACCTCAAGCAGGTCACGCGAGCGAGTGCCGTGCGCCGGAGCCATCCCACTCCCAGTCGAAGCTCTGATACCTCTGGCTCTGATACCTTGTTATGATCAAAGGAGCTAAAAAGAAACAAACACTTGCATGCAGCAGAAAACACAAGAGACAATCAGCTAGCATACAAATCTCCACATCAATAGAAGGAAAGACAAGGATATAGGATCACCTGAGAGCTAGGCCCTGAGAGGTGTTCTTCACGGTGAGGGGAAAGCTTCCCGATTCAGCCACCACTACACAAAACAGCCTACAAGTTCTTTGATAAAAAAAAACCCAACCCTAACATAGCCGGCTACTTATATGAACCGTAGTCAAGCCCATTACAAAAATACCCTTCCCCCAAATAAAACGCAATTAAAAGATCATAACATAGAGGGGTGCAACCTGTAATTATGCAAACTACCACGGTAGGTCCCGGTATTACACGTTGAGAGGCTGGGATGAGTAAATTTATAAAACTGCAATTAACCAACAGTAAAATGGATGAGCTTCAAAACTAGAAATGATTAAGTAATTAATGATAATATAAGAACGGTTAGAGTGACATATATTAAATATTAAGCTGATTGAAAATGGAGTTGGATGATTTGAGGATGTGCAATAAATAATAGAAAATACAATAATTAGGCAAGTAAACATAATTAGTGCGGGGGATTAAAAAGTAGAAAATACAACAATTAGACAAGTAAACATAGTTAGTATCGTGGGATTATACAACAACAAACAACACTCAAGTCATTATCTCACTATAGTGGGGCCGGCTATATGGATCCTATGTGGTCATTGTACTCTATCTTTGGTAATAATCTCATTAATGCATAAGTACACCATATCTTTTCTTATAGTTTCATTCCAAGTCTTTATTGGTCTAACCCTCCATTGTTTAGTATGTCCCTCTAATGATCTCCTTTGTCCGTGTCCAAACCATCTATGTCGGGAGATTATAAAGTAGAAAATAAAACAATTAGATAAGCAATACTATCAAGAACGATGATAATGAGGCAAAGAAAATCATTTTGCATACAAATACTTTAAATCAAATTCTCACCAAAACATAAACAATAATGAGGCAAAGAAAAAGAACACACCTGAAAAAATTCATCATTTTTATTTTAGTATCTGGGTCAATGCTTGGGGTACCCTCTAGTTGGTGCCGGGTCCTCCGTATGCCTGTTGCATATGTACCCCCAATCCCTTCCATGTAGCCATCTGCCTCCTCCCCTCTCTGCTGCTTGATCCCGTTGGGTCGTTGGTCCTCCTGAGTTACAGGAAATCCAAGGCAGACGCGGGACGATGACGTCCTATCAGAGCTGGGTGCCCTACTGGAGTAGGGAGGGGAAGAAGAGCTTTTCCTTTAAGTTAACATATTTTTAAAGCAAAATATTCAGGTTCATACGGTTTTCTAAGTCGGGTTGTGAGTTTGCAGCAACCGGAGGCTCAAAGATCATGCGGCCGTCGGCGGAAGAAATTGATTCTGCAGCAACCGGCAGTCGGCAGCAGGATCGACGCAGGAGCCGAATCAATGCAGCAACGGCAGTCAATGAATCGACTATTGAGTCAATACTGAGATTAGCTTGAATCAATCACGTTGCCTCAAAATCAGATTGAAATATATGTGCATGCGTGTATTCTGTATTCGCACACACACCAATCCCTAAAGAGACATACGTATGAGTACATATGCATGCATATTTGACTAAGAATATCATAGGATCCAAAAATTAACGATATCACATTGATTTTGACTGGAATCAAAGTTCAAAAATCTTGCCTCACTCTAATCAAGACCGGATATAGTCAACCTATAGCAAACTAGCGTGGATCAAGATCGGATTGGATGATTTTGAATTAATTTTGAAGGGATTGGAACAGCTTTGTAATATCCCGTAAATTATAATCATCTGTCATGTATGTATGTATGCATGTATATATATCACTCTATACAAGGCAATATAGCACTTTGGTACTACCACCATACAAAAATCTAAGATTTGTTTGATCAAAGATCAGGCTGCAATGATTTATTTCCAAAAACTAAAATCAGGTTTTTTGAGAATCCACAAGATCAAGATCATTTGTGTAACCCGGTGGGGGTGCTCCGGAAAGATGGAGCCGTTTAAAAACAAATTTATTGACCGGAGAAAGATGATGTTTAGCCTCTGATGGGGGAGCAGCCCGCCCGACCCGTTTGGGTCTACTCACAATGACCATGGCGCAATGACGATCGGGACCACTCATTTTGAGTGGCTCGACAACCTTTATATTTTTCTCCTGTCATTTTTTTATTTCGAGTTGTAATTTTATGTTTTATTTGAGTTGGAGAACAGTGTTCGGTCAATTATAGCCGTTCATTGGTGTTTAGAAAATTAAAAATAGAGGGCAAGAACTCTCATTTTAGACATTGAAGAATGGAGTATTGAAGCTCATTCTTTAGTCATCTCGGTGCCGAAGCAGAACCCCGGGTGCGAAGCTCGGGTTTATCTCCTCCCTCCCATTCCCCTTGGTTGGCCCCTGCAATCCTCACCCTTGGCCGGCCACTCCACCACCCCTCCTCCACACACTACAGCCTCCCCCCCCCCCTCCCTCAAAGGGACCTCCCCTCCAACTCCAATAGCAGCAGGCAGCCCACCACAAAGTCGTCGGCCAGCCCGTCCCCCACCCCAAACAACCGGCCAAAGGAGTTTTGCTTGCCCCGAACGTTCTATCGCCTTCATTACCGTTTATTTCATAAATTATTGTCTGTGGATTGCGCTTGTGAACGTACAAGTCCAGCTACGGTTCGATCTGTTAGCGCCGACGAGATTTTTTGAATAACAAATAACGGATTTTGCGAAAGTTTTTCGGTAAGAGTAGTTTTACACGCGAACGCTTCGTCCTTTTTAAAATTAAATAATTCACGTATTTTTTTTCAAAATCATACCTTTATATTTTTAATAAACTAAAATATTTTTTTGAGTAAAATAACTAAGTTTCAAACCCTAAGCGAGTCTACATCATTAACCATTGGGTCGTACTTTAAGAACTTAAATAAAGTTGAACTAGTGATGGTGTAGATTTGATTTATATTATATTTAAATAAACATAAATTCATAGTATTATATATTTAAATGGTAATTAATTAATTGAGAATTACTATTTTCGGTTTTGAACCAAAACGACAACTTCCCAAGTGACGTAACTTCTCTGAAGAATTTTCGAAATTCTCTCTTTGGTATGAAAGAGAGATGTTTTGGAAACTTCTCATAATGTTATTTTTGGTTTTGACTGAAATATGCATGCTCTTGTTTTTCCTTTGGTGGTAAAGCAAAGAGAAATAGGAGAAGGAGAGGAGAAGAATCTCGACATAAACGAAACTAGTATTTTGTTGTAGAGACAAACGATCGCCTTCCATCCACGAGACCATCGGATGGATTGCGTGGTATTTTCTGCGTTCGTGTGGATATTCGTAGGAACGTGGAATTCGTTCTACGTTTTGGTTCTCAAAACAACTTGTTTATCACGAAACTTGATTTCGTTGCAGGTATATGTTTGTTTCTCTTGATTTGATGTGTTTTGTGTGGATCCTTAAAAGTTTTTAGTTTTTCGTTGTGCATTTGATGTCTTGGAGACCCAACAAAAGGACCCCTCGGTAGTGGGTATAATGGGATGAACGATTCAGGGGAACATATCGGGATGATGGAGCTAACTATTATGGAGGAGGACACAGTAGTAGGGGAGATATGGAGGAGGACACGGCAGTAGGGGAGATATGGAGGACACCACAGTAGGGGAGAGGTGGGTATAATGCTAAGGAGATAGCATGAGTAGTTGTGGTAGGGAGTAGAGGCCAGCATTGGTGGTAGGCATGATGGTGGTTATGTAGATAGTAACAACCATGATGATATTGGCAGAGGTAGATATAGTGAAGAAGGTGAACATAGAAATGATGGCAGTGTGGACATGGGAGATTGGTGTCAACCACGAACATGGATATGGCTACAATTATAGTGTGGGGTAGGGTTGTGATATGGATTTCTTGGATCATTAAGTTATTATGGACGAGCTAGAAGCACAAGAAATGAAGTTGGTGACGACACGAGCTATGACTTCAGCAATGGAAGACATAGCATGGGCATTATTGTGGAAGCGATAATTAGGGCGCTACCAAAAAAATATGCATTTCTGAAGAAAACAAATTATCAAGCAACCATGAAGATGATGTAGAACACTGTCCTATTGATAAGAGAAAATCTCATAATCACTTGCTTGTTGGCCGGAGAAATTCTAGCCCTTGTAATTCAAAATGATGGGCTTAAAATTAAGGGGAGAATAAAAAATTTATTCAGTTCCTAGAAGAGAGAGAGAGAACTCTCCTCCATCCCATTGGGATGGCTAATTTCCTCCTAGTTTTCTTTTGCACCTACCACTATATATAATTCCCAAACTCAAGATCATCTTGTTGATTGTAATCTACACTGTGAAATTACATATGGAGCAAGTTTCATCTATTTCAGTAGCGATTTAACTATTTATCAAGCACGTGAATACAAGGATGGCCAGACAACACACAAAATGACTATAAAATAATAAAACTTTAGTCATATATTTCAACGATCAAAAGTTCAAAACCCCTGCGCATTAAAGATATCATAACAGCCCATATATTTCATATCAGGCATTTGAAGAATTGCCTCCACTTTGAAATCATAATTATCTTAAACACAAATAACAGAGGCTCGATGTGAATATGTTAATGCATCCAAATGATGACAAAATGATATTTGAAATTCTTGAAATCATGCCTGACATTATGAAGAACCATTTAAAATACAAAAGGCTAATATTTTTTACTAAAACCAATGAATCCTAAACAATCCCAAGTAAGATGAAGCAAATAACACATTCGTATTCACAATAGTCAATATGATAAAGAGCAAGGATGCTTGGTAGGAACTGTTAGGAACAATGTCGCATAGCTCCCTCGCACTTAAACCGTGCCGAACTCCCATGTACTCATGCCCGGAGCCAACCCGACTCCCTTGCACTAAACCGTAATGGGCTTTGCACCCATGCCAGGAGCCAACCCGGGTGCGCCCGGGAGGCTCCCCATCCAACACCCAACAAACTCCCCCTGGAGGGGGATCGAATCCAACCTCCCCCTCGCTCTGATACTTGGAGCCTACCAACTCTCCCAACCCCGGAGTGTTACTTGGTTTGGGGGGGGCCACACCCAACAAGGAACTACTTAGGCTCTGTTTGGGGGACTTATTTTCAGCGGTCAAGCGGTTACGGCCGCATGTACCAGCCTTTCATTAAGGTCCGGTACATGCGGTCGGTTAGAAGGTCCTGATACATGCGGTCGTAACCGCTTGACCGCTGAAAATAAGTCCTCCCAAACGGAGCCTTAGTTCACTGAGCGAAAAAGAAGAAGACTGTGTAAGAAGGTGCTAAAAGCATCAAACATCCATGTCTCTTCCAAAATTGCAAGTTAAGGGGAATAGAAAAAAAATTATTCCTCCAAATGCAAATAACTTTATATCAAGATATAAAACATTTATGCCGCTCTAAGCAATGCATCTCTTTTTCAAATCTGGCATTATTAAATTATGCATGAATCAAAACAGAAGAAGAACCTAGCTGAATATAGATCTGTTTGGCACTGCTATCTTGAGTCAATATGAGTTTCCCTTCTATATAGTGTTGTTGGGGCTAAGGGAAAAAACATCCAAAGATTGTGCAATAAAGACTATACAGATTGTGATAATTTAACTAGAATCATTGTGGCTCTGAAATGAGATAAATTACTATGAATTCTATGAATAATACAAAGTCCAAATTCCAGCATAGATGAGTAGGGCATTCGGTAGGACTACCTTTTCTTTGGGAATATAGAGGAGGCCCTCCCATTCTCTGCACGAAGAATTCGTACTGGTTCTGGATGGCGTCCTCCTTCCTTGACCCGGCGAAGATCGATCGGAACCATTCCTCGTCATCAAAAACCCTAATAAAGCCATCTCTCAAAACAGTAAAAGGGCGAAACAAACAAAATGGGCATAGCGAGCGCAAGTACCTGTTGTAGAAATTGGTGGAGAGGTCGACGAAAGGCTGGAGATCGCTGCCGAGGGCTTCGAAGATGTTTGTTTCGTCGATCGCGAAGGCGTCTCTCGCGACTACGCCGCTCCACTCCGAAGCCTTCTCCTGCAAAGATTGCATCGCGGAGATGAAGGCGGCGCGGCGGGAGCGGAGAGGGAGATGGTCGGAGAGCGAGATGGTTCGGTTTATAGGAGGTGGATCGCACAGTGATAGTGGTCGACTGGGACCTCTCTCGCTTGATTGCAACCTTTCGGGCAGAGTCATGTGAATTTTTGGCACTTAACATCGGCTTTTTGGCACTTTGCACCTCCAATTACGGGATTTTGGCACTTTGCACCCCTAAAGTTTAAAATTGGCAGATTGCACCCCCGAATTCCGGGATTCTGGCACTTTGCACCCCAATGCCAATTTTTGAGGGGTATTTAGGTCCGGCTACTCTCCAAAAAGCAATTTTGGCACTTTGCACCCCGGACTTCTTTTTTTAGCTATTTGCACACCGAATTTTTAAAAAATTTGCTATTTTATAGGATGGGATCTTCGCGCCATTGCACACCGAATTTTTTAAAAAAATTCAGCTCCATGTAATTTAATGAAATTATATGTTTTTGCTCAAGATTAGATATTTAATATGCTCAAGATTAGATATTTTTCCTATATGTTTTATTACTGCGTCCGCCCCTGATATTTAGGAGAATAGTATTAGATGAAGACATGAAAACAAAGGATCCAATTGACACATGGATTTTCGGCTGTTGAAGAGCAGGATAAATCATTATTTCATTCAGAGGTGCTTGCAGCCCTATAATAATCAGGATGCACAAATCTGCGCTCTTCAGAAATGTCGGGCCTTGAAAATGGCGTAGAGTTCAAATTTAAATTGATCCAAAGTGTCGGTATTATCTTCAAAAACCACTTTAATGTCACTGAATGACTCGCAATCTGAATACTCTGCAAGCATCCCATGCAAAGATTTGTACTTCTCAAAAATGATCGGCCTTGAACACTAAGAAAGCTATAGCAAGAGTAGAAGAACCACCATAACTAATAAAGCCTCGTTAACATTATATGTATTTATAGATATCATAATTTGAAAGTCGAAATTAAAATACATTCATATTTCAAAAAACACAATGAAGAGTTTCAAATAAACATACATGAGTTCCAAAAAGTCAAAATACATTAGTTTCCAATAGTAAAGATACATGAGTTTCCAATAGTAAAGATACATGAGTTCCAAATCTTAAAGATACCCGACATAAAATCATAATGTTGCGCAGCATAAAGATCACGAGAAGCTCCACAAGAGTAGTTCACGATCACATATTCTTCCTTACCTACAGATAAACACGTTGTAATTAAAAAACAATTGCATAATAAAAATGACAAAAGAAATTTAAGATGATTAAATGCTTACCGGTAGTTTTTTTTTTTGTAGTAGATGTTGTAGCGTTGTGTTGCAGATTTCAACGCAACTCTTCTTGTTGTGCCCTCTCATACCACAGTTGGAGCATGTGTACTTCATCCATGTCTTTTAACTCCGTATTTTTGGTCTTCCAATTCGCCTTCCTCTTTTCTTCTAGCATAATGTGACGGCCTTCCGGGTTTTTTGTGAACGTTACACCACGGAACTATTGGATTTAAATTCGCCGATGGTCATTCCTTATGTGATTTTATGGGATTTAACATGTGTTCATATGCTCTTATAAACATATCCTTTCTATACCAATGTTCAACGTAGTCTTCAACATTTTCTCTCCGATAAAATATACATGATGTTGCGTGCACACAAGAAATACCTGTTATGTCCCAACGCCTGCAACTGCAACTCCTACAACCCAAATCAATCGTCCACTTATCTCCTCTCCACCCTTCAACCTCAAATTTGTGATGTCCATTCCATACTAAAATGTAGTTATGAGCATTTTTTTGTTGTTTTCCAATATTTGTTGTATGGAATGACATATATTGCCATTAAATTTGAATACCTTGTCTCTTTGCATGTGAAGCCTCTTCATAAGTAGCACCCTTATTGTCTCCAACATTATTATTATGGGTTTATCTCTAGCTTTTAGAATCACTTTGTTAAAAGCTTCACAAAAATTATTTAACAACATGTCACATTTAGGCCAAGTACGAAAATGAGACTTTGCCCAATATTTTTCATGTCGTTCTTTAACCCATTCGTAAGCTTTTTTATCACACGCTTTCAACTTCTCCATTTCAAGATTGAAATCCACAATCCTAGTAGCGGATGCAGCCTTCCATAACATATCCTTTAGGTGCAAGCCTCTATGTTTTTGTTTGAAGTTATTATACATATGTCGCAAACAGAATCTATGCTCTGCATTGGGTAGTAGCTCCTCGATAGCTTTCATTAGCCCTTTTTGTTTATCTGATATTATCGACCATGTGTGTGTGTTTTCAATGCACAAGTCTTCTATTAGAAGACTAACGAACCATTTCCATGTCTTAGTATTTTCCTTTAAAACAACTGCATAAGCAATAGAGTACATGTTATTATTCCCATCAACTCCAACGGCGCATAACAAGACTCCACCAGTTGATGTCTTCAAATGAGTCCCATCCAAACCAATAATAGGATGACATCCGGCCATGAAACCTTTCTTCAACGCACCCCAACATATATAAAGTCTTTCTAAAAAAACATGTTTGGGAGGCTACATCATGCTTGCATTTCACCTTGATTGTGGTATCCGGATTAGTCCTATAAATTTCTTCAAAGTAATCCCAAAGCTTCGCATACTGCTCATATTCCGTGCCACTAATTAATTTGGAAGCGTGTTTTTTAACTCTATACATCTTCCATATACTGAGAGACGTTTTGTTATCCTTCTGCATGATTTCCTGCATTGAACTAGCGGGCCACTCCAGATTGCTTCTAATATTGTGTTCATATTTATGGGCAAGAAACTTAGAGTTACAATGTTGGGAACTTGCAACTCTACAACATGTGTGCTCCCCTTGAATTGTTTTAATTTGAAAGGTTTTTTCATTCTTTGACATGAAAGAAGAATACATACTCCAACCACAATCACACCTTACTTTGATTTTGTCACTGCAATTTTTAACAAATTTGAGTGGTTTCCCTTGCTTGATAGAGTACAACCTCACAGCATCCCTAAAGTCAGAAGCACTATTAAAACACAAGCCGACCTCAAACTCAAAGTCGGAATCGTTCGCGTCTCCTTGATATACTTGGACCTCACGACATTTCCCTTTTTGTATCTTGGATGATGATTGACTACCATGCTCCCTTAAATGTATTCCCACATTCGTACTCAAAGGTTGATTTGATTCAACTCTTTCACCAATCAATTCGATTTCTTCATCTATATTATCATCGAAATTCAAATCTTCTACCTCAAATTCACTATCATTCAAGTCATCATCAGAAAATGATGAATTTTGATCATCAAATTCCTCGTCCATGCTCTCCGAGTCATCACTACTATCAAGAAGACCCCCGATCCCTTCATCAGAAATGTCGTCAACCAACATATTTCCCCACTCCACATCTTCGGGATGAGTCATTTACGTAATCAAAGTCAAATTACACCTAAAAAATAAAATTATAGTTGACGCACACCCTAACAAATTTGAAATATGAAAAAAAAATGTGAATATAAACAATACCAGATATTGGGGCTGTGAACTGGACTAATTAATGTTTATCTGGAGACTACCTGAACATAGAAGAAAAATATAGAGTCAGATCTAGACATAAAATTTTTGACTCAACATGGAACAATTATTTGAAAGTTTAAAAGAAAATAAATAAAATGATCATTGAATGTTTTAAGAAAAGATATGCATTGAAAAATTGAAATGCATTTGAGTAGAACTTGGAGATGTTCTTAGGTAGAAAACTATAAAGGAAGGATTTTTCAGATTGAAATTTCAATATATTTTCATGGACATTTTTTTCTGCTTCTTATTCTATAGAGAGGTCATTTGCCCCTTGAAAATCTTTGAAGTAAAAACAATCTAATCTGGAACATATTCTTATTCTCATGCCACATACTTTCTCAAACTTACTGCAAACATATCAGCATATGTTAAAGGTTAAACTAGCACAGTGCATTCACAAATCAGCATATGTCAAAGGTTAAACTTACTGCAAACAATCTAATCTGGATTTTTACAGTGCATTCACACAAAATTCACTTTTCAAAGGTTAAACTAGCACAAATCAGCATATGTCAAAGTGAATTAAAACAAAAACAGAATGCAAAACTCCCAGAACATAACGAAAAAACTGCTCTGCTTTTCATTGATGATCGATCGCATACACCAAAACAACAGAAAGAAGAGAAAGAGGAAATTAGGAAAAGAAACTACCTGAGCTGGCGTGAAGAACTAGCACCGGAGGGGGCTTTTCGTCGACCGCACCAGCGGGGGCTTTTCGTCGACCGCACCAGAGGGGGCTTCTTCTTCGTCTTCGTCGACAAAATCGGGTTCCAGGCGGTGCTTCGGCGTGAAGGTCGACGGCAGAGGGGGGGCTTCTTGTTCGTCGTCGACGGTGTTTAGCTGCTGCGCGACGCTGAGCGGAGAGTAAAGGAGCGGAGAAGTCGGGAGAAAACCCTAAATCGAAATTTTAATAATGTATAAGTACATAAATACCCTTCATGGGATGCAAAGTGCTAGAATCCCGGAATTCGGGGGTGCAATCTGCCAATTTTAAACTTTGGGGGTGCAAAGTACCAAAATCCCGTAATTGGGGGGTGCAAAGTGCCAAAAAGCCCTTAACATCCTTCAATTGATGGTGTTTGGCACATTGCACCCTTATATTAAATGTTTGACACTTTGCACCCTCTAAAACCCCAAATGCACCCTAATTCTATTAAAATCATTTATTTTAAAATCCGAAATGCACCCTCTAAAACCTCAAAATCCAATTGGAGGGTGTAAAGTGCCAAAATTTTAAATCTGGGGTGCAATGTGCCAAACACCCTCAATTGAATGGTGTTAAGTGCCAAAATCTCGAGTCATGTTGATGGAAAAGCAGAGGATAGTGAAAAAAAAATAGGTGTTTTTTGAAAATTGTTTGCAGAATATGGCGCACTTTTAGACTTTTAGTTATCCCTGATTAGGGGTTTGCAAACGAGTCAAGCTCGAGCCGAGCTTCGAAAAATTTCCAAGCTCGAGCTCGATCTCGAGCTTTTCATTTCGAGCTCGAGCTCGACGAGCTCATTTATCCCAGCTCGAGCTCGAGCTCAATGTCAACTTATCGAGCTCGAGCTCGAGTTTCGAGCTCGCGAGCTCGAAACTCGAGCTCGAGCTGCTCGCGAGCCTTTTAGCTCATGAGTTTTATTTCCTTATTTTTTATATTTTTTTTTCATATTTATATATATATTTTTTTAAAAAAAATGAAATAAAAAGCTTGTGAGCCATCTCTCGAGCTCATGAACATTAATATTCGAGCTCGAGCTCGACTCGTCGAGCTCGATCGAGCTCGAGCTCGAGCTCCACAGTCTCGAGCTCGAGTCGAGCTTTTTTCGAGCCGGCTCATCGAGCTTTCGAGCCGGCTCAACTCAACTTGCACCCTCATTCCTGATCAAATTTTGAGTTTCTTTTGTACTTTTAGAATTCATATTAATAAGAACTGCACAAAAATTATTTCTAATTCGCATTTGTCCCTCTCTTGCTTCTGACTACCCTCCAAAGCGTGATTCCGTCGGCGACTCTTCCTCCTCTCTTTTTTGTCCCGCCTAAAGGACTTCAAATCCGGCAAGTGCTCCTCCATTTCCCGAGCGGCGTTCTTTATCCCGGATGTTCTCCTCCATTATCTGGCGATTATCTTTTCCACATCCGGTGATCTCTCTTTCTTTTGGCGGCGGTGCTCCTCTATTCCGCGATTTTCAAGCGTTTTGTTCCTCCTCCAGACGGCAGTGTTCTGCTCCTCCCTTTTCTAATTTTAAAAAACAATGCTTGCGGATAGCCAAATGTGTTAATAGCCAAAAGTGAGGTGTTAATATCAGCGCCCTAAAATTATTTGGATAAAATATAGTTTAAAGTGTTGTTAAAAAAGAGTGTTTATATTGGCAACTTGACTTTGGATATTGACAGTCTAATTATAATAACTGTCTACTAATTCGATAATGACAGCACATTGAATATCAGCAGCTCAATTTTTTTTTAAAAAAAAATCATATAATCACTTTACTTCAAACAAAACAAATATAAAATAAAGTTTATAGTTTTTTTTCAACAACTTAATCTATCAAAATATAACACAAAAAGTCCAATGTTTTTTAAAACACAAAATAGTCAAAATTCACAGCTTTGAGGTGATCAAATTAGCATGTCTCAAAGTAAATAATATTTTATTAAAAATGAGCTTTCAAATTCATCAAATGCTAAAGAACTTACCATGTTTTGCACACTTTTAATCATTTTTTGTAGTTTTAAAGACCTAAAAAGTCTTGTAATTTATACATGTGATATAAGTTGCGACCAATTGAATTGTCAACAAATATCGCAGCTACATCACCACCTTCACCGGAATCCAAAAGACATGAACATCATCCCCCGACTGCTCCTCCCCTGGTCGGACGAACTACCCACCAAACATTGCTAACTGCTGGAATAGTTGCCGGAACGGCTCTCATTGAGGAACAACGAGCTCGTCGGACACCTCAAGAACGCCACCCCATACATTCCTCGAGAACGCCACCCCATACATTCCTCAAGAACGCCACCTCAAAAAGCCATCAAGAACGCCAATAATGACCTCCTTGTGAGCCGAAAAGTTGAAGAGGGTTGGAGCTCTGGCACTGTTGTTGGGTCTTTTGCCGGGAACCATTAAAAATGGCAGAGCACCGATTCTCGCTGAGAGATCCTGTAACGTCCCCTCGACCCAAGGAAACAATATCCCACCAAAACGGAGCTAATCTGGTCAGGCGGACCGTTACTAGGCTGCAGCCCAAGCACCCCAACCCGTCTCTGGTCCACTGGTGGGTTGTTGGTGGCCACAGCCTCCCTTTGATGAGCGAAACTCGATAGTCAAGCTCGCATAACGGGGACTTCCCAGGAGGTCCACCTAGTGCTCCTTAAGGGGTAACGACCCACTGCTAAGCACGGGTTGGCCGCCTTGCTCGGCTTGAACCATACATATAAATATATATTTAACAAAACCACAACAAATGTTTATACATGGTGCTCGTAGACTATAAAATGCTACAACTAACAACTCCTGTCTCTCTCAACTCTACTTGCTAGTACGCACGTCGCGAAACCCTAGAGACGACGGGAGTACCTCTGCTCGAGTAGTCCTATCAGCTGCATATCGTCATGTAGCAGCTGGTCGCTACGGTGCTCCATCTCCTGTGAATGATTATTTAAATAACTGTTAGTCACAGAGCTAAGTGGAAACAAATCTGCTCCCCGGATCCATATCCTAGGGACGAGCTCACGCACCCAACAAAAGTAGATAGCCAAAATATGAGAGAGTTAGTACAACATTTCATAAATAAGCTAGTAGCAGCCAAAAATAGGTAAAGCATGGTATAACTGGACTAGCAACAAAAGTATACATCAGTTATAATTTTGGCTTTGCTAGCACAGCTGCATAGCAGGTATTCACAACCGCGTACATATTGCATGCATTCACAACCGCGTACACATCACAGGTATTCACAGTCGCGTACACATCGCAGGCATTCACAGTTGCGTACATCGCTGGCATTCACAGCCGTGTACATCGCAGGCATTCACAGACACGCATAACACCCTATGTCGACATAGTATGGACCGCTTCTGTTCCAGCAGGGTAGCCAGCCCCGCGGGCCTCACCGATGTGGTCGTCGGTGACAGTGCCCAGTCCTGCCACTTCTAGGGGTGGTCGTACTGCACAGCCCCAGACCCCAATGTACAACCCCGTGTACTATTGGATGTGAGCAACGTCCGGCGATACGACATTTTTGGCTGACTAGTGGAGGAAAACCCAACGGGGAAAGATAACGGTCGGTCACCCGTGGTACCCATCTCCCCTGTCGTCTTGAGTCGTCGACCTTCCCGCACCGGTACGAACGGTCTGCGGAAGGGACTAACCCGCCACAATTCACCGCAAGCAATTCACAAGCAATCAATCAAACAATCATGTTAATACGCAGCGGGTCTGCGACAGCCTTCCCTACTCTATGTTAACCTCCAGGCAGCGACGCTAAGTTCAACTTTCGACAAAGAGCATGGAAGCACTTTATTTGAGGTTAAACTCGGAGGAACACCTTAATTCCGGTTATCCCCAACTAAGGCTCAACTTTAACATACAATTGCTCGTCAAAGCAGGACTCGTACTTATAATAGTAAATTGTAGTAACAAAAATGTAGTAATTAAAGTTGTTGATAATAAACACTGCATAATAAGATGTGACCAGTACGAAACTGGAGTAGTACTGAATCAGAAGTACTGAACTGAAATGAACTCGACTAGTACGAGACTGGAGTAGTACTGAATTGAAAGTACTTAATTGAAATGAACTTGACCAGTACAAGACTAGAGTAGTACTGAAATGAACTTGACTAGTATGAGACTGTAGTAGTACTGAATTAAAAGTTTTGAATTGAATTTGACTAGTACGATACTGGAGTAGAACTGAAATGAAAGTACTGAATTGAACTTGACCAGTATGGGACTGGAGTAGAACTGAAATGAAAGTATTGAATTGAACTTGACCGGTATGGGACTGGAGTAGAACTGAATTGAAAGTACTGAACTGAAATAAATAAAAGAGTTGGACCAGTGCAAGACTGGAATAATCATGAAGAAAATAGTTATAGTCCAATCACTCCATTCAGGAAGCTTCAGTTCCATCTCCGTTCTCAGTAAGTATTTTCAGTTCCTTCTCCGTTCTCAGGAGATATGTTCAGTTCCTTCTTCGTTCTTAGGAGCTTTAGTTCGGTATTATCTCCATTCTCAGGAGGTTTAGTTCGGTTCCATCTCCATTCTTAGGAAGTTTAGTTCAGTTTCCTCTCAATTCTCAGGAGGTTTAGTTCAGTTCCATCTTCATTCTCATGAGGTTTCTTTGAGTTTCACTCATTATTAAGATCTGATAGCAATTTAGTTGCGTCATTTTTAATCACGGCTTAATCGGATCAGGGAAGCTTATTATGACTTATATTTTTATTATTTATCTGAGAATAAATATCAACTCGATTGTTTGCGTCGGATCGAATCCGAGAATCTCGTCAGAGGGCATATCCTTTCTCGAATTTCAATCTCAAAAATCGTTTCCAACACATGAGAAAATTCTTCACACAGAACGAGGTTAGGGATTATACTACTCGAAGCTCGTACTTTCATCTTCCGAGTTCACCCAAAATGCCTACGAGTTATTTTAAGAACGAGGCGCTCTGTGGTTTCGCAAAAACCTCGAAATACTCGGAGCTCGAAAATCTTGCATTGATAACTCTCGACGATTAATCAATTGAACTTAATATTCAATATACAAGGTGGTCGCTCGCATCGATTTTCATTTTTGAAAAATTTGAACGCATAAATTTCCGAGCGCTACCCGAGGCTCCAAGAAATTGGAAAATCTTTAATTTTTATTACAAAGTTTTCAAATTTTAATACAACCATTAAGAGAGCTTAAAAAGAGCCTATAAATTTTTTCAAAATTTTCCGAGCAATTTCGGGCCTCTAAATGGTCAAATGATTTTTATTTAGACTTTTTAAAATACCGATTTATGTGTAGATTGCTCTCATCTCATGTTCAAAATTTCAAAATGTACCCTCCAGAAAACAAAACACTTTATTGTGTAGCATCGAATTGCTCTCATCAATGGGAATAATCCTTTCAAAATTTTTATACTAATTATTTAGAATAAATATTTATGGAGGGAAAGTAAGTTTTCAAAACATTATTTCTCATCATGATACGTCAGCCGATATCCCACGAGTGTACCCTCCAGAAAACAAACACTAAAAAATCCTTGCCTAAATCTAAAATAAATATAATATTATAACATTCCTAAGTATTATAAAAATTATAAAAGATTATATCATCTTCTCCCCCCCCCACTCCCGCTGTCTGTACCAAAACAGACCGCTGCGGGTCATCTCCGCCGTCGGCCGGCCGCCGGTCGTGGCTCCGCCCCCAGCCGACTGCCCGGTGGTGGGAGCTCCCTTCGGCGGTGGTCCGGCGGCCTGCCGCCGCCGGCCATTGCCAGAGTTTTTTTTCTTTTGAACGGGAGGGAGGGGGTGACGCCGTGTAATGCCCCAAAATTCGAAAGATGGACGGACAGCGTGCAGAGCCAAGTTTGGGTCTTGGCAAGGGTCACACGGGCGTGTCCATGACCGTGTGGTGCTCGGGTTCGACGCAGAACTCGGGTGGTCGACAAACTGAGCTCGACGAAGTTTTGAGACAGTGAACACGACCTTGGACAAGGGCGTGTCCATGGTCGTGTCGTGTTTGGGTTCGACGATTTTCGCATGGTTGACGAAAATGTGCTTGACGATCGTCGAGAGGACGAACACGTCCTGAGACACGGGTGTGTCCCAGGCTGTGTCCTGCTCGGGTTGTTAGTCGGGCCGTGTGAGGGGATAAACACGGCCTGGAGCCCAGGCGTGTTCGTGTTTGTCACGGGCGTGTCAAATGTGACACGGGCGTGTTGAGTACCCGTGTTTTCCCCGGGTTGTGTTTGGGTCTGTGTCGATTGAGGAACACGCCCAGGCACACGGGCGTGTACTGGGTGACACGGGCGTGTCAACTGTGACACGGGCATGTTCAGAGCCCGTGTCTTTTTCTAGGTGCGACGGTTTCGACGTCGATTGAGGCACACGGCCTTGGACACGGGCGTGTCTCAAGCCGTGTTCGGCCCAGGAATTTTGGTTTTAAATGTGAATCGTGGCCGTTTGTTTTCTTCTTTTAGGATCTAAGGGTTCAGGGCTGTCCTGGCTGTGTTATGTCCTGGAATATGGTTTGAAACCCCACTCTTCTTCAAGTTTCTCTTTCTAAGGTTTTAGAGAGAAGGGAGAGCAAGGAAGAAAGAGGAGTAGAGATCCGGCTGCCGGAGAAGCTTCGGAGTCCCAAATCGCGAGCCGAGTCCAGATCCGCGGAGGCAATTCCATTGCGGTGGTTTTCATCCGGCTAAGTTTCCATGGCTAGGAAGAGTGGTCGTAAGGTAACGACACTTCTCCTCTTGATTTTAGGATGCGTGTTTAGCATCTTTTCTTTCAAGCTTTTGGGCATCAAATCTCTCAAATGAGAGGGGTTGGGTCGTCATGGTTCAAGAGGAACCTCTGGGTCGATTGAGTCCGTCCCCGACATGATTTTACATTAGAGATCCGCTCCGTTAGTGGATTAGGCATGGTGGGTGAAGTCGTGGTCGCGACCGTTAGTCCGACTCGGTGATATTGCATAACGAGCTTTAAGGATTTTGTAGAAATCCGTTGCGGCAAGATGTCGTTTGTGATGTTTGTGTTTCCCCCTTTTCTCGAGTGAGTATGTGTAGCCGGAACCGGACAAGGTTAGCTCCGCAATGGCGGTATATGGTTTCCTTGGTGGACAAGGTCAGCTCCGCATTGGCGGTAGATGGTATCCTTGGTGCGTGGGAATGTTGCAGTACAAACGAGAGATTAGGGTGGGAATGATTATGGATTGTGATGTGCTAAGGCGCGGCTTTGTCTTCGTGGTCGGCTGGCTATCCCGTGATATGCTAGTCATGTGGGGAGAGTGTCCCGACGAGACTAGTCCCCTTCTGTGAGACTGATGAGAACGTCAAACATGGGGCAAGCCCGGGCAATGAGGCCATGAGAGGGTGGGGTCCAGCAAGGGTTCTTAGAATTGGTCAGTGTGTGAGACGGAATCCTGACGCGAGAAGTTAGAGCTTGCAGGCAAGCCCGAGTGTAAGACCATGAGCGGGTGGGGCCTTGACAAGAGTTTTGTGTGGCGGCTTGTATGTCGTTAGGGGAATTACAGTTCCCCTTTTTGTTTGTGGCTTAACGCCAATGTGGAAAGTGGAAGTACCCAGATGTTATGATGATGTGCTAGATGCATATGCAATAGGGTGCATTGGGTGAAACTCGGGTTTTGCATACATGCTACATAGTAGGCCCCTTTTATTATATGCTCAACATAAAAAACGTGTTTGTTGTTTGAGACATCCAAACCTGTTCTCTTAGTGCTTTACATGTTTTGTATATGGTATACAAAGTACCGACTTGCAGGTTGGAGGGGTACCCCGGGGTCCGTTAGGGGCGGCCGGGAGGAGATGTGTTTGTTATACAATTTGAGGTCAGCCTTTGCTGACCCACGTTACAACCAATTTTTACAGGGCAAGGATCACAAGCAGGAGCTAGCTCGCCGGCCAAAACGGCCTAAGCCTCATGAAGTGTTTCAGTTCGTACTAGCTCTATTTTGGTGGCATGTATGCTTTGATACTCTTGTTTTCCAGCTTGCATGTCGAGGTAGTTTAGGAATGCTCATGCATATTGATGCTTGATGTTATATTTTTGGAGTGTTGGACTCTCTTTTGTTGTAAGGCCTTAAGGCTGTTTCGATACTCTTATATGTGGATAACTTCTGGTCTTGTTTGTTGTTTCCGCTGTTGTTTGGTCTTGAGTAATGAGATTGGGTAGTTCATATCATAATGCTAAAGCTATGACGTCTGTATATTTTGAGGCCCCGGCCGGACCCATATTATACGGTCATTACAGGGGAGGTGTTACACGGCGGCGGCGCTCCGACCGCCGGAGCTCGCATGCAAGCCGTCTAGAAAGAAGGGAGGAAGGAGAGGAGAAGTTTTCCACCTAGTTTGGGGTCTAATGCGGCCTCCGGCGAGTTCCGCCATTAATGGCGGTGGAAAGTGGTGGAGCTCGAGTGAGCTGTTTCTGGTGAGGCAGAGCTCCGGCAGGGTGATGGCTATGCTCGTTTGAGCTTGAGGAGAGGAGTGTAATGCTCTGGTGGAATAAAGGCCTTTAAATAGAGGGAGGAGAGAGCCCCTCCCTCCTCTTTGTTATGGCTCCGCTCAAGATAGTCCACTAAGGCTCATCAGTGTGGAATGACCTTATATAGTATCTCCGGCGTAGAGCCGTTATACTCTAGTGACACGAAATCTAAAGGGTCGTTCCGAGTCGGTCTCGACACGTGATAACATATATTAAATACCATAACAATCTCCTCCTATGTCAGTCGTAAACCCGCCGTCAGAAAAAGGGTGGTGTGTGTAGTGTTCAACCAAACATGAAGCACTCACAACCGTGTCCATCACACTTGTCAGAACATATTAGACGTTAAGTAAAGCAGTTGTATTTATGCATAAGAGTAAATAGAAAATCTCAGCAACATCATAACAAATTAAAAAGTACAATCATAACACATGTACCAGAATACCAAGTGTCTCATGACCAACTAAAGATCAAGAAAGTCCAAACAAAACAAGTGAAAGAAAGGAGAGCTAAACAGTACTCTAAGCAGAAAAAAACCAATTTATACTCTAGAAATCAGTGTCCAGCAGGTCATCCTCATCTGGATCCCAACCTGCAAGTACTCCTCCATTAGAAGCAGCGTTTGTAATTTCTAACAGAGAAGTTCATTCAGAATGAATCCAACCTTGAAAAATGTACAAGTATCTAGTTCTACTTATATGAACGTAGTACAACATGAGAAAGCATGTGTAGAGTATTTAGGTTCTACCTCAGAATCCATTATCTATTTATCAAAGAAGCGATATTATGGACTTCTGGACACCGCAGTTGTATCTATGTTCCTATATGGAATGTCACGGTTACTGTTCTTCTAAAGTCAATTGGAACTCATCAAATGTGGAATGGAACCAATAAACAGAAGAAGAGCCAAACCTATTCAGATTGTGTTATCAAGTGTGAAATAACACTCTCCTCCTATGTAAGGAAGACAAACCCAGATGGAGTTGTTAACATCAAATGTGGAATGAAACAACTCACCAGATGCGTACTAAGCAACCCCAAACATCAGCGGAGCACAACACGCTTTCTTTGACAAAGGAAAGTGGAAAAATCAAAACATTTGAATTAAGGCTGAACTAAATCGTCTATCCTTGAACTAAGGCTGAACTTAAATCTCCTTGAGTCTCATTTCTCCCACTATTTTGATTGATCCGTCTTTAGGCATTCCTTTCATCAGTGGATCAGCCAGATTATCCTTTGATCGCACATCGATCAAAGTGATAATGTCTTGTTCTTTTAGATAATTCAGTAGAACGTGTCTCAGTCGTACATGTCGCCTCTTAGTATTAAAAAGGACATTCTTCACGACTTGAACTACTACTTGATTATCGCAATACAGGCTCAAAGAATTGACTTGAAGTCTAAACAATGAAATGTCTAGAATCAAATTCCTGATCCAATCTGCCTCTTCGTCAGCTGAGGATAAGGCAAACAACTCAGCTTTCATTGACGACAAAGCTATACAAGTCTGTCTTTTGGATTTCCAAGTGACTGCAGCTCCACCCAAAGTGAAAATAAATCCACTAGTGGACTTGTAGTTCCCAACTTCTGAACACTAGGAGGCATCAGAGTATCCTTCCAACGTAAGTGGGTAACCAGTGTAGCACAGAGCGTGATCTTTAATACCTTTCAGGTACCTTATCAGCTGATCTAAGGCATCCCAAAGCACTTTGCCTGGACTATTGGTAAAACGACTCAGCATGCTTACCGAGAAAGCAATGTCTGCTCTAGTGCAACTTGTAGCATACATGAGACTACCAATGATCTTTGAGTACTTTACTTGATCAATGTCGGTGTAACACCTCCCCTGTAATGACTGGATAATATGGGTCCGGCCGGGGCCCCACAACATACGGACGTCACAGCTTTAGTATTATAAGTTGATATAGCTACCCACACTCAAAACACTTTGCACAACACAGCGGAAACATAAACAAGACTAGAAGTTATCCACTACTACAATAGTAATAAAAGATGGTCTTATGGCCTCACAACATGAGCGAGTTCAAACTCAATTAATACAACAGCCATGAAAGTGCATAACACTCCTAGTCTACCTCGGCATGCAAGCCGGACAACATGAGTTTCAAACATACAACATCATATAAGTAGAGCTACAAAAGGGAGAAACACTTCATGAGGCTTAGGCTTTTCTGCCCGGCGATCTAGCTCCTGCTTGCGATCCTTGCCATGTAGAAATTATTAGTAACATCTCCTCCCGGCCGCCCCTAACGGACCCCGGGGTACTCCTCCAACCTGCAAGTTAGCACTTCGTATGCAACAATCATAAGCAAGAAAAACAACTACAGAAACAGGCTTGGATGTCACACACATCATACATGTTTTCTACTGGTTGAGCATATAATAAAAAGGGGCCTACTTATACAACATGTATGCAACAACCCGGGCTTCACCCAAGGCACCCTATCTCGTATGCATCTAGCACATCATCACATCACATGGGTACTCATCATTTTCCCATTGACATAAAGCCTCAAACAAAGGGGGAGACACAATTCCCCCCAACGGCACACAAGCCGCCACATGGAACTCTTGCCTAGGCCCCACCCGCTCAAGGTCTTAGACCCGGGCTTGCCTACAAGCTCTGACGTCTCTTGTCAGGATTCCAACAAACACAAACTGACCGATTCTAAGAACCCTTGTCGGACCCCACCCGCTCATGGCCTCATTGCCCGGGCTTGCCCCCATGCTTGGCATTCTCGTCAGTCTCACAGAAGGGGACTAGTCTCGCCAGGACACCCTCCACACATGACGTGAACGTCACGGGATAGCCAGCCGACCACGGAGACATAGCCACGCCTTGGCACATCACAAACCAAGACAATTCCACCCTAGTCCCACATTTGTACTGCAGCGTTCCCGCGCACCAAGGAAACCATCTACCACTAATGCGGAGCTAACCTTGTCCACCAAGGAAGCAATCTACCGCCATTGAGGAGCTAACCTTGTCCAGTTCCGACTACACATACTCACTTGAGAAAAAGGGGAAAACACCACCACATCACAGACGGCATCTTGCCGCAACGGAATCTCTACGAATCCTTAAAGTTCGTATGCAACATCACCGAGTCGAACTAACGGTCGCGACTACGGCTTCACCCACCATGCCTAATCCACTAACGGAGCGGATCTCTAATGCAAAACATGTCGGGGATGGACTCAATCGACCCGGAGGTTCCTCTTGAACCTTGGCGACCCAAACCCCTCTTATTTGAGTGTTTGGTGCCCAAAACTAGAAAAGAAAATGATGTTAAGACATGCATCCTAAACCTAGAGGAGAAGTGTCGTTACCTTCCGACTCCTCTTCCTAGCCATGGCAAAATGACAGGATGAAAACCTTCGCAAAGCTCTAGCCTCCACAGATCTGGACTCGACTCACGATTTGGAGCACCGAAGCCTCTCCTACAGCCCAAACCCTCCTTCACCTTCTTCCTTGCTCTCCCTTCTCTCTAGAATTTGGTAAGAGAAAGCTTGGAGAATAATGAGGGTTTCCAACCCTATTCTCGGACTTAACTCCCCAAGAACAGTCCTGGACCATCAGATCCCAAAATAAGGGAAAGAATGGTCACGATCCGTCTGAAAAATAAAACACCTGGGCCGAACACGGCCTGGCACATGCCCGTGTCCAGGGCCGTGTTCATCATTCGCCATCTCAAATTGATGCGCCTGGAACAATACACGGGCATCTGACACGCCTGTGTTCGACCCAACACGCCCGTGTCCCGACTAACACGGCCGTGTGGTCGGCCGTGTACCTCCATCGATACAGCCATGAAAATAACCCGAGAAGGACACGGCCTGGGACACACCCGTGTCCCAAGCCGTGTGCGAAGTCTCGACACTCGTCGACAGCCTTTGTGTCGACACAGCGGAAAAACGTCAAGTGAAGATCGTCGACCATGCGGGACACGCCCTGTGACACGCCCGTGTCACAGGTCGTGTGCCCCAGTCTCGACACTCGACACTCGTCGAGTGAACTTCGTCGAGTGGACTGTCGACACTCGACTGACACGGCCTTGGACACGCCCGTATCCTAGGTCGTGTGCCTTGTCTCGACACATCGTCGAGCGAAAAAAATCGTCGACTTCCCGGAGCGATCGTCGACTCGGGCTCGACACTCCCTGAGACACGCCCGTGTTGCAGGCTGTGTGCCTTGTCTCGACACATCGTCGAGCAAAATTCGTCGACCTCTCGACCAAAACATCGACTGGAGCCTGACACACCCTGGGACACGCCCGTGTCCCAGGCCGTGTGCCCCCTGCCAGAAACCAAACTTGGTCTGAAAATGCTGGTCGACCATCTCTCAAATTTTGGGGTGTTACAGTCGGTCCCTTCATTCAGACTCAACTTGACATTTGGATCGATTGGTGTTTCAACATGCCTACAGTCTTTATAACCCCAGGTAGTGAGGACCTGCTCAATGTAATGAGCCTAACTTAGAGTGACATATCCCTTGTCTACTCTAACTTTCATACCTAGTAGGGTATCTATGGGACCAAGGTCCTTCATGTCAAATGTTTTTGCGAGAGCGGATTTAGTATCCCTCACTACGACAAGATCTGACCCCATAATCAACATGTCATCTACATATAGGCATATGATGACTGTTTGATTTGCCATCGAGCGGTAGTAGAGGCACTTGTTTGAGAGACTGGACTGAAATCCAACGCTTTTTACCACTTAATCAAATTTGATGTGCCACATCTTAAGTGCTTTTTTAAGCCCCATAGATCAATTTATCGAGCTTGCACACTTTGTCTCTTAGATCCTTATGTACATAACCTTCAGGTTGTGTCATGTAGATCTTTTCATCAAGCTCTCCATTTAATAGGCTGTCTTTACATCCATCTGATGAACTATAAAGCTCTCTATAGAAACTATGGCAAGAAGAATCATAATAGTGGATATGTGACATACAGGTGAATAGACGTCAAAATAGTCAATTTCCCTGTTCTTTATAACCCTTAACTAGTAGACGTGCGTTATATCTGGCTATAGATTCATTACTGTGCAATTTCTTCTTCAGTACCCACTTGCATCCTAAGACTTTAGCTCATTTCGGTAGGTCAACTACATGTCAAGTGTTGTTTTGTAGTAGCGAGTTCATCTCTTCATCGATGGCTTTTGCCCACATTAATGCATCTCTAGATCGCATTGCTTCCTGATAGGAGAATGAATCATCCTCTAAATGGTATGTGACGAAATTCTCACCAGAATTCTTAGGGATTTTATCTTTTGTAGATACTCTAAGAGGAACAAGTTCCACTTCTAGAGGTTGGGGAGCAGTACCAGAGGGGCCAGCTTCAGGTTCTACAGTAGATTCTGAAATCATGTCAGTAGACCCAAAGACGGTCAAGACATGATCTTTGATAAATTTGTGTTCAAAGAAAATAGCATCTCTAGACTTTATCACTGTATTGGTGGATAGATCCAGAAAGCTGTCAGATGCACTATCTTCTGCACTATCTTCTGCACTACCTAGATAAACACAGGTCGTTGTTCTAGGTCTCACCTTAGGTCTCTTAAGGTCTTGTATCTTTACATAAGCGATACAGCACCAAGTCTTTAGAGTGTCATATCTACAAGTATGGTCATGTCACAACTCATATGGAGTAGAGTTGAGCTTTGAGTGAGGCACTCGATTTAGAATGTGATTTGCAGTTAGGACTGCTTCCCCCCAAAAGGAATTAGGCATGTCAGCTGTGAGGAGCATAAAGTTCAACATTTTTGTTGAAGTTCTATTCTTTCGCTTAACAACATCATTCGACTGGGGTAAGTAAGGAGCTGTGGTTTCTAGGATTATACCCTCAGAGGCACAAAAGTCTTTAAACCCAATTGCAGTGTACTCTCCTCCTCGATCACTTCTACGTCTCTTAATCTTTAGATTTAATTGATTTTCTACCCGAGATTTGAAGATCTTAAAGGTCTCGAATGTCTCATCTTTCAATTTCAATAGGTAAACATGACAATATCTGGAAAAATCGTCGATGAATGTAATTAGATATTTCCTTCCCCCTCTAGTAGCATGACTACAAAAGTCACATAGGTCAGAATGTATCAACATCAGAAGTTGTGTGCTCCTAGAAACTGTCTTGTAATGGATTCTAGTGATCTTAGTCGGGGCACAAACCTCACACCTATAAAAATGAATAGAAAGATCTAATGGAATGTTTTGACTTTTAGCTAGATCTCGCATTTTCTTATAGTAGATATGCTCAAGTTTATTGTGTAATAACTTTGGATCAATGAGAGTTGAACTCACTTGATTTATGCACTCGTTATCTAGGCTAAGTCTATACATACCATTGATCAGCTAAGCGCAACCAAAGTAGTGAGAATTAATAGTTAATGTCATTCTAACATTCATGGTTGTGAAAGACATTCCAGCTTTATCAAGCAAACTCATAGAAATCAAATTTTTAGTTAAATTAGGAACTACTTTAACATGTTGTAAAATTAAAGTTTTACTTGAGGAGAGGACTAGCTCTGCAGTCCTAGCATGAGTAACATCAGTCGCTCCTCCATTGCAATTTTTGACTTTGTCCTTGACCGCTGTGATCTTTGAGAGAAAACTCCTGTCATTTGTGACGTGACAGGTAGCGTCACTGTCCAGTCACCACTCAGAAGACAGCTTGCTCAGAATCATGTACACAAAAAGACTGTCGTCCATCTTCGAATGATCATCATCCAACTTCTGAAGCAGGTTGACCAGCTTCAAGAGTTGAGAACTGATAGACACGTTCGCTTTGAATCTGAAGTTGAAGAACTTCTCTCCAATGAGCGACTTTGACAATCCTTCCTCCTTCTAGAAATGCGCGTTCAGTCGATCTCATTTCTCCTTTGCAGATTTGTAAGCGTGGTAGGTCAACGCAAGACGGGGATTCAGGGAATTCAACAGGTAATCCCTGCAGAAATCCTCATCCTTGTTCCATTGGTACTCATCCACGTCCTCGACGGTAGAAGAAAAATCGCTCTGAAGAGTATAGAAAATCTCGTGTTCCTTCATTCCTAGTTGGACTTGAATTTTCCAACTGAGAAAGTCGGAGGCATCAAATGATTGTAATTTTATTGTGTCGAGCGCGCTTTTATTCGATATAGTTCTAGATTTAAAACAGAAATAAAAAATGCTAGAACGGGGTCACTTGAATCGTGTAGAGACGAGCCAAAAATCTTCGGATCCAATCCAGTAATTATTTTTTTGCTAAATAGCACCGAGGAGATGTGTACTCCTCCAAGACCCAGAAGTTGCAGTGCACACCCCAAGCGCAAGAAACTCCCTTGAATTTCCTCCTTCAAATCAAGCTAGAACCTTTGACTAAAGAAGACACCAGCTCTAGAAATCTAGCAAAACACGAAGAAAATGGTGTCAATCCAAGAGGTGGATGTCACAATCACTGAGCCTCCTGATCAAGGCGACAAGGAGACCAACTTCTTGTGATTGAGAAGGCTTTAGATCTGCAAGATGCGGGATCTGATTTTGCTATTGCTACGTCGGAAAAGAAATTGGATCTCCCAGCCGCTAGTTTTCTCTTTGCAGCACTGCACAGACAAACAGGAATCAGTCCGCGGATGATCAAAATCGCGGCATAATCTTCGATATCTTCACTATATACGGCTAGATCCAGGCGAGAGAGAACCAAAAAATCAGATGGTGATGAGGAGAAAACCAGAGGAACTCGATCTGGGATGACGATCTGGATCTAAATAGATTTGGATCTGGATCTTTTCCAAACAGGTAAAAACTTCGGCAACAGCAACAAGTAGCAAGATCTCTTTTCCGATGGCTTCCGGGGATCGAGCCTTCCCTTGCGATCGATGATCTGAGACAACCATATTCAGCGATCAGCGACAGAAAAAACCAGATCCAACCTTCCCTTGAAAGCAAATAAGATGGTGATCCTTTCCGGCGGCGGCGAGATGCACTCCGATTTCTTGCGAAAGGGACAACCACTGGAAGAACAATCTCGCGAGAGAGTCTCCTCTTCAGATCCGACGACGGGACGCGACGATCTTCTTCTTCTCTCTCGCAACTGCACCTATATGAACGAAAAGAACACCAATCTGGATCGCAAACCGAGAGCGGCGGAAGAAATCGGGAGAACGAGAGAGCGGACGGGAGTGGAGCGGAAACCCTAGAAAGTATCTTGAGAATGTTATGGCTCCGCTCAAGATAGTCCACTAAGGCTCATTGGTGTGGAATAGCCTTATATAGTATCTCCAGCGTAGAGTCGTTACACTCTAGTGACACGAAACCCAAAGGGTCGTTCCGAGTCGGTCTCGACACACGCGGACATATATTAAATACCCTAACACTCTTCTCCTTCTTGGCCATGGCAACCCAAGAGGGTTTGAGCCATGGTTACTCCAACTCCAGGTGAGTTTAAGGGGGGATCTGGCAACATTTTAGTGGCTAGTTGTACACCCTAGGAGTGGGTAGGGGTTAACCTATTTAGACATGTGAAAAAGGCTTGTTTTGGATACTGAGGAGAGAGACATGGAGAGAGGATTTTGGCTCATCCTAGCAAGGCTAGGGCAAGTGGCATCCATCTAAATGGCTAAGGACAGTCATGTGTCCTCATCTTGTAAAATGGCTTAGGTGGGCTTGGGCTTTGGAATTGAGAAAGAGAGAAAGAGAGGGAGAGACTCTCTCTTGGCTTGGCCCAAGGCCCGCCCACCTTGATGACATTTTGTTGTAATATAAGGATCTTATAGGGTTGAGGTTGGGCCCAAGGGTGGCCTATATGAATGGCCTCAAGTGGGGGGTACTTGAACATTAGAATTTCTTAATGAAAATTCATTTTTTTGGGAGATTTGACCAAGACAACTGTGGGGTGGGTCCCCCATGCTGGTCAAAGTCAAAGTAGGTACATGACATCGGGAGTTGGGTCAAAGTTGGGGTGTCACGTCATAATTTGCGCGTGCACGCTTTTCGGTGCACGATTATGTTTGATTTGACCTCATTTTGACAACTCATCATCAAAACTGACCGAGCCTAATTTCGTTGACTTTGTATTGACCATACGAATCCAATGCCACTGACCGGGGTGGTCGAATCGGAGTTCGTTTGCTAAATATTCAAAATCTGCGCACCGCGGCGTGCTAAAATGGTCAAAACACTTATAATTATCGCTAGACTTGGAATTGCGACGCAACTAGTTCTGATGCATTCGTATCGACTATACAAAGTCATAGGAACTGACAGAACTCAAATCAGAGTTCTCTAGGTCGATATTCAAAATCTCATTTTCGCGACATTCTACAAACAACGACCATATCCACCACATGACCTCGAAATTCAACAGAACGAGTTCCAACACAGTCGTATTGACTATACGAGGCCACAGTAACTGACAGAACTCAAATCGGAGTTCTCTAGCTCTATATTCTCGTCTAGGGTTGCCTCGTACCTTAGTATGGGTCATGGGTAGAAGTTCGGGTCACTTTTATTGGGCCCATTAGGGTTCCGGTGGCCCAATAAAAATCGGGATGTTACACCCAGTACTACTTCAGCCCGATCACGTTTAACTATGGAGTTTTACAAAATCTCATCACCAATTGAGCTGCAAGGAAACGTCCCCTGGGAAGGCGAAGCTAACATCTCATCACCAATTGATCGGCTATGGTCGTTAGAACAAAAGTGCACTTTTTATTGTAACGTCTCCTCAACCCAAGGAAACAATCTCGCGTCAAAGCGGAGCTAACATGGTCAGGCGGACCGTTACCGGGCTGCAGCCCAAGCACCCCAACCCGTCTCCGGTCCACCAGCGGGTTGTTGGTGGTCACAGCCTCCCTTTGATGAGGCAAACTCGATAGTCGATAGTCAAGCGCGCTGCACAGGGACTTCCCAGGAGAACGGTCTTTCACGCGGAGCCATGACATTGTCACGTTGGATCGGCTATGGTCGTTACAGATCCTCCAGTCATCTCTCCGATCACCTCTCCCACTCCGGCGATCAAGAACGGACAAGCTTTGCTTCTGGTTTGGAGCGTCGGTAACACCGTACCCACCTCCTCGAGAACGTGATCACAACCGCCTTCAGGCTTCATTTGTTTCGGCGGTGGGGGATCGATTCGGCGGGTGCAAACGGAGTGTTCGAAACGGAGGGGGGAGGTGGCTGCTCCAAACGGAACTTTTTGGGGCGTTTCTCAAGGCGGGCGGGTGGAGACGGAGCAAACGCCGCCTGAGATTCATTTGTTTACCCGCCTTCCGGTGGCGTTTACCCAAAACGGAGCACCGAAACGCCCAAACAAATAGAGCCTCAATAGAAAAAAGATTTCCGCCACACCCGGACATCTGGGGGGTGATTTCAGAAGTAGTCTGAATTCTTCTTGGTAGCTATACAGTCTGAATTCGGTCGCGTTGACCTTGTCTGGGCCGAATAGTCAACAGTGGCAGCCAAGCATTAATGTTTGATTTCTTTTATTTTTGAGGTACGACCCTGTCTGCAAGATACAAGATACACAAGAATCTCAAATCTAGAAACTACAAATTGTCATGTGTATGGGTTTCCCCTAGCAATGGAGAACGATCTTCACAGTTTTTTTGGTGGCTATACAGTTGCTACGGTGCTGCACAACCAAGTTTATGCAGTGTCGCGGTCACTCAAAATTTATACGGCTTTGTCGTTGCTCTAAATTTTTACAGCGCTGTCGCTCCAAATTTTTACGGTGCCACCAATCCAAGATCATACGGCGCTGCCGTCGCTCCAAGCTCCTACGGCGCCACCATCACTCCAAGCTCATACGACTTCACTGTCGTTCCAGCATCACGGCTTCATGCTCATACGGTGCCTCCAACGCTCCAAGTTTATACAACACCGCCTCTCCAAACTCATACGACGCTACCACTCCAAGTTCACACGGTGCCGCCGTTGCTCAAAGTTCATACGACGTCGTCGTCGCTCCAAGCTCATACAATGCCACTAGGACCGCCACTCCAAGCTCATACAATGCCATCAGGACAGGCACTCCAAGTTCATACGGCGCCGCCACCACCCAAGGTTCATAAGGCACCACCGTCGCTCCAAACTCCTATGGTGGCACCGATGCTCCAAGCTCATACAGCACCGCCACTCCAAGTTCAATGGCCAATTCTGATTTCACCAATGGTTTGCAAGAGTTGGCTTCAAAGCTTACTTCTTTTCAAATGGAAACCAATCAACATTTCGATTATTTAGATGATGTAATGCTCAAAATTAGTCAAGGCCTTCGGCGTGTTTCTCCACTTATTAATTTCCAAAAAGACGGGTTGGTACCAACATCCATGAAGACTTGCAATACCGGGCTTAAAACTGCTCATTCAAAGTCTTCTTCGAGTTTCACGAAGTCTTCTTCTGATTGTGCCAACTACGATGGTCCGTCTTAGGGCAAGCTCTTCCTTTCTGCCGCCACTTGTCCCGACTGCTACTTGTTGCTGAACACTACATCTTCAACAGCCGCCGGAGCCATTCCATCGCAAATTGCATTGTCAACTCCCACCAATCACTACTCATGGATCATGGAACGCACTTGGGTATATGACCCGGGTGGAATCAAACAATGTGGTGGAGACTTTTTTCATTCATCTTCCACATGCAACAACCTTTGTTTTTGATCCAGGAATATGTACCGTTTTGATAAATTCCGCAAAACTGCAGCCACCAATAACCAAAATTCACAGCGCAATCTTTGTTCTCGTATACATCTCGTGCGTCATTTGGGTTTTTGACTATAGTGGACTCAAACGACGAGGTCGTCGTTTAGACATGAAGGGCATGAATGTAATAGTTGTTTAGCCACGTGGCAAGCCTACAATAGCTACTGTACTTGTATGACTATAAATAAGCCTCTCCTATAATAGTTTAGGATTTCAAGGAATAAATGAAGAAGTTTTGTTTGTCCTTCTAGCTTAGAATAGGAGTAGTATAGCTTATTAGACCAATGAAGGCCCTGCCTTCTCCCCCTTTCGACGCTGATGATCGACACCGGCAATCTTGTAACGGCCCAGGCCATTACAGAGTCCAAGTTTAACGATACAACGAAGAGGTTTGTGATGTCGGCAAGAAGATGAATATGAGAAGCCTCGCCAACTTGAAGAAGGAGAAGCCTCGCAAAGCAACTTAAAACGGGAACACTAAAAAAACTTGTGATAGCGGAAAACGGGACACCAGGCGCAGGAACACTCAACCACACTGAGCCCAAGCAAGCCAAAACAACAAGAAGAGCAAGAGTCTTGTACTAATCAAAAAATCTCTTTACACAGCGAGATATACATGACGAGACATGATTATCAATGTATCTGATGGAGCAAGAAAAAATACAATCTAAGAAAAAAGCCGCGCGGCCTCAAAGAGAAACCGCCAGCTCTGTTGTTAACCGCTAAAGGAGTCCGCTGAAGCTGCGTGGTCCCAAGACCGCAACAAGCCGCGCGGACTACCGGTTATTCCAGTGCTGTTGAAGAACTCTAGCCGCTGAACTGCAGGCCGCTTGACCACGGGGTCGCCTAGCCACCAGAACATGCGGACTGTTGCCACCGAACTGAACAAGCCGCCCAGAGGCGGACAACTTATTTGAACAAGGAAGAACTTGCAGGAGATAAACCGTTTAGTCGCAAGCCGCGACCTGCTGAAAATCGCTGGTAGATATCTGCAGAGTCCGCACTTAGTCAGAACCAAACTCCTGGCTCTCCAGCGCTATCCGCACAACATGCACAACATAAACCGGTCAAACCTTTTTAAATCGCGCGGATAGAAAACACTAACCGCAACAACTTTCCGCGAACTGACTTACTATTCACTTGGTACTATTGATGTGACATGGGGGTCCTATTTATAGGAGCGGAGAGGAGTGTGATCACCGCCCTAGACGATAGGATAACTGCCCTGTCCTGTGCAAACAACAAGTGTATCCGCAAAAGCTGCGGATACACACCAGACCGCTGCGACTTAGCCAGGAGAGAGACCGCCAAGCTCAGCCAAACTAGAACACCAATCAGGCGGACTCAGCGAGTATCACCCCAGTCCGCCCACTTGCGGACAAGGCTCTAGACTGCTGAGAGTGAGCTCGCAGACAAGTCACACAAGACAGCTACTGTCGAGCTAGGTGAATGAAGAAACCAACCCGCGCAGGCCGCACTACCTCTGCACCGAAGCCGGCTTGGACTTGGTCCAAATCCAAACCAAGTCCACACCACCAGACATCTCTGGTGCAAACACAGCACCAGCGGATACAACACCAGTCTGCACAAGACCGACGAACTCCAGAGCCAGTTGCTCAACCCGGCAACTGAGCAGATAATCATCCTATCCGCCAGAAACATCTGTCAAGCCGCTACCCTCTATCCGCACAAGCTGCCAGGACAGTACGCCCAGACCTCCTAGATCACCCACTTCCACTTCAAAAAATTCAACAAACACTTGAGCATCCGGACGCAGAGTACCAAACCTGTCAATTTTTCACTCAATAACTATCAATTTAATCATTTGCATAAAAGAGCCCAGCTTTAATTAATGCAAAATAATAATAATAAGGTGTTATATTTGCAGATTCTCTTTGGCTATCTGTAGCCCCTCGTTATTCCTAGATCTCAGAATTATAATTGTACCCCAAAAGAATATTTGTAGGTCAAAAATTAAAATGAAATAAAATCAAGTAATTGAACTTGTTAGTTTATGGATTATATTGAGGCTCTATTTGTTTGAGTGGTGGCGGGTCGATCTGGCGGGTGGAAACGGAGTGTTCGAAACGGAGGGGGGAGGTGGCTGCTCCAAACGGAGCTTTTTGGGACGTTTCTCAAGACGGGCAGATGGAAACGAAGCAAATGCCGCCGGAGGTTCATTTGTTTACCCTCCTTCTGTCGGCGTTTGCCCAAAACGGAGCAGTGAAACGCGCAAACAAATAGAGCTTGAGTAAGTATATTCTTTTTCATGGATTAGAACATTCTAGATGAGAGTATTCAGACGACTATTTTGTTGAGGAATTTCATTGAGCACGCCAAGGCATAAATTGCATGTCTATATGCAGCGACAACCACTAACTGGGAATCAAAAATAAAAATTATAGAGGCTGGAGTTCATCAAAAAAACGGAGAGCGAGTAGGATTGCAGGTCTGCGGGTTGAGCCTGCTTTTATTGTAACGTCCCCTTTATTGTCCGTGGATCAACACCATTAGGCCTCCGGCGGACCGTTACCGGGCTGCACCCCAAGCACCCCAACCCCTCTCCCACCGCAGCGGGTTGTTGGTGGCCGCAGCCTCCCTTTGATGAGCGAACTCGACAGTTAAGCTGGGCCGTACGGGGACTTCCCAGGAGGTCACCCATCCTAGTACTATGGCGGCCTAATGGTGTTGATCCACGGACGACAAAGGAACTCCATAATTAAGCTGCAGCTCAATTGGTGATGAGAAGTGAAGGAACTCCATAGTTAAGTGTGCTTGGGCGAGAGTAGTACTGGGATGGGTGACCTCCTGGGAAGTCCCCGTACGACCCATCTTAATTGTCGAGTTCACTCATCAAAAGGAGGTTGCGGCCACCAACAACCCGCCTGCGGTGGGAGAGGGGTTGGGGTGCTTGGGCTGCAGCCCGGTAAAGATCCGCCGGAGGCCTAATGGTGTTGATCCACAGACGACAAAGGGGACGTTACAATAAAAGTGCACTTTTATGTAACGGCCCGGTTTAGAGCTCAGAGGCCCTACCGCACCGAACACCTGGGCCGGAGCAGCTTGTCTCGCCCCGAAGGCCCGTTACAGGGCTGCAGCCCAGGCACCCCAATGCCTCTCCCGCCTGTTTCTCAGCAAGGCGCGTTGTTTGCGCTAGGTATCGAACCTGCAACCCTTGATAACACTCTCTTCCACCAGAGCTCATCACCAACTGAGCTGATAAACAGGCCGGAGATGGGTTGGGGTGTCATGGGCTGCAGCCCTGTAACAACGCTTGGGGTCGACGAGCGTGTCGTGGGCCGGGTTGTTACAGCATGGTCCTCAAGGTCGCACATTGTCAGTGCTTGTCAGCTGGATTTGGCCCTAGATTCATCGATGGGCGATGTTATTTGGGCACAACTAGATTTGTCGATGTGCGATGTTATTAGGGCACAACTAGATGACAAGCATCATAATGCATAATCGTAAAGAGTTGGTGCACGTTTGAAATTTGCTAGGCCTGTAAATGGTTCAATTCGGTTTTAGGGGAAATCAAAATTGAACAGAATCGCCTAAAATTTACACATCTCAAACCAAAACCGAACCGAAATTTATCGGTTTGATTCACTTTTTAAACACTGTTCAGTTTTCCAACATACTAAATTAGATATACAAGCAAAACTTCAAAAGAGGTATTAAAATAATCTTTATTGAGATGATAAAAAAACTATGTCGAGGTCTAGGCGGGAGGATGGAATAGGGCAATGTTGAAACTGAAAACTCGGTCTCTGGTGGAGTTCACCCTTGGGGAAGGGGTGATCGCACACTTACTTCTCTCCTGCAAGCCAAACGACAAAAGAAAAGGAAACTGACCCAAGGGCTCGGCGTGGAGGTCCCACCACACACACATAAGATCTTAGAGCGCTTCCCCTTCTTCGTCAAAGGCCGAGCTAAGGCTACCTCAGAAATAGCTAGAAGACTAGGGAACAAGTGTGCATGCCTTTTGAGGTACCCCTTGGGTCCTATTTATAGATTTCTGAAAATGGCCTGCAAATAGCCAACCTCCACTGTTCCAAACAGCTATGTGCAGTCCAGGTTGGCCTGCCAACAGCATAACTCCGTTGTTCTGAAAGGCTATGAGCAGGCCAGCGAGGGCAAAATGGTAAAAAACATCATGGGTCATTGGGCGAGTCCCCCCCCTAAAGCCTCTACTCGCCTGGGGCGGCGAGTACGGGCCCGGCTGACCCTACTCGCCGGCTCCACCTGGCGAATGCAAGCCTTTTGGCTCTATTCGCCCCTGATGATTTCACCTCACCTGGGCGAAATGGGGTTAGCGAGCTCTGGCCCTTGGTCTGCTCGCCTGGGACTACGGCTGCATGATCCTATGGGTCGGCCTTTGAGAAATTGAGCCCGATGAATACTGAGTTCCGTTCGACGAACGCCGAGCTCCGTTCAACAAATGCCGAGCTCCGTTCGACGAACGCCGAGCTCCGTTCGACGAGCTGTGGACTGGGCGAGCTTCTCTCAATGCCAAGGCAGAACAACATTGTCTGGACTGACGGGTACTCCCCACTTCTACCCGTCTTCTGGCGAGTGCGGGTCCGACTGGCCCTACTCGCCTGTCAATAACCGGACTCGCATGAGCGAACTGGAGGCTATCGAGCTTTGACCCCCTTGGTGCTTGGCTGAGGCTTGAGAAAAGAGAGTCGGCCGGTCTGATTCCTGGCGATCCCACTCGCCGGATACGGGGTTGTACAGACAACACGGGTCACGAGGGTGAGGGGGCGAAGCACTCAAGAGGAGTGATTGATTGAGCTCATATTTTGAATTAAGTTAATTCATAGATCATAGGATCAGTCACAGACATGCAGGAAGAAGACTCGAATTGTAGTAGGATGATTGACTCCTCAGGTTCCTTGATCTCGCGCTAAAATAGTGCCTAGTAGCGTGACACGATGGAGTTTGTAGCGAGGTGTAGTGGCGACGTCGTCAGAAGGGCGAGCGGCTGAAGCAATGGGCCAGACTAGTCCGACGGAGTAGTGGAAGGCAAAAATGGCAGGATGGCCAACAAAATAGTGGTCGACAACATAAAGGGGTTTGGCGGGACCAGCGATGTGGCAGCGAACAACGACTGGAAGGATGCTGAAGAAACTATGGTCGACAAAAGGAATGGGCCCAGCAGGAATGGCGGTACAGTGCGTGGCAGCAACAACAATGCGGTCGAAGGAGCTGGCAGAGTAGTGACTGACAATAGAGGTAATAGTGTGGTCGGAGGAGGCAGAGCGGAAACCGATATAACAGGGGCTGACAGAGCAGAGGGCGGTGTGGCTGGATGGACCAACAAGGCAAGGGCCGGTGGCACAAATGTAGGTGTAGGTAAAGTCTGCTTTGTGAGGCGGCCGACGGGGGTTGTCAGAACTGGGCCCGACAGAGTAGTTATAGGTTGAGGAAGAGTGGTAATGCGAAGAAAGTGGCATCAAGGTAACCCTTTAGCGCACAGAGGCAGTCCGCCGCATCGACACCCAATGATTTGTTCATCCCACTGAATTGAGGAAATAATTAATTTAAAGAAAAACTAATTAAGAAATCAATTAGTTGGGGAACTGTGTTTATGGAGGAAAGAAAAATGCAGAAGAAAAGAAAATTTTATATATAAAAGAAAGGTGGAGAGAAAGAGTGGCGGACTCCAGATAAAATAAAATAAAAAGTCTATGGCATGTGGTTTGGACAACATGATGCAGAAGGGAGAGACCAGGCATGCAGGTAGGACGTGAGGCTTAATGAAATCGAGTAGCCTGGCTTGATGGATCGGGGGAGAGTGCAGCGTGGTGCTGGATAACAAGGGTCGAGATGAATGATTGAGACGGGCGAATTATCAGCATGTCCATTCAAAAAACTATAAAAAGGCTCACAAACCCTCATTTGAAGACAAGCAACTCCGGAGGCTAAAGGGAGCACTGAGTTTTTTCGGCGAGGATGTGAGACTTATATCGTTCCTTCGCCTGGAATTCGCCCCGTGTTGAGAACCAAGGTCCAGCGGGATTGGGTGTGTGTGGGACCGCATATTTGGGCTTCCCCATCGCATTCCAGGTCTGGGTGTTGACTCAGGTGGGCCCTCATGTGGCTGAATATCCCCTTCATCCCGTGGATGGATTAGTCCCACATCACCTACAGTGGGTGATCCTTGGTGTTTATGTACCCCCGTCCCCCCTTCCTACTACCTCGGGATTTTGGGAAGATGTGTGGTGACGAGTGATTTCAACATGATATCAGAGCCATCCTACTGCGGGGGTGTGTTAAGAACCAAGGTCCAGCGGGATTGGGTGTGTGTGGGACCACATATTTGGGCTTCCCCATCGCGTTCCAGGTCTGGGTGTTGACCCCGGTGTGCCCCCCGTGCGGCGGAGTATCCCCGCCATCCCGTGGATGGATTAGTCCCACATCGCCTGCAGTGGGTGGTCCTTGGTGTTTATGTACCCTCGTCCCCCCTTCCTACTATCTCGGGGTTTTGGGAAGATGTGTGGTGATGGGTGGTTTCAACATGGTATCAGAGCCATCCCGCTGCGGGGGTGTGTTGAGAACCAAGGTCCAGCGGGATTGGGTGTGTGTGAGACTGCATATTTGGGCTTCCTCATCGCGTTCCAGGTCTAGGTGTTGACCCCGGTGGGCCCCCCGTGTGGCAGAATATCTCCGCCATCCCGTGGATGGATTAGTCCCACATTGCCTGCAGCGGGTGGTCCTTGGTATTTATGTACCCCCGTCCCCCTTGTGTTGAGAACCAAGGTCCAGCGGGATTGGGTGTGTGTGAGACCGCATATTTGGGCTTCCCCATCGTGTTCCAGGTCTTGGTGTTGACCCCGGTGGGCCCCCCGTATGGCGGAATATCCCCGCCATCCCGTGGATGGATTAGTCCCACATTGCCTGCATCGGGTGGTCCTTGGTGTTTATGTACCCCCGTCCCCCCTTCCTACTACCCCGGGGTTTTGAGAAGATGTGTGGTGACGGGTAGTTTCAACATGGTATCAGAGCCATCCTGCTGCGGGGGTGTGTTGAGAACCAAGGTCCAGTGGTATTGGGTATATGCGGGATCGCATATTTGGGCTTCCCCATCGCGTTCCAGGTCTGGGTGTTGACCACGATGGGCCCCCCGTGTGGCGGAATATCCTCGCCATCCCGTGGATGGATTAGTCCCACATTGCCTGCAATGAGTGGTCCTTGGTGTTTATGTACCCCCGTCCCCCCTTCCTATCACCTCGGGGTTTTGGGAAGATGTGTGGTGACGGGTGGTTTCAACACCCCGCTCGCTCTCTAGGCCGCTCCACGCTCAACGCTCAACGCACAATGCTCGATGTCAAGGCCTAGCGCAAGGGAATACACCAGAAGAACACTTGTCAGGACGCTCGCCTCCAAGCTCCGTGGACTCCAACCCCCAAGGATTTAGCCAAATTTCCGCTCTAGAGGAAGTCGAAGCGGAACACTCCAATGGACGCTCTCGTCGGAGCATCGTTAACATAGATTACTTTCCTGGTCTCCATGTACTTAATTTAAGACCCCCCCATCAACCCAACCTTTGTCTGGGTCGGGCCGAACGGGATCTTACCTGCCCAAGACGCCCACCCAGCGCTCCCCAAGTGGCAACGACCCACTCTCCTAAGCACTAGTTGGTCATCTTGCTCGACTTGAATCACAACATTCACATCATATCACAGAATATGCGGAAGCATCAACAGGAAGCCGCAAATATATATATATATATATATATATATATATATATATATATATATATATATATATATATATATATATATATATATATAAAGAGAGTAAACTAAGGTCGTAGTCACTGTTTAATACATCTAGCCCGTATGCTGCAAAAGTACTACCACTACCAACTTCTCACACTCTCAAGTCTACTCGCTAGTACTCACGTCTCGAAAGTCTGAAGATGACAGGGCTGTCTCTGTTCGGGTCGTACTATCAGCTGACATATCTTCCTGCGACAGTTGGGTATCACAGTGTTCCGTCTACTGTGAATGATTATTAAAATAACTGTTAGTCACAGAGGTAGGTGGAAACACATCTCCTCCTCAGATCAATATCTAGGGACGAGCTCACACACCCAACAAAAGTAAATAGCTGAAGATGTGTGGTGACGGGTGGTTTCAACACCCCGCTCGCTCTCTAGGCCGCTCCACGCTCAACGCTCAACGCACAATGCTCGATGTCAAGGCCTAGCGCAAGAGAATACACCAGAAGAACACTTGCCAGGACGCTCGCCTCCAAGCTCCGTGGACTCCAACCCCCAAGGATTTAGCCAAATTTCCGCTCTAGAGGAAGTCGAAGAGGAACACTCCAATGGACGCTCTCGTCGGAGCATCGTTAACATAGATTACTTTCCTGGTCTCCATGTACTTAATTTAAGACCCCCCCATCAACCCAACCTTTGCCTGGGTCGGGCCGAACGGGATCTTACCTGCCCAAGACGCCCACCCAGCGCTCCCCAAGTGGCAACGACCCACTCTCCTAAGCACTAGTTGGTCATCTTGCTCGACTTGAATCACAACATTCACATCATATTACAGAATATGCGGAAGCATCAACAGGAAGCCGCAAATATATATATATATATATATATATATATATATATATATATATATATATATATATATATATATATATATATATATATATATATATATATATATATATATATATATATATATATATATATATATATATATTTAAAGAGAGTAAACTAAGGTCGTAGTCACTGTTTAATACATCTAGCCCGTATGCTGCAAAAGTACTACCACTACCAACTTCTCACACTCTCAAGTCTACTCGCTAGTACTCACGTCTCGAAAGTCTGAAGATGACAGGGGTGTCTCTGTTCGGGTCGTACTATCAGCTGACATATCTTCCTGCGACAGTTGGGTATCACAGTGTTCCGTCTACTGTGAATGGTTATTAAAATAACTGTTAGTCACAGAGGTAGGTGGAAACACATCTCCTCCTCAGATCAATATCTAGGGACGAGCTCACACACCCAATAAAAGTAAATAGCTGAAGTACGAGATGATTAGTACAACATTTCATATATAAGCTATGATCAACTATCAAATAAAAGTGCAACATAGTATAACTGGAATAACAACAGTATTATATGTCAGTTATAATAAATGCTCCACTAGCTATCAACACGATAGGTATTCACAACATATATTCACACTACAGGTATTCAAACTTGTCAACACTCTGCAAACATTCAAAGTTGCACACATACCCTATGCCGACATAGTATGGATCGCTTCTATTCAAGCAGTATAATGAGCCTCGCGGACATCACCAATGTGGCCGTCGGTGACAGTATCCAGTCCTACCACTTCTGGCGGTGGTCGCACCGCACTACCCAGTCTCCAACGTACAACCCCGTGTACTCTTGGATGTGAGCGATATCCGACGATTTTGCATTTTGGCCGATCAGCGAAGGAAACCCAACGGGGAAAGATATAACAGGTGGTCACCCGTAGTACCCATCTCCTTACTGCCTTGAGTTGTTGAACTTCCCGCACCGGTACAAACGGTCTGCGAAAGTGACTGACCCACCATGGTTTACCGTAAGAAATTTACAATCAATCCATTTTAATCAATTATGCTGACACACACCGAGTCTGTGGAGATCTGCCTTACTATACTTCAAATAATTCGGGCAAACAACATTCAGTTCGGCTTTCGACAAGTAGCGTGAGAGCACTTTATTTGAGATAATTTTGGAGGAATATCTCAACTCCTGTTATCCCAACTAAGGCTCAACCTAACAAATAACTACTCATTAAAGTAGGACCCGTGCTTAAAATAGTAAATTGCAGGAATAAAAGTGTGTTGATAAAAGCTGCTGGGAATATAAGCTACAAAATTGAAATGCTGAAATGAAATATGACTAGCATAAAACTAGAGTAGTACTGAACTGAAAGTAAGTATTAAAAAGAACTAGACTAGTACGAAACTGAAATAGTACTTAAAAAAATGAACTAAACTGAAAGAAAATAAGCAGGACCAATACGAGACAGGAAGGAGTGCTTAAAAGAAATGAACTGAACTGAAAGTAAATAAACAGGACCAGTACGAGACCAGAGTATTGAGAAGAAAGTACTGAACTAAAATAAATAAAGAAACCGGACCAATGCATGATTGAAATAAATTATAAAGAAAATGGTTAGTAGTCCAATCACTCTATTCATGAGGCTTCAGTTTTATCTCTGTTCATAGGAAGCAAGTTCAGTTCCATCTCCGTTCACAGGAGGCAAGTTCAGTTTCATCTCCATTCTCAAGAGTCAAGTTCAGTTCCATCTCCGTTCTCATAAGGCAATTCAGTTCCATTTCAATTTTTAGGAAGTTTTTTTTTGTGTTTCACCCATTATTAAGATTCGATAAAAATTTAGTTGCGTCTTTCAATCATGGCTTGATCAGATCGGGAAGCTTATTATGAGTTACACCTTTATTATTCATCTGAGAATAAATATCAACACATTTTCTTGCGTCAGATCTAATCCGAGTATCTCGTTAGAGAGCACGTTATTTCTCGAATTTCAACCTCGAAATTTATTTCCAACACAAGAGGAAAAATTTTTGCCAGAAACGAGGTTGGGCAAAATTCTACTAAAACTCGTATTTTCATCTTATGAGTCCACAAGAAATACCAGAGAGTTATTTTAAAAACGAGGCGCTCGGTGATTTTGCAAAAACTTCGAAACACTCAGAACTTGAAATCTTGTCTCGATAACTCTCGTCGATTAATCAATTGAACTTAATATTTAATTGAGAAAGTGACCGCGTGCTCCGATTTTTATTTTCGAAAAATTTTGAGCGTATCAATTTCCGAGCACGACCTTAGGCTCCAAAAAATTAGAAAATCTTCAATTTTCATCACAAGGTTCTCAAATTTTAACACAACATTTAAGAGAGCCTAAAAAGAGCATAGTAAATTTTTAAAAATTTTCTGAGGAATTTTGGGTCTCTAAATTGACCAATTAATTCTTATTTACGATTTTGAGATATCAAATCATTTTATAAAATTTCCCAAAAAAAATGGAAATTGCACTCATCAAGGAAAACAAGTTTTATGTTTAAAACGTTTCTCTCATGAGCCCATATTTTTCTTAAAAAAAATTCAAAGCCTTGGTTTACTGTTTGGTCTGCATATAACTAGATCAAGAGAGAATCTACAGCTGAGATCGAGCTGAATAGAGCGCTTTATTCCTTTGTCCCCACAGCGGATCAGGCGCAGATCCGTTGTGGTTGTACAGAAAACCATGCAGCACACAATTTAATCGGATCTGGACTGTCCGATCTTCATCAAGAATATCGGACGGTGGCTGCTGCTCGTCGACGGTGATAATGGTTACGGCCTCTGTCATCGTTTGCCGGTGGCCGGATCACTTCGGCGCCACCCCTGGTCAGCTCGCCTGGGTCGACGATCAACTGGGCGGTGGTCCGCCGGCCCGCCACCGCCAGCCATCGCTAGATTTCTTCAACCCGAAAGCGGGGTAGCGTGGCTACTCTGCTCCCGGCGATGCCTCGCCGCCCTGCCTCTCTAGTGGCACATTGACCACAATACCACCCCCAAATAGCGCGTCGGGGGTCGAGTTCCTCTTCGGCGGTGGTCCGATGGCGTAGCGCAGCCGGCCGTCGTAGAAACAGAGAATAAAAATATTCTTTTTACAGGTGCTGCCAGAATCACATTTTTTTGGCGGTACCATCGCCCTCCACCCCCAAGGGTGGTCTCCTCTGACGGTGTAGCAACACCCCAGGGCCACTCCCATCGTCGAGCGACGCTCCTCCTACAAGGCCAAATCTCGAGCCTAAAGCTTGACTCGGGTAGCGGCGACGACGCTCCGACGGCCAGAGGGAACATGCAAGAAGTCCAGAATATGAGGAGGGGGGGAGAAGTTTCACCTGTGCTAGGTGGGCTTGGGATGAACTTAGTCGGTAGGCCATGAAGATGGCGGAGGAGGAGGGGCTCGAGTTTGGGTTTTCCAGCGAACTCGGGTTCCGGTGACGGTGGGGGAAGCTCGATTGAGTTGAGTGAGCATATATAGGTGGTGGGGATCTATATATAGGCAAGGAGGGGATTGGGTTTGGGCTTATACCCGATGTGGGATAAATCCCCATAGGATGAGATATCCTCCTCGATTCCATCTGACTAGGGTGCGTGGCTGCCATCTGAGGGCTTAGTACAAGCCACATGGAAGCATCCTAAGGGAGGAGTTGGTGGATTGGGCACATGTGGGCTTTAGGCTTAAGAAAGAGAGGAAGAGAAGGAGTGGTGGGCTTCCTCCGTGGCCCATTTCCCATCATACTTGATGGCTGGTTTGGTGGCCCAAGGAGTGAGGGTAGTAAAACCCTAAACAACCATGAAGGGTAGATGTACACCTCATTTGAGAAAAATTCCAAAAATGGACTTTTATGGGGTTTGATTAAAGTCAACCAAAGGGTGGGTTCCCTATGCTTGTCAAAGTCAAAGTAGGTCCAAGTCATCAGGGGATGGGTCAAAGTTGGGGTATTATGCTACAATTGGTGTGTGCACGCATTTCGGTGCACGACTGTGCTCGAATTGACCACCCGTCGTCGAAACTGACCGGGGCAAACTCTGTTGACTTCGTATTGACCATATGAGTCTAAAGCCACTGATAAGGATACAATCAGAGTTCGTTTGCTTAAAATCCAAATTGCGCATCGCAGCGCACTAAAATGGTCAACATGCTCATATTCGTCGTTAGATTTCAAATTGCGACGCAACGAGTTCCAATGCGTTTGTATCTATCATACAAAGACATAAGAACTGACATAACTCATATTGAAGTTCTCCAGCTCGATATCCCAGTCTAGGGTCATCTCCTAACTCGTTATGTGCCACAGGTAGAGGTTCAGATCACTTTTATTGGGCCCCATTAGGGTTCTAGTGACCCAATAAAAGTCGGGATGTTACACTTAAAGCTTGTAACAGAGAGGCAACTTGTCACACTCCGAAGAGATTTTCAGTGCTTGTAACCTCGAACTATATAGTGAATTTTGGCCCGACACAGATCCGGCTAGGTGGTTTTTCGCCTTTCCCAAGTTTTTCACGGTAAAAAAACATGTCATTGTTGTTGTTTTTCATTAACTGTTTGTGCGTCTGGTCCAACTCCGAGCTAAGGCTGTCTGATTCTCTGGACCAGGGGAAAATCAGGTGACCCGCAACAGAACTAATCCGATCGGTTTGTTCTGAAATTCGATTCGATTGGCTCGGGTGGGCCTGTTTCGATATTTTATGCACACCCCTAGTATTCACTGAGAAAGACTATCATACCCAAAATGATTTCTTACACTAACTAGTGACATTAGGTAATACACTTAAAATGACTACAGTAGAACTTTTATTCCACGTGCATAATTACCCAACTGGTTATCTATCTTATATTAAAAGGGAAAACATTCTTTGGTTAAACATTCACTTTCTCATTTTACCCATCTTTATTTAAAAAATATTAGTTTTTAAAATTTGTGATTTTTTTCTCTTATTTTTTAAAAATGCGCTCTTGTATATACATCATCTTCTACCTACAATAAAAAAACGTGTTCTCGCCGCCGCTAGTAAACCCCCGTGCACACCATAAAAATGAGCAATGTTGAAACCGAAAAACAGTCTCTAATGGAGTTCACCCTTGGGGAAGGGGTGGTCGCGCGCTTACTTCGCTCCTGCATCAGAATAACAAAGGAAAACAAGAAAGGACCAACCCAAGGGCTCGACGGGGAGGACCCACCACACACCCGGAAGACTTGAGAGCACTTCCCCTCCTTAGCCACAGGCCGAGCTAAGGCTACCTGAGAAAGAGCTGAAAGACTAAGGAATCAAAGAGTATCCAAGCGTCCCTTCTGAGGTGCCCCTTGGGTCTTATTTATAGAATTCTGAAAACGGTGTGCAAATAGCCAACCTCCGCAGTTTTGAACAGCTATGTGCAGTCCAACTTGGTCTGCTAATAGCGTAACTCTGCTGTTCCAACAGGCTATTCACAACCATGGGAGGGCATCCTGGTAATTTCACCTCGGGGCTTCTACTGGGCCCCATCCAGGGATAGGGAGGTCAGCTCGCCACTACTCTCTTCCTGCGAGAGGCGGGTGCGACCTGGCTCTAGCGGCTCGCCTACTCTTCTTGGGCGAGCGCGAGCCGGGCTACCGCAACCCGCCAATCCTCTGCCAAGGAGGACAGGCGGCCAGGTCGCGTATAGGGGAGCGGGCTGGCGGCCACTGTGACCATTAGAGCGGCTCGCAGATCTGGGATCGTCGAACCCATCCGTGAATACCGGTTCGACGAATGACGACCCCAACTCCGGTCGACGAATCTCTGAGCAAGCGAGAGGGATGAAGGGTTCAGCTCGCTTGACCTGAACTGGAGCGGGCTAGCCTCCTGCCGCATGCCTGCATGCTGTTCTGGTGCGGGTCGGGCGACCTGGTTCGCTCGCCTGGCTTGGCGGGGCCCGCTCAACGAACACGGGGTTGTACACAATCCCCGCTCTTTTTCAGCTTGATCAAGCTCGGAAAGAATCATCCAACCCGCGTGTTCGACGAGTGTTATGCTGAGCTGACATGGAATCTTCTGGTGGGTCCCACTACCCGGTTTTCGCAACGGTCCTCCTCCGCCTGAGGCAGGACCTCCTCGATCCTCACTTCCTGACGCCCTTGCTGCTGCTGCTCCCTGTTCCTTCTCATTTCGAGGAACTCCGGGCACGTGGCTGTGACGTGCCCTTCCTCCTGATGGAAGTCGCAGTAAGGCAACTCCACCCTAACCTCTCTCCTCCTTCTCCTTACTACTCTCCTCCTTTCCCCCATGGCTATGGCCATAGCCTCTTCTTGATCGGGGAGTCGAGACCTCTGGGCCTGCCTCCAACCCGGGGGCGGAATTGATCTTGCCCTCCCCGGTGGTGGTCCCTTCCTTGGTACCCTCTCTGCGGCCGCTGACCTTGCCATTCGGGCCTCCAGCCTAGCCGACGGTCGGGCTCTTGACGCCCCCACCTGGGCTGTTGCTGCCCCTGGAGTTGCCTCTGCTCCCTCTGCCGGGGCTTCCCTCTCCTCTCCTCTTGTCCTCTTCTTCCTCTTGGCTCCTTCTCTTCCTCCGTGGCCCACCTGGCCAGCTTTCGAGCGAATTCCGAATTTTACGCCTCCCTGTCAACTTCTCTCGCCGCCCTCTCCATCAGCTCCTCGTAGGAGATGGGGGTATTCTCTTCAAATCCATCCTAAAGAAACCCTGCTGCAGGCCCAGGGTGAAAGCCATCATCAGACTATGGCCCGACATCTTCTGGACCTGGGTGACCTCCTCCTGGAACCGATCCACGTAGCTCCCCAATGTCTCATTCACTCCCTGCTTGATGTGGAATAGGGTCTCTGACTCCTTCTTCCTCCTCTTTGAGGTAGTGAACCTCAGCACGAACCCCCGGCGCAGGTCCTCGAAACAGTAGATGGAGCTGGCCGGCAGCTGATGGAACCACTCCCTTGCCTTCTCCTTGAGGGTGATGGTGAAGAGTCGACACTTGAACCCATCTGACATCTTCCGGATCGAGACCGCGTCCTCAAACCACTGGACGTGTTGGACCGGGTCTCCCTTCCCAGTGTAGTAGGACATCTCAGGCTCCCTGAACCCCTCTGGAACTGGTGCTGAAGAGACCAACTCACTGAAGGGGCTGCCTCCCCCTACCGGGCGAGCTGGCGTGTCTCGCGGGCTCAGATCGCCAAACCGACCTCTGCCTGCCGAGCCGGGGAAGAGCACTCGCCCGGGGAGCTCGCACCCTCGGCCCTCCTCGGCCACTTCCTTCCCAGCTCGCCTGTCGGGAGCGTCCTCTCCTAGAGAGGGGGCGGCTGCGATCTGGACGGCTGGAGTCGAGCACTCGGCTCGCTTGCCAAGTGCGAACTTAACGATGCTCAACATCTCGTTCCTGAAATCTTCAAACATCCCAACCGTGACCAGAGGTGGGGGGGGGGGGGGGGGGGCGAGTCCAACCTACCAGATCCCTGCCCTCCCGTCATCGAGCTCGCTGAAGCTTTTCTGCACTGACCACGCTCCACGCTCACCACACCAAAATGTTGAAACCGAAAAATGGTCTCTTATGGAGTTCACCCTTGGGGAAGGGGTGGTCGCGCGCCTACTTCGCTCCTGCAAGCAGAATAACAAAGGAAAACATGAAAGGACCGACCCAAGGGCTCGGTGGGGAGGACCCACCACACACCTGAAAGACTTGAGAGCACTTCCCCTCCTTAGCCACAGGCCGAGCTAAGGCTACCTCAGAAAGAGCTAAAAGACTAAGGAATCAAAGAGTATCCAAGCGTCCCTTCTGAGGTGCCCTTTGGGTCTTATTTATAGAATTCTGAAAACGGCCTGCAAATAGCCAACCTCCGCAGTTTTGAACAGCTATGTGTAACCCAATTTGGTCTGCTAATAGCGTAACTCCGTTGTTCCAACAGGCTATTCGCACCCATGGGAGGGCATCCTGGTAATTTCACCTCGGGGCTTCTACTGGGCCCCATCCAGGGATAGGGAGGTCAGCTCTCCACTACTCTCTTCCCGCGAGAGGCGGGTGCGACCCGGCTCTAGCGGCTCGCCTACTCTTCTAGGGCGAGCGCGAGCCGTGCCACCGCGACCCCCCAATCCTCTACCGAGGCAGACAAGCGGCCAGGTCGCGTATAGGGGAGCGGGCTGGCGGCCACTGTGACCATTAGAGCGGCTCGCAGATCTGGGCTCGTCGAACCCATCCGCAAATACCGGTTCGACGAATGGCGACCCCAACTTCGGTCGACGAATCTCTGAGCAAGCGAGAGGGATGAAGGGGTCAGCTCGCAGGGCTCGCTCACCTGACCTGAGCGGGAGCGTGCTAGCCTCCTGCCGCATGCCTGCATGCTGTTCTGGTGCGGGCCGGGCGACTAGTTCACCCCGAGGATACAACGGTAAAAGCATCGCCAACAGGGGGCCAAGGATGGGGGGAGCCAAACCCCTCATCTCCCCAGGCACCCGAGACGGGCAGGGGAGAACCCGGCCCCAGGGCGGTCTCCCCCCCAGCCAAGCCGCGAGGCGGGGCGAGAACCCGACCTCGGGCCGGTCTCGCCCCCGCCAAACCTACGAGGCGGGGCGGGAGCCCGGCCCCGGGCCGGTCTCGCCTCCGCCAACCCGCGAGGCGGGGCGAGAGTATAACACTCGGGGGTTTGCGAGCAGCGGAGTGTCATCGCACCAGGACAATGTCGTGGTTGGGATAATGACGTGTGGGGCACATGCTCCCCAGTGCACTATTGCAGTGAAGGTACTATCGCGGTTGGTCGTAGGGGCGAAGACCCGTGCCTGCCATTCATTATTTTAAAATTATAATTAACATAGGATATTTATACAATCACTATGCATGGAGTCTAATGGTCGGGGCCTCGTTATGGCTTGAACACAGCCACCAGACCATTTGTCAAACCTAACATATTATTGCAATTATTCTGTTAGCATCTAGGCATTAAAATTTCTAGTACGTAAAAGATAACTATTGAGTTATTTTTCACCCACCTCGACTGCTGAAACCAAAAACGACTTCTGTGGAGTTCGGAGTCCCTAGAAAGGGGTGACCTCGCACCTACTACACTCAGAAGAACGTCACGGACCGAAGGATCAAGAAGCTAGAAATTACCCTCGGCTCTAGCACGGAGGTCCCACCTCACACCCGGAAGACCTTTGAAGTCTTCCCCTCCCTAGCCAATGCAGAGCTTGGGTGCCTTGAAGGATGAAGAGAGAGTGAAGAAGTGATGCTCCCGAAGGCACTCCTAAGGGTCTATTTATAGATTTTCCAACCCCATGGAGCAAAATACCAGAAATACCCCCGGGGCCAAAAAGCTTTGGGTCAATAGAAAACAGCCACGCCGGGGGGCAAGGAGGTAATTTCACCTCGAGGGTACAACGGTAAAAGCATCGCCAACAGGGGGCCAAGGATGGGGGGAGTCAAACCCCTCATCTCCCCAGGCACCCGAGACGGGCAGGGGGAGAACCCGGCCTCGGGCCGGTCTCCCCCCCAGCCAAGCCGCGAGGCGGGGCGAGAACCCGGCCTCGGGCCGGTCTCGCCCCCGCCAACCTACGAGGCGGGGCGGGAGCCCGGCCCCGGGCCAGTCTCGCCCCCGCCAACCTGCGAGGCAGGGCGGGAGCCCGGCCCGAGGCGGGGCGGGAGCCCGGCCTCGTGCCGGTCTCGCCCCCGCCAACCCGCGAGGCGTGGCGAGAGCCCGGCCCCCTGGCCGATCTCGCCCCCGCCAACCCGCGAGGCGGGGCGAGAGCCCGGCCCCGGGCCGGTCTCGCTCCTGCCAACCTACGAGGCGGGGCGAGAGCTCGGCCCCATGTCAGTCTCGCCCCCGCCAACCTGCGAGGCGGGGCGAGAGCCCGGCCCGGGCCGGTCTCGCCCCCGCCAACCCGCTCCCCCCAAAAAAAGGGGCCACACGGGGGGGGAGGCAGATTTTTCTTCCCCCTACTAGTATATTCCGATGGCTAGGCCTAAATTGGCCACCAAGAGCTCAAACCACTCCAAAAGCTTAAAACCAAAAACCTGTGAATACGAGGTTGTACATAATCCATGCTCTTTTCGAGGTTGGCACAAGCTCGGAAAGAAACGTCCAACCCAACGTATTCGCTGAGTGTAATTTTCTTGCGCGCCTCTCAGGGGAGTCAACCTGTCATACCAGATGATGGGAGCCTGGGTGACGAGACCCCTCCGGGTAAAAAATACTTCACCCCCCGGAGGGGTTAACCTATCATGCCAGCTATGGGTGCCTGGGTGGCGAGACCCCCTCCGGGTAAGAAACACTTCACCCCCCGAGGGGTCAACCTGCCATGCCAGCTATGGGAGCCTGGGTGGCGAGACCCCCTCCGGGTAAAAAACACTTCACCCCCCCGGAGGGGTCAACCTGTCATGTCAGCTATGGGAGCCTGGGTGGCGAGACCCCCTCCGGGTAAAAACACTTCACCCACCGGAGGGGTCAACCTGCCATGCTAGCTATGGGAGCCTGGGTGGCGAGACACCCTCCGGGTAAAAAATACTTCACCCCCCGGAGTGGTTAAAATGCCATGCCAGCCATGATATCCTGGGTGGCGAGACCCCCTCCGGGTAAAAAATACTTCACCCCCCCCCGGAGGGGTCAACCTGCTATGCCAGCTATGGGAGCCTGGGTGGCGAGACCCCCTCCGGGTAAAAAACTCTTCAACCCCTAGAGGGGTTAACCTGTCATTCCAGCTATGGGAGCCTGGGTGGCGAGACCTCCTCCGGGTAAAAAACACTTCACCCCTCAGAGGGGTCAACCTGTCATGCTAGTTATGGGAGCCTGAGTGGCGAGACCCCCTCCGGGTAAAAAACACTTCACCCCCCGGAGGGGTCAACCTGTCATGCCAGCTATGGGAGCCTGAGTGGCGAGACCCCCTCCGGGTAAAAAACACTTCACCCCCCGGAGGGGTCAACCTGCCATGCCAGCTATGGGAGCCTAGGTGGCGAGACCCCCTCCGGGTAAAAAATACTTCACCCCCCGGAGGGGTCAACCTGTCATGCCAGCTATGGGAGCCTTGGTGGCGAGACCCCCTCCGGGTAAAAAATACTTCACCCCCCGGAGGGGTCAACCTGTCATGCCAGCTATGGGAGCCTTGGTGGCGAGACCCCCTCCGGGTAAAAAACACTTCACCCCCCCGGAGGGGTCAACCTGGCATGCCAGCTATGGGAGCCTGGGTGGCGAGACCCCCTCTGAGTAAAAAACACTTCACCCCCCGGAGGGGTCAACCTGTCATGCCAGCTATGGGAGCCTGGGTGGCGAGACCCCCTCCGGGTAAAAACACTTCACCCCCCCCCCCCCCCCCGGAGGGGTCAACTTGGCATGCCAGCTATGGGAGCCTGGGTGGCGAGACCCCCTCCGGGTAAAAAACACTTCACCCCCGGAGGGGTCAACCTATCATGCCAGCTATGGGAGCCTGGGTGGCAAGACCCCCTCCAGGTAAAAAACACTTCACCCCCCGGAGGGGTCAACCTGTCATGCCGGCTATGGGAGCCTGGGTGGCGAGACCCCTCTGGGTAAAAAAGACTTCATCCCTCGGAGGGGTCAACCTGCCATGCCAGCTATGGGAGCCTGGGTGGCGAGACCCCCCCCCCCCCCCCCCCCCCCCGTAAAAAAAACTTCACCCCCCGGAGGGGTCAACCTGCCATGCCAACTATGGGAGCTTAGGTGGCAAGACCCCCTCGGGTAAAAAAACACTTCACCCCCTCCCCCCAGTAAAAAACACTTCACCCCCCGGAGGGGTCAACCTGCCATGCCAGCTATGGGAGCCTGGGTGGAGAGACACCCTCCGGGTAAAAAACACTTCACCCCCCGGAGGGGTCAACCTGCCATGCCAGCTATGGGAGCCTGGGTGGCGAGACCCCCTCCGGGTAAAAAACACTTCACCCCCCGGAGGGGTCAACCTGTCATGCCAGCTATGAGAGTCTGGGTGGCGAGACCCCCTCCGGGTAAAAAATACTTCACCCCACGGAGGGGTCAACCTGGCATGCCAGCTATGGGAGCCTGGGTGGAGAGACCCCCTCTGGGTAAAAAACACTTCACCCCCCGGAGGGGTCAACCTGCCATGCCAGCTATGGGAGCCTGGGTGGCGAGACCCCCTCCGGGTAAAAAACACTTTACCCTCCGGAGTGGTCAACCTGCCATGCCAGCTATGGGAGCCTGGGTGGCGAGACCCCATCCGAGTAAAAAAACACTTCACCCCCCGCCCCCCCCCCCCCCCCCGGAGGGGTCAACCTGCCATGCCAGCTATGGGAGCCTAGGTCGCGAGACCCCCTCTGGGTAAAAAACACTTCACCCTCCGGAGGGGTCAACCTGCCATGCCAGCTATGGGAGCCTGGGTGACGAGACCCCCTCCGGGTAAAAAAACACTTCACCCCCCGAAGGGGTCAACCTGCCATGCCAGCTATGGGAGCCTGGGTGGCGAGACCCCCTCCGGGTAAAAAATACTTCACCCCCCCCCCCCCCCCCGGAGGGGTCAACCTGCCATGCCAGCTATGGGAGCCTGGGTGGCGAGACCCCCTCCGGGTAAAAAATACTTCACCCCCCGGAGGGGTCAACCTGCCATGCCAGCTGTGGGAGCCTGGGTGGTGAGACCCCCTCCGGGTAAAAAACACTTCACCCCCCCGGAGGGGTCAACCTATCCTGGCAGCTATGGGAGCCTGGGTGGCGAGAACCCCTCCGGGTAAAAAATACTTCACCCCCTGGAGGGGTTAACCCGCCATGCCAGCTATGGGAGCCTGTGTGGCGAGACCCCCTCCGGGTAAAAAATTCTTCACCCCCCGGAGGGGTCAACCTACCATGTCAGCTATGGGAGCCTGGGTGGCGAGACCCCCTCAGGTTAAAAAATACTTCACCCCCCCCCCCCCCCCCACCCGGAGGGGTCAACCTGCCATACCAGCTATGGGAGCCTGGGTGGCGAGCCCCCTCCGGGTAAAAAACACTTCACCCCCCGGAGGGGTCAACCTGTCATGCCAGCTATGGGAGCCTGGGTGGCGAGACCCCCTCCGGGTAAAAAACACTAGACATCTACGAGAGGTACGCCTGCCCTGCCAGCTAATGAGAGCCTGACAGCGGGACCGTTGTCACAACCCGCATTTTCCCAGCATTTAAAATACTATCAGAGTAGCGGAACTACGCATTGTGATGCCACGTCACGTAGGGGACATCTACTGACGTTAAGGCAACTCATCATCTCTCGCAACTTATAGAAATCATTTTTTTAAACTCAATGTGATCCAAATATAATTTATGCACAATATGTAAAGTCGTGTCCCTCGGCTAGGTGGATCAACTAGTCCACGATTTGAAAATATAGTTTTACGGAGTGGAAAAATACTTTATTTATTCATTTGGTGACCTAAATGCTCGTGAAGACCAAGTGAGGTGCACCATGCAGTATCAGACGTCTAAATTTACTGTACATAAAAGTAGATTTATCATGCGCAGAAAGTAATGAGATTAACATTTCAAATCATGGTATGCAATGCTCCAACTGCCTTAGCATATCTAAGCAAGGGGCTCCCAAGCTAACCCATAACTAATCATTTCAGAACAAGTGTCCAAAAGTAAACAAAGAGTAACATCAGCAAAGTAGCAGAAAGTCTAACAAAGCGGCACCATGGGCATCAACACCTGACACGAACCCACGGGTCGGCAAGTTCGAAGAAAACCCTACCCCAAGAGGGTCAGAAAACGGCAACTGACGCAGCTCCGCACTAGCACCTGCTATAGTCCAGAACCTGAGGCATTCAAAGAAAGAACACCTCAGAAACAAGCTACAAGCGATGAAGAAAACAGGAAAGTAAGCAAACCTCCGCAAGATTGGAGGGAAACAGTAGCTGCAAGGGTCAGATTAAACAAAACTAGCCATAACTAGCAATAGAAATCAATCGGAAAAGAGCCCGCCAAAAGATAAGTGGAGACGGACAAAATCAAACTCACCACAGACAAATAACATTCATTTTCCAAGTTATTAATCTTATTCAAACTAAAGAGTCTGATCAGCTCATCAAAAAATAAAAGAGAAACCGTGCGGGGATAATACCATCACACATCGTCACAGCCCTCAGAGCATCGCACCGGTGGCACCGCCAACATCGTGTATGACCTCCAACAGATTTATCATTTTAGAAGAGCATCGCACCGGTGGCACCACCAACATCGTGTACGACCTCCAACAGATTTATCATTTTCTGACTCAATCAAAGGCAAGAGATAAGGCCTACCAGATAATAATTTAGGATTTTAAGAAACAAGTTAATGATATCGTAATGAGAAAGGGCTAAACGAACAAAAATGAACTTAACATTTGAAAACTCGCTAGAAGCATAAAGGAGAAAAAAACATAGCAAAAAGGAAAAGAGCAAGATCACCACTTGCCTCAACCACCCGAAACCGCACTTCGGAAGGCACCACGACGCAGATCGGCCCTAGCGAAGGCGAGAAATAGAAATCTACAACAATAAGGTCGAAACAGAAGTTAGGGCCAAAAACCCTAACGAAGAAATTCCATGAAAGTAGAAATACTCACCACGACCGCGTAGATCTCGGCGAGAGCTTTCCGAATCTATGTTCGGCTCGCGATTCGAGCACTGGAGCTCCGTCGGCGGCGGTCGGAAGCTCCCGAGAAAAAGGAATTCGCTGCATTGCTTCGGCCGAAATGAACAGGAGAAAGGAAATGGGGGCTCGGTTCTAGCTTCGGGAGGAAGAAGACTTATAATATATAATAATATTATTATTATTATTATAAATATTATAATGAGGCTACATTCGAAGAAAGAAAAGGGAGGCTCGGAGATCTCGAAGCTCCGCTCGGAGATCTCTGAGCTCAGAGAGCTCTGAGCTCCGCTCGGAGATCTCGGAGCGCAGAGAGCTCTGAGCTCCGCTCGGAGATCTCTGAGCTCCGAGCATCTCTGAGCGCAGAGAAGCTAAAAGATTAAATTTATTTATATTTTCTATACTATTACGTCGACGCTACGAACCCAACGGCGAAGTCGGAATCAAAATCCGAAGCACCGATCTCGAGTTATGGCCTAACGAAGTTACGATAATTTTTTTAATTATCTGAATTTCAAACGTGGGCCGAGACTCCAAACAAAATGCTCGGATTGCAACGAAACTCGACGAGCAAGTCAGAAATTATATAACTCAGCTTCCCGATGTAAAAGAAATTTCGGTTCCGACGCATATCCCAAAATCTAGCCGGTCAAACCTAACGGATGCCATAAAAAAAAGCACAAACGGCATCGCAATCGTCAACTCACGGACACGCAACGCCCTTCCGTTATAATGACGTCAGCAGGCAAAAGAATAATACTAGAAAAAACCGGGGGCGTTACAACCGTCATCGGTGCAAAGGGAACAGGGGCATCCACGAGAGGTACCACTAGCCCTGCCAGCTAGTGAGAGCATGACAGCGGGACCGTCTCGGAGTAAAAAAGAACTTACTCCCCCCCCCTCGATACACATTCGACCCAACCAGCTAGTGGAAGCCTGACCGAGGAGATCCTCTCTGGGGTGGGACTTACTCTCCTTGAGGCGCATTCGACCCAACCTGCTAGTGGGAGTCTGGCTGAGGAGATCCTCTCGGGGGTGGGAACTTGATCTCCCCGAGGCACATTCGACCCAACCAGCTAGTGAGAGCCTGACTGAGGAGATCCTCTCAGGGGTGGGACTTACTCTCCCCGAGGCACATTCGACCCAACCAGCTAGTGGGAGCCTGGCTAATGAGAACCTCTCGGGGGTGGGACTTGACCTCCCCGAGGCACATTCGACCCATCCAACTAGTGGGAACCTGGATGAGGAGATCCTCTCGGGGGGTCGGACTTGATATCCCCGAGGCACATTCGACTCATCCAGCTAGTGGGAGCCTGGATGAGGAGATCCTCTCGGGGGTGGGACTTGATCTCCCCGAGGCACATTCGACCCATCCAGCTAGTGGGAGCCTAGATTAGGAGATCCTCTCAGGGGTGGGACTTGCTCTCCCCGAGGCACATTCGACCCATCCAGCTAGTGGGAGCCCGGATGAGGAGATCCTCTCGGGGGTGGGACTTGACCTCCCTGAGGCACATTCGACTCATCCAGCTAGTGGGAGCCTGGATGAGGAGATCCTCTCGGGGGTGGGACTTGATCTCCCTGAGGCACATTCGACCTATCCAGCTAGTGGGAGCCTGGATTAGGAGATCCTCTCGGGGGTGGGGAACCAGGTGTGTCACTTGAACTCTACCAAATCCAACATTCTCAAACGGGGAAAAAAGATGGGTTACATGATCCCTTTACCCAGTCGGTCGGCGGTATAGCTTGTTACAAGATAAGAAAAAAGAAAGGACTCCCCCAAGGCGAGGCTTCTTCAGGGGGCCTGGGCATGATGACTGTCATCCGCTTCCTTCTCGTCGGTCACTCCCATCCTGCTCAGGCTCTCCATGATCTTCTCCATCTCCTCCACCCTGACCATCCAAGAGATGGTGTTGACGGCCGTGACGTAGCACTGCCTTGCCATCCTGGAGTCTCCCTTGACTCTGACATGGATCCCTCCTGAGCTGAACTTGAGGCATTGGTGGAAGGAAGACGACACGCAACGGAAGGCGCTGATGAGGGGCCTTCCGAAGATGGCGTTGTAGCTGCTTGGAGCGTCAACAATGACGAACCAGCAGTTCCTTGAAGTCCCTCCCAATTTTACTTGGAGTCCTACTCCACCCTCTACCTCCTTCCTCTCCCCTGAAAATCCGAACAAGGGTCCGTCCGAGGCCAACACCCTCCTTGGCTCTACCTTCATCTCGTCAAACGCCTTCTTGAAAATGATGTTGACGGAGCTTCCGTTGTCAACCAAGATCCGAGAGACAGTGTAGCCCTCGATGGCCGTATGGATGACCAGCGCATCGCAAAACGGATCCTCATGATCCAGCAGGTCCTTCACCGAGAAGGTGATCTTCTCCTCCTGGGGCGGGGTCTAGGACATCGAGGCGACGCTCCGTCGGTACATCACATGGAGGCTCGCCTTCCGAGTAGCCTCGATCCCCACTCCACCATGGATCACAGCTATACCACCTCGGGGTCCGACATCGACCCGGTCCTCACACACGCCATCCCCCTTCTCTGGGCAGAACCTCTTCAACCCGCACTGGTGGCTGTGGCTGGGCAGGTCCTCTCGCCCCCTTACTTCCAGGAACTCGGGGCAGGTAGTTGTGGCGTGTCCCTCCACCTGGTGGAAGTCACAGTACGGTAGCGCTCCTCCCCTCCTTCGGCGGGTTGGGCGTTCTCTCCTATTACCTCTTCCTCCTCCTATCGCCAAGGCTTGCTGCGGCGGGGGTAAGAGCTGTCTTGGGGCTTGCCTCTGGAAGTTGAACCTCCCTTGGCCCCCGTGGAAGTTCCCCCCATCTTGGACGAAACCTCTTCCTGGACCCTGAACGGGTCCTCCCTGCTGCCTCCAACCTGGTTCTGGACCCTCCTGAGCTCTCCGCTCCTCTCTCCTTCTTCCTTCCCGAGGTCTCGAGCCACCTTGCTCCTTTGACTCCATCTATGTTAGCTTTGCCAACTTCTTGACAAATGCTTGGTTGGCCGCCTCCATGGCTATCTCCTCAGCCGCACTTTCCATCAGCTCCTCAAAGGAAAGTGGGGCCTTTCGAGTCAGGCTCATTTTAAAGAACCCCTCGCGCAACCCCACCGTGAATGCCATCTGGAGGGCATACCCCGGCATCTCCTGGACCTCTAGGGTCTCCTCTTAGAACCTGTCAACGTAACGGGCCAGCGACTCCTCGGCCCCCTGCCTTATCGGGAAGATGGACTCGAGACTCCTCTTCCTCTTCTTGTAGGTGGAGAAGCGAAGCTGAAAGCTCCGGCTCAAGTCCTCGAACCCATAGATCGACCTCAGAGGGAGTTGATGAAACCAGTCCCTTGACTTCTCCTTCAACGTGATCGCAAAGAGGCGACACTTGAAGCATCCGTCATCAGCATGATGGAGACGGCATCCTCGAACCACTGTAGATGTTGCACGGGGTCATCCTTTCCAGTATAGTAAGCCATGTCGGGCTCTCGAAACCCCTCAGGAACGGGAGCTGAGATGATCAGCTCGCTGAAGGGAGACCCCCCTGAGGGGTGGTCTCGCCACCTCCACTCGCGCGACCTGCTTGCCTGGGAGGCTGGCACTCGTCGGGCTGGTGAACAACTCCCGACCGGTGAGGTCTCGCTCGACTCCATCTCCCATCCTCTCCTTCCCGGGCCTTCTTCCTGGTGCACTTCCTTCTCCCCCCACTGGGGTCATCTCGCCTAAACCCCTGGGAGTCGACTCGTCGAGAGGGGGGGAACTAGCTCCTGGGGGGTTGGGGTAGAGCTGCCACCCTGAGGAGCAATACTTCGCAACATCTCCATGATGCCCTGGATGGAGGCCATGAACTCTTGCCTCCCCACAAAGGGTCCTGGGTTGGGGAGCTCGCCGAGATCATCACTACCTCCCTGACCTCCAGTCATGACACTCTCCCGAGATCTTCTATGCTGGTCACTCTCCACGCTCACCGCACCAAAAGTGTTGAAGCCAAAAATGACTTCTGTAGAGTTTGAGGTCCCTAGAAAGGGGTGACCTCACACCTACTACACTCAGGAGAACGTCACAGACTGAAGGATCAAGAAGCTAGAAACAGACTCTCGGCTCTAGCGCGGAGGTCCCACCTCACACCCGGAAGACCTTTGAAGTCTTCCCCTCCCTAGCCAATGCAGAGCTAGGGTGCCTTGAAGGATGAAGAGAGAGTGAAGAAGTGATGCTCACCAAGGCACCCATAAGGGTCTATTTATAGATTTTCCAACCCCATGGACCAAAATGCCAGAAATACCCCCGGGGCCAAAAGACTTTGGGCCAATAGAAAACAACCACGCCGGGGGGCAAGGAGGTAATTTCACCCCGAGGGTACAATGGTAAAAGCATGGCCAACAGGGGGCCAAGGATGGGGGGATCCAAACCCCTCATCTCCCCGGGCACCCGAGACGGGCATGGGGAGAACCCGGCCTCGGGCCGGTCTCGCCCCGCCAACCCGCGAGGCGGGGCGAGAGCCCGACCCCGGGCTGGTCTCGCTCCTCCCGCCAACCCGCGAGGCGGGGCGAGAGCCCGGCCCCGTGCCGGTCTCGCCCCCGCCAACCCGCTCCGCCCCCCGAAAAAAGGGGCCACACTGGAGGGGAGGCAGATTTTTCCTCCCCCTACTAGTATATTGCGAGGGCTAGACCTAAATTGGCCACCAAGAGCTCAAACCACTCCAAAAGCTTAAAACCAAAAACTTGCGAATACGTGGTTGTACATCGACTTTCTCGCTCTTTCAACTCTACAATTTTTCACAGGTGTTTTGATATTTTTTCTCTCCTTCTACATCTCTCATTCATGATTTTAGAAAAATTAAAAGAGTTGAAGTGATTTAAACTTAAAATTGGATTCATATTTATAATGTTTTTCTAATGTCACTAAAATTGTCGAACTTGGTGATCTATATCTTCGAGCAAAAGAAAAAAAATTATTGTCTTCACTTGCCTCTCCGGGTGCCAACATGTAGCGTGCCAACAAAGCTACCATTGTGCTCAGTGTGGTGTGTTATGTCGCTTGAAGCCTCCCGGGTGGTGGTCAAAGTAGAATTATCTCCCTGTTTTCCCCAACTTGGGCTTTATAGGCAAACCCTAGATTTAATACGGGTATCAAATATCTCGAATCAGACCTGTTAAACCTCCAAATCCATTATATACTCAAATATACATTAACAATCTCCTCCTATATTTGCGGTATATAACATTTACGTTTCAGAGTATAAGAAGGTATAAAGTACTAAGTTTCAGGATTTAAACATTATCTAGAAGAGAAAGCACAATTGAACATAATGGAGTTTTGCATAAACATAAAAACAAACATCTAAACATGAAAATGCATCTCAGTAATAAAAGTCTAAAAACATAGTAAAATGGATCAAATATGTAGCAATTCTGCTTAGAGAGTAGATCATCATCATTCAAGTTAAAATGTACTTTCTCTCCTCCATGTTCACCAGTGTAAGAAATTTCATGAGTTAGACTCTATGAATTTATAAACATATGCAGTAACGCTAAAAGTAAATTAGCTCTATCTAACTGAACATAGTACTTGTAATAGTAGTGAAGTAACATTGTCAGCATCTCTATCCAGTCTAGTTAGAACAAGTCCAGCTATGATTTTGATAAATCACACGTTATTATCATACTCATTAATGATCATTATGTACTTCATCATCATGTGTGAAATAATTTGACATAACATCATTTGCAACATTATCAGGTGTGAAATAATATATTACGATCATTAATATTTAGATTAGCATTTACAACAACTTTCTATTCCTAATTGAATATTCCTCGAATCAACATATAATGAGAAAAATGTTAAGTCATCAAATGTTGAATGACTAGCATCTAACAATTTTGGATTTTCATTAAGAAATTATTTGAGATTTTCAGTCTGTTATTAGATGCTTGAATATTACGACCATATGTTTTTTACTATCAAATCATAAGTATATGAGATAAATTTCATATTTCAATGAATTTTAATCACATCTCTCTCGATGTTTTGATCGTGCGAGCTCTATTTAAGCCTTTTGTCAAAGCGTCTGCAATATTATCCTTTGACCTCACATCAATTAGGGTCATAATCCCTTGACTTGTGAGGGAGGTCAAGTAGACTTGTTTCATCATTAGTTGTCTTGTTTTGCCATTGAACAAAATGTTCGTAGTAATCGTTTTAGTGGTTTGATTGTCGCAGTAAATTGCAACCGAACTCAATTTCTGACTCGTCAGTGGAATATCCATCACCAAATCTCTTATCAACTCTGCTTCTTCTTATGCTGAAGCAAAAACATAGAGTTCAGATTCCATAAAAGAGACTGCAAATTACAGGCTGCCGTATGGAGGCCACTCAATAGTACCGTGGTGTGTTGTGCTACATGATGCCATGTGTGGCGGTGTTGCTCCCTACAGCACCGTGCGGCAATAATAGGCAGTTTTGTGGCATCTGCATGATATAGGCGCTAATGTGCAATGTCGCCACATCCGGCGTAGTGTCTGTGGCGGCGACTCCTCATACAACATCCGGTGGTGTTTCCGGCAATGGCGAGCCTCGAAGGCCACCAAATTGTCAAAAAAAAATGAATATACCTACCATAGAATTTTTACAAGAACATAAATCGTTATCATTGGCAACCACAAACATCTTTGGTCCACCTACCACTTTAAATACCTTGTTATGTAACCATAAAATCATCCATGCCCCAGAATGTTCTACTTCCTCATGCATATTCATAAATTTTGAGTTAACTTCACTAGCCCACATACACAATAAATATTTAGGTACAAGTAACACATCATTCTCATGATGCGTGATTCGTACAACCGTTGTATATGTGATCCTACGATGGAATATTTTTTGACGAAAATACATTCGTAATGAAATACAATCATATCTATTGATATACAATCATATTTCGATCAATCATGAATTTTTGCAGGAACTGGCGGTCAGATAACGCCTAATGCATGATGATCGTTCATGGTGTCGACCCTAATTTATAGAAATTTCGGGTTGTAAATGGCTGAAATTCCCTCTACTCCCCCTAACGAAGAAGGGAGTTATGGGCCTAACCACCATGCATGCGATCCACACATCCAATCTACACGATAACCATATGGGATCCTAATCGTCGCTCGGGATCCCGTGCGCCGGCCGCTCCCTCGGCTGCATGGAGGCCTCGACCAGCCCCGCAAGGGCCGACGGGCCCTTGGCTGCCCGACGCACGGGCGCCCTAGGGGCGGCCGTCCCTTGCGGGTGTTGAAACTGAAAACTCGGTCTCTAGTGGAGTTCACCCTTGGGGAAGGGGTGATCGCGCACCTACTTCTCTCCTGCAAGCCAAGTAAAAAAAGAAATGAGAACTGACTCAAGGGCTCGGCATGGAAGTCCCATCACACACCCAGAAGATCTTAGAGCGCTTCTCCTCCTTAGCCAAAGGCCGAGCTAAGGCTACCTCAGAAAGCGCAACGAGATCGGAACACTAGTAAGCATGCCCTCTGAGGTGCCCCTTGGGTCCTATTTATAGATTTCGGAAAATGGCCTGCAAATAGCCAACCTTGGCTGTTTTGAACAGCTATGTGCAGCCCAACTAGGTCTGCCAACATCGTAACTCTGCTGTTCTAACAAACTATTCACACTCCTGGCAAGGGTACCTAGGTAATTTTGCCTCTGGGCCCCACTGGGCAGATTCCAAGGATCGTGAGGTCGGCTCGCCACAACTCTTCATCCCGCTGGGGCGGACGCGGCCTGGCTCCCGCAGCTCGCCTTCCCTCCTTGGGTGAGCACGAGCCAAGCCGCCGCAGCCCGCCAACCCTTGCTCTGAGGCGGGCTGGCGACCAGGTCGCCTATGGGAGAGCGGACTGGCCGGTCTGAGATTGCTACTACAGAAGGAATTCTAGAAGAATTGAGTCCGCCGAGCACAGTTCGTCGAATCCGGGATTCTAACTCTCGAGGTCAGCTCGAAGAGTGCCGAGCTCCGCTCGACGAATGTCGAGCTCCGTTCGACGAACGCCAAGCTCCGTTCGACGAATGCCGAGCTCCGTGCGATGAACGTCGATCTCCACCTGAGCTCAGTTTGGCGAAAACCCGACTCGGTTCGATGAACTCCAGGCGGACGCGGGTCGGGGGGGGGGGGGGGTCAGCTCGGACAGCTCGCCTGCCGAGCTTAGGCGAGAGCGAGCTGGCCGCTCTGAGTTTGCCCGCATGATGTTCTGGCGTGGTCAGGTCGCCTTGGTCCACTCGTCTGGCCTGGAGGACCCACTCGGCGAACACGGTGTTGTACAACGAGGTTGGTCAAGGACGAGGCCCCTCGTTGCGCCCCACAAGGGTCAACCCCCCTCGGCCTCCCGGCCCTAGGGCGACATCGGCCTCGACCGGCCCCGCAAAGGGCGGCCGCCCTAAGGTCGCCCGACACACGTGCGACCTTAGCCATCCTCGCAAGGGCCGGCTGCCCCTTGTCTGTCCAATGCACGAGCATCCTCGGCCTCGGCAGGCCCTGCAAGGGCCAGATGCCCCCAGGCCGCCCTGTCCACAGGCGGCCTCAACCGCGGTCGGCCCCGCAAGGGCCAGATGCCCCTAAGCTGCTCGGTGCACGAGCAACCTTGGCCGATGCCGACTCCGCAAGGGCCGCCCGACCGAAGGGAGGCCTCGGCCGGCCCCGCCAAGGTCGCCCCCTTGGCCGCTCGACGAGAGGGGGAAGGGGCGGTTGCAGATTTGGTCGTCAGCCTTGCCCGACCGTCGGACTCGTCGGGTCGCCTGTTTTTCCGGGCAGGCCTATTCTTGACCCAAGGGTAGGGTCGTCATTTTTCAAAAAACAGCGATCCGCGTGCTCAAATCCAAACATTCATATTCGTCCGTCCGATAGTTACCAGACAAAATTACAGAACCACCTTTTTAAAACCTATAAATAACCCCCTTCTCCTCTTCATTTGGATTATTTTTTGGACTCTGAACCATCTCACTCTTCTTCCCGCTTCTCTCTCTCCACATTCCCCTTTCCTCTTTGCAGGATCTTCACCAAGGTTCATCTAGACGGTCGAAGTCGCCCCAAACTTCGTCAAGCATTTGGAGGGTGGTAGGAACATTAACGGTTGCTCTTTGCATTCGGTCGTCCGCATAGCGTCGAAGCGAGCGACAAGTCTTCTCTGCATCAACAAATCAAGCCCGCCAACACGCCCATGTTCGCACGCTCCACTTCCCACGGAGAAGCAAGACTGATGGAAAACATGCGGAGCCCTGTCGCGCTCTGAGTTTTCTCTCTCTTATCTCATCAGGTGTAACAAGGAGCGACCTGTTGCACTCGCCTTCTTCCAGAGAAAGTTTTATAACAAACTCGGTCCAGTGAAAGCTATGTCGACATCGAATCAATCACGTTGTTTTTCACCCCGAATATAAAATTTTCAGGTAAAAAGGACTTTTTCTCACCGTGACCCACATGAAATAAACACAAAAAATCGGCTTTTTGGCAGATTGCACCCCCCAAATCATCCTCTTTGGCACTTTGCACCCCCAATTCATAAATATTGCACTTTGCAGTTTGCACCCCTCAATTGATATTTTTTGGCACTTTGCACCCCATACTTAATTTCAAAGGGGTATTTTTGTCCGGATTATGCTGAAATCTCATATATTGACATTTTGCACCCAATTTTTGAAGGCGGGGGTTAGAGGAATAGAAGAAATAGTATGTAATTGGACCAATTTGCCCTTCATGAAAATACCAAAGGGTGCAAAGTGCCAAAAAATATTAAATGAGAGGTGCAAAGTGCAATATTTATGAATTAAGAATGCAAAGTGCCAAAGAGGATCATTTCGAGTGCAATCTACCAAAAAGCCCAAAAAATCCTCTTTTAACTATACGCATTATTCGCCGCACTTCAGGCATAGAAATTTCTCGAAATCCCCTCCCACCAGTGTGTCTCTCCATCAGTCCCATGGCGACCGAAACTCTCCCCATCGATCGAATCCACAAAGCCTTCGAGGACCTCGAAACCCAGAAATCCCTAATCTCCAACTGCGCCCTCCAATGGCAGAAACTCTCCGACCACTTCTCCTCCATCGAGAAAACCCTAGCCGACCGCTCCCAAACCATCGATTCGAAGTTCGAGTCAATCGATTCCCAGACCAAGCAAGCCCTAGAATCCCTAGACCACCGGCAAGCCTCCCTCCCTCGACGCGAGTCATCCGCAATGGCCCTCATCGAAGAACGCCGTGCTTCCATTGTCGCCGACATTGTGAACCTGGAATCCAGGCCTCCCCGTAGTCTCAGTGGAATCCTACGCTGGTACAGCCGCAGAATGGACGCCCCCGGTCTCCGGCGGTTCATGGTGTCCCGACGCAAGGAGCTTGACATTCTAAGGCGGGAGCTTTATGAAGCGATATCGGACTCCGTCGACCCACCACGACTGGTGCTCGACGCCTTTGAGGATTATTTGAGTAATCCGGCAGCTACAGCTACTGCTGCCGGGGAGAAGTGTTGGGCGGTGGGTGCGATGGTGAAAGTTCTGCTTGATTTACTAGGGAAGGAGGCGGTGGCAGTGTCCGACAGTATTAGGGACAGGGCGGCGGTGGTGACGGAGTGTTGGAGAGCAAAATTCTTGGGGAAGGAAGCCGAAGAAGAACGGGCGGCGGAGGACAACAAAGTGGAAGGGGATAAGGAAGCCTTGGAAAGTGCAGAGGCTCGGATTTTTCTGAGGATGGTGATTGCATTTGGCCTGCGCTCAAAGTTTGAGGATGATTTTTTGTTGAAGCTGGTTCTTGAGAACTCAATGAGGAAGGAGACAGCAAAGCATGCAGCTAGATTGGGATTTGGGGAGAAAGTTGAAGGTACATACATTTTTTTGCTTGCATACTAGTTTTGAAAAATTTGAATTTGGATACAAGAAGGTGGCTGTAGTTTCAAACTCATGAAGTCATGATGCTGTTTCTTGCAGATTTTGTTTACAATTTTTTTTTCATTGTTATCCGGCTCTTTTGTGTTGGAAAAGTTGAACCTCTCCAGGAATCATGTCGTGAATAATGAGAAGAAAACAATTGTAAGGAAGACTAAAATATGATATAATATTTATGTGCTACATTTATTTCTATGGCTACCTAGATAGATGTTTCCGTTATATCAGAGCTAACTTTAATGGTACAATTTTGATTTCTCTAAAAACGTTTCATTTGCTAACTATAGTTTTCATAAATTCATACTCATTTTTTTGTGCTTAGTCTTGTAGTATCTTTATGTGTTCGAGATTTAGTCTCACACCGCCTATCGGTGTTATGTATCTTGTTGTAACTCCTATATATTGCCCCTAAGTGGATGAATAAAAGTATCAATCATTTCTTTTTTCTACTATTCAACATGGTATTAGAGGACCTGATCTGAAACCCTAAATTTTGTTTTCGTGTGGATGCCAAAAGTTTTTGCCACTTTTTTTCCTTCCGGTCAAGTCGCGCCTAGGCTCCCGTATCGTGCTTCCACCCCCTCTCCCGTCGACGGAATCGACGTCGGATTCCATCGACGAGAGCAGATCTTGGCCCTCCTCACCGCTTGTGCTCTGCACTCGATCCCGTCTTCTTTGCCGAAGCCCGGCGTGCCCTCTTCTTCCATCATTCTTCTCCTGTGCTGTCGATTTTGATCCATTCTCCATCGATCGATGGTGTCCCGCACCTACTTGGAGTTGTTTCTTCACCGGCCGGAAGCCATCTTCTGCGGCTGCGACTTCCGCGCCTATTTTTCCAACGACATCGTGCGGCTACCTCGTCGATGTTTGATGATGATTGTTCCCGTCGATCCTCTCCTTCGTGGATCCCACGTTGCTACTCTGTTGTACCTGTTATCATGTCTTCCGGTCGTTCCCCGCCGCTGCTGCGCCCGAGCCTATTCTTCTTCTTTCCGATCGAGCTTTTGGATGCTCCCGGCGCTCCCTTTCTGGTGGAGCTCCTTTTCTGTTGCTAATCTCCTGCAACAGGCCTTCTTCTGGCTCAGTCTCTCTGCTCGCCGGGGATATGGATCCCTCTGCTTCTCTTCCCCCGTGGACGATCCTGCAGCTACTTTCGTGGACAATGCTTATCTTTGTGTTGGGCCCCTCTTCTGCTCGCCGCTACTTGAGCCTTCTCTTGATCGTCGCTGCTTGAGCACTATGCTCGCAGCTTTTTGTGCCTCCTGCTCGCTGCTGGCTTGTGCTCGTGCTTTGCTCGCTCTTCTGGGATCATGATCTTACTGGCTGTCGTTTTCCATAGTAGTTTTATGTTATGTTTGTGTGTGTGTCGTGCTTATGTCTAATGTTTGTGTCTTGTCTCAGTGTCATGCCTTTTTGCACGTGTTATTCACCCGAGAGGGAGTGTTGGGATAAAAACGATTCGGTTGATCTTTCTCGATTTTTTTGCATTTGTTCCACACGGCCTCCGAGCTTATGTCATATGTGTCTCCCCATGTTTTTTTTTCGATTGGTTGTGTGTTGGGACACCCCTGATGTTGGTTGTTTTAATCTCAACAGGTTGTGTCGTGTGAGACCGTGTTGTGCGAGACTGTGTCGTGTGGTACCGCCCTTTGTGCGGATTATCCCCGACGGATTATCCCCGACGGATTATCCCCGACGGATTATCCCTGGTTGCCCGATTGATGATTTGTTCCACATCTTTCGTTCTCTTTTGCATGTGTGTGTATGTGATGTTGGTTGACCGGTTTCTAGCGAGTCCACATTGTGTGTGGGTCTTGCGTCATGTGTGGGTCAACGTCATGTGCGGCTATGTCCCCAACTTGATTCCTCGGTTTGGAATTTCCCCCGGTGGCTCGTCGGATGTTTTGTCCCGCGTCGCCTATCTCCATTGTCGTTATTTGATGTGTCCAAGCTGAAGGGTCTCCCCTTCAGCTTGAGGGGGAGTGTTGGAATTATCGAGTCAATGTTGGTTTTGTAGTGTCTTTATGTGTTTGAGGTTTAGTCTCACACCACCTATCGGTGTTATGTATCTTGGTGTAACTCCTATATATTGCTCCTAAGCGGATGAATAAAAGCATCAAGCATTTCTTTTCTCTACTATTCAACATTTTCTCACTTTTTTTCTAACAAAGCCTCTAAAGCCAAACTCCAGCCAACATGATCTCATTCCATTCTCACTAGATGGGATGAACCACCGGATATCAGAATCATTATAATCAAGATCGGTGGAGAAAAAAATCCCAATAGCATTTCACAATGTACCCACAATGTATCATCTTCTCGCTGTCGTCACGTAATAAGACCATCTTGAATATTTTTTGTAGAAATGAATGCTTTCATAATTTCAAGTGAATGCAATTGTCAATGATGATGAAATGCCGAAGAGATCAATATTGGAAGTATATTTAACTAGCCACTCGAGAGAATTTCTCCTCATAATAAATATTGTATTACCGAGGCTCCGTTTGGCGCAACGTTTTTTGCTCTGATGAGTTTGAACAAAAATGCAACCGCCATAAAATGCATGTTTGGCAAGACAATGGTTATGACCGCACTAAGAAAAGAAAACTATTTTTGAACATAAAAGTGGATGAAGTTCCTTATGTGAGGTCAGGTGTTCACGAATGACGGTTCATAACCACCGCATTCATGATCGCCACCGCCGTGCCAAACAGAGCCTGAGTCAACCCGTGGGTAGCAAAACACACCTTCAAGCTGTCAACATAACCATCTTGATGATATTTGACTGTGAAAACCCATCTGCATCTCTTCATCCATAACAACCAACACGAGACCGTCCAAATTTGATGGAGATTTGACTGTGTGACACCAACTCTCTTGCGTCATATTGGCTCATATGACCCGCATCTCTTCATCCATAGCAACCCATCACCCAGAATGTTGTAGTGCCTCCTGTATAGGAGGGGTGAAAACAAACGACAACAAACAAACAAATATTTGGCTTACCCCAATTATCACTTAGCCAAATTTGATGGACCATTTCATTCATGAACTTATCGTCCGGTCATGCCAATAAGCTGAACAAGAGCGCACAAGAGCGCTAGCAACATACCCGAAATTAAAGAAACTTCTACAAAAATAAAAGAAACATGCACAAAAACATGCACGATGCAAATAAAAATAAAAGTATAGAAAAATATCATAAGGATCCTCGGCTCTATTGAGCCCCACACCCTCTTGTACCTCGCAGAAGCCAGTAATCACGCTTCTTCATTTTGAGGCGCACGCTAGTAAACAGAGAGGGGCATAATTCTTTTAATTAATTATTTCAGTAGTGAATCCTTCGTATTCTTATTGGGCGTCGTCATAGGGAAGCACCACGACACTCGTGGAACTTCAAATACCTTGTCCATTTTGGGAGAGTTAAGCTGGCCCATAACCCCCTCATTTTCCCATATCTCGTGCCTCTCTCAGTATGGGGGACTCCACCGACCAAATGAATTAGCTATATTCCTTAATACAAATATTCATTGTGACTCAAACCGACGCAAAAAAACGACATTCAGAAGCTTTTACCGCCATTCAAATCCGACTTATGGTTTCCGAGCCTTTGTCCAAGTCATCATCGTTCCAGCACACGTTCATGCCATTAGCATCCAGATACCTCTGCCTCTACACATGCATCCTCGGTTTTTGTATGACAAGAAACTCTTATCATTCTCCGTTACACTAAGTTGGACTTTACCACTTAGTGCGAGCAATTTTTTGGCCACCATCAAACACGGATAACCTAATGGATTAGTTTGACATCCCTCCTCCTTCTCGATCCAGCATCACCATAGTTTACCTGTTTGCATGTTGAACAAGTAGAGATGACTTGGGGGCGATTTCAAAACGTTCTGAAACATGCGACCCATTCCTCCCATTCATAGCAGTTCCCTGAGCGCACACACTGCATTACAACATTCATGTTCTATGGATGCATATATGGAGCAGTTTCAGGTTCTTCTAACTCACGTTACAATGTACCCGAAGCAGCATGTCACAATTTTGTGACAAGACTTCAGGAACGCTTGTGAATGGATATTAAATTTGAAGACCCTCGAGATTTAGCTATTGCAATGAGTTTGACCAAGCTTTGGAAGCATTGACTGCATATGGATTTACAACTATAGATCCACAATCACCACCCAAACACCCCAGCAGACCAACCCGAGTGTGCCTAGCTTTGAAGCGTATCGTATGTGACACTAGGTGAACTTCGCGTAAAGGGTTTATGTTATAACTGCGATGAACAATATACCCGTGTACATCACTGCAAATGTTTTTTTTTATCCAGAAGTGGAGTCTGACAAGGAAGGAATTGAGTGAAGATTATCCGAGAACCCACCCTCTGAGCTTGAGGACAAGCTCATTTTGAAAGGTGAGAGTTGTGTTATGGGCTTCGGGGTTGGTTATCAAGTTGTTTTTATTAGCTGTCTTTTATTTATTTAGAGTAAGATGTTGTCTTTTATTTTAATTAGCATTTATTAGATGAAGTTGGTTGTTAGTATGCGTCATTAAAAGTTGAGTCATGTAATGCCTATATAAAGGCATGTAAGGTTGGGATGAATGTATGCAAGAATAAGTCTATTCTCCCTTCCCTTGTAAGAGATTTTGGTATCTCTCTCTTGAGCACACATTACTTAGACTTTCACGATTCCTGCTTTATCATGCTCTCTTCGTCCATCATCCCTGCCTCTGGAGTCTAGCCACTCGTCTGACGACTCTACCGACACTCTACCAATTTGCTCGTAACGTGACACTTCTCCAACTGCTTGTTGGCGCACGCTAAATACTGGAGACCGAGTGGCCTTCAGTGCCATTGAGCAAAATTCAGATAATGAAGGAATTGTGGGGGATGATAAAACATTTGCCTGATTACTGGGATTTTCTTGTTTGCATTATAGCAGTGTACATTACTTCCTTCTTAGATCCCTGATCAACTAGATCTAAAGTGTTTTATTGATGCTGAACCTAGGTTTCAATTAGGGCATTATACTAGGCCACAAATGATGTCATATCTCCATATGGACCCAGCTGAACAGTCCGAAAAATCTCGAAAAAAGTTAACAAGTGCTGTGAACTATCCTTACTAGAGTAAGGATACTTCAACTCATCCCATATATCCTCGGCTATCTTGTGGTACATTTTAATCAATATGACTCACAATCCATAGAGTTCAGGATTTATAATCTCGTAGCCATAACTTATTAGTCTTATGTATAACCCGTAATTCGTCGAGATCAGATGCGACCGATGATGACCTAGAGGATTTCGCCCACCTAGGACGAGAGCAGAAGAAGTCACCTCCCATAGGCAAGATCTAGGATCCCTGGGGCGAGTGCAGCCCCCCAGGGGCGAGTTCCAGACTCCCTGGGGCGAGTGCACCCCCCAAGGGCGAGATCCAGGCTCCCTGGGGCAATTGTAGCCCCCTAGGGGCGAGTTCCAGGCTCCCTGGGGCGAATGCAGTCCCCAGGGGCAAGTTCTAGGCTCCCTGGGGCCAGTGCTGTAGAGTTTTACCTTAATAGCACATCAAATGTGTGCAACAGAATAAAGTTTAAGAAAACCCTAAAGAGAAACTTGGATCTTGCGATGAACATTGATCAAGAAACTTGCTTAACATAAAATAGGAGAATACCTGAGTGGGATTGAGTCGACACTCAATCAAGATGCTCCATAACAGTTCTTGGCCGGCAGGTGAGTTCATGTAAAAATGGATTTGCGGCTCTACAGGAATCCACACGAACGGGGAGAACACCGACACCTTGTCAAACAAGATCCACGATGGAGAATGGAAAGCCCTCTGCGTCTCCACAGACTGCCAGGTCTTCATCAGGAGAGGCGACGACAGAGGGCGCCAGAATCGGGGCTTACGGGAGTGACGCGATCGACAATTCAGGAAACACTTTCCGTCAGTTTCGGGTTCGCCCTAACTCAGACACCCCGAAATCCTAGGGTAACGATATATATATATACCCAGGAGTATAAACAAGCTTGAACCGTCGCTATCCGCAGACCCAGAACTAATGAAATTAACTCGATGAATCATTAACATAGATGACTCGACGAATAGATGAGATGACTCAACGAATCGACGAGATGTCTCGACGCATCCGACACACTCGACGAATCAGCTGATGACTCGACGAATCGACGAGAGGTCTCGATGCACTCGACGCACTCGACGAATCGTCTGATGACTCGACGAATCGACGAGATCTCTCGACGAATCAGCTCATCTCTCGACGAATTCCAATAAGTCAAGTGCTTGGTCCTTCACTCATCATATATGGGTCAGACCAACACAATCCATACCTCCTACTTCTCCAAATGCCCTTATGCGCGACCCTATAGGCTCATATCGCGTTGACAGTGAGACTACCTGTTTGACCACTTCCAGATTATCATGGTAACACCAACAAGTGCAGCCCACAAGGGCAAGTTCTAGGCTCCCCGGGGCGAGTGCAGCCCTCGGGGCGAGTTCCAGGCTCCCTGGGGAGGGTGCAGCCCCCTACGGGCGAGTTCCAGGGTCGGGGCGAGTGGCGAGCTCCAGTTTCACCGGACACTCGCCAACCCCAGGATACCTCTTTGGGCTTGCTAATAGCCCCTCCAAACATCGGAGTTACGCTGTTGTCAACCATTTTGGGCTGCGTATAGTAAAGCCAAAAGGCGGGATTTCCGCTATTTGCAGACCAAACTTGAAAAATTATAAATAGATCCCTATGGGCACCCCGGGAGGGGGGGGGGAGACTTCTTCATGCTTTCCCCCTCCCCCAAGGCTGACTCCGGTCGACAAGTGCTCTCAAGGCCCTCCAAGGTGCCCAATTCAGCATTGATGAGGGAGGGGAAGCTCTCCTCGATTTTCCGAGTGTGTAGCGGGACTTCCTCGCTGCAGCTCGGGGTCTGTCTCTTAGTTACAAGCAGCTAGCCAGGTGCTCTCGTTTGAGAGAAGTAGGTGCAAGCTACCCCCTTGGGTCCGAACTCCTCGAGGAACCGAGTTTCGGTTTCAACATTATGGTGCGGTGAGCGTGGACCGTAGCCTGTACAAGAAAATCCCGAGCGAGTCCCATGGCTGGAAGCAAGGGGAAGAGAGGCGATCCTAGTTGGGCGAGTGCCGGAAGAGGCGACCTCCAGCCGTGCCGATTCTAACTTAGGAAAGTTTCGGCTCAATCAACTCGAAGGTACCCACTTACTTTCTTTCTACTCTTATGAGCTCTACTCGCAAGATGTGAGATGAGTCCTAACCAGATTTTGCATGGTCTTGGGGCCGGGCGAGCATTGCGAGCGCCAGGCGAGCCCCCCTCGGCCCGTGCTAGGCGAGCCCCCCACGGTCCGTGCCAGGCGAGCCCCCCACGACCCGTGCCAAGGGTGTCCCCCCTGCCTGTGGCTGGCGAGTGCCAGACGAGCCCCCCTCCCCCCCCCCCCCCCCCCCCCCCCCCCCCACCCCCTCCCCCCCCCCCACCCGCCCCCTCCCCCCCCCCCACCCGCCCCCCCCCCCCCCGGTGGCAGATTAAAATGAGATGTTGTTGGAAAGATAACCCTGGGCAAATCCTGCTGACCAGACTTCCTCTAGCTGGCAGGGCCGGAAGTCACTCAGTGACAGGTTGAAATGAGATGTTTTTGGAAAGATAGCCCAGAGCAGATCCCGCTGACCAGACTCCCTCTAGCTGGCAGGGCTGGAAGTCACTCGGTGGCAGGTTGAAATGAGATGTTTTTGGAAAAATAGCCCCGAACAGATCCCGCTGACTAGGCTCCCTCTAGTTGACAGGGCTGAAAGTCACTCAGTGACAGGTTGAAATAAGATGATGGTGGAAAGATAGCACTGAGCAGATCCCGCTGACTAGGCTCTCTCTAACTGACAGGGCTGAAGTCACTCAGTGGCAGATTGAAATGAGATGTTGGAAAGATAGCCCCGAGCAGATCCCGCTGACTAGTCTCCCTCTAGCTAGCAGGACTGGAAGTCACTCGGTGGAATATTGAAATGAGATGTTGTGGGAAAAATAGCACAAAGCAGATCCCGCTGACCAGACTCCCTCTAACTGACAGAGCTGAAAGTCACTCAATGACAGGTTGAAATAAGATGTTTTTGGAAAAATAGCCCAGAGCAGATCCCGCTGAGCAGGCTCCTTCTAGCTGGCAAGGATGGAAGTCACTCAATGGCAGGTTGAAATGATCTGTTTTTGGAAAGATAGCGCAGAGCAGATCCCGCTGACCAGGCTCCCTCTAGCTGACAGAGCTGAAAGTCACTCGATGACAGGTTGAAATGAGATGTTTTTGGAAAGATAGCCCCGAGCAAATCCCGCTGACCAGACTCCCACTAGCTGGTAGGGCTGGAAGTTACTCGGAGGCAGGTTGAAACGAGATGTTTTGGAAAGATGTCCCCGAGACGGTTCCACTGACCGGGCTCCCACTAGCCGGCAGGGTGGGTAGACCTCTCGGGAGATGGGATGAAAAAAGATATTTTGGAAAGATGTCCTCGAGACAGTTCCCCTGACCGAATTCTCACTAGCCGGTAGGGTGGGTAGACCTCTCGGGAGACACGTTGAAAAAAGATGTTTTGGAAAATGTCCCCGAGACGGTTCAGGGTGGGTAGAACTCTCAGGAGACAAGTTGAAAAAAGATGTTTTGGAAAGATGTTCCCAAGACGATTCCACTGACTGGGCTCCCACTAGCCGGTAGGGTGGGTAGAACTCTCGGGAGATAGATTGAAAAAGGATGTTTTGAAAAGACGTCCCCGAGACGGTTCCACTAACTGAGCTCCCACTAGTCGATAGGGTGGGTAGACCTCTCGGGAGACAGGTTGAAAAAATATATTTTGGAAAATTGTCCCCAAGACGGTTCCACTGTCCGGGCTCCCACTAGCCGGTAGGGTGGGTAGACCTCTCGGGAGACAGGTTGAAAAAAGATGTTTTGGAAAGTTGTCCCCAAGACGGTTCCACTGACTGAGCTCCCACTAGCCGGTAGGGTGGGTAGACCTCTCGGGAGACAGGTTGAAAAAGATGTTTTGGAAAGATGTCCCCGAGACGGTTCCACTGACCGGGCTCCCCGCTAGCCGGTAGGGTGGGTAGACCTCTCGGGAGACGGGTTGAAAAAGGTGTTTTGGAAAGAAGTCCCCGAGGCGGTTCCACAGACCAGGCTCCAACTAGTTGGCGAGGCAGGTTTATCTTTCGGGCGACAGAATGAGGCACAAGTGGTCTCGGTTAGCGAAGGTCCTCGAGTACTTTCCTCCACCTCCAGTTGAGCCGAGTTCCTGAGAGGTGTTGAGTTTCCTCCACCTCCAGTTGAGCCGGGTTCCTGGGAGGTGTCGAGTTTCCTCCACCTCTAGTTGAGTCATGCTCCCGCGAGATGTCGAGTTTCCTCCACCTCCAATTGAGTCGGGCTCCTGGGAGGTGTCGAGTTTCCTCCACCTCCAGTTGAGCCGGGCTCCTGGGAGGTGTCGAGCCGACTACTTTGGATGCAAACCGACATTGAGATTGCAAGACGTCCTGATGGGCTCGTCCTATCTCAACAGAAGTACTGTCTCGACCTCCTTCAGGATTCCGACTACTTTGGATGCAAACCGACCAATACTCCGATGGATGTCATTCATAAGCATTGTGCACATGCCTCGGGTACAGATATATTTCTTCCGAATCCAGAATACTATCGACGTCTCGTTGACAAACTGATTTACCTAATAGTCACGAGACCAGACATATCCTTTGCTGTTAGGGTTGTCAGCCGGTTTATGCATTCTCCTCGGTTGTCTCATCTACAGGCTGTCGAATGCATTCTAAGATATCTTAAAATAGCCACTGCTCAAGGACTGATATACAAAACCTTTCCTCTACTCCAACATTGGTTGCATATTCCGATGCAGATTATGCTGGTTCCTTAGATGATCGACGCTCTACCAGCAGATTTTGTACCTACTTCAGAAGTCACCATGTTACCTGGCGCAGTAAGAAACAAGTTGTGGTTGCTCGATCTTCAGCTGAAGCTGAATACCGTTCGATGACATCTGTTAAATCTGAGCTTACATGGCTTAAAAGTCTTCTCGCTGATCTAGGAGTAAAACTCCCCTCACCAGCTACCTTACTATGTGACAGTCAAGTCGCTATACACAACTAAGAATCTGGTCTTCCACGAGAGAACATTGAAGTTGATTGCCACTTCATTCGGGAGAAAGTTCAAATGAATAAGCTGGAATTAAAATATGTTCCGGGCACTGACCAAGTTGTTGATCTTCTCACTAAGGCCCTACCGAGTACCCTGTTCTATCAGTTCTTGTCGAAGCTTGGTGCCTACGACTTGTACGCTCCAGCTTGCGGGGGAGTGTTAGAAAAGAACATATAAAGGCCCATGTATTGGCCCATTTAGTAGAACTCCTATTCTTGTATTAGTCCCACACCGTGTATATGAGACTCCTCTCACTCTCCTCTCCCTATATATATGTTCTCATACATTGTATTTACATGCTCAACAAGGATATACAAGGTTTACTGTTTTTCCTTCATTGCTCTACAGTTAGTTTTAATCATTTTATAACTCTATAATTTGAGTCATTTGACCCATTCACTAAGATTATTATCTCTTTTAAAATATATATTTAAAAAAAATTTTGAAGTTCAAATGGTTGGAGCAATAATTTCATGATTTCTTAAGTCTAAATATGTTAAATTTGAACTAATATAGAATATATTGCATGCAATAATCACATTTTGATAATTATAACAAGAATTTTCATTGCAAACAACCCTTTTTAATTTAAAACTTCAGCGAATCAGGTCCTTCATCGCAACATATGACCATGGATGGAAATACATTGACAATCTATCTTTTTAATGAGTTAGATCATATAATAAGTTGTACTAGTATTGTAAAAGACATTTGAATATGAACTTAATTTCAATAGAATGAATATGAAATGAATGTTCAGTCGAGGGCGAAGGTTATGAGTTACTTGTATGTTGTTTATGAATGAGCTTAATCATGAGCATGAAATGCAGACAAAATTGAATGTTGGATCTATGATGGAGGTGGTGGCAACAACAAAATTCCCTAACAATTAAAGAAATGGGAAGAAATGAAATCAGAGGAAGAGATGGAGTTAGAAAGGTCAAAAGAAATAAGCTCACCAGACGGTCGTCGGAGGCCCCTAAATTTGAAACCATAACGACAAGGGAGAGAACGAACACTGTCAGAAGATCGTCTAGGAGAAGCTGGTCAAGGAAGTAGTCGATTCCATATGTAGATCCGAAGCCTTAGTTGAAAGGTCGGAACAAACACTGTCAAAACGAACATTACCAGAATAGGAAGAACAAAGCCTTCAACGATTGAGCAAGCAAAACGAGAAGGAAGCCTTCGACGCAGAGGAGTGGGGAAATGATCTAATGTTGCGTGGCTTGTGTATGAGTATTTGAATTTCGTTGCAATCAGGCGGCGTTGCAATCAGGCTGCGCTGCAATCTGGCTGCGCTGCAATCTGGCTGCGCTGCAATCTGGCAGCCCTGCAATCTGACGGCCCTGGAATCGGACGGCCCTGCAATCAGACGGCTCTGTAATCAGACGGCTCTGCAATCAGACGTTTGATATAAGTATAGTCGTATAGATAATAAATATACATTATTAATATTATAAAAATAATAATACTATAATAATAATAAATATATATTATTAAGAATAATAGTAATAATAAACGTTTTACAGTTTGTTTTTGCTTCGGTCCGGATCGGGTTTAAAAATTCTGAAACCGCTTGAGACATTATGTTGCTGTTCTGGTTCCGATCCGGATAATAAAATGAAGGAACTGCATTCAAACCATTGTTCTTTACGGTTCCAAAATTCAAACCGGAACCCAGATAATTCACAAATGGTTCGGTCTGGTTTTTTGCGGTTTCGGTTCGGTTTATGTTTTTTGGTTTTAACTGACAACTCCAATGGTAGGTGTCCAATCGGCCTTGAACGAACCCAAAACTCGTGATTTACCGCGGGTCCGCATCGTCGATCCCCATCAAGTGGTATCTTTAAAAATATACGCTTTGTTTTCTAAATCTTCCAATTATTTGTTTTTTCCCTACTTCAACTTCTTTGGTTGGAGTAATTGTGAGATTTTAGCCTTCTGGGCGTGCGTTTTCTTGTGATGTCATTATGATCAATGTATTCAAAGGACAATTTCTATGTCTGGAATGACCGCGCATGATATTATTTCCACTGACAATCATTATGTGATAGGACAGTCACAAAATGATTATTAAAAATCACCAAATGATCATGCATAATTATAATGATCACACGCGATCACATTATGATCTGGCACGGTCATCCCGAGTAATAAAGTTCGAAGCATTGGGACGAAGAAGATGCTCTCTTCCATAAAAGGTCATTCTAATGAAAATAAATCTTTAAAGATAGCTTCCTAACTTTGCAACATTCTTTAGAGTACAATTACGTTACTGATAAAACTACAACAACACTCAAGCCTTTATCCCACTATAGTGGGGTCAGTTATATGGATCCTTTGTTGCCATTGTGCCTATCTTTTGTCAAAATCTCACTAATGGCTAAGTACCAGATTACTTTCAAGAAAGCAGTTATGAAACAACTAGTTGATGACCAAACAACTAGTTGATGACTCTTATGTTGATCCTAATGTCTCATGAGAAGTTATGTGTTCACATTTAAGGGTAAGTGAAAAGAACGTACTTGAAGTATCAAAAGGTCTTGTGCCCCCAAATAAAGAATCTTGGTGGTGGAAAGAGTAAGTGCAAGACAAAGTGAGGGTAACGAGGGCCAGCTATAAATCACTCTATGCTAGTAGGAATGATGAAAACTTAGCCATGTATAAAGCCGCCAAAAAAGAAGCTAAACAGACAGTAAGTAAAACAAGAAGTCAAGCTTATGAAAAATTCATGAGCGACTAGATACTAAAGATGAAGAACGTGATATATATAAAGTTGCTTGAGCTAGAGAAAAAAAGTCAAGACATTTAAGTCAAGTAAAATGCATAAAAAATGAGCAAATGCAGTTTTTGACGGTTGATGTAGATATTAAAGAGCCATGAAAAAGATACTTTTATCAACTCTATAATGAAACAAATGACAATGAATTGAATTTGAAAGAGTTAAGTAAATCAGAGAAGTATAAGAACATAATGTTTTATCGTAAAATTCAAGTATCAGAGGTAAAAAATGCTCTAAATAAGATGAAAAATGGAAAGACGGTTGTGCCATACGATATACTCATCAAAGTATGAAAATGTCTAAGAAATGAAAAAAATTTGTGGCTTACATGTTTTTTCAATAAGATACTGAAGTCAAAAGGATGTCAGACCAATGGAGAAAGAATAATTTGGTAACTTTGTATAAGAATAAAAAGGATATACAAAATTGTGTTAATTACAGATGAATTAAGTTGATGAGTCATACCATGAAACTATGAGAAGAAGTAATAGAAAGGAGATTAAGACGAGAGACTAACATCTCGAAGAATCAATTTGGATTCATGCCAGGGAGGTCGACCATGGAAGCTATACATCTCTTGAGGAGACTCGATGATAATTATCAAGAAAGAAAACAAGATTTGTTGTTTATTGATCTTGAAAAAGCTTATGACAGAGTTCCAAGAGAGATCTTATGGAGTCTTAGAAAAGAAAGGTTCAGCTTTAAGCCCTTATTTTTTTACCCTTATCTTAGATGAGCTCACCAGACATATCCAACAAGCAATACCTTGGTGTTTATTGTTTGCGGATAATATCGTTTTGGTTGATGAGACGCGCGAGTGTGTAAACGCAAAACTTGAATCTTGGCGAGATACTTTAGAAAAGAAAGGTTTTAGGTTGAGCAGAGCAAAGACAGAGTATATGAAGCTTAAATTTAGCAGTACAAGAAGGACAGATGACTTCGTTATTAAGTTGGGTGATCAAGATATTTCCCGTAGTAAGTGTTTTAAATATCTTGGATCAATAGTTCAAAAAGACAGAGGTATTGATAAAGATGTGACACATAGAATCCAAGCTGGTTGATTGAAGTGGAGAGGCGCGTCAGGGATCTTATGTGATTATAAAGTACCACTAAAACTTTAAGGGTAAGTTTTACCGTACTGCAATTAGACCCGCAATGCTCTTTGGTTCTGAGTGTTGGACAGTGAATTGTGTACATGAGCAAAAAATGAGAGTTTTAGAGATGAGAATGCTTAGGTGGATGTGTGGACACACGAGATTGGATAAAATTAAGAATGAAAGTATCAGGGATAAGACAGGAATAGCGCCAATTGCAGAGGAGATGCGAGAAGCTCGTCTAAGATGGTTTGGACACGTACAAAGGAGACCATTAGAGGCACCTGTTAGGCGTTGTGAGAGTCTAGTCAGTAGGCATGTTAAACGAGGGAGGGGTAGACCAATAAAGACTTGGAATGAAACTGTAAGGAAAGACATGATGTACTTAGGCATTAGTGAGGTTATGAGAAAATATATGGCACAATGGCGACAAAGGATCCATATAGCTGACCCCACTATAATGGGATAAAGGCTTGAGTGTTGTTGTTGTATATAATACTGACCAGGAAGGAGAGTGGTGCTCCACAATGTGCATAGTTTTTGCGGGGAAGTTCATTAAACTTGTATTGTCATGGATGTTTGAAGTGTAGCTCATGCAACTATGAGATATAAAGTGTAGTTTTGTTTATAAGAGAAAAATGTGGGGGGCTTTCTCAATCTTGAACTGGTCTTTTGAAGTTTAAATGTTCATCTGATTTTCCTAAATACAGTAGTACAAGCACACAAAAATAGAAGAGAATGTGTTATTATTAATTTATTTGACTGTTGTTTGCTTTCTTGCAGAGGTTATTGAGCTCGTGAAAATTGGAAAGGAAATTGATGCTATATATATTGCTCGTGAATCTGGTCTACTGGATAAGTTTTCTCCAGTTCCTCTGCTAAAATCTCATCTTCAAAACTCGAAGAGAAGTTCTAATGCCATGATGAAGAGAAACCAATCAGGTGCTTATGTGGTATGTGCTAGATTCTAGCTCATGTACGATTCTACAATTAGATCTTTATAAATGCTGTGTTTAGATATGCATAATATGTATATCAATTTTTTTTTCATAAAGTGATGTAGGCCAAGTGAACTCAGAATCGAATTTTCACGCGTAAAATAATTCTCGGCGAGGATATTAACTAAAACTGCTAATCGTTATTCGAAGACGACCTTTTGAGCGTTCAATGTGTTGAACCCAAAACGAGATCCGATCATCCACAAGCCAATGCACAATAATAATTGTGCAACCCCGCATTTGTCGAGTGGGTTCATCGGTCCATCATGCAGTCGAAGGATAAGAGTAGGCATGGGCGAGTAGGGCGGCGAGCGGGGCAGGTTGGCCTGCACTCGCCCCAGGTTTGGGCGAGTAGCGAGCCCCAGTTTCGCGGGCACTCGCCACCCCCCATGCGAGTAGGGGTAAAATAGCCTGGCTCGCCTGTGAGTGGCGTGGCCCATTTTTCCATGGAATCCCATTTTGGTCTGCCACTAGCCACTCCAAACATTTGGATTTCGCTGTTGGCAGACCAATTTGGCCTGCAACTAGTAAAATCAGAAGGCGAGATTCCGCTATCCGCAGACCGTTTTCAGAAAACTATAAATAGACCCCATGAGCACCTTTGGAGAGGACCTTTTCTTCAACTCTCTCTTCTCTGTCTAGCTTTGGTTTGCAAGAACTCCAGCTCGCTGTTCACCGTGATTTCCGGGTGTGCAATCGAGAGCTCACAAGTGCCCTCTAAGGTGCCCCGCTCAGCATTGACTTGAGAGGAGAAGTTCTCTTAGATCTTTCGAGTGTGTGGCGGGACCTCCTCTCTCTCCTCACTAGTGCCCTCGAACAGTTGGGAAAGGTCTGCGTTACAGAGAAACAGGAGACTCGTTTCTCTATGTAAACCGGGTCCTTTCTTCTTTTTTTTCTGGATTTTTTTTATTGAGTAGCCCTTAAGTTATTTTCCAAATATGCCTCTCACTTTATAAAGAGGGATTGTGATTGTTGGAACCGAAATCTCGGTCTCCTGTGAATTTCACCCTTGGGGAAGGGGTGATCGCACACCTACTTCACTCCTGCAAGCAAAACAACAAAAGAAACAAAGGAAAACAGACCCAAGGGCTCGACGGGGAGGATCCACCACACACCCGGAAGATTTGAGAGCACTTCCCATCCTTAGCCACAGGCCGAGCTAAGGCTACCTCAAAAAGCACTAGAAGACTAAGGAGCAAGTGAATATGAGAGCCTGCTCTCTGAGGTGCCCCCTTGGGTCATATTTATAGAATTCTGAAAACGGCCTGCAAATAGCCAACCTCCGCTGTTTTGAACAGCTATGTGCAGTCCAACTTGGTCTGCCAACAGCGTAGCTCCGCTGTTCCAACAAGCTATTCGCACCCATGGGGAGGGCATCCAGGTAATTTTACCTCTGGGCCTCTACTGGGCCCACCCAGGGATATGAAGGTCAGCTCGCCACTACTCTCCCCTCGCGGGAGGCGGGTGCGACCTGGCTCCTGCGACTCGCCTACTCTTCTTGGGCGAGCGCGAGCCGGGCCACCTCGACCCGCCAATCCTCTGCCGAGGTGGACCGGCGGCCAGGTCGCGCATAGGAGAGCGGGCTGGCGGCCAGGCGGCCAGGCTTCCAACTGTAACCATGAGAGCCCCGGGGGACGGCTCGCCGATCTGGACTCGTCGAACCCATCCCCGAATACCAGTTCGATGAATGCTGACCAAAAAGCTCTGTTCGACGAATGGCGAACCCAAACTCTGCTCGACGAATGACGAGCGAGCTCGAAGGGGGAAGGGACTAGCTCGCGCGGCTCGCTCGCCTGACTTCGGTCAAGAGCGAGCTGGCCGTCTGCTGCCTACCTGCATGTTGTTCTGGTGCGGGACGGGCGCCTTGGTCCGCTCGCCTGGCTTGGCGGACACACTCGGCGAACACGGGGTTGTACACAATCCCCACTCTTTTTGAGCTTGACCAAGCTCGGAAAGAATCATCTAACCCGCGTGTTCGGTGAGTGCTGTGGTGAGCTGTCATGGAATCTTCTGGTGGGCCCCACTCTCTGGCTATAAATACACCACCGAGTCCTCAGGTGAATCCTTACCTTCTTGTGCCTCTCTGGGTGAACTGCAGCCGCACCATGCCGGTCAGTGAGGAGGTGCGAGCCCGTCTGGCAGCTGCGAGCCAGAAGACTCGGGAGGAGGCCCTCGAGGCCGCTCCGTGGCTGGCGCGCGGGTCTCCCGGCCCTCTCTCCAGGCCGGTAAAGGGAAGGATCATCAGGCGATCCCCGGTAAATGACGTCCCGGGCTCCAGCTCGGCAGCTGGCACCGAGGTCGTCCCTGAGGTATGCGTACCTCTCTCCTGGATTGTCGCTTCATTCCTGACCTTTCCTCTCGTAGGTACTACCGCGCAAAGGTGAAGGGGGTGGGGAGGAGGATCGTTCCCTTCCGCTGTCAACTGAGCGGGTCGCCAGCCCCTCGGGCCTGGGGCGTCCTCCGCCGGATACCTCTCGGTCGCCAATTCCTCCCGGGCTAGGGAAATCCCTCGCAGCTTTTGAGGGAGAGCCCTTCCAGGGACGGCCGGGCTCCTCTCGACTGTCCACCGGTGCGGAGGATGTGCCTACCCCGGGTAAGCACGCACTCGGCGTTTGTTTTGTTCTCGCCTGTCACCTCTGAATCCCTTCTTTGCAGCTATAACGCGATCTCATCTGAAACCGAAATGAGTGAGGGGTATTCGCCTCCTCCTGACGTGGAGGGGGTAGCGGAGTATCTGGGCGACCCGGCAGATGCGGTGGGGATGAAGAGACAAGTGACGCGGCTCTTCCAGAAACATACTCTGCTGCTTCAGGAGCTCTGCAGCCCTGGTGGACCGGGATAAAACTGCGATCGAGGCGCGAGTCGCGGCCTTGGAGGGAGTGCGGCGCCTGGCGGAAGGGGAGGAGGCTACTTCACCTGGCGCGCATATCACGCGGGCCGAGGAGCGACTCAGGCACGCCACGGAGCAAGTCGGCTTGGCCCAGCAGGAGCTGGTGGCGGTTCGCGACTACCATTACCCTCGCGTGCCGCCCCAAACCGGGACGCGGGGGCGGGGTAGGTGGAAATGGATCCAGTACTGATCCACCTTCCCTTCCCCTTTGCTCGCGGCCTATCGCCGGGTCGGGCCGCGTCTGTGCTTCGAGGCGACTCGCTTCAGGGGGGTTTATTTTTTTAAAAACTCTTTCAATGTCTGTAATAATCTGCGACTTTTCTCGCCCGTCCACGGGTCTGATTTCTGATTTCTGGTGTATGTTGTTTTTATCGTGCTGTTGCTTGACTTTCTCTGAGGTGAGTATGGATGAAACCGCGTCATCCGCTCGCCGCTCTTTCGGGCGGGCGCGAGGCCATAGGATGGACCTGCCAGCCCGCCAACCTGATCTCAGCGGGAGCGGGCCAGGAGCTTGCCGAGTGCGAGTCTCCCTGGCTCGCTCAGAGTTCTGGGCGGGTGCGGGCCGCAGCTCGCCCGCTTTCGTGCGGATGCGGGCGGGCATGACCCACTGCTGAATGGTCCCGACGGCACGGTTGCGAGCCGGGAAGTTGAACCGTCAGGCCTGATTTTTGCTATACGCACTTTTCCCGCCGGCGGAAGATTTTCCCGCTCTTTTTTCTCTCTATAAATAGGCCTTGCCGGCCCTTGTCCTTCCACCGCACTTAAGTTCTTTCTCCTCTCCTGCTCCTTGCGATACCCGACTCGCGTGCGCCCCCCTGAGGTTTCCTCGCTCGTTCGACAAACCTTCTGCGCAATGGGCGGCGACAGCGGTGACGCGGACGGGCGGAGTAAGTGTGCTTGGACTTTTTCTGATCACGACTTTCCACGTGCCGTTATTTCTGAGAGCGAGTACTTAGACGCCCTCAGCGATCACGTTCCGCCTGGATTCTCGGCGAGGCGGCCCGGAGATGAGGAGAAGATAAACGATCTCTTCGGAGATGAGCTCGCCATTCCCCTGACTTACTTTGAGGTGGGCCTCCGGCTTCCCCTGTGGCCGGAGGTTCGTCAAGTTCTGAAATACTTCGGGGTTGTCATAGGCCAGATGACCCCGAACTCTGTGGCGGTCATGGTCGGGTTCGCCTGCTTCTTGCGGGAGGAGCGAGTCGAGTTCAGTCTCGCGGTCTTCCGCAAACTGTTCTCCTTCCGCGCGAACCGGGACGGGACCGCCTATTTCTCCAGCGTCTACCTCAAGGTGCGGGAGACCGTCAACAAGAGCCACAACTGGCTCCAGAAATTTATGTTCGTCAAGGGGGACTTCGGCAATGTCCCTTTCTCGCCGGTGCAGCTTAGCGAGGCGAGCTACTGCCCGCCCAGCCCGGGTGGCCATGAAGCCGACCTGTGGGGGTTCTTCGCTGGGAAGAACTTCGAGGTCGCATACTTACGCCGCAACCTGGACAACCTCGCCGCCGTTCCGCCCGGGGGAGGTTAGCTACTCGTCAGTATTCTTTGTTTCACTGTTCTGTACTCTCGCTTCACCCTCTCTCCTCCTGACAGGCGAGCGGGACGTCCCCTTCACCCCCCTTATGAGAGTGTCAGGGTCGCTGCCAGCGAGCTCGCCCGCGCTCAGGCCGCCGACGCCGCTCAGCGCGATGTCCCGATGGTTCCTGCCAAGAAGTGGCCGGGCCGCGAACAGCCTACACCTCCCCCGCCCAAGAAGGCGAAGACTGTGGGGGAGGTGCCTGCCGCGGGCCAAAGGAAAGGCAAGGCCCCGACGAATCAATCGGCCGAGGGTCCCGCCCCTGGGACCGCCTCGACCAGCGAAACCCCGGGCGAGGCGGCGGCACTTCTGGGCCGCCGGAAGGGGCGCAAACTGCCGCGAAGCCGGTGCCGAGAGGGCACCGCAATTTCGGCTACGGCGAGAAGTACCTGGACGAGCTCGGCGTCCCGCTTCTGCTATGGGACAAAGAGTCAAATCGCGCGGTGGTCTCGACCCTGCTGCCGAGCTGGCTGGAGCAGGATACCATCGGCGGGGAGGCCTATAACTTCTCATTTGGCCTTTACTCGCGGGAGGACGCCGCCATTTATGACAAGGAGGCGACGCGAGTGTTGGTCCACGAAAGTGCGCGGGCTCAACTCCGCGGCCTGGAGCTGGCTCACATGGTCGGGCGGCGCTGCACCCAGTTGGAGCGGAATGCCACCTCGCTCAAGAAGTTGGCGGACGAGAAGGAGGAGGCCCGCAAGCTCGCTCAGGAGGAGGCAGACCTCCAGAGGAAGCGGGCCGACGCGGCCGAGGCGACCCTCGCTCAGTACTTGGGAGGGGTGGTACATCTCTCAGCCCGCACTTACTTCTAGTTGCCGCTTCCTTTCTCAAGCCTATCCCTTAACCACCTTCCTTTTTGCAGGACGCGACGACGGCCATCCGCCTGGGCGCCGAGATCGCCGCCCTCGGCCAGGACAAGCTGGCGCTGGAGGCGCGGGTGCGCGAGCTGGAGGCTGCCGCAGCCGCCCCTCCGCCAGCCAGCAGCAGCTGCCCGCTGGAACACCACTCCGACTACGAGTTGGAGGTGTTGATGCAGAAGAACGCCGCCAGCGCCGCGAAGTATACGATGCAGATGCTGCGGCGGGCCGACCTCCTCAAGAGCGAGGGCGCGGGTCTCTCGGCGAGCGAGGTGGTGCTGGCGCTGTTCCTTCCTGTGCCGGACCCCGGGGACAAGTCCTATCAGCGCCTTTAGGACTTCTCGCCCGGGATCTCGCGTCGCCCGCACGCCTGCGCCTCGCCCGTCATGTATATACACATTTTGGGTTTGTCCAACTGTAAGCGCGGGCCGCGCCATGACTTTGCAACTTTACTTTCCTTTATGAACGATTCTGTGTTTGCCTTATGCGTATGTCTGTTTTTGCTGCGCGATGTTGACTTTTTTCTCTTTTTGCGTTCGTGTCCTGCCTTAAGACTATCGCTCGCGGTCGTTCATTTCGCGTTACGCCGGCGAGGTCGTGCGTCCCCTGACTCAATTTAGGAACTGCAGGGGACTTGTTAGCCATCCCACGATCGGCGACCTGTCCTCACTGCCTGGGTCCGCCGTGACGCTGGCCCGCTTACTAGGAGAGGCGAGCCGGTTCGGCTCGTACCCGAGCCACCGGGTTTCTTTCGAGCCGACCCTCTTGCGATGCGGCCTGGGTTCTCGCCCCCTGTGGCCGTATTCTGGGTGTTGGGCGATTACGTTAGACCTGCCCTGTTAGTCGGCGGGAAGCCGAAGCCTTTACCAATGAGTGACATCCAGCCCTGCCAGCTAAGTGAGAGCCTGACAGCGGGATCTGCTCGGGGTCTGAAGCGGACACCGAGTGACATTCAGCCCTGCCAGCTAAGAGAGAGCCTGACAGCGGGATCTGCTCGGGGTCTGAAGTTGACACCGAGTGACATCCAGCCCTGCCAGCTAAGAGAGAGGCTGACAGCGGGATCTGCTCGGGGCCTGAGGGTTGACACCATCGAGTGACATCCAGCCCTGTCAGCTAGGTGAGAGCCTGACAGCGGGATCTGCTCGGGGTCTAAGGATGACACCGAGTGACTTCCAGCCCTGCCAGCTAGGTGAGAGCCTGACAGCGGGATCTGCTCGGGGTCCAGGGGTTGACACCATCGAGTGACATCCAGCCCTGTCAGCTAGGTGAGAGCCTGACAGCAGGATCTGCTCGGGGTCTAAGGATGACACAGAGTGACTTCCAGCCCTGCCAGTTAGGTGAGAGCCTGACAGCGGGATCTGCTCGGGGTCCAGGGGTTGACACCATCGAGTGACATCCATCCCTGTCAGCTAGGTGAGAGCCTGACAGCGGGATCTGCTCGGGGTCCAGGGGTTGACACCATCAAGTGACATCCAGCCCTGTCAGCTAGGTGAGAGCCTGACAGCGGGATCTGCTCGGGGTTGAGGGATGACACCGAGTGACTTCCAGTCCTGCTAGCTAGGTGAGAGCCTGACAACGGGATCTGCTTGGGGTCCAGGGGTTGACACCATCGAGTGACATCCAACCCTGTCAGCTACGTGAGAGCCTGACAGCGGGATCTGCTCGGGGTCGAGTCAAAAGAATACATTCTATCATACGAATTACCACAACAGAGTTGACATATCAAGAGATTTCATTAAGAATAAAACACCACTTACATGTCTCAAGGATAGAAGCGTTTCAAGTCATCACCGTTCCAGGTGAGACTTAGGGTCTCGCCCTCCACATTTCGGAGTCGATACCCTCCTGACCTCAGTGCCTCCTTTACAATGAATGGGCCTTCCCTGCTGGGGTTGAGCTTCCCCACGGTTGCCGACCTTCCCGCTGCATCCACTTTCTTTAGCACCAAGTCCCCTTCCGCAAACTGTTTGACTCTTACGTGCTTCTCAAAGTACTTGGTCATCCTTCTCTTCACCTCTTCTTGTCGGACGGTGGAAAGGTCCCGCAGCTCTTCCACCATGTCAAGGGTGAGCCGCAGCTCTTCCTCGTTCTCAGCCTGCCATTCTTCCCTGCCTTCCCCGGCCACAACAACTCGAGGTGTTTGAACTTCAAATTCTACGGGGAGCACTGCCTCGCACCCATGAGAGAGCTTGAAGGGGGTCTCTCCTGTAGCTGTGTTGGGGGTGGTCCTCAAGGCCCAGAGAACCGCGGGAAGCTGCTCCACCCAGCTCCCCTTCAGATTTTCCACTTTCTTTTTTAGGAGGTTAACAATGATTTTGTTCGCGGCCTCCACCTGCCCGTTGCTCCTGGAGTGGTGGACTGAGGCGAACCTGAGGTCGATCCCAAGCTGCTCGCAGAAACTGGTAAACTCCGCGCTGGCGAACTGGGGCCCATTGTCCGTGACAATGGCCTGGGGCAGCCCATGGCGGCAGATGATCTCCCCCCAAACGAAGTTTCTGATGACCTGGGAAGTCACCTTGGCCAGAGCCTTCACCTCCAACCACTTGGAGAAGTAATCGATCATCACCAGCAGGAACCTCCTTTGCCCACTGGCCTGGGGGAACGAACCAACCAAGTCCTTTCCCCAAATGGCGAAGGGCCAGGGGGCTGTGATACTCTTGAGTCGCTGAGCCGGCTGTAGCTGGAGGGGGGCAAACAGCTGGGACTTGTGGCATCTTCTTGCGAACTCTGCCGCATCGCGACCCAGGGTGGGCCAGAAATACCCTTGCCTGACGATCCTTCCTTCTAGGGTCCGACTCTCGGAGTGACTCCCACACTCCCCGGAGTGGACTTCTTCCAAGATTCTTTGTACTTCCCCCTCGGCCACGCAACGAGCCAACATCTCCGAGAGTCTTCCTGTACAGCTGCCCGTCCCGGAGGAGGTAATACGCCGACTTGTATCTGAGCTTCTTTTTGTCCACCCCCTCCGGATACTCTCCCGTGGAAAGGAAGGTTGTGACCGAGTCCATCCACGAGGGCCGCTGATCTATCTCCATGAGCTCTCCCTCTTCGATGGAAGGGCGGAACACGTCGGTGATGGTACCCCCCGCCCGGGGGCCATGCTTCGCTAGCTGATCGACCTGCTCATTCTCCTCCCGGGGCACGTGCTGGATGGAAAATGTTTGGAATGTGCCAATGACCCCCTTTACTTTTGCTAAGTATAACCGCATGGTAGGCTCTCTTGCCTCAAACTCCCCGTTGATCTGGGAAGCTACCACCATGGAATCAGTAAGGACCTCCACGTCCAACACCCCCAGCTCCCTGGCCAGGCGCAGCCCTGCTATCACGACCTCATACTCGGCCTGATTGTTGGTGATGGGGAAGTGCACCACCACCGTCTGCTCAATTCTAGTCCCCTGGGGGCTCTCCAAGATTACCCCCACTCCTAGGGAATGCCTTCCCGTGGCGCCATCTACCTTCACCTTCCAAGGAATCGGACGAGCGAGCTTTTCCTCCGCCACCTCAATCGCATAATCGGCCAAGAAGTCGGTCATCGCTTGAGCTTTGATCGAGAGGCGGGGGGGCGAAGGAGACGTCGAACTCACTCAACTCCACCGACCACTTGACCAGCCTGCCAGAATGCTCCACCCCCTCAAAGATGTTACGGAGGGGATGGTCAGTCACCACTCAGATTGAGTGTGCCTGGAAATAGGGTCGCAGCCTTCGGGCTGAGATGACCAGGGCGAAGCCCAGCTTCTCCAAAATTGGATATCGGAGCTCGGCCTTCTTTAGGACCCGACTCACGTAATATATAGGGAGCTGCTTCTTCCCCTCTTCACGAACTAGGACATAGCTTAAGGCCTCCGCCCCGACCCCGAGATACAAAAACAGGTCCTCCCCCTTCTTTGGCCCTTGGAGCAATGGGGCCCGAGTCAACTGCATCTTGAGGGCCTGGAATGCCTCCGCGCACTCCTTGGTCCACTCGAATTTTTGACCCCCCCTCAGTGTTTTGAAGAAGGGGGAGCACTTCTCCCCAGCCCGGGAGAGGAACCTACTTAGCCCTGCCAGCTTCCCCGCCAGCCGCTGCACCTCCTTAGTATTCCGCGGCGACCCCAGCTCCATGATAGCCTTGACCTTATCAGGATTCGGCTCGACCCCTGCAGGGGTGAGGATGCGCCCCAAGAACTTTCCCCTGCTAGCCCCGAAGACACACTTCAGGGGGTTCAACTGCATATTGTACTTGCGCAGGGTAGCAAAGGTCTCCTCTAGGTCCTGGAGGTGAGAGTCCACATCCTGACTCTTGATCATGAGATCATTTACATACACCTCCAGGTTCCTCCCCTTCTGTTCTTTGAAGACCATATCCATCATTTTCTGGTAGGTCGTCCCTGCATTCTTCAGCCCGAAGGGCATCATTTTATAGCAGTAGCATCCATCCCCCGTGATGAACGAGACATCCTTGACGTCCGGGGGTGCATCTTGATTTGATGATAACCTGAAAATACATCTAGAAAACTCATTACAGAAAAACCAACGACTGAGTCAACCAGCGCGTCGATCCGAGGCAAGGGATAACAGTCCTTAGGACAAGATTTATTAAGCAAAGAGAAGTCGATACACATACGCCACCGACCATCTTCCTTTTTAACCATGACTACGTTAGAGACCCAGCCGGGGTACTGGATCTCGGATATGAAGTCGGCCTTGAGAAGCTTTGCCACCTCCTCCCTGATGGGCTCGACCAGCTTGTCCGCCGTGGACCTCTTCTTTCGCTGAACGGGGCGTGCTCCCGGGTCCAAGTTGAGGCGGTGGCAAGCCACATTCGCGTCAACCCCCGACATCTCCGCGGCGCTCCATGCGAAGATGTCCACGTTCTTCTGGATGCATGCCAACATCCTGCCTTGATCCTCCGGGGTCAGCCCTCCGCTGACGCGGACCTTCTCCACCCTGCCTTCACGAGTGAGGACCTCCAGCTCCACAACCTCTTCCGTAGCCTCCAACCTGGACTGTTCCCCCCATTCTCCAACATCCCTCTCCTCTGGGATGAGGACCTCAGCCTCTACCTCTTCCTCTACGGCCATCGCTTCGGCCAGCTCCCCCCGATCTCCTCCTGCCACCTCAACCTCGGTGTAGCTCTCCACCTCCATCTCCTCCCTACCAGCTTCCTGCTCCGCCTCCTCCATCCTTCGCTCCATCTCCTCGGCCCCCTCTTGCCAAGAGATGAAGTTCACGACGATGACGTAGCATTCCCGCGCCACCTTGGGGTCCCTCCTAACCCGGACCTGGATCCCCTCGGCACTGAACTTCAAGCACTGATGGAACGATGATGGGATGCAGCGGAAGGCACTGATGAGGGGCCTCCCGAAGATGGCGCTGTAGCTGCTGGGGGCATCCACGATGACGAACCTGCAGTTCCTGGACTGCCCCCCAGGGTGACATGGAGGCCTACCCCTCCTTCCACCTCCTTCCTCTCCCCCGAAAATCTGAACATGGGCCCATCCGAGGCCAACACCCTCTTCGCCTCCACCTTAATCGCGTCAAACGCCTTCTTAAAGACGACGTTGAAGGAGCTCCCGTTATCAACGAGGATCCTGGAGACGGTAAAATTTTCGATGGCTGTCTGGATGACCAACGCATCGCAAAATGGATCCTCATGATCCGGCATATCGCTTCTGGAGAAGGTGATCCTCTCTTCTGGGGGTGGGGTTTGGGATGTGGAGCCAACGCTCTGGCGATACATGGTGTGGAGGCTCGCCTTCCGGAAAGCCTCAACCCCCACCCCCCCGTGGATCACTCCGATCCCTCCTCGATTCTCATTTCCTGATGCCCCTGCTGCTGCTGCTGCTCCTTGTTTCCCCTCATTTCGAGGAACTCCGGGCACGTGGCTGTGGCGTGCCCTTCCTCCTGATGGAAGTCGCAGTAGGGCAACTCCACCCTAACTTCTCTCCTCCTCCTCCTTGCTGCTCTCCTCCTCTCCCCTATGGCTATAGCCATAGCCTCTTCCTGATCGGGGAGTCGAGGCCTCTGGGCCTGCCTCCAGCCCGGGCGGTGGAATTGATCTTGCCCCCCTTGATGGCGGTCCCTTCCTTGATACCCTCTCTGTGGCCCCTGCCCTTGCCACTCGGGCCTCCAGCCCAGCCGACGGTCGGGCTCCTGACGCCCCCACCTGGGCTGCTGCTGCCCCTGGAGCTGCCTCTGCTCCCTCTGTCGGGGCTCGGCCCTCCTCTCCTCCTGCCCTCTTCCGCCTTTTGGCTCCTTCTCTTCCTCTGTGGCCCACCTGGCCAGCTTCCGGGCGAACTCCGGATTTGACGCCTCCCCGTCAACTTCCCTTGCCGCCCTCTCCATCAACTCCTCGTAGGAGAGGGGGGCACTCTCTTCAGCTCCATCCTGAAGAATCCCTGCTGCAGGCCCCGGGTGAAAGCCATCATCAGGCTGTGGCCCGACATCTCCTGGACCTGGGTGACCTCCTTCTGGAACCGGTCGACGTAGCTCCCCAACGTCTCATTCACTCCCTGTTTGATGTGGAACAGGGACTCAGACTTCTTCTTCCTCCTCTTTGAGGTAGTGAACCTCAACATGAACCCCCGACGCAGGTCCTCGAAACAGTAGATGGAGCTGGCCGGCAGTTGGTGGAACCACTCCCTTGCCTTCTCCTTGAGGGTGATGGCGAAGAGTCGACACTTGAACCCGTCCGACATCTGCCGGATCAAGACCACGTCCTCAAACCACTGGGCGTGTTGGACCGGGTCTCCCTTCCCGGTGTAGTAGGACATTTCAGGTTCCCTGAACCCATCTGGAACTGGGGAGGAAGAGACCAGCTCGCTAAAGGGGTTGCCTCCTCCTGCCGGGCGAGCCGGAGCATCTCGCGCGCCCACGTCGCCGAACCGGCCGCCGCTCGCCGAGCCGGGGAAAAGCACGCGCCCTGGGAGCTCTCCTCCCCTTCCTTCCTCAGCAACCTCCTTCCCGGCTCGCCTACCGGGAGCGTCCTCGCCCAGTGACGGGGCGACAGCGATCTGAGTGGCTGGAGTCGAGCACTCGGCCCGCGTGCTGAGTGCGAACTTGACGAGGCTCATCACCTCGTTCCTGAAATCTTCAAGCATCCCCACCGTGGCTAGAGGCGGGGGGGGGGGGGGGGGCGGCGAGTCCGACCTATCAGATCCCTGCCCTCCTGTCATCGAGCTAGCTGAAGGTTTTCTGTGCTGATCACGCTCCACGCTCACCGCACCAAAATGTTGGAACCGAAATCTCGGTCTCCTGTGGAGTTCACCCTTGGGGAAGGGGTGATCACGCACCTACTTCGCTCCTGCAGGCAAAACAACAAAAGAAAAAAAAAAACGGACCCAAGGGCTCGGCGGGGAGGACCCACCACACACCCGGAAGACTTGAGAGCACTTCCCCTCCTTAGCCACAGGCCGAGCTAAGGCTACCTCAGAAAGCACTAGAAGACTAAAGAGCAAGTGAATATGAGAGCCTGCTCTCTGAGGTGCCCCCTTGGGTCCTATTTATAGAATTCTGAAAACGGTCTGCAAATAGCCAACCTCCGCTGTTTTAAACAGCTATGTGCAGTCCAACTTGGTCTGCCAACAGCGTAGCTCCGCTGTTCCAACAAGCTATTCAAACCCATGGGGAGGACATCCAGGTAATTTTACCTCTGGAGCTTCTACTGGGCCCACCCCAGGGATATGAAGGTCAGCTCGCCACTACTCTCCCCTCGTGGGAGGCGGGTGCGACCTGACTCCTGCGGCTCGCCTACTCTTCTTGGGCGAGCGCGAGCCGGGCCACCTCGACCCGCCAATCCTCTGTCGAGGCGGACCGGCGGCCAGGTCGCGCATAGGAGAGCGGGCTGGCGGCCAGACTTCCAACTTTAACCATGAGAGCCCCGGGGGAGGGCTCGCCGATCTGGACTCGTCGAACCCATCCCCAAATACCAGTTCAATGAATGCTGACCAAAAAGCTCTGTTCGACGAATGACGAACCCAAACACTGCTCGACGAATGGCGAACCAAAACTCCGCTCGACGAATGGCGGGCGAGCTAGAAGGGGGAAGGGACCAGCTCCCGTGGCTCGCTCGCTTGACTTCGGTCGAGAGCGAGCTGGCCGTCTGCTGCCTACCCGCATGTTGTTCTGGTGCGGGCCGGGCGCCTTTGTCCGCTCGCCTGGCTTGGCGGACACACTCGGCGAACACGGGGTTGTACAGTGATTGTACTGAGGATATGAAGAGTTAATGAAGTTTAGTTTCCGTATTAACCTCAGTTATAGGTTTAGATAGAATTTCGCGTAAGCTCGCCCGAGTCTGCCGTCAGCAAGCTTACATTGGTGCTCTCGTTGATGTTCTCGCTCCCGATTCACCGTCTTGAAGCCACGCCGTACCATTCTTGTCGTACCTTTCTTACTCGCCGGAGCAGCCATCTGGCACAACTATCCGACGTCGAACATCATCCCCAGACGAATCAAACAGGAAATTCGGTCGCACCTCCGGTAACAGAGCTTCCTTCTCTCTCCCTGTCATCTCGTCGGACCAGCCATCATGAACGTCACCAGACATCAAAAGATGCGGGCGATGAAGAATGCCGCCCGCGATCAGAATGCCACCCGCCATCAATAACGTCACCGACGATAAGAACAAACCAGCTTCTTCAACATCTGACATCAAGAACGACATCGGCGATAGGAAAAGTACTCTTCAATATCTTCGGCGAACTCTCCAAGAATTCTTCAATATCTTCGGCGAACTCTCCAAGAATTCTTCAATATCTTCGGTGAACTCTCCGGTTGGAGAAACTGTAGATCCAATTCTCCTTTTCTTGCGCGATTATCCAAGATTCGCCATCAAGGTAGCTGTCAGGAACGTTTCCCTGCCACCTCAAGTACGCTGGCCGCCACGAGAACGTCAACGTCCAGCTTAGCCACCATCTTCATCGCTGGAACCACTCTCTGCCTTTCTCCTCAAGAATGTTGTCTCCGCCTTTCTCCTCAAGAATGTTGTCTCCGCCTTTCTCCTCAAGAACGCTGTTGGACTGCCATCGATCCAATATCCAAGGTTGCCGAAAATAATACAAACGCTAACTCTGCCTATGTTACCGGCGATCAAGAAAAAAAGCAAGCTACAAGTTCTCCATTACCTGCGATCCAGACCTCTCGGCGATCAAGAAAAAAAGCAAGCTACAAGTTCTCCATTACCTGCGATCCAGACCTCTTTATATAATCTCCGCTCAGCCCGCTACAGTTCTGAAAAAAATGGCAGAAAGAAATCTCATAATCAGTGCCACATCCACTGTTGGTACTATTCCTGCTGTGCTGGATTACAGAGACCCATATGATTTTCAACAATTCGGTGCAAGAATGTTGTACTCAAATAATGACCAGGATTTTTTGATTAGGAGAGAAATAGAGGAGCAGAAAGAGCTCTAGCAGGCCATTGTACGGCAACACCGACAATTCATGGTCGCTGCTCCTCCATCACTTATGCAAAGTGGCTCTCAGTGGGCTCATACGAATCAAGTTCCACCTCATTCATGAATTCCAACAATTTCTAATCCACTCAGTTGATGGATTTGGCCACCTGTACAAAACTTATTGGAAAGAACTTGATGTCCAACAAGACCAACAGACTGTTTTTAGTCAAGACACCCAAACACATTTCAGTCGTCTTGAGGAAGAGAGATTTCAATATATTCGTCACAATTATGGTGCATGGGATCAAAACACGATTAAGGAGGACATGCAAAAGATTATTGATGACATACGTCTTCGCCAAAGAAATCGTCAAATGATGGTGGATATGCAAAAAATTATTGATGACAATGTTACTCGTGAATGTAAACGGCGAGTTGCAACAAACTTAAAAATTTTGGATGACTTGATTGCTTGCATTGAGGACGAGGAACAAGAAGCCATCAAAGCAAACACTCTTCTTGAGGTACCAATTACAACGAACATTGTTTCGTCACCAATGATGGTGTTGACATTTGCGCTTGTTGTTCTGGATATATCCGACAAATCTAATAGTCACGAGACAATCCAATCAGATGCATATGAACTTGATAACACTATGACGACAAGTTTCGGGATCTACTCACATGCTCCACATGTGACATCTCAACGAGAGCACCAATGTAAGCTTGCCGGCGGCGGAATCCGGCGAGCTTACGCGGAATTCTATCTAAACCTATAACTGAGGCTAATATGGAAACTAAACTTCATTAACTCTTCATATCCTCATTACAATCACAACCCCTCTTTATATAGGGAGAGGCATAGGCTAACATACATCATATTTACAAACATGTCATCCATGTATGATACCCCTTACACAACCCCTCTTTGGTTTTGGCCTTCATCCGATTCTTCTATTTTCCAATTAAGATTTTTCCATTTAAATGTTTTTAATCAAGAAACCAAATTCCAATTTTTCAAATAATACTTCCCAAAAAATGTTTACTTAAATATCTCTCTTAAGGATAGCTAAATCTTTTCTTTCAATTAAATTTATGTGTCCCATAAATAAATTAAGCTTCCATTTTCCGTCCTAACTACTTAAATTATCTAACCTTTTATTCATGATCTTAACGAGTGGTCAAACTGAGAGCCAAAAAATAAAACGGGTGCACATGAAAAGAAGTACATGACATGAAATAAATAACAAATAAAAATATAACTGTCACATGATATCACATGTCCTCGGATGCGGCGACAGTTGAATCAATTCCCTGTGGTTGACAGAGCTCACCCCCGACGAGTACTAACAAAAATTGGCAATAGAGAGATCATATGTCGTTGCTGGGGCTAAATCAGGTGGTATGTTTGGGGTCTCGACAAATGTCTCGATTAGCTTCTAAACTTGAAATGAACCAAACCTCCTGCAATATGTAAACCCCCAATCTTCCTTTGAGAAGTACAAATCACGGCGATAACCACTGACCATGAATTTATAATGCTCAAAGGTTGCTCGTAAATTATTAGCAATAAATTTATGCAATTCTTTTAAATAATTAATATGAGCTTGCGGATCGAATGAAATACGTTCATTGAATGAGAGGGAATAGCTACTGACAGAATTGTTGACATAATGAATTTTGATGCTAATAAAAATGATGATGTTGACATTATTAATAAGGAAGTTGTTCATATTACTGATATTGCTCAAGTTGCTAAGGTTGCTGATAATAATGAAGGGACTGATGATGTTGGTGATGATGAACATGTTGCGGTTTCTGTTTGTTTCTCGAGATGATGGGTGTTGGAAGTCCTGAGCTCCTATTTGAGGTTAGGAAAGCGCCTTCCTGCTTAAGGTGAGGCAAGCTCCTTCTTGCTCGAAAGTGGCTATGAGTGTAGCAAGGGAAGAAAAAAGGTGCAAAAAACTCTGATATGTTGAGTGCATCAGGAAAGGGAGGAATCAGAGAAGATGTACCAGCAAAAAGCTTTGATTCTAAGTTGTTATGTGATTGCTGGAGTAGTGGTCGGAGGAGGGGATACTGTGCTTTCAGAATCGCTGTTGCCTAGGCGGGGCGTGCACGGAAGGAGAGAGCTACCAATATCTCATACAAAGATAAGAGAAGGAGAATAATTTCTTGGATGCATTTACAAGACCCAAGGCTCTCTTAAATAGAGGATACTTAAAAATAAATGTAATTAATCCTGCACACTGAACTACGACATAACATTAAATATGACACCAATATAAGAGATGCCATAATACAACCGTAAGAATAACAACTTAATACCCGAGCACGAAGCTCATAACAGGGTGATTCACCACCTTTTGCACACTCCTCGTGCAAAAGAGTGGAGCGTATGTAACTTACAATTGAATCACACCTACATCCTTACTGCTTCCTTTGGGTAGACGAGTCTACCATCCAGTTTACAGAGAGATGTTTGGTTCCGATTTGTTTAGCGTCTGTTAAGGACACGGTCTGGTGTGATGTCTTACCCATGGATGTAGCACACACATTACTTGACCGACCTTGGTTGTATGATCGTCATGCCACATGTTATGGATAATCTAACACATGTGTATTCTTTGATAAGGGACAAAAGATTACTATATCCCCGACTCGACCCCGAGAGCCTCCCAAGAGTAAGATCGGTTCATCCATGGGTTGGGGAACATTGAGGCCCTTGCATATCTCAAGTAAGGGTGATTTTTTGAGTGAGAGTTTAGATACTGGGGCTATGCATGTAATGGTGGCCACCCTGGTTTCTGAGGCCTCCACAGACACTGTGATGACCCAAACTATATGACTTAAATATAAAGTGAGTTCAACTAGCCCATTCATATTATAATGGTATGTTCTTCTTCTATGTTATGCATAAACCTAGTTATGAACTCAATCATAGGCTCACCTTCAAATACATACTCCCTAGAGTTCCTCCATGTTATAGTGATAAGTCATGTCCGACGTAAAAGTCAAGAATCTAGTATTGACCTTGTTGTAGTGGTGCTTCATCTGTTTCTAAGTACACTCCCGCTGTACCAGGAACCTATTTCAGTACTCATTCCCTTCCGATCAGCCACCTGATGGGTTTTCACTTTGTGGAGGCATTTAACGCATCATAGAGTGGCAGCTCAGTGTTCATGTCTCACACATTCTTATGGGTGTTTATCACACACTCAATGAGTATTTCTGCTCTCCATCTAGAGTCATCTGTTAAGTCACCACTCATTAGGGGAGTATCCATTATTAGTAGGTAAGCCGAGTTTGAAAGTACACTATGACTTGGTTATCTTATTCATTTTCACTAGCACTACAAGAGACATTCAACATATTATATTGTTAGATCTTATTTTTTGTGTCTATGATGCTTATTTGAATGTTCATCGCGCCCACAATAAAGTTTTCTCCACTCCACCTATTGAGCTCTTGACCATGTACCCATCTTATGAGTTCCATGTAGCACCAAATACCTCAATGTAAAGGGTTGATTATGTCTACGGTTCATCTTTTACCTTTGTTGCATATAATCATTTACAGATAGTGCATAACTCTAGTACTCTACTGTGTTGCATGATTCTTATCTATCACATGCTTTGCATCATTTGCATGGACTTGCCCGATACAAAATTGCAATAAGTAATGATTGTTATAAAATTCAAGCAGATCGTACAAGAGAGATTAGATTTTTTTGAAATTGGAGAACAGGCGATGATTCACATATGATTTTAGAGGTTCCAACAAGGAACATCAAAAAAGATAAGTGCTCGTCGAATGAGTCCCTATACAATCATACTACGGATCAGTACGAATGTATATGAGGTTGACATTTCTCAAAATATGGGGATAATCTGAGCATTCAATGTAGAGGACCCAACTCCTTACTATGAGTGTGTGTATGTGGATCCCGTCTCCACTCCTATGCATGAGTGATAACATCCCTTACTTCCTTCTACTCCACCCCATTCTCAGCCTGACGAGTCCCACCATGAGGGCCACCTCGCACTATATATGGTTCTACCAGTTCAGTTTTCAAATAGAGATACGTTTTACTCATAGCCACCCTTGTCCGTTGGAAATATATTTCAGATTGTTGTCCATGACTTCACAGTCGTAGGCAGGCGGGATACATTGCGATATCTTGTCCGTTGGAGTGACCGCCCGATCTCAAATGACACTTGGATTTCCCTAGAGTAGTTTGGGCGACTCGTCCTTAGGCTACGCCGAGAGTATGTTCATCTTCACTCACTGAAGATGAGTAGTTTCAAGCTGGGGGGATTTGATGGAGATCGCTGTCCTACACACGTCTATTCCCGCAAAAGGAAGTGATCTGTTACCCGTTCAGATGATCCGAATCCACAAATGCCCCCGGATGGTCATTACGAATCATTTTTATGTGTTTATTTTTATGTTTCGAGTTGTATTTGACTTGCAATCGGTCCGAATATTAGGAGTCGTTCAATTCGGGTACCCGTTCAGTTATATACTATTTATACAACATGCATACAACAGTGGAAGGATTGATCGAGTTTTTTTTTCAATTACGGAACCTCCGGTCCCCTTCCTCTCGGTGCGACTCCCAAAGGTCTTCCTTTGTTGTGACTCTAAGGATTCATTGCCCTCAACCCTTTCTTTCCATTGACTGTCACTTCCCTCGATTGTTTCCGCAAGCCCCATCCACGCTCACTACTGCGGTCGACTCCCATCTTTCTCGTAACCGTTATTTCATCCCCTTCCTGATTTAGCAAGTCCCACTGTTTTCCCCACCCACAACCCTCAATTATGCCTCCTACGCATTCGACCACACCTCCCCTTCCCAATCCCACACTGCTCCACCTCTCCCCCATCCCAGCTGATGCTGAACTTCTCTCACCAGTCCTGCCCGACTCTGTCCACTCCTCCCCATCTCATGTGACACCACCATGTGTAATTTCCCCTCAAACCGCAACCTCCCATTTCACGTCCACCTTCAAACCAATACATTTTGATGCCTCCCTCCCAACCACCATCACTATCCGAGCCACACCCCCACCCTTGCCCCCCACCCCCAACAACTTTTGTCTCTAGTGATAGCCAACAGGCAACAGCCATATATCTCCACAGTGCCACATCCTGCTACCACCCACACAAGTCATAGTTTGGTACTCTTGTTTTCTATTATTGTGTGCTTGGATTATATCTTGTTGGATGTGGTACTATATGTTTTTGTTTCCGTGAAATCATTTGATTTGTAGGACTTACTCAGTTATTATGTTTTATTTTAATTAATTACTTATTGTCAATTTAATCAAAAACTGCATATTGCACCCACATTGGGGTTTGTTAGTAGGTGTGTTGCACTCCACTTAGTGTTGTATTTTAGGGCATTTCATCATTTTCAACCACTCATACATCAGTTTATATCCTCTTTCCTTGTTTTCAAGCCAGCATTAATCAGGCTTCAATATAACATAAAATGAATTTTGAGGAAATTACTTCGTCATTTATATCAAATTGGTTACTGAAAATTTCTATTTTTGAGGGTGAGTAGTTATCACAATTCAAATAAGTTGCACAAAAGAGGAGAAAATTCGCATTAAACATTGAGTGACAATCTCCTGCAAAGATTCAATTGAGTTTGGAGCCCTCACTCAAGTGAACCCCGATTCCAAACCCTAGAGACAAAAATAATGGACACACTCACATAGACACACACTCACATTGATACACATGTCTTTTATATTGGAATATAACTCACACAAATTACCAATATGTCCTTATTAGTCGCCAAGGATTCATCTAGACTAATGCATTCACTATTCAGATAAGTGGCATGTATATATGAAACTCGTATACGGAACAACAGTTGATGGTGGTGGTGGAAGAGGAAGGTTATTTGATTAAAAATCAAGGGCAACATGACCTCAATAAGTATCCGGCTAGAAGGTTGTTACCTTGTTATGTTGCAAGGAGAAAACATGTTATCATAGCAAGGAGAAAGATTAAAAAGGGGCAGCCCGGTGCACAAAGCATCCCCGCCCAACGAGGGTCTGGGGAAGGATCCCACTATAAGGGTGAAATGTAGGCTAACCTTACCCTGCAGTTTTGCAAGGAGAAAGATTACGTTAGAAAATTGTCTGTGGCATACTGAGAATTGACGCTAAAATTTTTCTAGTGGCTGCGTCTGGATATAATGATGATAAGTATGATCTTCTCACAGTTTCCCGAGTATGAATGTGTTACGGGTCCTCCGTCATTTATCTTAGTATATTAGTATTATGTTGTATTGAGTCCTTATTATATCTAGTCCTTATTATATCGAGTCTTTATTATGATGAGTGAAGTTAGAGTATTTAGGTATTTATATATTTCGCATATTATCTTTGTAGCGGGTATTTACGCCCGTGCCATTTGGGCCTTATATAAGGAGGTCTTGTATTGTATTGGAGAATTAGCAATGAAATATCAATTTCCTTTATCTCTCTAAAATTCCTCTCTCTCTCTCTAAGTTCTTCTCTCCTTCCTCCACCCTCTAGTGTTTCTTTCTCTCTCATCTCCTCCACCATTCTAGGTTTAACCCCATTGTATCTCCGCCTCCTTCCCCCACAATCTCCGGAACAACTTGGTATCAGAGGACTTACCTCCCCTCCGGTCACCGTTCCCGCACGCTCTGTTGGCGCATCCAGCCCCCTCTTCCTCGACTGTGGACGCACCTTCTTCATCGTCTTCTCCGTCCTCCAAGCCCGACATCAACCCAGCAGTGCCGCCGTTGCTGCGGAGGCGTCCTCTCTCTCCATTGTCTCTATCCGGCAAACCAGGCCGCCGACGTTGACCTCCAGCCATCCCCCAGCGCCAGATTGTTTCCTCCCGCAAACTGCAGGGCCTTCGGCGCTCCATCCCACCCGTCTTCTGCCTTCTGCCACGCCAGCACGCATCGGCCAATCCCGCTTATCTCCGCAAACCTCCGGTCCCAAGGCTGCCCCGCCTCTCCTTTTTCTTATTATTTTTTCCTTTCTCTGAACATGTACATCCCTGCCCACGCCACTCCCTCTTCTCTTTTTTATTCTATTCCACATATCCACTCCCACACGCCACTCTTTCCTTGTCTTTTGTTTTTTTTATTTTTTTATTTTCTCTTATGTCAAGACTCAGACCATCGCCCCTACTTTATTTTTTTTATTATATTTTTTCTCCACAACCCTGACATCTACCTCTCCCCTCTTCCAACACACCGTACCTTATTTATTAATTAGTTATTGTGTTAATCAAGTAATAACTTATTCTAAGTTATTATTTTATTAAATACTAATTAATTGTTTAAGGTTTCCATCATGTTCCTCAGCGCCGCCGACCGCATTGAGCTCCTTACCGCCCTCGTCAAGCTGGACCATCGTATTGTTCATTAGGAGGCTCGACTCGGCCACGTCGATGCTCAACTCGACCTCACACTCGATGCCCTCCTAATGTTTCGCGACTCATTGGTGGTTTTTCTGTCACCACCACCACCGAAGCTAGATTCGTCGCCTTCTCCTCCAATGATGGTGCCACCACTGTCCTCCGTCGTTCAAGACGTGCCGCCGCCATCGTTGTCATCACCGACTCAACTCATGCAGTCGCCGTCGCCACCGCCGTCATCGCCTCTACCGCCGCTGCTGCCACCGCCGTCGCCGCCGTCGCCGCCGTCATCGCCGCCACCGTCGTCGTCGTCGCTTCCACCACCGTCGTCGCCGCCTCTGTCGGCTCTTGCTCCGCCGGTCCCTGCCATGCCACCCCCATCGGCCGCATTGACACCTCTTCGTCCGGCACCAGCTCCACCAACCCCGACAGATCCTTTCTTGCCGCCGCATGTCGGCTCTCCGACCTCCGTGTGGCCGCTGCTCACAGCCCCTCCAACGGCCCCGACAAATGCGTTCCATAGGCAGCCCATTTTCCTGATGGCGCCGCCGCCCCTCGCCGACGCCACTGCCGCCGCTACGCGTTACCACGCGTTGTTCTGGAGGGAGGTCAAGGTACCAGATGATCGAGTCACCCACATGGAGCACGAGCTTGAGGGCAAGCTTGTTTTGAAGGACGGATGGAGTGTTACAGGTCCTCCGTCATTTATCTTAGTATATTAGTATTATGTTGTATTGAATCTTTATTATATCGAGTCTTTATTATGATGAGTGAAGTTAGAGTATTTAGGTATTTATATATTTCGCATATTATCTTTGTAGCGGGTATTTACGCCCGTGCCGTTTGGGCCTTATATAAGGAGGTCTTGTCTTGTATTGGAGGATAAACAATGAAATATCAATTTTCTTTCTCTCTCAAATTCCTCTCCCTCTCTCTCTAAGGTCTTCTCTTCTTCCTCCACCCTCTAGGGTTTCTTCCTCTCTCATCTTCTCCTCCACCATTCTAGGGTTTAACCCCATTGTATCTCCGCCTCCTTCCCCCACAATATCCGGACCGTAACAGAATGATAGTCATGATATTGGATTTTGGTAGCTCACAACATATTTTTTCCGAAGCTGTTTTCTTCTATTTCATTTCCTTGGTGAAGAGACTGAACTGATATTGTTCACTTGGGGTGATGGGTTGCCTATGAGATCACTAGTGAAGAAACATTCTATATTCAGATTTCAGTGTCACAATGGCATGCGTTCACATGATTGATGATGTGCAATTTGCACTTAAGATGCACAAGAATCCAATATCATTGGCAAATTTGTTTTTGCGGTCGGTAGTTTTCAGTAAGAGAAGCAGAGTTCTTATGGTAATACATGGATGAAACCTTGCTCCTGAGGAGAGTGAGTAGTACTTCAGTTTTTACCTGCTAATAGGGGTGAGGTGGTGCTTCTATGATTTTTGCAAACAAATGTTGGACGGTCGTGCATTGAGTCAACCTTTTGTGACTCGGCATGGACGAGTTAGATTTATTGATCCATATGTGCCGACCACTCTATTATGAGTTATAGTACAATGATAATGTGCAAATTCAAGCCAGACTTGAGTTCATAGTCTACTGATGATGAAGAGGGAGTGTTGACGATTACGTGAAGGAACTTGATTTGACTTGTTTTGAAAGAACTAAATTACTTTGATGTTACTATATGTTGAAGAAAGTATAAAGAAAGCTCATTTTGAAGGCCCATGTAATACTCTCTTAGGATTTACTCCTACATCTTGGGATTGAGTTTAGGCTCTCCCCTATCCTCCTGTATATATGTACAAATACATACGATGTATTAAGCGATTTTGATTGATAAATTAATAAAATTGCATTTTATTCCTCGCCTCTTTGATGTTCTTCTACATGGTATCAGAGTCACCCGATCCTCCAAAGTCTTTTCAATTCCGCGCTTTCTCTGGGCGGTTAGAGCTATTCTAACCGCAAGTCTCCTTTTTCTCCTGCACTTCGGTCTCTGTGTTCTATACCACAGCTCTTCTCCTTCTCTCGTGGCTTACACCCCCCTTCTCTTATAGATTTCTCTCCTGTCAAGTGGGCCAACCCTCTCGCAACGAACTTTTTTTTTCCTTGTCGCAAGTATCATGCCGCGATTCTCCTGCTTGTTGTGCTTGTCACCGTTTGCCCAGCCTCCCCATTTGCTTATGCCGCTGGCCGCATACTCAGCCGCAACTCTTGTTGTGCTTACCACTCTTCTTGTCTCTGCTTGTAGCCGCTACTCCCGCCGCTCATATTGCCACAAAACCTTGTCGCTTCTAACCGCAGCTTCCATCCGTAATCTCTCCAGGCCGCATCTTCTCCAGGCCGTAACTTGCTCTCTGTCCGCAGTTACTCCTCAAGCCACAGCTACCCCTCAGGCTGTAGTTACTCCTCAGGCCGCAACTCTTACTCTCAGGTTGCATTTCCTTCTCAGGCCGCAACTTCTTCTTGTCGTCTGGTATCTTCTTGCTGCTTCAGGCCGCAATTGTCTTCTTGCTGCCTCCTCTTGCCGTCTGCTGCTGATATTGCTCTTAGGCCGCAACTTATTCTTGCCGCAGGACCTCACCTATTGCTGTTGCTGATTTCTTCTCGCAGCCGCTGATTACTACCTGCCAGGCCGCCATGTGCTCTTGTTGCTGGGCTTATTCGACTGGCCGCCAGTTTTATCTACCATCTCCAGGCCTTGTCAGCAGTCGGCTTCTTCTTTGGTTGGATCCTCTCCAATGGCCGATTGTGCTACTCCGTTTCTTTTGACTCAACCGTATTCTCATGAAGGTAAAACCTCTTCTTTGGGTGTTGGTCGACACACTCGCGCTCCTCTTCGGTGTACTTACTGTGGTAGAAATGGTCACCACAAAGCCACTTGTTACAGTCTGCACGGTCTACCTCCCGCACCGCCTGCCTCTACTGCTGTCCCTGCTCTACATAATGTTCATGCTGACATTGATGCCCTGGGCACCCAACTCCAGCAACTTCAAGAGCTGATTTGCCGTTCCTTTGGCTCTGTTGTGTTTATTTTCGATGGAGGTTTTTCTTGTCTTGCCCACAGTTTCTCCTGGGTTTTGAACTTTGAGGCAACACATCATATTACCCTAACAAAACCTTCTCGATACTTGGCCTCTACGCATCTCAAGTTCATTATTGTTGCCAATGTGGACACTACTCCAGTCGCTGGATCAGCCGACGTCACCCTTACCTCCTCCGTCACTCTTCGCTTAGTTCTTCATGTTCCAGGCTCTGCTTTCAATCTCCTATCTATTAGCCGTCTCACACAAGATCTTGATTGTTTTGTGACTTTCTCTTCCACCTCTTGTGTTGTGCAGGATCGATGGGCGCAGATTGTCATTGGTAAAGGAAAACTGGTTAATGGGCTTTACATCTTGGACCCCCACCCCATGATTCTCTCCACTATTAGTTCTGTCGAGTGGCTTCGACGTCTTGGGCATGCCCCTCTCCGCATCCTCCAGAAAGCTCTTCTAGATTTGTCTCTCAGTAACTTCACATGCAAGTCATGTATCTACGACAAACACCATCGTTCTGTACAACCTCGGGCTCGCGAAGAGCCCTCAAGGAGCAAACAGTTCAGGCGGGCGAATGGGACCAGGGGGGCCACTCGCAAGCGGCGAGATGATGGACTCTCCAATGGGCGAGATACCCCATCCAGAGGCGAGAGGGCCTCCAGAGGCAAGAGGGCCTCCATGGGCGATAGAGCCTCCAGCAGCAAGGAGATCTCGCAGCAAAGGGCGAGAGGCGCCGGCGAGACGGGCAGTGGGGTCCCTCTCGCCGGCAGGTGCTTTTCCACTCGCCAGGGCGAGAAGAGGCCTTTTATATATTTCCCTGTCAAACAAGGGTTTTTACTCTTCTTTCCCGGGTATTTTTACCCTCTTACCCTTAGTGGACTGCATATAGCTCCTCAGAACAGCGGAGTTTGGCTGTTGGCAGACCCAGCCAAGGGTACCCCGGTAATTTCAGACCGGTGCAGTTTGGTTATTGGCAGTTCAGATTCTGAAATCTATAAATAAGCCCATAGGGGTTCTTCAGAAGAGACTTTTCTCAGGCTCGGAAGGGGAATCATCGGCACTGTCTTCTGAGGAACTCCAAGCCCAGCTTTTGGCTTTGGAGGGGAAGCTCTCTGTGATCTTCCGGGTAAGCGGTGGGACCTCTCTGCTGCGGCTTTGAGCCAGTTCTTCTTAGTCCTTCACGACCAGTCGGAGGTCGGAGCTTAGGCCAAGTAGGAGCCGGCTACTCCCCTATTTTGCGAACATTTGTCGAAGTCAAATTTTGGCTTCAACAGTTCTGGTGCGGTGAGCGTGGAAGTAGCCGGTTCAAGAAAAGTTTGAGTTTGGTCCTATGGCAGGAGGTGAAGGAGAAGGATCTGGTTCTGGAGGTTCCCCCTCCCAGGTAGAAGAGGCGACGAGGAAAATGCTGGAGGACTTCAGGAGAGAGGTCATGCAAACCATAAGCTTGGCCTTCTCGGCAAGGAGCAAGTGGGCGACGCCTCAGGTCCCGATCGAGGTGGTCCCGCTCTTAGGCGAGAACTCCCCTGGTCAGCGCCAGGGGAAGGAGGTCCCCATGGAGGCTGGCGAGAGGGACGTGGCGGCGCGAGAACTCTTCCCAGGCCAGCGTCCCGGGAAGGGGATCCCTGCAGAAGACGGCGAGAAGGAGGCAGCTGTGCGAGAGCTCTTCCCTGGGCACGGTCTCGCAGATCGGGCCAGCCAGCCGAGGCCGCGAGACGTGCCCTCTCGGCAAGCAGTCGGCGAGAGCCCGTTCAGTGAACTCGTCATCTCGGCTCCGGTGCCGGAGGGGTTCCGGGAGCCCGACATGTCCTACTACTCAGGGAAGGATGATCCTGTACAGCATGTGCAGTGGTTTGAAGATGTGGTTTCGATAAGACAAATGACGAATGCGTTTAAGTGTCGTCTGTTTGCCATCACCTTGAAGGAGAAGGCGCGAGACTGGTTCCATCAGTTACCGGCAAGGTCGATTTATTGTTTCGAGGATCTGCAGAGGGGTTTCTTATTGAGGTTTTCAACATCGAAGAAGCGTAAGAAGGAGGCGGAGTGCTTGTTCTCGGTAAGGCAGAGCCATGATGAAACATTGGGACACTACGTGGATCGGTTTCAGGAGGAGATCCTCCAGGTCCAGGAGGTCCCTGTGTATACGCTGATGCTTGCATTCACCCTGGGACTGAGGCCAGGCTTCTTTAGCATGGAGTTGAAAAGGGTCCCCCCCTCTCTTTTGAGGAACTTATGGAGAGGGCGGCGAAGGAGACGGATTTTGAGAGGGCCAATCCGGCGTTTGCAAGGAGGTTAGTCAGGTTGGCGGAGGACGACGCAAAGGAAACAAGAACGGGAAAGCAAAAGGAGCAGAGGGAGCAGAGAGAAGAGAGAAGGAGGGAGGAACCCCGAGGCCAGGGACACCAAGGACAGAATCACCGGGGGGCCCGAGAGCCGAACAACCGGATAGGTTGGAGGCCTCATGAGGGTCGCCCCCAGGAGTTAGGAGGAGGCTTCCAGGGAGCCAAGGAGGTTCGATCAACCGGCATGGAGACAAGGAGCGAGGGATCGTTTTCAGCATCAGCAGGAGGCAATGAGGATCGGTCGAGGAAGAGGAGCTCGAGGAGGAAGGAGAGGAAGAGGAGAAGGAAGAAGGGATGGGGTGGCGTTGCCTTTCTGTGACTTCCATCAGGAGGGAGGTCACGCAACAGCCACGTGTCCAGAATTCTTGGAGATGAGAGAGGCCAGAGGAGTGAGGAGGCAGGATCCGCCGGTAAGGATCGTGGAAATGCAGCAAGGGGAGGCGGAAGACAGGTGCGAGGACCGGGTGGATGTAGGAACCTGGGGGGAATCGGGGCCATTCACGGGGGGATTGGGATCGAGGCCACCCGGAAGGGGAGCCTCCAGACCATGTTCCGGAAGGGGGTAGCCTCAACCTCCCAAACCCCACCCCCGCTAGAAAAAATTACCTTCTCTTCAGAGGATATGCCAGAGTATGAGGACCCGTTCTGCAACGCCTTGGTGATCCAGATAGCGGTGGAAAACTTTACGGTCTCCAAGATCCTGGTGGATAATGGGAGCTCTGTAAATGTGATTTTTAAGAGGGCCTTCGATGAAATGCAGGTGGAAACCAAAAGGATCTTGGCCTCGGATGGACCGTTGTTCGGATTCTCCGGGGAGAGAAAGGAAGTGGAAGGGGGAGTAGGGCTGCACGTGAGGTTGGGGGGCGTGTCGCGGAATTGTCGGTTCGTGATTGTAGACGGCCCGAGCAGCTACAACGCCATCTTTGGGCATCCCCTCATCAGCGCCTTTCGCTGCGTCCCCTCCTCTTTCCATCAATGTCTCAAGTTTAACAATAGAGGGGTGCAGGTCAGGGTCAGGGGGGATCCAAAAGTGGCGAGGCAGTGCTACGTTACAGCGGTTAACACCATATCTTGGATGACAGAGGCGGAGGAGTTGGAGAAGGAGATGGCAGCGTGAGAAGAAGCTATCAGGGAAGAAGAGGTGAGCCCAGAGGAAACGAGAGGAGGAACCAAAGAGGAAGTCGGGGGAGAGGAGACTGAGAAGCAGCAAGGAGGAGGTGTGCAGGAGGCTCAGGGGGGTGTTGAGGTCGAGCAGCAACAGGAGAGCCCGGAGGGGGAAATGGAGATTGAGGAGGAGCAGAGAGGAGGAGATGTGCAGGAGGCCCGGAGGAGCGGGGAGTTGGAGCCACAAGAAAGAATGCAGGAGGAAGTGGAAGGAGAAAGGGCTGAGGAAGAAGCCCGGAGAGGCGTAGAAATTGAGCTGCAGCAGGGTGAGGCGATGGAAGTTGAGGGAGCAGGAGGGGAGGAAGAGCTGGAGCAGGAAGAAGAAGCAAGGGACGACTGGGAGCAGTCGCGGCTGGAGGTGGCCGAAGAAGTGGTGGAGATGAAGATCCACACCAGCCAAGGGCAGGTACAAAGGGTGCGGATCAGCGGGGGCTTGAGCCCCGAAGACCAGGAGCGGATGCGGGCCTGCATTCAGAGCAACGTCGACGTCTTCGCTTGGAGCGCGGCGGACATGCCGGGGATTGATGCGGACGTGGCCTGCCACCGCCTAAATCTGGACCCTCGGACGTGCCCCATACGTCAGAAGATGAGAGCCATCGCCACCAAGCTAGAGGAGCGCATTCGCGAGGAGGTCAAGAAGCTCCTGGAGGTGGGCTTCATCTCAGAGATCCAGTATCCAGGCTGGATCTCCAATGTAGTAATGGTGAAGAAGGGGGGAGGAAAATGGAGAATGTGTATTGACTTTTCGTTATTAAATAAATCATGCCCTAAGGATTGCTACCCCCTGCCTCGAATCGACGCGCTGGTTGATTCAGCCGTTGGTTTTTCTGTTATGAGTTTTCTGGATGCTTTTTCAGGTTACCATCAGATCCGGATGCACCCTCCTGACGTCAAGGACGTCTCCTTCATCACAAGGGAAGGGTGCTTTAGTTATAACATGATGCCCTTTGGATTAAAAAATGCGGAAGCGATGTACCAACAGATGATGGATCGAGTTTTCCAGGGCCAGAGGGGCCGGAACCTAGAATTCTACGTTGATGATCTCATGGTAAAGAGCAAGAGAGTGAACTCGCATCTCCGGGATCTGGAGGACATGTTCGCCACCTTGAGGAAGTTCAAAATGAGGTTGAACCCCTTAAAATGTGTTTTCGGGGCAAGTCGTGGGAAATTCCTTGGGCACCTTCTGACCCCGGCAGGGGTAGAACCTAATCCGGATAAAGTAAAAGCCATTCTGGAGCTAGAATCACCGCAAAACACTAAGGAGGTGCAGCGCTTGACAGAAAAGCTGGCCGGCCTTAGCAGATTCCTCTCCAGGTCAGGAGAGAAGTACTCACCTTTCTTTAAAGTGCTACGAGGGAATCAAAGATTTGAATGGACCGCGGAGTGCGAGAGAGCTTTTCAAAAGCTGAAGGAGCAGCTCTCCCTGGCTCCTCTGCTTCAAAGCCCAAAGGAGGGGGAAGATCTGACCTTGTACCTAGGAGTGGGAGCAGAGGCGGTGAGCTCCGTCCTAGTCAGAGAAGAGGGAAAAAAGCAGCTGCCCATTTATTATGTTAGCAGGATCCTAAGGAAGGCGGAGCTTCGTTACCCTATCCTAGAAAAACTGGCATACGCCTTGATTGTTTCAGCCAGAAAGCTCCGGCCATATTTCCAAGCACATTCGATTAGGGTGGTGACGGACCATTCTCTCCGAAAGATTTTTGAAGGAGTAGAGCACTCGGGTAGGCTGGCCAAGTGGTCTATCGAGTTGAGTGAATTCAACATTTCGTTCGTACCGAGGCTCTCCATTAAGGCACAGGTGGTGGCCGACTTCTTGGCAGACTACGTCGCGGAGGTCGGGGCCGAGGAGCCACGGCCACCGGAAGCATGGAAGATAATGGTCGACGGGGCCTCGGGAAAGCACTCCCTTGGAGCAGGGGTGGTACTAACAAGTCCTCAGGGGGTAACCATAAAACAAGCAGTCGCCTTGCATTTCCCCACAACCAACAACCAAGCAGAATACGAGGCAGTGATAGCCGGCCTTCGCTTGGCTAAGGAGCTCGAGATTAAGGACGTTGAGGTTTTCACAGATTCATTGGTGGTGGCGTCTCAGATACGTGGAGAATTCGAGGCTCGGGAGCCCACCCTTGTGAAATATTTGTCCAGGGTGAGGGCAATCATCGGGGGGTTCCGGACGTTCTCCATCCAGCACGTCCCCAGAGAAGAGAACGCTGCTGCCGATCGATTGGCTAAGTTCGGACCTTGGGAAGGGGGTGCCCTGACTAATTTATTCCATCCAGTGATCGAAGAGGGGGAGCTAATGGAAGTGGATCAGCGGCTCTCGTGGGTAGATCCTTTCGTTACCTTCTTTCTGACAGGAACCCTCCCTGAGGGGGTCAAGGAGGCAAGAAACCTCCGCCATAAGGCAGCTCATTATCTCATGCATGAAGGAGGACTACGCCGGAGGATGCTTTCATGTCTCCTAGCTCGATGCGTAACGAAGGAGGAGACCAGACACATTCTGGAGGAGGTGCACTCCGGGGAATGTGGTAGTCATTCTGGAGGGAGGACGTTGGAAGCAAGGGTGGTCAGGCAGGGGTACTTCTGGCCCACCCTGAGGAAGGACACGACAGAGTTTGCGAGGAAATGCCGAAAATGCCAGCTCTACGCCCCCCTCCAGCTCTTGCCGGCTCAAAGGCTCCGAAGCATCACAACACCATGGCCTTTCGCCATTTGGGGAATGGATTTAGTTGGGCTTTTCCCTCCAGCTAGTGGACAAAGAAGATTCCTCCTGGTTATGATAGATTACTTCTTCAAGTGGCTGTAGGTTAAGGCGCTAGCAAAGGTGACCTCCCAAGTCATCAGGAACTTCGTCTGGGGGGAGATCATCTGCAGGCACGGGCTGCCTCAGGCCATCGTCACGGATAACAGCACCCAGTTTGCTAGCGAAGAGTTCATCAGCTTCTGCACTCAGCTGGGCATCGACCTCAGGTTTGCCTCCGTCCACCACCCCAGGAGCAACAGTCAGGTGGAGGCGGCTAACAAGATTATCGTTAACTTGCTAAAGAAGAAGGTGGAGAATCTGAGAGGGAATTGGGTAGAGCAGCTCCCCTCGGTCCTGTGGGCTCTGAGAACCACCCCGAACACGGCCACTGGCGAGACCCCTTTCAAGCTTTCCCATGGTTGTGAGGCGGTACTACCGGTGGAGTTCGAGGTCCGATCCCCACGAGTTGCGGCTGTAGGTGATGGAGACGAGGCATGGAGGATGGAAAATGAAGAAGGCCTGCGCCTCTCACTAGACCTGGCAGAGGAGCTGCGAGACGTAGCAGCCATCAGACAGGAAAAGATCAAGCGTCGAATGGAAAAGCACTTCGACAAGCATATCAGGATAAAACAATTCGCGGAAGGAGACCTAGTACTAAAAAAGGTTGATGCGGCAGGGAGGTCCGCCCCGGTGGGAAAGCTCAATCCAAATTGGGAGGGACCTTATATTATAGAGAGAGTGTTGAAAGCGGGGGGTTACTACCTCCAGGATGTGGAGGGTAGGACCTTGAACCATTCCTGGAGTGGGGATGACTTAAAACGCTTCTACCCATGAGAAGGGAGAGCAGAAGATATGTACTCGAAGCATAATCAATATAATATACTTCTCAAATTATTTCCTGTTCATTATTTCTCGTGAAGTCCTAATGACAGGAAGAGGTATCCTCATCGGCACCCCGAGCTCGGCTCGGCCCCAGGTAGACCCGCTGCGCAGGCTCTCATCTAGCTGGCAGGTCCGAAGGCTCGCCTGTGGGGGATAGGTTTTGGTTTGAGATCTTCATCGGCACCCCGAGCTCGGCTCGGCCCCAGGTAGACCCGCTGCGCAGGCTCTCATCTAGCTGGCAGGTCCGAAGGCTCGCCTGTGGGGGATAGGTTTTGGTTTGAGATCTTCATCGGCACCCCGAGCTCGGCTCGGCCCCAGGTAGACCCGCTGCGCAGGCTCTCATCTAGCTGGCAGGTCCGAAGGCTCGCCTGTGGGGGATAGGTTTTGGTTTGAGATCTTCATCGACACCCCGAGCTCGGCTCGACCCCAGGTAGACCCGCTGCGCAGGCTCTCATCTAGCTGGCAGGTCCGAAGGCTCGCCTGTGGGGGATATGTTTTGGTTTGAGATCTTCATCGGCACCCCGAGCTCGGCTCGGCCCCAGGTAGACCCGCTGCGCTGGCTCTCATCTAGCTGGCAGGTCCGAAGGCTCGCTGTTGAAGTATTAGACCGGGCGGCTTAGCGGTCTGATCCTGCGGTTTATTGACCGAGCGGCTTAGCGGTCTGATCCAGCGGTTTGCAGACCGGGCGGTCTATCGGTCTACCTCTGCGGCCTGTTTCATCCTGCTGAAGTTGCCGAGCGGTTATCCTGTCTATCTAACCGCGCGGCCTATGCGGTCTCCATTATTCTAGCCGCTCAGTATTGTAAATGTTTAGTCCCACATTGTTTGTATACTCTCTTTCTCTTCCCCTCCATTCTATATAAGGGAGGTCATACCTTTGTAAATGATATCTTTTTTGGATAATAAAATTTCAATTATTCAAAAGTTTATTCGCTTGTTCTCTACTTTTCGCCTCTTTTCGCTACTTTCTAACATGGTATCAGAGGACACGGTCATTTCCTCCTGATTCTGTGCGCTCTCTGTTGCTCGCGGCTTGTTTTCCGCGTTCTGCGACTTGATTCGCGACTTGCCTTCTCTTCTGTCCGCGCGGCTTGTTTCTATCCGCGCGGCTTGTTTCTGTCCGCTGCCCTGTTCGCGCGGCTTGCTTCTTCTTGGTTCTCTTCTCCTACTGCTCTTTGTCGCAGCGACCTGTTTCCTTGTCGCCGCGCTCCTTGGTCTTTCCTGCCGCTCCGACTTCCTAGTCGTTGCGGTCTGTCCCTGTCCACGAGTGTTGTCCCTCTACTCGCGGTTCGCTGCTGTGATCTGCCTGACCGTGCGGGTTGTTCCTTTCTCACCCGCATCTTGGTCGCGGTCACCAGCTCTTCTCCTCTTTTCTGTTCGCTCGGCCTTTTCAGTCCGCGCGACCTCTTCGCCGCTGTGCCTTTGACCGCCTTCTAGCAGCTGCTGTGATCTGCCTGACCGTGCGGGTTGTACCTTTCTTACCCGCATCTTGGTCGCGGTCACCTGCTCTTCTCCTCTCTTCTGTTCGCTCGGCCTTTTTCAGTCCGTGCGACCTCTTCCCCGCTGTGCCTTTGCCTCTTTCTAGCCGCCACTGTTCGCGCGACTTCTTCTGTTTTCTAACCGCTACTGTTCGCGCGGCTTCTTCTGCTTGCCGGGTTCTATGACTACCTCCGGTCTCACCACTACTCCTGCAGCTCCTTCTCCTCCTCCTCCTTCGGGCAACCTTGGCACCCTTTCCAAGCTTGTTGGCTCCAACTATCCCGATTGGAGCGTTTCTTTCACCTTTCTCCTTCGTTCTCAGCGCAAGCGTCATCACCTCACCGATGACCCTCCTCCTCGCACCTCTCCTGAGTTTGATGACTGGGATGCGAGTGATGCCCTTGTTCGCACCTGGCTGGCCAACAGCCTTTCTGATGAGTGCCTTCCCGTCATTCGCCATGATGAGACGGTCAAGGCCGCCTGGCTTCACCTCGCTGCTCTCTATTCGAAGGGGGCCAGACGTCCCGCATTTATACTCTCTATGCGGACCTCTTCGCCCGCCCTTCCATGTCACCGGCTGCGGCCTATCAGCAGGTTCAGGCTCTTGGTGCTGAAATCCTCCAGAATCGCCCCTTCTCCGCGGACTTGGCCGACCAGCACAAACACTTCCAGGAACTCCTGGTTGTTTGTTATCTTCTTCGTCTTCCCGACTCTTATGATATGATCCGCCAGCAGATCTTGGGTGAGGCGGAATCTCCTACTTTGGATGCCACCGCGGCTCGCATTGCCGCCGTTACTTCGCTCCTCCAGCAGCCTCTGTTGGCCTCCCCCCTTCCCAGGACTCCTTTGCTCACCAAGCTCAGCGGGGGGGGGGGGGGGGGGGGGGCCCAGTGGCCGTGGCTCCTCTGGCGGCCGGAGTTCCTCCCGGTTCCTCTGCTCTCACTGTGGTCGTACTGACCATACTGTTGACCGCTGCTGGCAGAAACATCCTCATCTTCGCCCTTCCGGTGATGCTCCTTCGGCCTCCGCCTCTTCTAGGCCGTCTGCCTCTGTGGCCACGACGTCAGGTAGTGCCCACGTCGTTACCCAAGGTAAATGGCTGATTGACTCCGGTGCCACCAATCATATGACGGGCAACCCTCATTGCTTCTCCCGTCTTGAGACCCATGACCGCTTACCCCCAGTTCGTGTGACGGATGGTTCCCCGTCCCCGGTTCATGGGACGAGCATGGTTCAACTCACTCCATCGCTTTGCTTGGAGGATACCCTCTATGTCCCGAAGTTCCCGTGCAATTTGTTATCAGTTACTACTTTATGCCGGCAACTTCAGTGCTCCGTTTTATTCACTCCCACTACTTGTTCTTTTCAGGACCCGAGGACCCAGCGGACGATTGCTACTGGGACTGAGAGCGGCGACCTCTACTTCCTCGACGATGTTTCCGCTCTTTCTGCCTCCTCCTCCTCCACCGATCTCCTTCAGTGGCATCTTCGTCTTGGACATCCTCCTCCTCGGCTTATTCGTCAGCTTCTGCCCCACTTACCTCCTACCGGTTCTCCGCTCAACTGTGATGCATGTCAGCTTGGCAAACATCATCGCTCCTCCTTCCCTCCGAAGCAAGGCCGTGGCTCCTCTCTCATGTTTGATCTTATTCATTCTGATGTATGGGGTCCTGCTCCTACCCTTACAGTTGGTCGGGGCAGTTCCTATTTTGTTACTTTTATCGATGATTTTACTCGATGTACCTGGGTGTATCTATTAAAAGATCGCTCTGAACTATTTTCTGTTTGACAATCCTTTTACTTTATGATTAACACTCAATTTGCTATTTCCATTAAAGTCTTACGTTCTGATAATGCAAAGGAGTATCTAAATCATGAGTTCTCCACGTTCTTTCACAAACATGGCCTCCTTCATCAAACATCTTGTGTTTACACCTCCCAACAGAATGGGGTGGCGGAGCGTAAAAACCGTCACCTACTTGATGTTGCGCGTACTCTCATGACGCAGATGCACGTCCCTCGCTCCTACTGGGGCTACGCCGTGCTCCTCGCTTGTTATCTCATTAATCGCCTTCCCTCCACGGTCCTCCACGGCCAGACTCCCTTCTCCCTTCTCTACCCCCACCAGGAACCTTTTCCTCTTCCTCTCCGTGTCTTTGGCTGTACGGCCTTTGTTCACGCTCCCTCCGCCACCCGCGACAAGCTTTCCCCCCGTTCCACCAAGTGTGTCTTTTTGGGGTACTCTACCACTCAAAAAGGCTATTGCTGCTTTGACCCCCTTCTCCGCAAGCAGTTTGTTTCTGCCGATGTAACTTTTTTCGAAAATGCTTCCTATTTCTCTCCTTCCTCTTCTCTTCCTTCTCTTCCTTCTGATATCTCCGTTCCTTCCACACCTCTCCACGTTTTCCCACCTCCGTCTCCTCCTCCACCCACTCCTTCCCAGTCCGTCTCCCCACCCACCCCTCCACTCTCCTCTCCGCTGCCGTCTCTCTCTAGTCCCGGGCCAGCCTTCTCCGCCACGGACGCTCCGGTCGCTGACGCTCCCGTCGCCGACGCTCCCGTTGACCTGGATGTTCCCATTGCCCTTCGCAAAGGGGTGCGGGCGTGTACTCAACACCCGCTCACGGCTGTTGTTTCTTATGATCAGCTTTCTCCTTCTCGCAGGTGTTTTGCCTTGGCTATCTCTGCTACTTCTACTCCCCGTACCTACCAGGAGGCTCTCGCTCTCCCTCATTGGAAGTCTGCCATGGATGAGGAGATGGCTACTCTTACTGAACGGGGTACCTGGACCCTGGTTCCTCCTCCCGTGGGCACTGATGTGGTTGGCTGTCGCTGGGTATTCGTTGTGAAGTTTCGCCCCGACGGCACTGTGGATCGCTACAAAGCCCGGCTGGTGGCCAAGGGCTTTACTCAGACTTATGGCGTTGATTACTTTGATACCTTCTCTCCGGTTGCTCGCCTCAGCACCATCCGGGTTCTCTTTTTTGTGGCTGTTAACCGGGCTTGGGCTATTTCCCAGCTTGATGTGAAGAATGCCTTTCTCTATGACGATCTTCAGGAGGACGTTTATATGGAGCAACCTCCTGGGTATGTTGCTCAGGGGGAGACACGTGTCTGTCATTTGAAGAAGGCCATTTATGGCCTAAAGCAGAGCCCTCAGGCATGGTTCGAAAAATTCAGTGGTATTGTGGCTACCATCGGCTTTCAAAGGAGTTCGGCCGATCACTCCTTATTCATTCGCAAAACGGCCTCGGGACTGGTGGTTTTGGCCGTATATGTGGATGATATTCTCCTTACTGGCGATGACCGAGATGGGGTGGACTTGACGAAGAAGCACCTCCGTCAGCACTTGGTCACGAAGGATATGGGCTCCCCAAAATACTTTTTGGGGATAGAAATCTCTCGGAAACTTGACTCCTTGGTTCTCTCTCAACGGAAGTATGCCCTTGATCTTCTTCGAGAAGCAGGCTTGACAGGTGCCAAACCAGCTCGTTTTCCCATGGCTGTTGGAGAAGACAAAACATGGACGAATGATTCGCCTCTTCTATCTGATGTCACACGGTACAGACGTTTGGTAGGCAAACTCATCTATCTCACGGTGACTAGACCCGACATCGCCTACGCTGTAGGTAAGGTCAGTCAGTTTATGCAAGCTCCCAGGGAGTGTCATCTTCAGTCCGCCCTGAAGATTTTAGAGTATATCAAAGCAGCACCGGGCAGAGGGTTACTCTTTCAGAAGAATGGCCATCTGAGGGTTGAGGCCTACTCAGATTCAAGTTATGCGGATGACAAAGGCGATCGTAAGTCCACGTCAGGTTTTTGTACCTTTGTTGGAGGTAATCTCGTGAGTTGGAAGAGCAAGAAACAGTCTGTTGTTTCCAGATCCAGTGCCGAAGCAGAATACCGGAGTATGACGTCAACCACGTGTGAGTTAAAGTGGTTGCGCGCTCTCATGCTTGACCTGGGCGAGGTATATGACTGTCCTCTCCCTATGTTCTGTGACAACAAAGCCACTATACACATATCCAGAAATCCGGTCTTCCATGAGAGAACGAAGCATATAGAGGTTGACTGTCACTTCATTCGGGAAGAGATTTTGAAGAAACAGATTTGTACTCCTTTGTCACCTCTGACAAGGAGTTGGCAGATATCTTCACCAAGCCGGTTTCTACTTCCTTCTTCCGCATCTGTGACAAGCTGGGCATGATTGATATCTATGCTCCAGCTTGAGGGGGAGTGTTGAAGTATTAGACCGGGCGGCTTAGCTGTCTGATCCTGCGGTTTATTGACCGAGCGGCTTAGCGGTCTGATCCAGCGGTTTGCAGACCGGGCGGTCTATCGGTCTACCTCTGCGGCCTGTTTCATCCTGCTGAAGTTGCCGAGCGGTTATCCTGTCTATCTAACCGCGCGGCCTATGCGGTCTCCATTATTCTAGCCGCTCAGTATTGTAAATGTTTAGTCCCACATTGTTTGTATACTCTCTTTCTCTTCCCCTCCATTCTATATAAGGGAGGTCATACCTTTGTAAATGATATCTTTTTTGGATAATAAAATTTCAATTATTCAAAAGTTTATTCGCTTGTTCTCTACTTTTCGCCTCTTTTCGCTACTTTCTAACACTCGCCTGTGGGGGATAGGTTTTGGTTTGAGATCTTCATCGGCACCCCGAGCTCGGCTCGGCCCCAGATAGACCCGCTGCGCAGGCTCTCATCTAGCTGGCAGGTCCGAAGGCTCGCCTGTGGGGGATAGGTTTTGGTTTGAGATCTTCATCGGCACCCCGAGCTCGGCTCGGCCCCAGGTAGACCCGCTGCGCAGGCTCTCATCTAGCTGTCAGGTCCGAAGGCTCGCCTGTGGGGGATAGGTTTTGGTTTGAGACCTTCATCGGCACCCCGAGCTCGGCTCGGCCCCAGGTAGACCCGCTGCGCAGGCTCTCATCTAGCTGGCAGGTCCGAAGGCTCGCCTATGTGGGATAGGTTTTGGTTTGAGATCTTCATCGGCACCCCGAGCTCGGCTCGGCCCCAGGTAGACCCGCTGCGCAGGCTCTCATCTAGCTGGCAGGTCCGAAGGCTCGCCTGTGGGAGATAGGTTTTGGTTTGAGATCTTCATCGGCACCCCGAGCTCGGCTCGGCCCCAGGTAGACCCGCTGCGCAGGCTCTCATCTAGCTGGCAGGTCCGAAGGCTCGCCTGTGGGGGATAGGTTTTGGTTTGAGATCTTCATCAGCACCCCGAGCTCGGCTCGGCCCCAGGTAGACCCGCTGCGCAGGCTCTCATCTAGCTGGCAGGTCCGAAGGCTCGCCTGTGGGGAATAGGTTTTGGTTTGAGATCTTCATCGGCACCCCGAGCTCGGCTCGGCCCCAGGTAGACCCGCTGCGCAGGCTCCCATCTAGCTGGCAGGTCCGAAGGCTCGCCTATGGGGGATAGGTTTTGGTTTGGGATCTTCATCGGTACCTCGAGCTCGGCTCGGCCCCAGGTAGACCCGCTGCGCATGCTCTCATCTAGCTGACAGGTCCGAAGGCTCGCCTACGGGGGATAGGGTTGGGTCAAGCTATCTCCATCAGCATCGAACTGACAGGACAGTGAATTCACTTTGGCAGAATAGGGTGAAAAGTCCCCTTAAGCGACATTACACCTTAGTATCTCAGCTTAGTCCTAAGGTACAAAAATAAACTAAGGGAAAAGGGGTGTGGAGTAGGGCAGGTGGCAGCACTCGCAGCGGATGGCTTTTGAGGATCGTCTCGCCGGTAGCGAAAGGGCACTCGCGAGGCAAGGCATTACGTCAACTCGCGGCCGTAAGCGCGTCGAGAAGCCGTCTCGCGTAGAAAATAAAAAAGGCAGATATAGAAAGGTTACGCGGCGAGACGAAGCGGTAGCACCGTCCCGCAGGCAAAAACAAACCAGAGATTAACTTCACAAAATAGAAAACAAAAATAGAGACAACAAAAATGAGCACTCGCTCGTCACTTGGCAGATGCCACAAAAATATGGTTTAAAGTTTTTACAACATCAAAAGGAGGAGAGAGTGATTCTAAATCTTGGAGGCGGCGCATCAGTCCTCCTCGCCAGATGAAGAATCATCGCTCTCCTCGCTATACAGCTCAGGGACCAAGTCGCGCGCAGTCACAGTCTCGGATTCATCCTTCACAACCCCCAGATCCTTCATCATTTGCAGCACCAGCTCTGCCGCATGGACACCAACGTCTCGACACTGCTCCTCGACTTCCTCGTAAGAGTAATGTGGCGGAGGTGTCCGGAAGGGCTCGCGGCGAGACGACGACGCATCATCAGCCTGAAGGCGCGCGTTCTCAGCTGTCAATACCCGGACCTCCTCCTCCAAAGCCGCCACGCGCGAGCGCAGTTGTTCCGCCGTCTCGGCATCCTGCGGGACGACCTAGCAATTAGCCAAGAATGATGGGAAAAGAAAAAGACCCAAGGAAAAAGTTATGGCTTACCACGCCGCCTTGGGCCTTCACGAGGAGGGACTCGACATCTGATAACCTTCTCGCTAGACCGGTGGACTTCTCCCGCTCCGCCTCCAGATTTTCCTCGCTGGCCTTCCACTTTGAATTAATATAAATGAGGCGGCGAGAGGAGCGGTGTGAGAACTCCAAGGCCCGCATTTGGTGATGACAAGTTTTCAGCACAAGATCCTTGGTAGACTCGCTTTCAGGCGAAGCAGCGTCGAGGCCGCCATAGAGGCCGTACCCTATGGCGAAAGCATGGCTAGTAGGGACCTCTTGCTCCTTCCAAGATGGAAGGAGGGTGGAGATGGACACGCGGTTGGCGTCCCGCCCCCACAACAGAACCGGGTCGCCGACAACATCATGAACCACGGGACCCAGGTTGTAATTCATATGGGAGGAGGGAGCGGGACGGCCAGAGGAGTCGCCTTCGCGAGAGGAGGTGGCAGCCGCCTGTTCAGGAGCAACAGCTCGCGGGTTGGAAGCCGTGACGGCCAGGTTGGAGGCGGCAGCAGGTTGATCAGAGAGTACCGTCCCGCGAGTAGCTGAGACGGCCTGGTGATTAGACGAGAGGGGCGGCGGAGTTTCCCCTATAGAAATAAGGCTCCCTTGGGAGCTTTCTTCCTTCCCTTAGAAATAACTACAACCTTTTTCATCTTTTTCTTGGGAGGGCTGGAGCGAGTGGGGACCGTGTCGTCTCCGGGCCTCTTCGGCGGGATGGCCGCCAGGGATTCTCTCGCCGCCTCTGCCGCTGCGTTGGCGAGATCAAGACCCTTCGCGGGGTGGATGTTGCTCTTGTAAGGAGGGAGCGCTGGAACAACTCGCTCACCTAAAAGCAAGCAGAGGTTATAAAGAAGCGAAACGACAAATAGCGAGATGAGAAGAACAAAAGGATAAGATAAGAATACCTTCGCCCGGGAGCACTGGGAGAAGCGAGTCGAGACCTCGCCGCAAGAAGTTGACCTCGAAATTCTTGACGACTAAGTACTCGCACAGCAGCTTCTCTGGGCCACTGACTTGGGGGGTGGCGTAGAAACTCTCTGGCGGAGAAACCGGCGCGAGAGGGATGCCGCCGAAGTCAGCTCGGTCTCCCCGGATGAAGACGAATCTAGTGAGCCAATGGTGGTTCTTGTTGGGCGTCTCGCATACCTTAAGCCCCTGCTCAGTCAAGTACGAGACGCCATCGGCGTTGACATGGTAGATGAAAAGCTTGCGGAAGGCCGTCAAGCTGAACTCGATGCGCTCCCGGCGCATATAGCAGGCGGAGGCGATCAACACCGAGATGGCGTTAGGGTTGAACTGTGCCGGGACGACACCAAAGTATTTGAAGACCTGCTTCACCTCAGGCCAAAGGGGCAGCCGCAACCCCGCCTCGAAATGCGAGACGGGGAAGGCGAGTTCCCCCGGGTAATAGGTGTTGATGCACTCGCCGACTTTGGGGGGACGCGACACGACCCCTTCCCCCAAGTACTCGTGGGCAAACCTATCGTGATCTTCTTGAGGGAGCCTGCCGAGCGGGAAGTCATGGTCGGTAAACCTCTTCCCACAGCGGCTGCGCCCCTCACCCTCCTCAACCTTCTTCTTACCCATCTTCTTCGGCGAAATGGTCTTCGGCAAGACAAAGGAAGAAATTGGCGAGAGGCACAAGAGAGGAAGGCAAGAGGGGGCCGGCGAGACGGAAAGGTCAGAAAGCCAAGAGCTTGGGTAACAACAGAAGTGGAAAATGCAGTATCTAATCCCGGACTAGGCATATTTATAACCGATACATAACAATGATTGGGGGGGCGGGAAAAAACATGAAGGGAGGGGAAGAGTCAACAGTTCTTTTCTCTCTCCTAAAAAATCTCGATCGGCGCGACCCATCGCAATCAGGAAAAAATATATATATATAGCATAAATTAAAAGGAGAGTTAAAAAAGGAATGAAAAATTAAGCAAAAAAAATATATGTTCAAAAATCGTCCCGCGTACAGCGGGCACCCAGTTTCCTACACATCTTGGCGAGACGACGCCGCAAGACTACTGTTATTACAGCTTTCACGAGAAGAAGAAAAAGACAAATAGCGAGACGGACATCCTTCAGTACGGGCGCCATTCCCAGCGGCCACCGCGAGCTCCCCCACGGGGAGGTCTACTCCGCGAGTGGAAGGAGCGAATGGATTCAAGACCGCGGCGCGCGAGACGGAGCTGCATATCGGTCTCATTGATGATGGCCTCGGGGTTGGTGCCATCGACATCTAGCTCGGTATTAGCTCCGGAAGATAGACGAGCGCACTCGCTCTCCAGCGATTCGATGCGCTTCTCCGCGGCCTGCTTATCCAGCGTCAAGGAGTGGATGATGCGCGCGTGCTTCCGAAAAAGCTCAGCCGTCTTGCGCTTCATCTCCGCTGGATTTGAAGGGTCACCCAGATAGTCTTCAATCCCGTCTACAGGAGGAGGCGAGACGGAGAGTCGCTTTGGCTGCTCCTCAATAGGAGAGTTGGCCCGAGAATCTGCGCAAGGGGTGCAGAGGCAAGGTGGAAGAGGCACTCGCAGAAGGGAGTGAGAATAGCGAAGGGGATTCAAAAGGGCGAGGGAAGGTCCCTTACCAGGATGGCGAGAGGTATCGGCGGCCGGGGAAGGATCGTTCCTCCTCTCGCTGGGAGTAGTTGGGGGAGTAGAAGAGGGCTGCGAATCGAACTCCTCGCAGTGGGCAGCAGAACCATCTCGCGGACTTTTCGGGGGCTGCGGAACCACGAGAGCACCCTGAAAAAACACTAGTCAACAAAAGAGAGCACCCGATCGCGGAGATAACAGTGGTAAAAGCAAGTATCCACCTCCTTTTCTTTGGAAGACGCAGGAGGAGTGAGGATGGTTTCCAAAGCAACGCGAGACAGATCTTCTGCGGCAGGTGACGGACCCCCAGCCTTCATCTTTTTTAGGCGGGACGACGAGGCGAGAGGGCGAACTAAAGAAGAGGTAAAAGAAGCCACGTTGGCCTTATGTTGCTCTCGCACCAGTGCGAGACGTTCACGAAAGCTCTGACTGTGCGTCATTCCAAAATACTCAAGAATAGGGAAGAAGAATATGCAGAGCAGGGCGCCAGGTGTGCGGGACAGGAGTCATATATTTATAGGCTCCTGTGGGGGCCTCAGAAAATTCCTCATAAATACGTTTTTTTAATGCGCCTTAAATAACGAGTCTCGGTTGAACATTCTTTTTGAGCTTGAAATAATCTCAAAAAGAGCGGGGATTGTGTACAAGCTCGGGCTCGCGAAGAGCCCTCAAGGAGCAAACAGTTCAGGCGGGCGAATGGGACCAGGGGGGCCACTCGCAAGCGGTGAGATGATGGACTCTCCAATGGACGAGATACCCCATCCAGAGGCGAGAGGGCCTCCAGAGGCGAGAGGGCCTCCATGGGCGATAGAGCCTCCAGCAGCAAGGAGATCTCGCAGCAAAGGGCGAGAGGCGCCGGCAAGACGGGCAGTGGGGTCCCTCTCGCCGACAGGTGCTTTTCCACTCACCAGGGCGAGAAGAGGCCTTTTATATATTTCTCTGTCAAACAGGGGTTTTTACTCTTTTACCCCGGGTATTTTTACCCTCTTACCCTTAGTGGACTGCATATAGCTCCTCAGAACAGCGGAGTTTGGCTGTTGGCAGACCCAGCCTAGGGTACCCCGGTAATTTCAGACCGGTGCAGTTTGGTTATTGGCAGATCAGATTCTGAAATCTATAAATAAGCCCATAGAAGTTCTTCAGAAGGGACTTTTCTCAGGCTCGGAAGGGGAATCATCGGCACTGTCTTCTGAGGAACTCCAAGCACAGCTTTTGGCTTTGCACGAGAAGCTCTCTGTGATCTTCCGGGTAAGCGGTGAGACCTCCCTGCTGCGGCTTTGGGCCAGTTCTTTTTAGTCCTTCACGACCAGTCGGAGGTCGGAGCTTAGGCCAAGTAGGAGCCGGCTACGCCCCTATTTTGCGAATATTTGTCGAAGTCAAATTTTGGCTTCAACAACATCCAATATTGATGGGGAAGAAGCTGGCAGAAGACATAGTCCGTTAGTTTTAACAGATTTTAAAAAGTTGGGACTGATTTCAACATTTACATAAAGTTAGAGAAAATTTAAGGACCTATTTTATAAAAGGAAACTATTTTGGGGACTTATTTATATGTTTTGCCTTTCATGATTTTACAGAGATTTTTTGTGTCGAGAGTCCGGTTGTAACTGGGAAAGAGGACCGCCATTCACTTTTATTAGGATTATTATCCGATAAATTCAATACATCCATTTAAAATGTACTTAACACACGGCGCCTGGCTTGATGACTGATCCCAATTTTCTCTCTCTTCAGAACTTTAGAATTTCACAAGGGCGTTGTTACGTGCACACCAAACTCGTAAAATATACAATACAAATATTTTTTTTTCCAATCCCAATCATATTAAACCTAAGTGCACGTCGCGTTCCTATTTTGTCCTGAAAGTCGAAACTCTACCCTCGCCCTAGCATGCAAATAAAATTTATGGTGTTTACTTGATATTTTGGTCTGCAAATAAAATTTATGATGTGCACATATCAAATTGTGTACATATCCAAAAATGATGTGCACGTAACATCTTTTTTTGAGCGATGTTAGGGCATACCTAATTTCGCTAGGTGCAAACCGTTTAAAAAAACTAATCTTAAATTAAATAAACTATCTTAAATCACCGAAGTGCATCCCCCGCCTATTTCTTCTCCGAGCTCTGCGGCTGTTCCTATTTCGCGTGAAGGGCGAAACCCTAATCCCCGGCTGCTCCGGCCACTTCGGGCCTCATTTTCGCCTGCGAATGGCTTCTCCACCGCCGGTTTCTGCACGGAATGCCGATGGTGAACCCTCTCCTCCATCCGGTGATTCTCCATCGAGGTATATTTCCGCCCGATCAAGTTTTCTTCCCTTTTTTTTGCATTTTCGGAAAGTTCTCAATCTTTGCATTTGTTGGTCATGGGGGAGAGAGCTTGTTGCTTTATGTGAGGAGATGAGAAATGAGAAGTTCGAGCTGCAATAATACTATACAGGCGCAAGTAAAATTAGGCTCATATACAGTCATTTCATTGGTAGCTCATTGTTATGGAAACCGGAAATGCTGTGAAGTGATTGTTGAGAATAATTTTTAGACTATGATTACTCAAATTCTAGAGTATTAAAATGGCTTGCCAGTTCATAGGAGTTCCCTCTGACAAGCCTTCTCTGAGAACTCATGAGAAATAGTATAGTTACATGATATAATGTTTTAGCTTGATATCTGGCAACATCTTGCATCATTGTGCATGTTTGATGTTCACAAGATGAGCTTTGACTTTGATAACCTCTTATAAGAATCTCCCTCCACCCACACAGTGGCTTGAAAAATTTGTTGGAATAGCCATTGTAGATCCTCCTATGGTCCCTTAAATTTAGTTCTCGCCATTGTTGATCTTCTGTTATGCACGACACGTACATTTACAAACCTTGTCAATCCTGCTTTGCAGTTATTTTCTCGTCGCCGTCAAAATTTAGCTCCAAGGTTTTGAGCAGAGATTTTCCAAACAACTGAGTTTATTTGTGATAAGTGGAAGCAATTTGTAATAATGAGCCACCATTGTCCCGATGCTTCTGGCCTTTTTTTCTTGATCGGCATTAATGTGCAAAAAACACTATTCTGATTGCCCTTGACATGACTTTCATTACTTTGTTGTAGGGTCCTCGAGACACCTTTATTTGGATCTTCGATCGCTGGAGACTCAGTCACGCAACCTTCAGATGATGGTATTGAAAACTTGATCCCTTCTCCGTTCTTGATTTGTAGATAATGGTAGAATTTTTCATTTGTAGATATCAAACAGTTATGTTATGAGGATTCAGATTCATCTACTCGTGTTGATGTTGGTATTCATTTTATCACCTCACATGTTTTTCCAAGTAAGATTGAGATGCTGTGTTGGGCTAGAGATATTGCGAAAAGTTTGGGGTTTGCCATTACTGTGAATAGTGCGGATAAATTAACTAGTAAGCCTAAACCTAGAGTTCTACTTGGATGTGACAGAGCAGAGTATTATCGTGAAAACCAACGGAACAAAGGATGAGTGAGGCAAAATAAAAGAAAATCCACATCAAAAAGGTGTGGTTGCATGTTTTCTCTTAAAGGTCAAAAAAGTGCATGTTCGGATGAGTGGAGTTTGAAAGTGATGTGTGGGTTTCACAACCATGAGTTGATTCATTTAGAAGCTCATTCGTATGCAGGGAGATTGGAACTTAATGAGCAGGCTATTGTCTGTGAGATGTTTATTGCAGGTGTCAAGCCAAGGAAAATACTTACATCTTTGAAAGAGAAAGAGATCTCTCTAACTGCACAAGCTTACGAACAATGTACAATGAAAGAGTGGGAATGCAAAAAGAAGAATAACAAGGTGGAACATCTATTCAATTCTTATATAAATGCATTACCGAACACAGATACATTAGTCATAACAGGATTTCCAAAGAGAGTGGTGTTTTGGTGAGTTTATTTTTTGCTCACCCGGTTTCTGTCAAACTTTCTAAAATGTTTCTAACTGTCTTTCTAATGGATTGTACCTACAAGACAAATAAGTATCGCTTGCCATTGTTAAGCATTGTTGGAGTTACTTCTACTAATCAAACATTTTATTCAGCATTTGCTTTCATATCAGATGAGACGCAAGATATTTATGTTTGGGCACTCGATTGCTTTAAATCTATTTTGGACCAATATTGTATGTCACAAGTGATTGTAACTGACAGAGAGATTGCCTTGATGAATGCTATTGAACTTTTGTTCCCGCGAGCAAAAAAAATTTTATGCAAGGTACATATTAGTAGGAACATTTTGGCCAAATGCAAAAAAAGTTTCAAAAATGGCAAGCTGCGGGAAAAATTTTTGACTGAATGACATATTATTGTTGACTCGCGTACTGAAGCTGAGTTTAGTGAGCGGGTTGCTTCTATGTTGCAAGAGTACAATGGAAATTATCCTGATGTCTGTTCGTATGTGGTTTCTACTTGGTTTGATCCGTACAAAGAATTTTTTGTTTCTGCATGGGTAGACAGGTTCTTGCACTTGGATAATTCTACCACGAATCGTGTCGAAAGTGGACACAGTCATCTAAAAAAATTCCTTGAAGTCTCCGTTGGAAATCTAACAACTATATGGAAGACCTTCAATCAGATGCTTATATTACAACACTTGGAGATAAGGAAAGCCTTTGGGCAAAGTATAATTCAACTAAATAAAGAGTTTAGTGGTCCTTTATACATTAAGCTTGTTGGTCGTGTCTCTTCCACCGCTTTGGACTTGATAAAAAGGAAGAAGTCTTAGCGAAGAATGGGTGCGTAGATGTTTGCAATTGCACACATAGATGTCGACATGCATTGAGTCTACCATGTGCACATGATTTAGTGGTCTATATGTCGAATGCTAACTCGTTTCCACTATGGATGATCCACAACCATTGGAAGCAATTGACATTAGATAACAATGTCACTAATGAGAACATAAAAGTTGAAGTTGTGAATGAAAGAGAAATAGATATTGAAATGTATGGTATTTTAAAGCGATACAAGAACACAAGTGTTTTACAAAAGCAAGAAATAAAAAAAATTACGCAATATAATGAATCCGACATCAACTCAAACATTGGAGCCTACGTTACCAAAAGCAATGAAAGGTCGGCCACGAGGTAGCTGCAAAAAGTTTAAGGATGATGCAAAATCTACAAAACGCAGTTCTTCTCTATTTGAGTATGCATTGATGGATGAGCAACTATCACATGCCACAAGTACATTACATCCTAAACAAAAGGTGGTATTAAAAGAGAGCAGAATGTTACGTATTGTTCAAAGGGAAATGTCACCGTGTGTTTCTGAGTTCGTTACAGATATGATTGATGTATTAGCAGATGGTCATTGTGGGTACAAAGTGGTAAGTAATGCAATGGACATGAGTACTGATTGGATGAAGGTACGCAAACAACTATCATTGAAGCTACAAAGTAGAGAAAACATGTATGATAATATATTTGACAAGGAAATAAGATTGGTGCTGCTTAGTTCACTAGATTGTATTGTTTTTCCAGCTCCATATGACAAGTGGATGTCAATGCCAGATATTGGATTAGTGGTTGCTTCTTGCTATAACATAGCATTTGTCCACTTATCTAGATACCAGTCATTCACGCTTCTACCTTTGCATTCACCACCTCCGACGTCTCCCAAGATAGTTTACATCAGATTTGTAAATGATAATCATTTTATTCAACTGCAAATGCGCGACGATTTTCCACTGCCTCCTACAATATCTCGTTGGAGAAGACATCAGGCTGAAAATGCGGAGCACTGGGAGAAGTTCAATGAAAAGGTTTTAAAGAAAAATTGATTTCAAGGTACAATGATTTTTGTGTTAATACAAATTATTTAAGTCATTTACTAACACTAAAATTTTAACATGTGTCATTCTACGCAATATATGCGATTTATTTTGGTGGCAGTTTACTCCCCTCATATTGGTAAGTTAATGATTAAATAGAAGTATAACTCATTTAATAAGATTTTTTATTGAGCTCATATAATTTTGTATTTTATTGCAGATGTCAACTAATTTTGGACTAATAATTGGACATGAAAAAAATATTTCGTGTGTATTAAAGTTTTGTATTAAAATATATTTTATATAATGATTATTATGATCTTTACTAGTAAAGTGATATTTTTTTAATTTTTTTTTGATTTGCACATAACAAAGTGATTTGCACGTAAATAAAATGCGTTGCGAATATTCAAAACTACAGTGTGAATAGCATCACCTTTTTTTATTGTGCCTTGTCGGCACTTTCATTCTCTCCGCCTCGAGGCTCCCGCCGAATAACCGAATAAGGACGTGCGGGCGCCTCCAAAGTTGTGAGCATTCAATATTTATTTATTTCATAATTTATTTTCTTTAATTTATTTTCTTTAATTTATTTTCTTTATTTTATGTGATGATTCTGCCAGCAAAGTTTCTCTCTCTAAGCTTATCTTTCTCTATCTAAGCTTATATCTATTTAACAAATGTTCTTGGCACGCTCAAAGGTCACATCTTTGGCCCAGAGTGAGGAGAGAGGCGGGGCGGCGATATTCTCGGACGGTAGTTTCCAGCCGCCGGAAAATCATGGCCGGCAGAGTTAGTTCTGATCTGAAGATCCCGGAGATTAAGTTCACAAAGCTCTTCATCAATGGCAGCTTCGTTGACTCCGTCTCTGGTTCGTCTATCTTTATCATTCGGTTGTATAAGCTTATATTTTTGCAGCGACGGATCTGTCGATGCATAATTTTATTAATTCATTTCTCTGGCTTTTCTCTTCTTCGTCCTCAGTGTTCATGATAAATTTAATTCGGATATTTATTTTCTAAATTCATGTTATTTTCTTCCTATTTTTCTCCCCCTCTTTCTCTCACTTCATCTTCCTCTGTTTTTTTTAGATTTTTTTTAGGAACGGCGATGAATCTCTCTCTTAATTAACCTTCTTTTGGAGAAATTAATAAATCTGAGTAGAAAATATTTCTTTAATTAGTTCCAATGCTGCGACTTCTTTATTAGTACAGAGAAGAGGTATTGTTGCGGGCTACCTCGATGTTCCGGTAGGATCGGATTCAATTGGACCGTCTTAGCTTGCGGAGCGGTCGAGCGCGCACACAGTTAAAGAGAAAGAAAGGTTGACTCAAGATGCGATGACGTGGAAAAATCCCCTCAATAGGGTAAAAAACCACGTGACCGGATCTGTGTCGGTCGAAATCCATTAGCTGTTCGTGATTACAATGCGTTTTGAGAATCAGGGCGACAGACCGCTCCCGTTACAACTTTGGGTGAGAGAGAAGGTCTACGACTCCCAACGGGCAACAGGTTGCGCCGCAGGAGCGATTTGGACACTGGAATGCGAGAGATGGCACTGGTGCTCTGAAGCTTGGAGCGCGGGTTCGTCGTGCGCCTGCTTGTAGGGGTCGTCTTTCTCCTTCTGCTCGCTCTGGGACTTAGTCGTTTTCCTGTTGGTGGTGCGCTGGTGGCGACATCCTCTCCTGCTGTCATGACAACCTCCGACGAGAAGGTGGAGACGGCAGAGCTATCGCCTGAGGAAGAAGATGACCCAGAGCCAAAAGATGAATTATGAGGAGACCCTGCGGCGGCCATTTGTCGGCTGGTGAGGAGAGCCCACCATGATCAGACGGTGGGTAAGCCGCCGACGGCGGTGGGGCGGCCATGCGTCGGCTGCGGCCGACCAAGGGGCGACCGGGATCGCGGCCAGGCCGGCGGCGGCCTGGCAGGACCCGCGGCCAGGCCGACGGTGGCCTGGCCGGCGAGCGCGACCTGGCCGGCCGCGGCTTGAAAGGCGGCGACCGCCGACTGGCCGGCCGCGGCCCGACCTGCGGCGGGCTGGCCGGCGGGAGCGGCCTGGCCGCTCGCGGCCTTGCCGGCGGTGACCGGGTCAGCGGCCACGGCCCGGCCGTACGCGGCCTGGCCAGCGGCGGGCTGGTCGGCTGGAGCGGCCTGGCAGGCCAGGCCAGGCCAGGTCGGCGGCGCCCTAGCCACGGCTTGGCCGGCGGCCGCAGCGGCGACCTAGCCGGCGGTGGGCTGCGGCCTGGCCAGCGATCGCCGCCCGGCCGGCGGCGGCCTCGCCGTTGGCGGCGGCGGCTGGCGATGGCGGCCGGCCGGCGGTTACCCCCTAATGGGGGTGGTTTTCCTAAGTGGGGAGAGGGAGTGGGCCCCACCCCCCATGTTTCCCTCATCATGGGGAGTTCATGGGAGGTGGAGTTTGAATAGTCAACCCCCATGATCTCTCCCACTTTGGGTGGAGATCATGGAGGAATATTTCCCTATAAATGGTGGTGTAACACATTAATTGCCCCCCAAATCCTTTTTGTTGGAGAGCGCAGCGAGCGAGAGAAGGATTTCCTGCTGTCATAACCTCCGGCGAGAAGGTGGAGACGGCGACAGGCGGTGTTTCGAAGGTACGCGGAGCGAACTCGCCGAAGGAGAGTCGACCGGCGAAGATGCTGAATGCGGCCGCGCGCGCCCCGGTTGCGCACACGTGCCCTACTGCGTGCGGCCCGGCCAAGCGCGCCTAGGCCACGCGGGCGGAAGGCCGCGGGCGGAAGGCCGCGCGCGCCCCGGGCCGTGCGTGGCAGTCCACGCGCGCCCATCAGGCCTACGTGCGCGCGGGTGTGCGTGGGCGACCTTCCTTTATGATCGGGCGCGCTCCTGTACGCGAGTTTGCACTTGTTTTGCACGTGGTTTAGGCTGCATGTGCTTGGACGTGTGACCCCAAGCCCTCTTTCTTTAGGCAAACCTGACCCTTCCATCTTTGTGTTGTGCAGGTCCCGAAACGCTCTTCCGGTCCGATGCGCCTGCGCTCCTCTTTAACTGAAGACGTTGTGGAAATTTAGAGGAAGAAATATGAGCTTCCTGCTGGTTTGGAGGTGAGGATCCCACGTGCCGAGGAGCGAGTCCAGAATCCTCCTCGTGGCTGGCTGACAATTTGCGAAGTTTCCCTGAGTTCCGGCTTCCGCTTTCCGGCGTGCGAGGAGGTGATCGAGATCTTAAAGTTCTGTGGGGTGCAAATTTCACAGTTTATTCGTGTTGGAATTGCCCGAATTATGGGCTTAGCTACATTCTTTCGCGAGCATGGAGGACAGCTTTCCTCGGACCAGTTCCGAGATTAGTGCGATGTTCGCTCCGATGGCGGCGAACAGGTGGAGGTTCGCAACAACAAAAGCTGGTTGGAGTTTGAGGCTCGAAAAGATTGTCGACACGGTAACACTTTGTTTGGGTATGTTAGGAATTCATGTGGCCTTCCCGAAGCGTGGGACACACTGCCGGACCGCTGCCGCCGAGCGAGGGGGAAGGAATGAGAATTCTCTCAGGTGCTTGGGTTTTCAGAGCCTCGCGAACTAGCCAACCGTCTCTTTAATATTTTTGTCTATGTGGAAGAGAAGCGTCTGCTGCGGTGTGGTATCTCTTCATATGCAGCTCTGATTGTTGGGACTTCTCAAGGAGGGGGTCGAAAGAGGAAAGCTGTGGCGGCCCCTCCTGACGACCTTGATACGGCGGCGGCGGCGGCCCCCTCTGACGCCTGTCCCGAATCGACTCCCGAGGTGCAGATACTTATGTCTCCAGTTCCTCAGGTGTCTTCGGAGGCGGTGGCCCCTCAAATGCCCTCTTCCTTGAGGGCAATGAGTGATGCGGTAAGTGACTTGACTTGTTGTGAAGAATTTTCTCCTCATTTTCATTTTTTTTTCATTATTTGGTGCTAACCTTGGGCCTTTTCTTGTGCAGATAGAGACTCGGGCCCATATTTCAGTAACCTGGAATGACCATTATGTGAGTTTGAAAGATGAGTATCTTGCTCTTCAGGAGAAGCTCCGATTGACGTCGAGCTTGCTTGTCTCCTTGAAGGTGGAGCATGATCGGGACATTGAGCGATTCTGCCGGACCGGATTGGCGCTGAAATCCGAGCTAGAGGATGCACGTGTAGCCTTAGAGGTGGAGTAAACCTTGGTGGAGAGTACCACCCAGATGTTGAAGCACTCGAAGGAGGAGACTTCGGGCTTGGTGACCCCGTTGCAAGCTGCACGAGAGGAAGCCACCAGACTTGAGACTCAGCTACGGGCGGAGAAGGCACAAGTGGAGATGCTGTCTTCTGATAGCCAAGTGTCAGAGTTGAAGGCTGCGGGACTTGCAGAATACTTGGAATCATTGTACTACATGCGAGACCGTAGTTTGATTGCATAGAAGGTTCGTGACGAGATTTGGTCCAAAGAGGTGGAGCCTCAGATGGACGATGTTCGTGAGCTAGCGCTCCGATGCGGTGTCTCGAAGGCCCTCCGCCTGGTTAACAAGAGCTTGGGATGTGACACATCCGACCTCGGCTTTGCAGATGTTTCTGAAAACGAGCATTCTGGCTCGGATGATGAGTAGTAGCCTCATTTAGTTGTCCCGTTAGTCGTATTATATTTTGCTTTTTGTTCAGCATTTGTTATTGTTGTCCTTAGCCGCTGGTTGCCCCTTTTTATATCATTGCAGTTGTTTTGTTATGATATTATTCTTTTCATGTCATCTTAGCTGTTCTCGTTTGCACGGCTCTGGTCCGTGGCTTTGTTTGCGCGGCTTTAGTCAGCGACTTTGTTCGCGTGGCTTTGGTCCACGTCTTTGTTTGCGCGGCTCAGGCCCGCGACTTTGTCGCGAAAGGGGGGCAGGCCCTTGCGAGGTTGCACGAGTCAGGCTCGCAACCTAGGTTGCACGGCTCAGGTCCGCAGCTTTGGTTGCACGAGGGCTGCTCGCAGCTTCTTCGTGAGGGGGGCAGGCCCCCACGGGGTGCGCGAGTCAGGCTCGCGGCTTAGGTTGCACGAGGGCTGCTCGTGGCTTAGGTTGCACGAGGGCTGCTCGCGGCTTCTTCGTGAGGGGGTAGGTCCCCACGGGGTGCGCGAGTCAGTCTTGCGGCTTAGGTTGCACGAGGGCTGCTCGCGGCTTCTTCGTGAGGGGGGAAGGCCACCACGGGATGCGCGAGTCAGGCTCGCGGCTTAGGTTGCACCATGGCTGCTCGCGGCTTCTTCGTGAGGGGGGCAGGCCCCACGGGGTGCGCGAGTCTGGCCCGCGGCTTAGGTTGCACGAGGGCTGCTCGCTGCTTCTTCGTGAGGGGGCAGGCCCCCACGGGGTGCACGAGTCAGGCTTGCGGCTTAGGTTGCCCGAGGACTGCTGGTGGCATCCTCGTGAGGGGTGCGGGCCCCCACGGGGTGCGCGAGTCAGGTTCGCGGCATAGGTTGCACGAGGGATGCTCGTGGCTTATTCGTGAGGGGGGCAGACCCCCACGGGGTGCGTGAGTCAGGCCCGTGACTTAGGTTGCACGAGGGCTGCTCGCGGCTTCTTCGTGGGGGGGGGGGGGGGGGGAGGCCCCCACGGGGTGCGCGAGTCAGGCTCGCGGCTTAGGTTGCACGAGGGCTGCTCACGGCTTCTTCGTGTGTGTGTGTGTGGGGAGGGGGGCAGGCCCCCACGGGGTGAGCAAGTCAAGCTCGCGGCTTGGTTGCACGAGGGCTGCTCGCGTCTTCTTCGTGAGTGGGGCAGGCCCTACGGGGTGCGCGAGTCAGGCCCGCGGCTTAGGTTGCACGAGGGCTGCTCGCGGCTTCTTCGTGAGGAGGGCAGGCCCCCACGGGGTGTGCGAGTCAAGCTCGAGGCTTAGGTTGCACGAGGGCTGCTCGCGGCTTCTTCGTGAGGGGGGCAGGCCCCCACGGGGTGATGACAAGGCGTTGGTTTGCAGTAACGACAGAGAATGCAAGTACTCAATCCGACCACCGGAGAATGTAGGTACTCAATCCGGTTGCACTCGCGAGGGGGGTAGACCCTGACGATGACAAGACGTTGGTTTGCAGCAATGACGGAGAATGCAAGTACTCAATCTGACCGTCAGAGAATGTTTGTAGAGCCCCCAACCTTTTACCCGGGTCGACCGGAGGGGTACTACTTGGCCCAAGACGTCCACCCACTGCTCTTAGGGGAAACGGTCCACCCTAACCAAGCACTAGATGACTGCCTTGCTTGGCTCGAATCATAGCATACACAACCCATCAAAGTATAGCGGAAGCATTAACAGGAAACCATTGCAGATTTATATATAACATATCAGAATCACAGCGGTTCTAGGACTGAATCCTAAGTGTTTAAATAAGCCGTGTGCTATACAAGTGCTACATATAATCCTCATATACTCTCTCTCTACGCTGCTCGGCGGAACTCATGTCTTTAAACTCTGGGGACGGCGGGGGTACATATGCTCGAGTAGTCCTAGCTGTTGGCGTAATCTCCTGCGGCAGCGGGTCACTACAGTGCTCCACCTCCTGTGAATGGTTAATCAAATAACCGTTAGTCACAGAGCTAAGTGAAAACAAATCTCCTCCCCGGATCCACATCCTGGGGACGAGCACACATCCACCCAACAAAAGTAAATATCCGAAGCAAGAGAGGGTTAGCACAACATCTCATATATGAACAGTTAGGAGCAATTATAAAGAGTGCAGTATAACCGGTAAAAGCAGCAATAGTATAAATCGGTTATAACAAGACTCTACTAGTCATCAGCACATCATGTTTTCATATCCTGAAATCCATCGCAGGCATTCACAGCCGCACACACACCGCAGGCATTTATAGTCGCGCACACACCGCAGGCATTCATAGCCGCGCACACAAACCTTATGTCTACATAGTTTGAACCGCTTCTGTTCTAGCATGGTAGCGAGCCCCACGGGCCTCACCGATGTGGCCGTTGGTGACAGTGGCTAGTCCTGCCACTGCTGGGGGTGATCGTATCGCACAACCCAAGGCCCTAACGTACAACCATGTGTACTCTTGGATGTGAGCGACATCCGGCGAATTGTTTTGGCCGACCAGCGGAGGAAAACCCGACGGGGAATAAAACGGCCGGTCACCTGTGGTACTCATCTCCCTGTCGCCTTGAGTCGTCAACCTTCCAGCACCGGTACGAATGGTCTGCGGAAGGGACTGACCCGCCACTATTTCACCATAAGCAATTTACAATCAATCAATCAAAAGGCAAACAATATAACATCGAGTATACGTCGGCCTGCTCTACTAGGCTTACACTTCGGGCGTCTACACTCAGCTCTACTTTCGACAAGGAGCGTGTGAGCGTATTATTTGGGGCAAGACCTGGAGGACTACCTCAACTCCGATTATCCCCAACTAAGGCTTGACGACTGCTCGTCAGAGCAGGACCTGAGACTATAATGGTAAATTGCAATGTGAATAAGTGTAGTGATTATGCTGCTTATTTAAAGTGCTGGAATGAATTGTGACAAATACGAGACTGGAGTTATAGTACTAAAAAGAAAGTACTGAAATAAGCTTGACCAGTACGATACTGGAATAGTACTGAAATGAAAGTACTGAACTGAAATGAACTTGACCAGTACGAGACTGGAGTTGTACTGAATTGAAAGTATTGAACTGTAATAAATAAAGGAACTGGACCGGTGCAAGACTAGAATAATCATAAAGAAAATGATTAGTAGTCTAATCACTCCATTTAGGAGACTTCAGTTCCATCTCCGTTCTCAGAAGGTTTAGTTCAGTTCTATTTCAGTTTTTGATAAAATTTCCTTGGGTTACACCCATTATTAAGATCCGATTATAATTTGGTTGCAGCTTATTAATTACGGCTTAAATATATCCATGGTTGGCTAGGAGTTACATACTTATAGCCGTCAGGGGCAACTTCAAGTCATCACTTGTACTCTCATCTTCCGAGCGTGCCGTATTCATCAGAGAGTCGCGACGCTCGACGGTTTAACGAAATCTTGGAAAACTCGGAGCTTAGTCACTTTCCTCAGCCGTTCTCATTGATAAAGTGTTTTAAAGTACTTAAGGAGTGGTCGCGTACTCCAATTTCCGTCTTAAGGGAAAGTGAGCGGATAAAAGATCCGTGCGCGACCCTAGACTTTAATATTTTAGGAAAATTCCAAAACCATGATCCCAAATTTTGATACAACCTTTGTAAGGGCCTAAAATGAGCATATAAATTTTCTTATAATTTTTCAAGGTGTTTTGGGTATTTAATTTAGCCAAATAAGTTTTATTTTGGATTTTAAAAATACTAAATTAACTCCAAAAATTCTCAAAATTTTTGTGGAGGTAGCCCTCATCATGGGGAACATTTTTCATGTTGGTCATTTTTCTCCTAAAGGCCTAGGTTTGGCTTCAAAATTCCCCAAAAAACTGGCCTTTTGATTTGGTCTGCTAATAGCAGATCTATCTGACCCTGCGACTAGAATTAAGCCGCAGGGTGTTTTAAATCCTACTGCCCCCACAACGGATCGACAGCGGATCCGCTGTGGGGGGCGTTGATGCTGAAGCGGGGGGCGAGGTTTAAGGTAATGTCAGCCGCCCGATCTTCATCACCAGATCGGGCGGCTGCTGCTTCTCGCCGGCGGTGCAGAGGTTGAGCCGCCTCCACCACCGCCGGCAGGTCGCCGTATACGCCGGCGCCGTCCCCGATCGGCTCGCCGGGGGCCGGCGGTTCTTTGGGTGGTGGTTCGGCGGCCTGGCGCCGCCGGCCGTCGCCGAGAATAATTATCCCGAGAGCATGGGGTGGCTGTGGCCCTGCTCCCAGCGCCACCCCCGCTCATCGGGCAGCCTGCCGCCTAACAGTCCACCCCCGGCCGACGCGCCGGGGGTGGGGCATCACGCCGGCGGTGGTCCGGCGGTCATGCGCCGTCGGCCGCCGCCGGCAGATTTAAACAGAAAAATTCTATTTTGCGGGTGCCGCCGGAACCACGTTTTCCGGCGGCACCGCCGCTCGCTGCCGCTGGGGGCTGCTGCCCCCAGTGGTGCAACACTCCCCCAACGCCACCACCGGCGCTGGGGGAGGATTTCTCCTCCTTGGGTGCCACCCGGCCTGGAACAAGGCTCGGGTGGCGCCGGCGGCGCTCCGACCGTCGGGAGTGCCATGCACCTCGTCGAAAATGGGGAGGGGGAGGGAGAGAGGGTTCCACCTGGGTTTGGTGGGCTCGGGATGGGCCAGCTTGGTCAGCCATGGCTTGGTGGTGGTGGTGGAGGGGATGGGGAGCCTCGACTTGGCTTTTTCCGGCCACCTGGGTTCCGACAGGGAGGGGGGGAGCAGGGGGAGGGAGTTGGCTCAGAGGTTTTGGGGGAAGGAGAGGGGGTGGGGTGGCTTTATAGGGTTGGGGAGGGGGAGCTCCCCTCCCTTTGGGTGGTGTGGGACTAATCCCTCCTTAGGGAGGGATTAATCCCCACCCTCCAGCTGTCTAAGGACAGCTGGAGGTCCCTCATTTCCCCCCCATGTGGGGAAAAAGGGAAGAAGCCCTTATGGGCTTGGGCCTTTAGGTGGGAAAGAGAGAGGGAGAGGGGGAGAGAAGTGGGTGGGCCTCCACTTGACCTAGGAAGGCTTGCTGGCTGGGGGCCCAAGGAAAGTGTGGGGGGGCATGAGCCATCCTCTTTTGGAGGGGAGGTGGGCCCCACACTTGGAGAAAAATCCAAAAACTGGGTTTTTAGGAGGGTTTGACCAAGTCAACCCTAGGGTGGGTCCCCCTTGCTGGTCAAAGTCAAAGTGGGTCCAAGTTATCGGGGTCGGGTCAAAGTTCGGGTGTCGTGTCATAATTGGTGTGCGCACGCTTTTCGGTGCACGACTAGGCTTGATTTGACCACATGTTGACCAATTATCGTCGAATTGACTAGGACGACTTCCGTTGACTTTGTATTGACCACACGAGTCCAACGCCACTGACTGAGGTTGAATCGGAGTCCGTTTGGCGAAAGTCCAAAATTTGCACGTCGCAGCGCGCTAAAATTTTCGAAGTGTGTAAAATTGTCGTTAGACCTCAGATTGTGACGTGACAGGTTCCGATGCATCTGTCTAGGTTATATGAGGTTACAACAATCGACATAACTAAATTCAGAGTTCTCTAGGTCGATATCCAAAATCTGCTCTCGTTGCGTTTTACGAGGAATGATCACATTGACTATATGGCCTCGGAGTTCGACTGAACGAGTTCCGATGCACTCGTATTGACTACACGAGGTCACAGGAACTGACAAAACTCAATTCAGAGTTCTTTAGCTCTATTTCCCGCCTATGGTTATTTCTCACTGGGTCAGGGGTAAGATTCGGGCCACTTTTATTGGGCCCACTATTGTACCAGTGACCCAATAAATGTGTGTTTTTTTGTTATTAATTGTCTTCCCATTAAAAATAGAGGGCTTCAAGTTGGGTGTTGAAAGAACATTAGAATGAAATGAACACTAAAATAATTTCCAAAAATTAAAAAGTATTTTCCGAACCTTTATCATCCAAACCCTAAACCCTAAATTAAATTTTGTCTTATTGCATAAATGTGTCTCCGCATCTCATTAGAGCATCAAAATTATTAAATTATAAGAGCTTTGGCGTCTGTGTTATCATCTAATTAATTTGTCTTATTGCATAAATGTGTCTTCGCATCTCATTAGAGCATCAAAATTATTAAATTGTAAGAGTTTGGCGCCTGTGGTGGCGGTCATGAACACGAGAGTTAAATTATCATTCTTTAACGTTTACCTAAGAAATTTCATTCACTTTTATGTTCAAACATTTGATGTTTGTTAGATAATGCGTTTACGACCGCCACCACCGTGTTGAAGAGAGTCTTGTGCTTCGTTTTGGGGGACTTATTATTTTCACCAGTCAAGCGGTCACGACCGCATGAACCTCAACGACCGGTGAAAATAAGTCCCTCCAAACGGAGCCTTATTTCAAAATTATCTAGAAACTTGAGCTTGTCTTCCTACATAAAATTAAGAAATCAAATGAGCCCAAACAGGCACAAATAATTCCAATAGGTCTTTTTTTGTGATTGTTATTAGCACTACAGTTTTGACTAGTCGCACAACGTTTTTCCTTAATTTTTCGTGTCTTTTAAAAATACGTCTTGTACATGCATTTTTAGGAAAAATGTTCAACACGAAAGTTGTAGATCTACAACTTTCGTGTTGAACACTTTTCCTAAAAATGCATGTACAATGCGTACTTTGAAAATACGTCCAGATTTCACGTCTTTTAGAAATACGTCTTGTGCATGCATCTTTAGGAAAAGTGTTCAACACGAAAGTTGTAGATCTCGTCGAGATATACAAATTTCATGTTGAACATTTTTTCTAAAAATGCATGTACATGACGTATTTTCAAAAGAAGGAAAAAATTAGGGAAAATGTGCGATTAGTCAAAACTATAGTTCTAATAACAATCACCTTTTTTTTTAATATTTAAGTCCGTGCTTTGGATTGAATTTATTATCGGTTTAATTATTAATAGGCAAGACATTGCCAATGAGGTTTTATCCAATTGAATATGTTGAGGCCTCAGGTGATGAGTTCAGTTCTCACATAAAGTGAGATTTGTCTATTTATTTAGTAATTTATTATTTGATTGATTGTTGTTTAATGATGTAGCTATTAATGTTTAATATTCTCAATTTAATGATGTTTGTACATTTATTATTAAAAAAATAGGCAAGACATTTGAGACGAGAGATCCTCGAACCGGCGACGTGGTCGCCGACGTTGCCGAAGGCGATAAGGAGGATATCGACATTGCCGTCAAAGCTGCGAGGGCGGCGTTCGACCATGGCACCTGGCCTCGCATCTCCGGCTATGTATGTATGCAATTAATTATACTCTTTATTAAGATCATTTATATGTATTGGCAGACCGTTTGTGACTATTGGCAGCTGAAATATAATAGAAACGATAGAAATAGACGGGTTGTCAATAGTCATAGTTGAGCTGCCAATATAAACGCCTTTTATTATTAATTACTTATATATCATTAATTAATTGATCTAAATTAATCACACTTCTTGAGTTCCTGGCCTGCTTCAATCAGGAGAGGGGAAGGATACTTATGAAGCTGGCCGACTTGATCGAACAGCACAGCGAAAAGCTCGCCATGCTCGACGCCATCGACGCCGGTAAGCTGGTGCACATGACGGCGGCTTTGGACATCCAGTTCGCGCTCCGCGTCGCCAGGTACTACGCTGGCGCCGCCGATAAGATCCACGGAGACACGCTGAAGTGCGCCGGCGAATTCCAAGCTTACACCCTCAAGGAGCCCGTCGGCGTGGTCGGGCACATCATTCCCTGGAACTTTCCGACATTGGTGTTCGCGTTCAAAGTCCCTCCGGCGCTGGCCGCCGGCTGCACCGTCGTCGTCAAGCCGGCGGAGCAGTCACCCCTTTCCGCCCTGTATCTCGCACAATTGGCCAAGGAGGCCGGCGTTCCCGACGGAGTCATCAATGTTGTTCCCGGTTTTGGACCCACCGCCGGAGCCGCCATTGCTTCTCACATGGACATTGACGCCGTAATTAATTACAACTTCTTAATTAATCAGAAATTACACCCCTCTTATTATTGAAATTTCAAAAACCTCTCATAAATTTTACAAAACATGACATTTATCTCACATGAAAGTTCACATTTCATAACATCTACGCAGAAAAATACCTCTCCTCGGAGTATATTTTTAGAGGGAGGTATTCTTGTGCATGGATGTTATGAAATGTGAACGTATAAATGTTATGTTTTATAACATTCAAAAGGAGTTTTTGTAATTTCAATAATAAAGAGTGAAGGATGCAATATTATTAGCGCATATTCGTGCACTGCAGGTGAGCTTCACTGGATCAACAGAAGTAGGGAAAATAGTAATGGGAGCAGCAGCAGCCAGCAATCTCAAGAGCGTCTCGCTGGAGTTGGGAGGAAAATCTCCATTGATCATCTTCGACGATGCCGATGTCGACGTGGCTGCCCAGGTTGCTTGGCAATCTGTCTTCATCAATAAGGCAATTTCTATCCTCTCTTTCGATCTCATGAAGCCCTACTCTTATATGGTACTATAAGGTATTTAGGTGTGTTTCTCCAGCCTAGTTTTAGGCGAGGGATTAAATGCGGCCATACGATCTGATATCCTGCAGCTGAGTTGTTTTCACAGAGTATTGTAGTATTCTAAAAATACTGTTAGTATTTATGTTTTAATTTTTTACTTAGATAAATATCATTCTGTTTTATTTTTACTGGTACTCTTAAATTATGTATTTATGTTTTAATTTTTTAAATCACATAAATCGAACCGAACCATTCTGTTAGGTTTGGTTTCAATGATTTGAGCGGTTAAAAACTTATTTGATATTAAAAAAATGTTTTTTTAATGCGAACAGTCGTCGTGCCAAACAGAGCCCTGATATGCGAGATTAAGAAAACTTTGTAAATATCGGTTGATCGAGTTTGAATAATTCGATCGAAATCTCTAACAATTCCAACCGAAAAAGAAAACATGTTGTATAAATTCAAGCGCCTGAGCTTATGAGCGTCGCAAACATGAATTATATATGCAGGGAGAAATGTGCATTGCGGGTTCTCGCATTTACGTGCAGGAGGGGATCTACGATGAATTTACGAAGAAGGTAGCCAAAAATGTCGAAAATTGGGTTGTGGGAGACCCATTTGACCCCCAAGTTCATCAAGGTCCTCAGGTATACATTATGAATGACATTTCTTATGTTATTATTACAAAACAACAATCAAAATTTTCTTTTACAAGAATTTGAAGCGTGCAGGTTGATAAGGAGCAATTTGAGAAGATTCTCAGGTACATAGAATCTGGTAAGAGAGAGGGAGCGTCGATTTTGATCGGAGGAAATGCTATAGGTGACAAAGGCTACTACATTGAGCCCACAATCTTTACTGATGTTCAGGAGGATATGTTAATAGCTAGAGATGAAATATTTGGCCCAGTCATGTCCATCATGAAGTTCAAGTAAGCATTTCAGTTTTTGCAGTTGTGATGAAACTATTTTAACTAAGCTTTGATGCTTTCAAGTTAGTGTTTTTTGTGTGTAGAAACCAAAGATCATATTTTTGACAGTTAATGTTTCATTATGTTATTAGTTTCAATGGCATAATCATGGAATTAATGCTTGCAGGACAATTGAGGAAGCAATTGAGAAGGCCAACAACACCAGGTATGGGTTGGCTGCGGGGGTGGTGACGAAGGACCTGAACACGGCGAATAGAATCAGCCGGTCGATTCGTGCGGGCATGATTTGGATCAACTGCTTCCTGGTTATTGACGGAGATATCCCATTTGGTGGGGTTAGAATGAGCGGCTTTGGAAAAGATTGTGGCCTTGAGGGCCTGGAGAAGTATCTCAAAGTCAAGTCTGTGATTACTCCCATCTATGGCTCCCCCTGGCTGTGATTGAAGAAGATGAAGATTAATAAGCATCAAATGATTGATGAGAGTCTGGTCTATTAATTATGTTGCAATCCCTCTTATCTCCTTCTCAAGCAAATGCTTCAAGATTGTCAACTAGCTCTTGTATGGTTTCTTCTTATTGAAAACAAGATAAACACCCTGATTTTTTCCCTTGATATTTGTTGCGGGTCACACGACTTTTTCCCCGGCTCGGAGAATCGGACCGCCTTACCTCGGAGTCGAGCCGGACGCGCAATCAGTTAAAGAAAACCGCAGTAACGAACAAGAGACATTTTTGACGTGAAAAAAATCGGAGGGCATATATTATAAATTAATTATTAGTAAAATAATCAGCGGAGGGCATGACCATGCCGACGGCGAAGGAGGCGAGCCCTGATGATCAGGCAATCACGAGGACTACTAGCCCGGGAGGGGGGGTGCATGACACGGTTCATGACGTCCCCATTTCGTGCGCTCCGGCGAATCCGCGATATGTACGTCAGCAGTCTGGGCAACTGCACCCGATCAGGAGCAGCCAGCAGCAGCGGAGGCAATAATAAGATCAGCGCCACTGCGGGGATGGTGGCGATAATGCCGCGGGCGCGAAGCAGGACCGCCTTCGGCCACAACTATCGCTCCGGTCCGGATGGCGACGACGATTTCAGGGAGCTCGTCCGTGTGAATTCGAAGCAAGTGGATGCAGCGGCGGCAGCCATGTTGAGTACTGCCAGGCCGCCGGCGGTGACGGTGGTGCCGAGGTCGCAGAGCGTTGCGGCTTCCATTGGGAGGATTGATGAGGAGCGCCCCTGCGAATTTTGTTGGAAGAGATATAATAGACACAATACAAGTAATGGAGCAAACAACTTCTCTATTATATCAACTAGAGGTTATAAAGAAAATACAAAACTTGATCCACAAGTTACAACTCAACACAAACACACACTACCCAAAGTCGGTATTACAAACTTCACTACTAATCACATCACCAGAGCTGCTTCCCTAGAACAGTCCGCAAGTGAGAGCAATTCTCCACTACTTTGCATGCAGTGATGCCACTTACTAGGGAGGAGTTCGCCTATAGGAGACCGCTGCCTTGAGCTTTGCAAAGCTCCCTGTTCGCAAAATACAAGCCGCAGTTTTTCATGCAGATTTTCTATCCTTGGTGGAGGAGCTGCTGTCCGCCACTTTTCATGCAATTTCTGTCAGGAGAGTTCGCCAATAGGAAGCCGCAGGTTTAGTTTATCGTTCCCACTATTCACGCCAGCCTTGCTATGCTTCCGCTACACTTTATTTCAAGGAAATACCTGCCTATTTATAGGCATAACAAACCAATGAGGATATGTCATGTGTCCCACTATTCACGTCAACTAAATTCAATTCACGCCTCCTCCTTTAATTAATTCACACTGTTATATTATTATAAATATATATATAATAATAACCATTGACTAGTCAACCACCATTATGAAAATTTATACATAATATTATATATATTCTCTCTCTTGGACTTTGACTTTGGTCAAACCAAAAAATCTTGCCAACAAATTTGACGTCGAAGGGGATGATGAAATCAAGCCCGCCGGTACACCGACGGGGGCGGGGGCAGGGCCGGCTTATTCCAGGTCCCGGAGCTGCGCCGTCGTGCCCACCGAGAGGAGGTCGTCGACGGTAATTGGGTTTAACGGCGGGCTCAAGTAATTAATTTAATTACGTGTACTGCCCTCCTTTTTTTTTCTTTTTCTTAAAAGTTAAAATCATAAACGGACGGATGAGATTGGAGAGGCATGGATGGATGGGTGGCATGTACGTAACTCGTTGTGTCTGTATGTTTCCAAATCTGTTACGTTTTTGTTTTGGATTTTCTAAGCTCGTGTTTTCGCCTTTCAGGCATAAATAATGTATAACTCAATTATATATTCACTCAGTTTATATATAAATTGTTGCTGTCAAGTTAGCCTTTCTGGTAGATCGGTCAAAACTAGACAGCCTTATCCCGTGGAGCAGTCGAGTGCGCACACAGCCACACAATAAATAGAGTCGAACATAGAGCGATTTTAACGTGAAAAATCCCCTCAACTGGGTAAAAAATCACCTGACCAGAACAGTGCCGGTCAAACTTCACTATTGGCGACAGTTTGCGGATTATCAAGAGAATCGAGGACGACATGCCGCTCCTCATTACAACTTGGAGGTGAGAGAGATTGCACGTGCGTTCGGAAGGCGACAGACATCTTCACACGAAGCACATTTTCTATCACTTTCTGGCGATGATGGATGCTCATGGACACCGCTCTTATGTTGAACACGACAACACAGCAGCAAGACGTGCGGAGATGTGTTGGCGGAGACTTGCGGAATGTTGTGCACGTAGGAGATTTCTCAGAGTTGCTGGCTGACGATCGACTTCTTCCTCGAAGTGTTGTGGACTTAGACGAATTTTCGGGTGGCTCGACAGGAGGAGACTCGTAGGAGGATTTCCGCAAAGCTCCGACCTGAGAAAGAAGAAAGCTGAGTGGAGGAAAAGTTAGAAGTGAGAGGGGTCCTGAGAATTTTTTATAGTCTCCAGGGGGTACGTGGTTACGGTAGTCTTTACATGCACCGCAAAAAAATGCACTGTATCTCTACTTTGTTGTAGTGTATCTACACAACGTAACCACCAAAATTACTAAGTACAGGTCGTATTTTATATAGTTTTGAACATGTATTATTTATATATATTTGTTATGCACAGATGATAATTAAATAAATATTTTTCCCCACTAAACATAGTGGTTGCATAGATGGTTATGTGGGTGGTTTCCCACGTAACGGACAATAGTGGTCATGACGGGATGAACAGACAACAAAGAAAGCCTGCCATCAAAAGTTCACGGGCGACCGCCTCTAGCAGAGGCGATGTCAGATGCAACTAGTGGGGGCAGTGCCGGCCGCCTTCAGCGGGGCCGACACTGGCCGCTCCTAGCGGGTGTGGTGGCGGCGGCCCCTTGCGGGGCCGACGTTAGCTGCCCCTAACAAGGGTGGCACCGGTAGCCCTCGCGGGGGCGGTGCAGGCCGCTACGGACAGGGGCGACGAAGACCTCCACATGCGGGGTCAGGGCTGGCCTATCATAACGGGGGCGGCGCCGGCTGCCTCCTGCGGGGGCGTTGTCGACCGCCCCTCACGGTGTCGGCGCCGGACGCTCCTAGCGGGTGTGTCGGCAACCTCCCCTTGTGGGGCTGGCGCCGACCACTATTAACGATGGTGGCACAGGCCGCTCCTTATGGTGGTGGTGCAGGACGCTACGGCCGGGGGCGGCGATGGTGGCCCCTTGCGGGGCCAGTGCAGGCCGCTCCTAACGAGGGTGGCACTGGCCTCCCCTTGCGGGGGGTGATGCAGGCCGCTAAAGACGGAGGCGGCGCCCCCTTACGGGGTCAGCGATGGCCATCCTAATGGGGGTGGTGACGGCGGCCCCTTATGGGGCCGATGTCGACCGCCCCAAGCGGGGGCAGTGTCGGGCCCTCCTTGCGGGGGCGGTGCCGGTGCCGGCTAGGCGGCCACGTGCGATTTTACGCAAGGTGGAATTTCATGTGTGTGTGTTGGGGGGGGGGGGGGTCAGGTTTGCGGACCGCGTGTGAAGTTGTTAGACCCGTGATCCCACCAAGTTAGTGGGGATCGTGAGTGATGGGCTATTGGCACCCCAATGTCTCCATAAATTTTACTTTGGCATCATCATAAATTAACCCAAAATTCTGGTTGCTTAGAGCCGGAGCGCGAGAAGAGCGAGGAATTTTACGAGAGGCATTTTCTGTGGCGATCATGGTGGTGACATACAGAGAGATGCTGGAGAAGGCGAACGATGGCGGCATGCATGCCAAGATATAATGTAAAGTGGCGAATTGGTTGAACGGGAAGGGCCCACGCAAGTGGGGTTTACCCGTGCGCGAGGACGGAGGGAAGACACACGCAAGCAGGCCAGCGCAAGTGGGAGGAGGAACGACCACGTGCGCACATACGTGTGCGGGCCAGCGTGCACCTGCATGCAGGTCTGTACACATGCACGCATGTGCGCAAGTTTGCGCGTGCACGGATCTGTAGGCACCGGCGCACGGGTTTCCGCGTGCGTGCCTACACGCACCCACGCGCACCAGCGCGCAAGCCTGCACTCGCGGGCTAGCGTGCACATCTATGCGTGGTCCTACACACTCCTTTGTGTGCCATTGCATGGGTTTTCTGCACAAGCCTGCGCTCTTTTGCTCGTTTGTGTTGTAACATCTCAACTTTTATTGGGTCACTAAATCCCTAGTGGACCCAATAAAAGTGACTCAAACCTCTACCCAAGGCCCAAAAGAGGTAGGAGATGACCCAATTTGGGGGTATTGAGCTAATGAACTTCGATTTGAGTTCCTTCAGTTCCTACAAACTCGTATAGTCGATACGAGTGTGATGGAACTCATTGCATTGCAATCCGAGGTCTTACGACAAATATGACTGTTTTGACCGTCGTAGCACACCGCGTCACGTAAATTTTGAATAGTAAGCAAACAAACTCGGATTTAAACACAGTCAGTGACATTGGATTCATATGGTCAATTCAAATTCAACGAAGTTTGTCTCGATCAATATCGATAACGGGTGCTCAAACCGTGGTCAAACCAATCTTTATTATACACTAAAATGAGTGCACACACCAATTGTGACACAATATCCAACATTGACCCGTATCCCGATGGCATGGACCTATTTGAACAGCTTGAGGGACCCATCATAGGGTTGACTTTGATCAAAATCACCAAAATTACAATATTGGAAATTTGAAAGAGAAATTTTGCACATTCATTCAAGCCAACTGATCAAGATACCTTAGGCCCCATCCCTTCAACTCACTTGGGGTCAGACAATTCCCATGGAGGATGAGACCTAGGCATGTGACGACCTAGGCCCGACTCCAATCGGGACCATATCAACCGAGGAATACCCAGTGGGACTCAGCTGGCATCGTCCGGGCTGCAGCCAAAGCACTCCAACCGCTCTCCATACACAGGCAGGTTGTTGGTGGGCGTCATGCCAAAGATTATGTCAAACTATACTATCGGCAGCAGTGTCTCTTCCAAGTCAAACTCTTGACTTCTTATCTGCACCATCACGCAACAAACTCTATCTACGCGCATCAAGCACCCATTTGGCAGCAACATGACAAATCTATCTTTCGGTATAAAAGAAGGAACTTTGATACGTGACACGAAGTCCTTAGACAGAAAGTTGTGCGAAGTTCCTATATCAAACTGTGCTCTTGTCAGATAGACCAAGATTAAGACAAAGCCTAATACAAACTAGATATACGACCAATGCATATGACATAAGGTATAGAAAGAAATGAAGTCCTAGTCTAACATATACATGTAACCACGTCACCCTACTCAATGACCTCCTGTTGGTCAAGATTGTAAACTCTGGTTTGTGCTGGAGCATAATGAGACACAATTGACTCTACTGCTTTCTCCTTCTCAGCATAAGATGCCCTCGACTTCTTCTCCGTCTTTGGACGACCACTCTAACAATCTAGAGCATAATGTCCCACCTTGCCACACAAGTAGCTTGTAATGGGGCCATACCCATTAGTGGTTCTAGAAATAGCAGAAGAAGTTGGTCCAGAAGTCCTAGCCTTCTTGTTCCACTTTCGGAACCCAGACTTTGTAGAAGTCGATACTTTGACCTCGAGCTTCTTCACAGTCACATCCTTCTTTCTCTGAACTCTTAACATATCTTGCTCTAGACATCGAGCAATATTGACCAATGTTACAAAGCCCTGCGTCATCAGACATGTGAGTAGTAACCTCAGATCATCCCGGAAATCTTCATAAAATCGGTTGGTCTTGCACTCCTCATCAGTAAAGGTGGAGCCCGCATACCGCCCCAATCTAGTAAACTCATACAAGTAGTCGTCAACACAAGTCTCGCCCAGAGTTAGCCCCTGGAATTGATTCTCAATAGCAATCCTTTGTGCCAAAGGGAGATATCGAGCCAGAAATAATCTCGAGAACTCATCCATTGAGATATTAGTAAGTTTTCTCCCCACAAAGTGATGCAACTCCAACTTGTCCCACCATAGCCTTGCCTATCCGTCCAACAAGAAAGTAGCCACGGTGACTTTATGCCATACCTTCGTTTTCGTTGCTTTCATGGTTCTCTTAATCCGAAAGAGCCAATCTTCGGCTTGCGTTGGGGTTCATCACATGCTTGAGTTGCTTCTTCGTTGCTCTTCTTGCTACTAAAGGCTCTACAGCCACTTGCTCCGCCACCGCGGGCTCAACTGCGCCAATCGGCACCTGGCCCACCGCAGGGGTAGTGTAACACCCCAGCAAGGTAAAAACACCTAATGTATGGTAATCGTCGAGCAGAGCTCGACGAAGATCGTCGAGCGGAGCTCGACGAAGATCGTCGAGGCGGAGCTCGACGAGGATCATCGAGGTGAGTTCGACGAACAGATCATCATTGAGTGGCGTTCGACGAAATGTCAAACTAAGTTCGACGAAATTCCTGTGACCTATTGTGATGGCCAGTTCGACGAAGGCTAGTCCGTTCGACGAAGGCTAGTCTTTTCGACGAATTTCGTTCGATGAAATTGGGGCCGATCGACAAAATGTGGAAGGCGGATAACGTTGAGGTGGTGTTATATGTCAGGTCATTAAGTTATGCCCTTTGAGCGATGGTTAACGTGGTCAACTTAATCCCGAGCCTTATCTGCAGGGTTAGAAAGAGGAGAATATTATTTCCTTTTTTTCTCCCTCTTTCTCTTTCTTCCCGAGAGCTGGAGCAAACCATCTTGGGTTGAAGGTGAAATCTCGGGTAGAAGTGCTGGAGCTGGTCTTGAGGCTGGACTTGAAAGCCAAGGCTAGAATCGCGAAGGGGAAAGTGCAGCGATCCATTCCGTCTGCGTAGAAGTGCTTTGACATGGCTCCAAAGAGATCGTCAAGGGTAACGATCTTTCTTCCTTGGACATGTGAAGTCCTTAATTGGGCATATGCATGGATTTCCCCCACCAAAAGATGGAGTATTGAGGGATTTCCCTTCGGTTAATTCTGTATATCCCCAAGATATCTTGCATGTAGATCTAGAAATGTGTAGTACGGAATATGCATACTGTGTGAAGCCCATCTTGATAGGTTGGTCTGCATTGATGATGTTTTATTTTGCGCACCAGAGAAGACTCCGCGTATAAACGAGTATTTTGTGGAGTCGGTGGGTTGTGCCTGTGAAGGGTAGTGACAGGAAGTATTTGTGTGGAACACCATGAAAATACCCGCAAAGTGCATGTATTGTATGCTATAAAAGACCAGTGTTTCTGGAACTGCAGGCGACTGCAGGGATTTCTAGATGGTTGGTCCAGATAAGGTTAGGGCTGGGGACGGAAAGAGAGTTCTGTGGCTAATGTCGGGCGATAGGAAGTGTCGCTGGAAATGGCTCCTAGCTAACCTGTGATTGTGAAGCCAGTCCTGAGGGGACAGTGTGGCTAGTGTGAGCTATGTGAGCTCTTAAAAAGGCTTCATGCCGAACGGACAAGGGGATGCCTACACGCATTAGTCTAGTCATTTAACTAACGATTTGAGCAACGAGCAAGGGCTGAACTGTATCCGCGTGATGGTTGTCTAACTTGAGTGCCTGAAAAAGTGGCTTTGTTAAGATCGCATCATGAGAGTCTTAGGCCTGCGCGCCATTAAGACTAAAGTCTCCGACTGAAGGCCGTTGAGCGAAATGCTCAAGTTTGCCATTGAGAACGGCGGTGAGACCCTGGTTTTTCGGTACACCGAGAATGTGCCCTGAGTGTACGGAGCGTCGAGCCGTGTGGCCGACATTTGTGATATATTGACGGTGCGTGAGAGCACATCTTGTGATATATCTGCTTGTGAAATGCTATGCCTGTAGGGAAGGAATGTCACTGTCCCGGGTAAGGGGTAGGGTCGTTATAAATTGGTCAGCTGAATGCTGACAGTTACCTTGTTTGCCACCTTTGCGGTGGATTGTCCCGTACAGGTGCTGGAGAGCCGAGCGGAAAATAGTGGGCTGAAGCTCTTGCTGTTGTTGTTGCTGCTGGCCCTCGAAGGCCAAAGACTGAAATGTTTTGTGATTTTCATGTGTGGCCGGTCTGCGTACCGATGTATGGAATCCACACTTATGAAGAAAACTTGTAAGGCCTAAAGGCCAAACTATTTTCTGTATGTTGTATACATTTCTTGTGATATATAAATGTGATGGTTTATATATAGTGGACATTCAAATATGTTGAGTGCAAATACCTTAAAGCTTCCGCTAGAATGCTCTGTGTTAGGATGCGAATAGTTTTTGATATTAACCTGTAACTTCGTCGTCTGTTTGTGGCATATAACGTGGGGCCCCGGCCGGACCTTCTATTCTATATCATGTAATAGATAGAGGCATTGCAATTTGATATCAGCTTGTCTCGGTCTTCCTCTTTCGAATTCGTGGACGAATTCTTTTGTGGGGTGGCGAGCACATGTAAGTGCGACCCGCTTTAACCGTAAATGAACTCAAGAATGTCCACTAAGGAATGTAAATACACTTGTTCGAGGAACCGGTGCGTTCCTACATTATTGTTATTGCTTTTGCCACGTCGCTAAAGTGCGTCTTTTACCCGTATAGGTGACGCGAAGTGGTGCGGGGCAGTCTGAGCCCCAGCGTTTTGATGAGAGTATGACACCAGCTGAGGTGCTTACACCTCCTCCTTCTGCGGAGACTGTGAGCTTGGTTGCTGAGGCGATGTTTGCCATGATCCAGGCACAACCGACAGGGCAGGCGAAGCCTGCGGTGGTGCCAGAACAAGTGGGTGTGAGGCCCGAACCTGTTGCGGCTGTTGTAGATCCCCGAGCAGCTGAACGACAGTTGAAGCAATTTATGAGCTTCAATCCTCCTACGTTTACGGCGACGGGATCCCCAACGCAGGCAGAGGATTGGTTGTCGCGCGTTAAACGAATATTGACGGCGATAAGGATGGAGGAAGAACAGAAAGTCACCTTAGCTACCTTCTTGCTGGAAGGAGAGGCTCGGCTATGGTGGGACGATATAGAGTTGCACCACTTGGCAGGCAGGCAACTGACGGAAGCCTCGATCGAGGAGATTTCGATACTGTTTTTGGCAAACATTTGCCTTCGGCTCCGCGCATAGTCATGAAGAATGAATTCCAGCGTCTAGCTCAGGGTGAAAGTAGTGTGGATACCTACTTGCACGAGTTTATGCAGTTGGGATGCTATTCGGGAACGATCTTTGTTGATGAAGGGCGTAAAACCAATCGGTTCTACGAAGGATTGCGGGATGAGCTGAGATTCCTGCTCTCGAGTTCGGTGAACCAAGGGTTTCAAGCATTGGTCGATACGGCTCGTGCGTTGGAAAAGGACATGAAGCGGGTACATGGAAAGAGATACTTGGCTGTGACAAAGCCCGAGTTGAAAGTGCAGCACCCGGGAAATCCAAACTATCAAAGGAAATGGGGTAAGAAATCCAAGTCTTCTACACAGGCTCCCTCGAGTGTTGCATCTGGAGCAACTTCGAGGCAAGAGTCTCGGACCTGCTATACATGTGGTAGAGTGGGACATATAGCCCGTGACTGTCATGTTGGTCCACCAAAGGTTGAGAAGAAGATATGAGCGTCATATGATGATAAGGGAATGGGAGTGGTGGAGTCCTCTGCATCCCAGGTGCAGCCCCGAGTGTATAATCTTGGCCAGCAGGAGGCCATAAAGCAAAGTGACGTCGTCACAGGTACGAGCTAAGTTATTGATTGTTTCCTTTTCATATTTCATACCTTGTATGTAGCTTGTGTATGATGTTTTTGTCTTAGGCTTTATCCTGATTCGAGACTGTCCGGCAAGAGCACTGTTTGATACTGGTGCTTCTCATTCATTTCTATCTGTGGGCTTCGTGTCATGCATCGGTGTACCGATTCGTATGGTGGCAGATAGTATGAAAGTGTTATTACCAAATGGATGTGTAATGCCTGCGGATAGGTCTTGTTTTGTGGAGGTATGAATAGGAAGTCGCGATTTCGGGTTGGAAGCATCTGTGTTGCTGATATCGGAATTTGATGTTATCTTTGGTATGGACTGGCTCTCGGAGCAGCGTGCCTCCATAGATTGCAATTTGAAGGAAGTCACACTGGGACAGAACACCGAGCGAGAGATGAAATTCGATGGTATGCGAGGATCGAGCAGGATGTTGATCTTTGGGACTCCAAGTCGTCGAAGCTGTGCGGAATGGCGCGGAGTTGTTCTTCACACTTATTGGGGTTGTTGAGCCAAAAACCAGTGTGAGTGATGTTCTAATTGTTTCGGAGTTTACTGGTGTGTTTCCGAAGGAACTTCTTGGGTTACCACCACAGCGGGAGATTGATTTCTTGATCGAGTTGGTGCCAGGTGCAAAACCTGTGGCCCGCTCGCCATATCGAGTAGTGCCAAAGGAGATGACAAAATTGAAAGTGAAATTACAAGAGTTGCTGGAACAGGTTATATCCGCCCAAGTATGCCACCTTAGAGCGCACCTGTTCTCTTTGTGAAAAAGAAGGACAGTAGCTTGCGGTTGTGTATCGACTATCGCGAATTAAATAAGCTGACGGAGAAGAACAAGTATCATATACCTCGTATTGATGACTTGTTTGACCAGCTAGTGGGATCAACCGTCTACTCTAAATTGGATTTGAAGTCTGGGTACTACCAATTGCGGGTTCGGGAAGGTGACATTCCCAAGACGACGGAGTGCGCGCAAGCTTTTGAAGAGCTGAAAAGCCGCTTAACCACGACGCCAATTTTGACATCGCCATGTGGTTCAGACGACTTTGAAATTTATAGTGATGTGTTAGGGAGCGACTTAGGCTGCGTTCTTCTTCAATTTGGAAAGGTGATTGCTTGTGGCTCACGCTAGTTGAAAGTGCATGAGCGGAACTATCCCGTCCACAACTTGGAGTTGACGGCGGTAATTTTTACACTTAAACTGTGGCGTCATTATTTATATGGCATGAAGGTGGATATATTCACAGACCATAAGAGCCTAAAGTACTTATTGCATCAAAAAGATCTCAATATGCGACAACGTAGGTGGATGAAGTTCCTTGGGGACTACACCTTCCAAATAGATTATACTCCTGGGAAGGGAAACGTCGTCGCAGATGCCTTGAGTCGGAGGACTCTAGAAAGGGCAAATTGGTTACAGATGCATGATGATCATTTGATCCAGGAGTTGGAAGCTTTAGAGATTTCTTGCGTTGATAAGAATTCCACAGCAAATGTGTGCTTGGACTGGACGAAGGTACAGTGTGACCTTGCAGACAGGGTTCGGCGGGCAACGGAACTTGATGAAAGTTTGCAACGCTATGCAGTGGATGGAGTAAATGTCCAATTCTCCTGGGATGACAACCTTTTGCGAAAAGATGGTCGTTTGTGCGTCCCAAAGATGGGTAAGGTTAGAGATGAATTGATGTACGAAGCGCACTTCACGAAGTATTCAATTCACCCAGGGAGCATAAAAATGTATAAAGATATGAAATAGTTGTTCTGGTGGCCGGGCATGAAGAAAGACATAGCACTGTACGTGGCTAAATGTCAAACTTGTGTCTTAGTGAAAGCTGAGTGCCAGAATCCTGGAGGTTTCCTGAAGTCGTTACCTATCCCGAAATAGAAATTTGATGATATTTCGATGGATTTTGTGCATGGTTTGCCGAGGTCTCAACGCGGTAATGATTCGGTTTGGGTGATCGTGGACCGGTTGACCAAAGTGGCTCACGTCATTCCGAACAAGAGGGACGATTCAGTGGAAGTCTTGACAAAAAGTTTATGTTGAGCAAATAGTATGATTACACGGTGTTCCCCGTATCATCATAAGTGATCGAGACGGGCGGTTTACTTCGAATGATTGGAGGCTAATCCATCAGTTGTTGGGGACAAGGTTAACATTCAGTACGACCTTTCATCCACAAATGAATGGCTAAACTGAGAGGACCAACAGAATGATGGAGGACATGCTCTGAATGTGTGCCTTGGATTTCGGAAAGAGATGAGAAAATCATCTCTATATGGTGGAGTTCGCCTATAATAATAGCTATCAAGCTAGTTTAAATATGACGCCTTTTGAAGTTTTATATGGTAGGAAGTGTCGTACACCGTTAGCTTGGGCGGAAACAGGTGAATCTAAGTTATATAAGCGTAAAGAAGTCGAAGAAGCTAATTCGACAATACGCTCTATTCAGGAGAGGCTACTGATAGCCCAAGATAGATAAGCCAAATACTATAACGCCAAGCACCGAAACGTGGAGTTTGCGGTTAGAGAGTGGGTCTATTTAAAGATCAAACCATTCAAAGGCATATCCAGGATTCGATGCTTGAAAAAACCTAGTCCAAGATATCTTGGTCCGTTTGAAGTGGTGGAAAGAGGTGGCAAAGCTGCCTATCGGCTAGCTCTTTCAGCAAAATTGAGTGGGTTGCATGATTTGTTTCACATCTCAATGCTTCAAAAAGCCGTGAAAGATCCAGCTCAAGTGATTGCGAGTGATCATGTACCGGTCGAATTTGGGCTAACAACGAAGGTTAGGCCCATTCGGATCGAAGATAAAGCCGATAAGCAGTTGCGGAACAGGACAACCAGGATGGTCAAGGTCTGATGGGACAACTACGGCCGTGAGGAGCTAACATGAGAGCGGGAGCAGACCATGAGTGCTGAATTTCCTGAACTGTTTGTCTAAACTGGTATAACAACTGTTATGTTTTATTTGTACAGAACCTAAAAGTTTATAACACTGGTTGTTTTTGGTTTGGACAGAACCTAACTTGTTATAACAAGTTATTCTTGAAGAAGAGTTATGTTATAACATTTTTCTTTTTGACTGCTAAGCGCTGTATGCAAATTTCGGGGACAAAATTTTGTAAGGCGTAGAGGATTGTAACACCCCAACATGGTAAAAGCACCTACTGTATGGTAATCGTCGAATGGAGCACGACGAATCGTCGAGCGGAGATCATCAAGGGTAATGATCTTTCTTCCTTGGATATATGAAGTCCTTAATTGGGCATACGCATGGATTTCCCCCAACAAAAGGTGGAGTATTGAGGGATTTCCCTAGGGTTGATTCTGGATATCCCCAAGATGTCTTGCATGTAGATCCGGAAATGTGTAGTACAGAATAGACATACTATGTGAAGCCCATCTGGACAGGTTGGTCTGGATTGGTGATGTTTTATTTTGCGCACCGGAGAAGACTCCGCGTATAAACGAGTATTTTGCGGAGTCGGTGGGTTGTGCTTGTGAAGGGTAGTAGCAGGAAGCACTGGTGTGGAACGTCAGGAAAATACTCGCAAAGTGCATGTACCTATGCTATGAAAGACCAGTGTTTCTGGCACTGCAGGTGACTGTAGGGATTTCTAGATGGTTGGTACATATAAGGTTAGGGCTGGGGATGGAAAGAGAGTTCTGTCACTAATGCCTGGCGATAGAAAGTGTCGCTGGCAATGACTCCTAGCTAACCTGTGATTGTGAAGCCAGTCCTGAGGGGATAGTGTGGCTAGTGTGAGCTATGTGAGCTCTTAAAAAGGCTTAGTGCCGAACGGATAAAGGGATGCCGACCCGCGTTAGTCTAGCCATTGAACTAATGATTTGAGCAATGGGCAAGGGCTGAACTGTATCCGCGTGATGGTTGTCTAACTTGATTGCCTGAAAAAGTAGTTTCGTTAGGATCACGTCATGAGAGTCTTAGGCCTACGCGCCATTAAGACTAAAGTCTTCGGCTGAAGGCCGTGGAGCGAAATGCTCAAGTTTGCCGTTGAGAACGGCGGTGGGACCCTGGTTTTTCGATACACCGAGAATGTGCCCTGAGTGCACGGAGCGTCGGGCCGTGTGGCTGACGTTTGTGATATATTGATGGTGCGTGAGAGCACATCTTGTGATATATCTGCTTGTTAAATGTTATGCCTGCAGGGAAGGAATGTCACTGCCCCGGGTAAGGGGTAGGTGGTTATAAATTGGTCAGCTGAATGCTAACCGTTGCCTTGTTTGCCACCTTTGCGGTGGATTGTCCCGTGCAGGTGCTGGAGAGCCGAGCGGAAAATATTGGGATGAAGCTCTTGCTGCTGTTGTTGCTGATACTGGCCCTCGAAGGCCAAAGACTAAAATGTTTTGTGATTTTCATGTGTGGTCGGTCTGCGTACCGATGTATGGAATCCACACTTATGAAGAAAACTTGTAAGGCCTAAAGACCAAACTATTTTGTGTATGTTGTATACATTCCTTGTGATATATAAATGTGATGGTTTATATATAGTGGGCATTCAAATATGTTGAGTGCAAATACCTTAAAAGCTTCTGCTAGAATGCTCTGTGTTAGGATGCGAATAGTTTTTGATATTAACCTGTAACTTCGTTGTCAGTTTGTGGCATATAATATGGGGCCCCAGCCGGACATTCTATTCTATGTCATGTAACAGATGGAGGCGTTACAGGTAGGAGGTTGCACTTGCCTCCCTAGTTGGGTATTGATCAAGGAAAACACCGCTTAAAGGTAGCCCCTGTCTGTTTACCCATTTGGCATGCATAATATGGACTCTCTTTAAGACACTGAATGTTGGGAGCATCACGTACTAAGTTGTGGGAAAATAACAAACTTATAGTTTTGAAATTAATATGTATTAATCTCTTGTGTCATTGGTCACAGAGAGACACATTATGTTTTGCTAAAAAGCACACTGGTGTAAAATTGTCTAAACAAAGAAAATTTAAACATAAAATATTTCTACTCCGAGTGTTTGTTAAGACTGTATCCAAATTGGTGGACGATTTTATCAGACACTTGTCCTTATAGAACTCAACGATATAACCTTTATCACATAGTTGTCTTATGCTTATGAGATTGTGTTGTAATCCTTTAACATAAGCCACGTCTGTGAATGAGACGATACTGCTGGAAATCATATCATAGCCTTTAGTGATTCCCCTGTCTGAACCGCCAAAAATGACTTTTGGGTCGTCCTCAACTGTGGTATATTCTAGAAGTAGGCTTCTTGTACCGGTCATATGCCGAGAGTATTCACTGTCCAAATACCAAATAGGAGTTTTGTTAGCCTTTGAGCATACATGCATTCATAAATCACTTACCCTTAGGAACCCAAACAGATTTAGGTCCTTGGTTCCTTGTTAGTTGAACACCACTAGAAATATTAACATTTTGAGTAGTCAGTCTCCTAACGTTAACTCGTGGAGTTTCATATTTAACTGGATAAAACCAACAATTTACGACAAAATGACCAATCTTGCTGCAACATCAATAGTCAAACTGTTGTATCTTCTTTTATATTCCCTCTTTACCTTCTGAATGGGAGATCTAGACGTGGCTACAGACTTGGAGGTGGAGGCCTCATGAGTGCAGCAAACACAAGGCTTCATTATCTCCTTAGCCTTATGAACAACAGTTTTGGCTTTGGGTGTTCTCTTGATACTTGTTCCTTGAACGTAGGGACCATAATCTTTAAGAGTTATCTCTTCATAAGGTGCCTTGAAGGCAATTGTACCAAAGTCCCGAGGATGGGTCCATCCTTAGTATTTCTTTTTAGGCTCCACATAAGTTGGCCTAGCAAAGTGACCATAGGACGTCTCGAAGTCTTATTGATTTGTAGGAAATATTACCTTCTTAAAAGATGGCTGACTTTGAGATGCCTTCACTTTACCTTTGGTCGCGGCTCTCTTAACAGCCTTATCTTTCTCAGTTATATGTCCTAGACTGCTACCCTTCTTAGGGGCAGAAAATTCATCAATGAGTGGAATAATAGCCTTTGGCTTGGAGTAGCTTTCAACAAGTTTTCTCTCAACCAAAAGCTTTTCTTCTGGTTCATTTAATAACTTCTCCTTCTGACTTAGGTAGCGCTTGGTTGGGCTTTTTGCCTATGGTGCGTTTGAACCGCACCTCAATTTTACGCATAAGTTATGTTTGGCGTTGCTGTTTCAAGAACCGCCGGTTCTAAAATTCCGCGGCTTCCTATTGATCACGATCCGCTGTAAAATGTCGCGTTCAGCCGCAACCGTGGCGTTCTCCCGCAACCCTAGAGCTCGAGCGGAGCACGACGATGAGGAGAGCTTGAAATCCTCAGGGTGAATTCGTGATCCCATCCAAGAGGAAAGGAAGAGTCGTCGAGAGCTCGAGATCATCACGATGAGCGGAGCGCGACGAGAAAGAGGGGAAGATCGCTCTCCTCACGCACCTCTCCTCGTATCTCCTTCCTCGCCCTGCATTCCGAATTCTCATGGTCCTCTCTCACTCGATCTCTCTCTCACTCGATCTCTTTCTCTTTTGATACGAATTTGCGTTCTGTTTTGATTTGATTTGGTAATTCTCTCATCCTTGATCGGGATCTGTAATTCGTTGGACTCGACAATCTGCTAGCTGTTATACACAATATTTCTAGAGTTTTCACTAATCTTTAGATCCTCTTTGCTCTGATCTGGAGTAATTTTTTTGAAATAAATTTTCTATTTAGCTTGTATGCATTGAACATTCATGAGATGTGGAAGTGAAACAGAGGTACGGATTTAAATCATGAAGCACTTCAAATTACTACAGCAGATTCACGAGAATTCGAATACTAGATTAGCTGCAGCAGATTTGGAACGAATTTTAAATCATGAAGCACTTCAAATTACTACTTCCTAGCTCACGGATTACAGTTTGTTTCAGATCTGAAAATTACAGGAAAATTCAGGATGAACGAAATTGCTTAACATTTGCATTAGAAAACATTTTGCATTCAGGAAATTGCATAACATTTCCAAATTTGACCCAAACAGTTTTTTTTTATTAGGAAAAAAATTTCACTCAAAACTCCGTTTTGTATCCAAACAACTTTTTAACAAAACTCTGTTTTACAGAATCAGCACTTTTTCTATCAGCAACAGTTCATCAGCAGCTTTCCATCAGCAACAGCCCAACCAAACAGAGCCTTAGTAGCTCAATCGAGCATTTTAATTCCTCTTTCAAGGATTGAACATCAACTCTGAGTGGAATCAATTCTTTAGTTTCATCCCTCAGATTTAATTCCACCGTCTTGAGTAAAACTCTCTCTTTTAAATGCTTTTTGACCACCTTACGGTAATTGTTAAATGCTTTCAAAAGTACTTGATTCTGAGCCATCATGTCAGAATCATCTTCCTTAGAAGAATAATCTTAATGATCATTAGATGATGCTTCTGATTCTGATATCATGGTGCGCGAGTTTACCTTCCCATTATATTTGGAGTCGCCTGCTTTCTCATCTGAGTGAGCCATTAGCCCGAAGTAGGCTTCTTCATCATCCGAGCTTGACTCACTTGAGTCACTATCGTTAAAAGTCTTTGACTTCTTCGCGACAAAGCTCTTTTCTTCCTTCCTCTTACTCTTGAAGGATCTCTTCTCTTCTTTCTTGGATCCTTCTTTTTGTAAGGACACTCTGTAATTACGTGTCCTTGTTTATTGTAATAATAACAAATGATGGCAGAAGAAGAATGTTTGTTAGGTTTAGATTTATACATTTCATCTCTATTATGGCTTTTCTTAGAACAATCACCAACACGATGCGACCTTCTATAGTCAGAGGTGGAGGACTAGTTTTTCCTTGGCCTCCTTGTGCTAAGCATTCTTTTGAACTGCTTGTAGATCAGTGAGAACTCTTTATCAGACAGTTCAGACCCTGAGATGCTTGGCTTAGAATTTTCTTGAGCATCAGAAGCTTGTGTCCTTACTGGTGACACATCTTTAGATTTCTTTGACCCTTCAGCCTTCAGTGTTAAAGACTTCTCTTTGTCCCTTCTCCCTATATAAGCGACATTAATTTGTCGACTGAATGATAACTTTGCAGTCCTTCTTGAAGTGGCCAGGCTGGTTACATATATAGCACCTTGGCCCTTCCTTCCTCTTCCCATCATGACTAGGAGCATACCGCTCCTCTTGCTGATATGAAGTAGAAGGTCCATCACCAGCATCCGAATTCTTCTTCTTATCTCATCTCCTTTTCTTTCCTGAGAAGAGTGCCTCACCATCTCCTCCAGAGACAATGACTCCAACCATCTGACTTGCTAAGCTCTTCTACGAAGCCAGCAGGTTCTCCAGCTCCAGCAAAGATGGCAAATTGGCCCAGCCTTAACCGGAAGTGGCAAAGAGCACATATTCCTTCCGCAAACCGCGGATTATGTGTCTCTTCAGCTTCGCCTCCAAAATAGGCTCATTAGGGTCCAACGCTGAAATCTCAGCCCATAAGTTCTTCATCTTCAGGAAGAACGACGAGACGGACAAATCTCCTTGAGTGGCTCCCGCAAACTCATTCTCCAGGAACTATAGCTGAGCTACATTCCTCCTGTTGAACAACCCATCGAGAGAAGTCCAAATCTCCGCAGCAGACCTACATCCGATGATATGGTCAAAGAGTTCTGATGAGATAGCCTGCATGAGAGTAAACTCTGGTTTTGCGTTTGCATTCCTCCAAGCTCTCACCGCTCCAGCATTGCCAGCATCAGCAACCACCTCTTGCCTTTCGTCACCACAGACGACCTCCCAAAGGTACTCGCACAAAAGATAGTTTTCCATACATGACTTCCACTTTTTAAAGTTAGTTTATGTAAAAAGCTCAATTCCAATACATCGTGCCAAACCACCTTCAATTGCACTAACCTTGGTTACTTAGACACCCAGAAGCAATGAAGTAAATTGTCGGATAATCCGCTGCTCAGGCCTCTGTTCCCTCTGATACCATGTAAAAATTTGTGATAGCGAAAAATAAGAAACCAGGCGAAGGAACACTCAACTAAACCGAGTCCAAATATCCAGATGCAAATAGAAGAACAAGAAACTTGTACTATCAAAAAATCTTTACAAGGCGATGTATAAATGACGAGACATGATTTGTCGATGTACCCGATGGAAGCAAATTACAAGGCAGAGAAAAACAAGTCGTGCGGACTCCAAGAGTAACCGTCGACCCTGTTGCTAACCGCTATGGAGTTGGCTCAAACCGACAGATCGCCAAACCGCAACCTAGCCGCGCGGATTGCCCGTTATTCCAATGCTGAACTCTAACCGCACGGTTGCTAGCCGCCAGATTGCGCGAGCTGCTGCCGAACTAAACCAAGCCGCTAGATGCAGACAACTTATTGAATTGGGAAACTAGTTGCAGAAGAGAGACCGCCTAGTCGCAAACCGCGACCTGCTATTAACCGCTGATTGCAATCCGCAGAGTCTGCACTGTCCTTGACCACAGTCAGAACCAAGTCCCTGGCTTTCCAGTGCTACCCGCACAACCTGCACAACAAACTGGTCAACCTCCTCAAACCGCGCAGATACAAAATCCTAACCGCAACAACTATCCGTGAGTTCACTTATTGTTCAGTTTGATGTCAATTGATGTGACAGAGGGTCCTATTTATAGGCGCGGAGAGGAGTGTAATCACCGATCTAGTTGATAGGATAACCGCCCCATCTCGCGGAGAGCACCAAGGGTATCCGCCAAGCAGTGAATACACAACTAGATCGTCGTAACAAGGCACGACAGCCAATCCACCAAGGTTGCACAACTAAGGCCTGATACCAAGTTGATCCGCCTTGTCACCAAGGCCCAGACAGACTTGATCGCCATACATGCGAACTCTGCGAGATCCGCCCCAATCCGCCCACCTGCGGACAGAGCTCCAGTCCGCTCGTGCCTGCGGACACCACTCCAGTCCGTATACCCCGAGTTCGCAGACAAGGCAGACAAGGCTGACGGCTTCCAAACTCGGCGGATAGAAATACCAGTCTGTGTAGACTGCGCGATCTCCCGTACTGAGCCATCCCGCACAACCTGGCGAACTCCAACGCTAGTCCGCTCTAACCGACAAACTCTGTGGTTTCCACCAACCGCGTCACCTGAGCTAGACCAAGGCGCACGCCATGCCGATCTCCCAAGCTCTGGTCCAGTCCGCAATCCGGACTCAGCGAACTTCAACCGAGTCCGCACCTCGCCAATCTTGGCGAGCTCCGTGGATAGCAATTCTATCCGTCCGGTTACTTCCTGGGAACCAACTGCCGACTGAACACAACTTGGTCTGGCAAGCCTCCTCCTCTGTCCCCACAGACCGTGCGAACAGACCGCCCAGGCCCCAGAGCAAAAGCTGACTGCAACACTATTGTCGACCTAGCTAACCGCTAGTACTGTCCGCACAGGCCGCGCAGCCAGGTCGCCCACTCCACCACTTTCACTTCATGATTTTCAACAAGTACAAGATTTCTTGCTCATCCAGTGCATCTGGTTTATTTGGCTTCAGATAGGTTGAGTGTTCCTGCGTCTGATTTCCTGTTTTCCGCGATTCATAATTTTTTACAGAAGGAGCTACTAGAGTTCTAGGAGGCTGCCGAACAGGGGCGATCATCTTCCTCCTTTACTTTTCCCTGCTGTAGTGGTTCTTGCGAGCTCTTGTGCTATAAGCACGAATATATATATGTAGGGGAAGTAGGCAAGGAGCAGGAGGAAGAGAAACAAAATACATATGCATAAATATATTTAATATTTTTTGGTCTTTTAAAATCTATCTTACAATATATATACATCTTTCAATATTATAAGGAAAAAGTTGTCTTTGGTGAAACATTCAAAAATGTCAATTATGTCCTCATTTTTATATTTTAATGACTTGACATATATTATAATTAATTTCAAAAGTATTAAAATACAATATCCATTCAAGTAATTATACCATCAAAAAATTAGAAGTAATGATGAAAATTTATTTAAATTCTAAAAGTTTTTTAGTAGAGCTCCTACACCTACTATGGTAGGTTGTCATTAGGCATGTCAGCGGTCTATTCAAGAAAGGTTGTCATTACGCATATCAGTGGTATTTTCGAGGTGATGACATTAAATCAATCAACTTTATTAAAGTCAAAATTAATATTTTTAGGTCAAAACGTATGTTGTTTTACAAAATAAAAATTATAATATTTATGTATATTTTTTACGGTCATTTTGAGTACTCATATGTATATGTTGCAGGTGAAACCCGCCTTGATGGGGCGGGCGAAACCCGTCGTTGCCGGTCGGGTTTCGCCCTCATCCATTTCCTGGATGCGGACGAAGCCCGCCCGAGAGCATCGAGCCGGGGCGGGCGAAGCCCGCCGTTATCGGGCGGGTACTGTCGTGTTTGACTGTAGGGGCGGAGCCCCGTGTCGGGCACTCGTGTATATATATATAGAATGTATCGTGTGCGGGCGTACAAGTGTACGAGCAATGGTCAAAATAGTTTCAAATTGAAAAGTGATCAACATGAAAGTTGTAGATATCATCGTTAAGAATAACTTTCATGTTAAACATTTTTTGATTTGAATCCGTCTTGGCCTTCGATTTGAGACCCGAAATCTGGGGCGGCGAGAGTGCTACTGTAGCACCTGTGCCGCCCAGATTTCGGGTACCAAATTGAAGGCTAATACGACTCCAAATTAAAAAGTGATCAACATGAAAGTTGTTCGTCTCGCCGATATCTACAACTTTCATGTTGATTACATTTCTTTTTGAGATCATCTTGACTCCCAAAATACCCTGTCCGTATATCTGCACAGTAGCTTGCCCGCATATTATATCTACCCCTCTCTCTCTATATATATAATTACAAAATTGATTTTGGGATTCAAATATTAGGTGGCTTGCGAAATTAATAAAAGAAAGGTGGCTTGGGAATATCAATTTATATCAATTATGAGACTGCTGCTGCTATAATTTGTATGTATTTTTTTTTCTTTGGGAAACTTTGAAAGAAGCACGGAACAAATACAACAAAAAAACAAAGAAGAGTTTATTAATTTTGTTACTTGCGATATGTACTTGAAAGCCAAGTTTATCTACTAATTAATCTTGAGTAATTAAGTAAATATGATGATGAAGCCGTTATCCTATCCTATACCATCAGGGTGACAAATGTCGTCACGGAAGTATTAATGAATTAAAAAGACGACGCCGGCCGTCAGACTGCCGTGACTATTTTCCCCTTTTTATCTTTTGGATTAACATTGATCCATTAGCGTGCATAGTTATCCAGAAGAATTAATAAGCTGTTTTCCGGCCCCCAGTTCCGCTTCCTTCCGGAAACTATATATACGAGTTATATATATACGAGCATCTTCGCACAGGCGTAGCCCGTGCTCGATGCTCTCGGGCGGCCTTCGGCCGCATCAGCCTGTGCTTGATCCTTCGGGCGGTCTCCGGCCGGAAAGAATCTGGGCCCGCAGACGGGATTCGCCCGACTGCACACGGGCTTCGCCCGTGCTTCATCCTCTGGGCGGTCTCAGGTCGTAAAGAATCGGGCCGTGCTTCCACGCAATTCATCGGCTTGGCGTAGCAACAACCACTTGCCTCTCAGGACGCGAAGAATCGGGCCCCGCTTCCAAGCAATTCTTCGGCCTGGCGTCGTAACAGTCACTCGCTGCCGCGCGATGCGTGTGTATATATATATATATATATATATATATATATATATATATATATATATATATATATATATATATATATATATATATATATATATGAATTTTTTGAGCACACACACGTGGAAGCGTGGCCAATATGTGGTTCCGCCCCTATGGCTTTGTCCTCATTTGGCGGGCTCTGCGCGCCCTCGGCGGGTTCCGGCCGCCCTCGTCGGGCTCCGACCGCCCCCGTCGCGCTGGCGTTGAGTGGCTTGTTTAATTTTTTATATTTAACTTTTTTTAAAATGACTCTTCAATAAGTTGTAATAAATATCAGAAGCTGTAACCGGATCATTGCACTGTACCCATAAAATCCATGCTGATTATTTTAAACCCCATATTGAGTGATGACCATACAAAGTATCATGTCCATAATAATTAATCAGTGATATATACATTGAAATGTTATTAGAGCATGTATTTTGTTGTGCATTCATCCGAACAAATACTGCTAGGAGCATGATGGAAGAGTGTAGAAAGTGTTAATACTGAGCAGAAACATAAAGAGAGGAGGCAAACAACTTCTTTTATATAAAATAGTATCGAGAGATTAAAACGTTTACAAATAAAGTTCACACATACAAAATCTTCATAATCGGGTATTACAACTTCACACAACAACTCAAACTGTGGATGACGCACACTTGATTGCCTATGATCGGGAACCGTCGAGAGTTGACAATTGTTCAACCATAGTAACTGGCACGTGCAAGTGTAGTTGGAAGATCTCAGCAGTAACAACAGTGCTTGATGGCATAGTTTATTCAGTGGCCTTGGGAGATTCTGCATTGATGGAAAATGTACAGTGATATCAGTTATTAATAAACGTTGATAGAGTTATGATAGTATTGTTCGTCATGTAATGCAAATTATTTGGTATGCGTTACATTTTAATCATTGTGAATACGTAGTTCCACTCTTCTTGTGGTGTTAGGCCTGCTGGCACAGCTGAGATACGTAGTGTAAAACCCGGAATCTCATTTCGTGGCTGATCTGACCACCGGGTTGTGTCTGGTGGGTATAGCTCATCGTAGTAATTATAATCAGAGTTAGATGCATTGTTGTTGTTGATAGGGTTAGCTGCGAAACACATTGTATAGTGTTAGGTTCAAATTGTTATGGTAGTAAAGAAATAGAGATGAGCAGTACTGATGACGTACTGGGTTCTGTGACAGAATGATTATGTAATTATAGATGCTGATCTGATGAGTTATCGTTTTCCATCTGCACATTGCTGACATTCATAAACAAATAATCAATGTCTAACACATGGAGCATATTTTATAACATATATGAAAAAATGGTTGCCTAATATAATGAGTAACTAAACAATATTTATTACAATAAGGGCAGGTATGTTTGCTGATCAGAGTATTCAGTTTCGAATGTGGATTGGGAAGATCATTGCTGGCAGTGCTGAAAATTGATGTACTCGCTTTTGTTATGCTCAGTGATATTATCAATCAATGTACAGTGTAATTGTTCTGCGGGAAAAAATGTAAATTGTACATGAAAATCATATTGAATGTATACTGCAAAATGAGTTGTATGTGATGACTCGCTATGTACCTGTAGGTGTGGTTGCATCAGAATTTCTTTGAACACGATGTTTTTTGTGTACATACCCTGGTGACCAGTCAGTGAGCCTTTTTTAATTAGCAGTGTAGTAGTTGATGAAGACATTCCTCTTGATAAGCTACATACAGTTGACCGTGAGTAAAAACATGAGCGGGTAAGTAGATTTCGATTTTTTTAACAGTCTGACCCTGTGATTTATTGATTGTCAGTGCAAAGCTAAGACGAATTGGAAATTGCTTGCGCGTAAGTTCAAAAGGCATCTTTGAATCTTTAGGATTCTTCAAAGGGATACGCGGAAGAAATATTGTTTTTCCTTTATGTTCTCCTGTAATAATTTCAGCCCCAATGATATTTCTGCTGAATTGACGACAAATAAGACGTGAACCATTGCATATGCCTGTTGTCGCATTGAGATTTCGAAGTATCATAACAGACATGCCCTTTTTAAAGACAGTCTGTGTGGGGGCAGATTTCCTGGTGATAAACTATTCAAAAACTCTTGTGGATATAAATTGTATCTGTCATCATTCACCGAGTCAAATGAGTAGTAGGTGACCTCTTCTCCTGGAAATAAGGCTAAGCATTTATCGTTTAAACGATTCACATCTTCATTTAGTGGAGTTAGTAAAACTCTATTTTCAAGATAATCTGAGTTGTGCGTATGTGTACTGATGTCAGGGAATATTGAATTAATTAGCATATCTATCGACTGTTCCCCTTCCCACGAAATAGTCATAGTATTTGAGATCTTTATCATTTCATCTTCAACAGTAATTTCGTCACCATCACCAATGCGTAATAAGAAATTTGAGAATTCATGATCAGAGGAAGCTCTCATATTTTCTGTTAAAGGAAGCACTGTTACGGATGCGCACAAAGGTGATTTGACAATGCTTGCGTTGATAATTTGAGTTTTAGTTCCATTAATAACAACTTGTGCTATTTGACGAAAATCTCAGCCCATTATTATTATTTTACCACCAAAAGGTTCATCTATTTCAAGAACAACTCTCATTGAGCGATCGACAGCTTCAAATGCATGACGATATGTCATTGGAGCTTCATCCCAAATGATCGCAGAGCACCGCTCCAATAGTTTATGCATATCAGATAGTTTCCCAAAATTACAGAATGATGTAGCGTGCAATGATATGAGAATTTTGAAGCGCAAATGTGCAGTTGTACCACCTAGAAGAATAGTGGCTGCAATTCCAGATGAAGCTGTAGCTATAATAATATGGCCATTGTTTCACATATTTGCAAACAAACACCGATATAAGAATGTTTTACCACTGCCTCCAGGTCCATCAACAAAGAAAAGACCACATTCCTTACGATGTATTGCTTCAGTAATGACATAATATGCATATCGTTGATAAATATTAAGTAACGCAATTGAATTTAAGTCTGATTCTGATATAGCAATTGATAGTTCATGTTCTATTAAGTTGGAGTACCCAATCATGTCATCATAGCAAGTGTTGATTTGTGGGAGATCATAATCAGTTATATGTTTATTATGTTGTTGAAGAATATAATTGATTTCATGAATAAGTTTATTTGTAGCGTATATGTCATTCATAACTCTCGGTATGATGTAATCTTCAGTCATGGAGGAGTAGTTGTCATTCCACAGTTCTCTGACATTAGTAGGTTGGCAATACATCAGAATAGTTGTGAAAAGAGTACGCAGTGCTGAAGGCATTCTGAATTGGCGAGCCTCATGTAAGCAATCGTGGAGACTATTATATCTTTCAAGCAGACCGTACTGTTCAGCAGCTTGTTTGAAAGTGGAGTGGTGAATACCATTTACTGTTAGCAGATAATCAAATGATTTTGGCGCTGGAACATGGTTTAGTAGAAGACGTAAATAAAACCTCTCGCCTTCTGCAGGATGGACAGAGTAAATTCGGTCAATAACTTTTTGTTTTGTTTTTCGTTTATTCCATGATCTTGAAGTGGAGTTCCATCTGTAGTGTTTAGGGAAGTCTTTGTAGAAGTACTGCTGGGCTTCTTGCTCGTAATTGTATACATTGAAAAATTCGGTGAGCATTATTGAGTTGCGTTCATTTGATAGTACAGCAGCAAGAGAGTCGTGTATGCGAAATTGTACTTGATGCTTGTTTGACAAATGAACCTGTGAGTCAGAAATTCTCAATATTTGGTAAGAAATGTTACAGTAGTACGCTCTTTCATAGGAGAGCAACAATAGCGTAATGTGAATATGGTAAGCAGTTAATGGTAGGTTGGCAAAATAACCTGTAAACGCATGACTGAGGGATATATTTTATTCTTGTGGAACTTGAATAATTTCCAGCATGCCTCTTGGGGACATATCCAGCGCCCATTAACATAATGAGCAAGTTTGTCGTAGCTTGGAAATGGTTGAACTTGAAACGAAATACAATCTGGGCCTTTGTGAATGTATTTGTATAAGTACTTGATACTTTTAATACTACTGCATATTTCAACATTAATGTGACAGTCATACTTTAGTAGAAGCCATGGATTATAAGGAACAATCCACCGATTATCAATTGGGAAGTCTCCACCACGTCACAAAATAACAGATCTTCCGTCTTTGCGTCTGCGGTATATTGGATAGGAGTCTGTTCCTTGAATTGTATGTTCAGCGTAACACTTTGGATATCCTTTTTTGCAATCATCATGTTTCATGCAAGGAGCATTGTGGTTAATGTGGCTATATGGTCTGTGTATCATATGGTGTATCACTACGTTGTATAGTTCTGGTTCTCTTGAAATTGAAGGAATTTCAGCCCTAACAATCAGGTCGTAGTCGTCTGGAGTGTTTAGTTTATCATTTTCATCAAACATGACCAACATATGTACATGTGACAATCCTCTTTTTTGAAATTCAATTACGTGTACATGACTCATTGTTTTTCCCAAGACATGTTTATGAAATATATCTTTTTTTAATTGTTCACATTTTGCATGGAACACCTGAGTTACTAAATCAGGCCGGTCTTGTGGTCGCTGACCTGCAAGAAGTTCAGTAGTAATCTCTCGCCACGCAGAATTACAGGTCATTGTCAAAAAGATATCTGGTCTTCTGTAATGTTGCACAATTGTCATTGCATCTTGATATCTTTGATACATATCTCTGGGAATTCCAACAAATGATGATGATAGTATAACACGTCGACCAATATTTTCTGGGATGAAGGCGAACAATATAAAGCGAATTAGTAAGTTTGTACATTAAACAACAATATTCTACTAAAAATAGCATACCGACATTATTTTCTCCGGCGTTTAAACAGTCTTGCAGTCCGTTGTAGAGTTCAGCGCGAATATTTTTCTGATTGTTTTTATCCACCATAATTTTTGCGTTTCAACTTTAATGTAATTATCAACAATGTATTGTTGTAAAAGACGACATCCACGCAAAAGTAATGATTGAAGTGGGGAGCGAATCTGCATGATTGCGAAAGCAAATAGTTAGGATAGGAGGATGACGTTGAATATAATACATGATTGAAAATAGCAGATGAAATACATAACCTGCAGAATGTAGGAGTAGTAGTCACAACAGCTAACATGGAGGTTATTAAGTCCTTTATATTCAGCATGTCAGCCATATGTTCCGCAAGGGGAAAATAATGGATATTGCATTGGATCATAATAGCCCATATATTCTGGAACAGTTACATAGCCTGTGGCAATGCTTTCCATAATAATATTTCGTTCGTTCGACTTCATATATTCTTCAGCACCAACAATTATAGCGCAACTTGTGATGTCATTGGTAATGTGTATTGAAGTTCTGCAAATGATCGTTCTTTAATCAACAGCTTGCAATTTGGAATATCAGGTCTTTGGGCAATTTGGCGAAACATTGCTACAAATGGGTTGTGCATATCTAAGATGGATGTTATTTTGTCAAGTAATCCACGGTGCAACTATTCATTTTCTTGCACTCGGTAGTCAGTCTGATGATCAGTATCATAAATAAATAATTGCAAATATCGTGGTCTTGTGTTTGCAGGAGGCAGTAAAGTTCCAATTTTATGATATATAGCACCATGAGCTCGAAATGTATACACTCCTTGATGATTGGCTACTACATGTTGATCCAATTTAACACCCATGGAGGTAAAAACAAAAACATGATTGTATGAGCGAACATTTGTTATGAATCTTTCGTAATCGGCTGATTGTTCGGTGAACGACATCTGTAGTTCAGGTGGAGCTGGTATAGGTGGCATGACTGTTCTTCCATTATTGCAGCACATAGTTTGCATTTCACCCTCGAACAATTTTGCGGCGCAGTAACGACACATATACAGTTCTTGTAGTTGCAAATGTGTAATTCGTTGCGTTATAGTAGAAATTCGAGCTATGTTGTGGTATGGGGTCCGATAGCTTGTAGACAACGTTCTGTGATTATTTATGTCCATTTCATAATTTGTGCTTTGATCATTGAGTGTTTGTCGATGATGAGTTTGGGTTGTAGTAGCATCTGCAAGGCACAGTTCTGTATGGTGCAATGAAACAGAGCACATAAGTATAAGAGATCAAGTAGAGGAGATGACATGGGGAAGAGATAAATTATACCTTTTGTAATTATCATTTCATGTTCGTTTGCAGTATGCAATGCTCCGAACTCGTGAGATGTTGATACAACATCTGTTGTCGATAATGTATCTTGTAGATATGACGATGTCGCAGTGCATGTTCGATGTAGTAATAAAGGTTTGTCACATAAAGAGTATCTATGAATAACACCATTTTCCGCGTGGGTGGCTTTATGGTTGATAAACAATAACAGTAAGGTTCACATGATTATGTTTTGAGTGTAAACAATATGTACGGATAAAGTAGGAGGAAACTTTAGATGTTTACCCCATGCATCGTTCCCACTATTATGTTCATTCAGCATGTCTGATTGGTGGAGGTGCAGCGGAGGTGGATGTTGTAGTATAGGGTCAGTCATAATGTCTGATTGTTGGAGTTGCAGAGGATGAGTTTGTTGTCGTATAGGCTCTGGATGTAACGGAAGAACAGGAGATACATAATGACGTTGTTCAGGCATGCGTATTCTTCTTGCTTGTGCATTGAGTCTGTTCCGTGCTCGCTGTGATGACCGTTGCTCTTCAGTGAGCTGTCCTCGCCATTGTCACAAACGATCTCGTGCTCGCTCTCGATATATTTGACGTTCTTGTTCAGGCATTTCAGATACTCTCACTCTCCGTGAACTCATTGTGTATATACAGTATGTGCAACTGGTGTTTTGTAGGAAAGTAACTGAAAATCAAAATAAAAATTTTTTGTTGAAGACAACAAATAAAGTAGAATGAGAAAGAGAGGTAATTGTAGTTTAGCTTGGAGTATGACAGAGAGGTAAATGTACGTTAAAATGAAATGAGCACAGTACTTGCAAACTAAAGGTTGGACAGACGTAGTTGCATCTACTATGTGTAATTGCAACAAAACTGTAAATGTGAAAAACACTCAGTAACTTAGACTAACACACGGAAGAGAGCATACAGTGAGAAGGAGATGTGTCTGTTGTGTATGAGTAATCTCAAACATAGTTCGATATGTACAATATTTAAAACTATAAACTTGTATATATATTGAGTACGTAAATAATATATTTAATCCGAAGGAGATCTTACACAAAAACTATATTTATATGTACTTTCGTTCACATTATATTTTAGTCAATATATTGTTGATAGTATTCTGGTTTAACATCAAATAGTCGTAGCTCCTGGGCTGAGATAGTTCATTCGTCAATTATTTGTCTGTGTATCACATGTGTAATCTCGCATATGTGGGGGTACATTGCTGTAGGAGTGAACATAGTCCAATGTGGTTGACAGGTTGTTTTCACGCGTCATGTTTGCTGAGGAATTGTACTCAGTCATCACAAATGTGTGGGTATCTAATTTATCTGATGACAAAGGCCAATATGAGATTAAATTACGTAAAATTTCAAAGTTGACATCAGCAGTTGTTATTGGACAAACAGGTCGAAACAGTGATATTCAGAAATGAGGTGGAAAACAATGGAGTAGTGGACTATACAATAATGGAGTAGTGGAGAATATCATGAGTAAAGCAACAACATATCAAAGCAGAAGGATATCTTTGATCTATTATTCGACATAGTGAATTTTCAAAGCATTGTTATTTTTTTTGTGTACGAAACTGTGATTGTAATTTTAAATATTTGAGTATGTCATGGTCACAGCGGGGGTGCTGTATGCGCATCAACTTATATTGCGTCATTTTTTTCTAATAATTTCTATCATTATGCATGGTAATATACGTATGCAACATTTATGAATGGCTTACGGAAATAGATATACAAAACACAGTCACACATTATGGTGGAAGTGGATTCGGAGAATAGTACGCTAGGTAAGCAAAAGCTAAAGAATGGAGTAATTGTCTGCAATTTAGAAGCTCGAGGAGGTGTTATTGAGATTGATTATCAAGTAAATGGGGGTTTATTGCTAGGATATCCTTGTAGTCATATAAAAGCAAACATTATAGTGAGTGCGGCGAGTAGTAATAAATTTCAGCAAACAGACAATGAGGAGATTGATTATCTAGTAAATGAGGGTTTATTGCTAGGAGATCATTGTAGTCATATCAAAGCAAACATTATAGTGGGTGCGGCGAGTAGTAATAAATTTCAGCAAACAGACAATGACTGTAATTGAAACACATTTTCTTATCATTTATGTATGACTTTTAAATACTTTTTTTGAGCTTCTACTCTACGTATAACTGAGCTTATATTCTACCGAACCTACAGTTTCAGGAAACAGACACTGGGTGTAATTGGAACAGATGTCTTTATCATTTATGTATGGGTTTTAAATACATTTTGTGATCTCATAATCTACGTATACCTGATCTTATAATCTGCGGAACAAACTTCTCTTTTCAATGGCTTACAGAAATAGGTATACAGAACACAGTCACAGATTATGGTGGAAGCGAATCCGGAGAGTAGTACGCTAGGTCAGCAGAAGCTAAAGAATGGAGTAATTGTCTGCAACTTAGAAGCTACAGGAGGTGTCATTGAGATTGATTATCAACTCAATGAGGATTTATTGGAAGACAAAAGTTTTGACCTCTATCAAGAAAATGAAGTAGTATGAATTTGTAGGTGAAGTCGGAATCACGGTAGTTCATGGCAATCGCATTTACGCCACATTAAGTAGTATGAATTTTGTAGGTGAAGTAACCCCAACCACGGACCGCAGGGATATTCCGCCACACAAGGGGCCCACCGGGGTCAACACCCACGAACGGTGGGGAAAGCCCAAACATGCGGTCCCACACACAGTGTCCTGCTGGCTATATAATCTCAACACACCCCCGCATAGGACAACGCATACCAAGTTAGAACGCCACATTAGTTCACTCAAAACCCAGGTGTTGAGATTGAAGGGTGGCGGGGTACATGAACACAAAGTGGAGAAGTCTGCGGGCGATGTGGGATAACCCAACCACAGGACCGCGGGGATATTGAAAACATAAACACGTAAATTTTGCTAATATAATCTCAACAGATACCGTGTGGGGAGAGTAAAATTTCTGGGACAAATCAATTACGCCACATTAAACAGTTATTGCAATCACAAAAGAATTTCTTGTGAACAAATTCTGAACGTAACATTATTTTAAGCTCTTAACTCCACGAAATAAATCGCCAAGCAAGTCCTGGGTAAGATGCAGTGTTTGTTTAGGTAACTTTTAAGAGAGATTTCGTATATTCTAGAAGCCGCCGACCCAAACGGTTGTAGCTTGTATTTATAATTTTCTTAGAATTGTTCAATGATGTGGGCAAGCAAGTCCTGGGTAGTTTGGATTTGCTAAACAAATTCAACAATCATGAACTTTAATTGTCAACAAAACTATAAACTCACAATGAGTTAACTGCAGTTATTACTATAATTAAAACTGAAATATAAAATAAATGATCATAGAAGCTTCCAAGATCAGCAAGCCCGAAACTAATCATTCATATAGGAGGTTCATGTTAAATATATAATCATAGAAGCAAGGCATAAACCCGCGTTTGCATGGAACTGTAGGTAAACATATATAAATTTTTTCCAAAACTGACCAGTACACACAAAATATATGCGACAATGGCGAAATGGATGCAATAATTTGAGGAATCAAGGGAGAAACATTGCCTAAATCGAAGTAGGAAACCAAAACGAAATCAAATTACCTAAATCGAAGAACCTTTGGACGATGATCGCTGACAGGAGATCACCTGAAAAAAAATCAAATTAGCCGAGCATAAGTCAGTATGTGTACTTCTGTTTAATTGAATGAGATTTAGTATGTGAACTGATATTGCTAAGTATTTTCAACAAAACTTCAATTGGAGGCCGATGAAGGTCACCCTAAGTGAAGTGAAAGACATAGGAAGGTCAGAACAAAATTGTGTTTCTGCAGTCAGATCACACTCCCATTTAAAATTGCTAAATTGACAGGAAGACATAGGAAATGTGAACAACTTTTGCTAAATTGAAAGGAAAGCCAGAGAACTCATCAAATATGACAATGATTCAGTAAAACTCTCTAACAAATTGATTCAGACAAAATCAGAAGAAGAAGAGAAGACACAGGCACTTTTGCTAAAATGACAGGAAAGCTACAGAAGAAGAAGAAAACGCAAGAAATAGCAGCAGCTCTCACCGAGATCTGTACAGTATTTCTTCAGAAATTATTCGCCGGAAGCCAGAGAAATCGGGCTGCAGAGGCTGGGAAGAAGAACCGAGCTAGCAGGCAGAGAAATCGGGCTGCAGAGGGTGGGAAGAAGAAGCGAGCGTTTATGGCAGATGCACCAACTGATTCCATGCGATCGGCGGAGTGAACGACCACATAGGAGGCTGCGTTAGCGGCACGCGGCTGGCAGACGGGGCACGCGGCGGAGGCAGGGAGTCGAGGCGCGGTAACGGCGGCACGCGGCGAGTAGGGCCATCAAAGAAGGACGCGTCAGACCTTACGCGACAACGTGCGTCCGCCGAGTGGATGAAGCGGCGGGGGCATTTCTGGGATGAGGCGGACGACTGAAGGAAGTGGGGGGTGGAAGCACGGTTCGGAGGGCAAAATGACGAATTCCAAAGTTACGGACGGGTTGAAAGGCTTTACTTAATCTAATAGTATAGATATATATACAGAATTAATATGGCCGGTCGTCATGAGCAAAATATACACAAAAGTGTGAAAAATATATATCTATTCTTCTTCGCATGGGTGGGGCGAGAATGTTCACTAATTACAATGTGTTGGCGATCATCCTCCTCCTCTGCAGCTGCATAAGTACTATTAGCACATATTGGCTGATCAAGGTAATTTTATTTGTATATATATATGTATATATATGTATATGTATATATATATATATATATATATATATATATATATATATATGTATATATATATATATATGTATATATGTATATATATATATATATGTATATATATATATATATATATAGATATATATATATATATATATATATATATATATATACATATATATATATATATATATATATATATATGTATACATATACATATATATATATATATACATATATATTATATATATATATATATATGTATGTATATATATATATATATATATATATATGTATATATATATATATATATATATATAATATATATATATATATATATATATATATATATATATACGAGTGACAGGCACGGGCCTCCGGCCCGATGACCACGCGCCACAGTACCCGCCGGCGACGGCGGGCTTCGCCCGCCTACCCACCCGGCGGGCTTCGCCCGCCCCCGGCGGGCGAACAGCGGGCGAAGCCCGCCCCCGGCGAAGCTTCGCCCGCCCCCACTGTTTGCATTTAATAGTTATAATATTATAATATTAATAATATATTAATATATATAATATAATACATGTTTAGTAAATATAGAACTAATTAATAGTGTTCATGATGCTACAGGTTTTTTCCCGCTGTACTGTGGCGCGATATTATAATAATTAATAATATCCGGTTTAGTAGTACATGATGCTACAGGTTTTTTTTCGCGATATTTATTGAATTCAATATATTAATATGTATAAAACAGGCGGGTGTTTAGTCCCACACTGCTTAAATGGTTGAGCTGTGCGGGTTTAAATATAGGTTCTTGTGTTATGTCGTTGAACTCATCTATTTAGCGGGCTTGTGGGCTTGTGTGTTTGAAGTCATCCGTTTAGTGGGCTTTAGTTGGCTTCCGGGCGGGCCTTTGCTATTCAATTAGTTAATTTTGCTAACCCAAATTTAAAATCACATATGTTTAGGACTATCATAAAGTAGGTTTATGAAGCCTATAAAAAAGTCTGGAGAGAGGATTGGTTTGATCGGACGACTGCTGAATAATGCATCAAGATCGGACGGTCGAAATATTTTCTGTGAATTTCGAACTCATACTATTTGCAGACCTCAGTATTTCTTTATAATATGGTATAGATATACACACACACACACTAGTGACAGGCACGGGCCTCCGGCCATCGTGCCCTGCGCGACAGTACACGATCAGCAGCTGCGGGCTTCGCCCCCCCCCCCCCCCCCTCAGGACGGGCTTCGCCCCCCGCCCCCGACGGATTAATAAGTTATTAGAAATTAAAAATTAATAATGTATATTTTAATTTTAGAGTTATTAAAAATTAATAAGTTATTTAATATTTTTTATATTATTTTTTTAAATTAAAAAATGAAGAAACTGCGTGCGGCACGGGAGGAAGATTTTGGCACAGTTTTTTTTTTGGGGGGGGGGGAAGGGGGGATCGGGTTTTAGGAGAGAGAGAGGGGGAGGTTTTTTGGGTTTTTTTATGTGCAAACCTAATCCGCTATTTGCAGTCCCGGATCCAACGGTTTTGAATCAAAAGATCTTAATCCGACGACCCTTGTTTTTTCCCCTATTTTCGAACTTACGCTATTGGCAAACCACCATATATCTTTTTTATATATAGTATAGATATATATATATATATATATATATATATATATATATATATATATATATATATATATATATATATATATATATATATATGTTATTAGCTCATATTCCTGCACTGCAGGTGAGCTTCACTGGATCAACAGAAGTAGGGAAAATAGTAATGGGAGCCGCAGCAGCCAGCAATCTCAAGAGCGTCTCGCTGGAGTTGGGAGGAAAATCTCCATTGATCATCTTCGACGATGCCGATGTCGACGTGGCTGCCCAGGTTGCTTGGCAATCTGTCTTCATCAATAAGGCAATTTCTATCCTCTCTTTCGATCTCATGAAGCCCTACTCTTATATGGTACTATAATGTATTTAGGTGCGTTTCTCCAGCCTAGTTTTAGGCGAGGGATTAAATGCGGCCATACGATCTGATATCCTGCAGCTGAGTTGGTTTCACAGAGTACTGTAGTATTCTAAAAATACTGTTAGTATTTATGTTTTAATTTTTTAATTGGATAAATATCATTCTGTTTTATTTTTACTGGTACTCTTAAATTATGTGTTTATGTTTTAATTTTTTTAAACCACATAAAACGAACCGAACAATTCTGTTAGGTTTGGTTTCAATGATTTGAGCGGTTAAAAACTTATTTGATATTAAAAAAATGTTATTGAAATGCATGAAATGTTTTTTTAATGCGAACTGTCGTTGTGCCAAACCTCGCCCTGCTATGCGAGGTTAAGAAAACTTTGTAAATATCGGTTGATCGAGTTTGAATAATCTGATCGAAATCTCTAACAATTCCAACCGAAAAAGAAAACATGTTGTATAAATTCAAGCGGCTGAGTTTATGAGTGTCGCAAACATGAAATGGTTTTTCGGCGAGATCATGGACTTGGCCGATTCTCTGCCTCAGAATTCCCTCCGCTTCTCTTCTTACGCTAAGGTTTCAAGAAGTTTCAAGTCACGTCATTCATCTCCACGGGAGCGCTCACATCAAGATTCCGCTTTAACGAGAGCGCTCCCTCCAACAACTTCGTGGACTTAGAGAATTTTCCAGCCAGAATGCTTCCACCAAAGTTCCGAGAGCTCAACAACATTCCAAGGCTGGAGCGCTTCCATCGAGGCTCCGAGGATTTAACTATTTTCCTCATTTTTCTGTACTTTGCATTTGTAACGAAGTAGCGACTTGTCGCCCTCCGAGATCAAACCTCCGTCTTTATGAAACTCCAAGAAGCTCGTGGATTTTGGCTCGATACAGATCCAGTCACGTGGTTTTTCACCCTTTCCGGGTTTCCACGTCAAAAACGTCTCTTGTCATTTGCTGCAATTTACTTTGACTGTTTGTGCGCCCTGTCCGACTCCGGGCTAAGACGATCTGATTTCTCTGAACCGGGAAAAAATCGGGTGACTCACAACAGTTTTGCCCTGAGGCGTACAATAAATAGGCGAGATAAAAAATGGTGACCCGACCGACAACATCGAATGGGCATTAACCCAATAAATATATTAAAAATACAGCATTGGCTCCACAAGCCTAACACCTTGAAAATTCAAATCTCCTTCATTGTTTTAGGGAGACTCGCACTCGATTTTAGGTCTTTTTTTGCAACTCAATTAATTAGATATTTGGATACTTGCTTTGCGCCATTGATTTGAAGATTTCACACCCTTCTTCAACCAATCTGCCATGGTTATAGGCATGCAGGACGAAGAGAAACATGGTTCAGGTCGGCAAAACTCGAGCAAACAAGATCTCTCGGAAGATCTTTAAAGCTTCGTGACTGTGGCTGCAAGTCATAGCCGGAGATCATCGCGTTCCAGGGGACGATTATCTTCTTTACAAGACGAGACATACATTGTGATACATGATTCATAATGTACCAGGTGGAAGCAATAAACTACAAGCAAGAGAAATCAGCGGATAAACAACAGTAACCACCCAAGCCGCTGACCGCCGAGCCTGTCTATCGAATCCGCCAAGTCGCCAAACCGCAACTCAAGCCGCGCGGACTGCATGTTATTGAACTGCTGAGAAAACAACTTTGTCCGCCACTTCTGGTCGCCTGACCGCGAGGTTGCCTAACCGTAGAGTTTCCCACGAACAAAACTGTTGAACGAAGAAACAACCTACCCGCTGAGACCGGACGGACTGTTTATTTGAACTATTCACGACCCCGAGGAAGAAGATTTCTAGCCGCGGAAACTGCGACTTGATGTATACCACAAATTGTAAACCGCGAACTGTTCCAAACTGAGCTTTCCACTAGTTTCCTAGTCTCCAGGTACTAGTCGCATAACCTGCACAACGCAAGTCAACTTCACTTAGCTGCCTGGTTAGAAAAATCTAACTGCAAGTTCAAAATGGTAGTAGAGTTCTCACTGTTCTCGTTATTGTATGACGAGCCAGGGACCCATATTTATGGACGACAGGGGGAGTGCGGTCACCGCCCATAACGACAGGATAATGACCCGTCATCCTGCAGTTAGTACAACCTATCCGCACAACCAGAGTTAGAACGCACACGACAACAACCTAACCACACAAGTGCTAAGATCCACCAGTCTGCATAATCGAGCGGGCATCCACCTCAGTCTGTGTAGACTTAGCAATCCATCCACACGTATTGAGTCAACAACACGCCTATGACGAACTGCCGGTGTCCACAACTAGACCGTGCAGAACAGCGGTCTCCGCGAACCAAGGACCAAGAACTAGACCTCTCCCTCACAGGCGAGCCTTCGGACCTGCCAGCTAATGAGAGCCAGCGCAGCGGGTCTACCTGGGGCCGAGCCGCGCTCGGGGTAGTGCAGAACCAAGGAACAAGAACCAGACCTCTCCCCCACAGGCGAGCCTTCAGACCTGCCAGCTAATGAGAGCCTGCGCAGCGGAATCATCCCGAGGTGAGGTCTCGCTCGGTTCCATCTCCCGTCCTCTCCTTCCCTGGGCCTTCTTCCTGGTGCACTTCCTTCTCCCCCTGCTGGGGTCATCTTGTCGAGAGGGGGTGGAGGAGCTAGCTCCTGGGGGTTGGGGTGGAGCTGCCACCCTGAGGAGCAATGCTTCGCAACATCTCCATGATGCCTTGGATGGAGGCCATGAACTTTTACCTCCCCACAAAGGGTCCTGGGCTGGGGAGCTCGCCGAGGTCATCACTACCTCCCTGACCTCCAGCCATGACACTCTCCCGAGATCTTCTGTGTTGGTCACTCACCACACCAAAAATGTTGAAACCAAAAACTTGGTCTCTCGTGGAGTTCGGGGTCCCAAGAAAGGGGTGACCTCACACTTACTACACTCAGGGGGATGTCACGAACCAAAGGCTCAGGAAACTAGGAACAGACTCTCGGCTCTAGCGTGGAGGTCCCACCTCACACCCGGAAGAGCTTGACGATCTCCCCCTCCCTAGCCAATGCTGAGCTAGATGCCTTGGGGGATGAACAGAGAGTGAAGAAGTGATCTCCAAGGCACCCTTAAGGGCCTATTTATAGTTTTCTGGAATGGCCTGCAAATAACCAACCTCCACTGCTCTAAAAATTACCGAAATGCCCCCGGATTGGCCTGCCAACACCCAAATCTCGTTGTTCTAAGCGGCTAATTGCAGTCCATCAGGGGTAGTCCCTCAAGTCGGTCGAGCTGACGGCCTGCGAGCTGGGTCTAGGCGAGACGGTCGGCTGGGCGAGCTGCGGCCTAGCGAGCGGTGGCCAGCTTGGCGAGACGGCAGCCTAGCGAGACAGCGGTTTGGCGAGCGGCAACCTGCTTGGCGAGACGACGGTCTGGCAAGCGGCAGCCTGCTTGGCGAGACTGCAGTCCGGAGATTGGTGAAACGTTCACCCTAGTACAGTGAAACGTTCATTCGAGTACAGTGAAACGTTCGCCCGAGTACAGTGAAACGTTCGCCCGAGTACCGTCCACCCGAGTACAGTGAAACGTTCGCCCGAGTACAGTGAAACGTTCGCCCGAGTACAGTGAAACGTTCGCCCGAGTACAGTGAAACCGCCAGTACAGTGAACGTTCGCCCGAGTACAGTGAAACGTTCGCCCGAGTACAGTGAAACGTTCGCCCGAGTACAGTGAAACGTTCGCCCGAGTACAGTGAAACGTTCACTCCTCAAAGGGGCCAGGGGGAGACAAATATTTCCTCCCCCTACTAGTATATTACGCAGGTCCAGCCAAAATTGGCCACCAAGAGTGCAAAACCACTCCAAAATCTTAAAAATACAAAGTTGGTCCCGCGCCTACCGAGAGGACCCTACTCTGCGAATATGGGGTTGTGCAGCGTACCCTTGCGGTCTCTGTGACTAGGCAACCAAACTGACATGTCACCATCGTGACCAAGTCCTCAATACAAGCGAATTTTGGCTTCTAACCGCGCAAGCAGAACACAACGAACTGTGTGGTTAGCCTTCGCTATCCGGTTTAACCGCCTGCCTCTACGTAAGCCAGAGAACCTGCCAGCTCCAAGCGGTCTTACCAACCAGACCAGAACAACTGTAGTCAGCCCACTGCTAACCGCCCGGTTATCTCTTAGGGAGCTTACTGATCCAAACCGAAACAAATAAAAACAGAAGCCGGAAACTGACTATCCGCCAACATCTAGCTGCCTAACCGGCTGTGGTCTGTGCGGTCTGCCCAATTAGACCGCTCACTTTCACTTCAATAATTTCAACATCATGCCAAAAGCTACCAAAGGAACACATTTTTAAGGAGAGACCATTTTACTTGCCTTCTAAAAATTTTATTAAATTTGTGGATATAATTTTTAATCAAAAAATCTTTTTGCAAATGTCAAAATTTTGACGGTCCCAATTAATATAAGTCGGCCTCTCTCTACCTAATGATAACGTGGCTTATAAAACCCAGCAACTTTGAAGTTCACGCTTTAGAGCGAGAAAGCCGAGTAGGGGCAGACCGGGAAGGAGGGGGGATATTAAGGGAAGGTCGCCGCCGTCGCCGTCGCCGCCGTTGACATGACGAGCAAAGGTAGTTGTGGTGTGAAGATGCCGGAGATTAAGTTCACAAAGCTCTTCATCAACGGCAGCTTCGTTGACTCTGTTTCTGGTTCGTCTATCTTTTTACACAATTCCGATTTCTTTTTTCGCTTCTTAATTCCTCTCTCTTTGTTTTCAATGCATGGAGGAGCTTCTCTCCCTCTTAAAAATTGTTCCCAAAGCTTAAATTTCAGACCTTTTTTTGCATAATTTCAGTATTGTAGTCTCTTAATTAATTTTGAAGAAATTGGGATTTCCTCCATTAATTTTATTCTCTCTCTCTCTCTCTCTTTGAGTTTTTGTTGGAGAAGCTCAGAATTAAACAACTAGGATTTATCCGGTAGCTTTGCTGAATTTTCTGGAATTGGCAAAATTTTTTTTTATAAAATTACAAAACAAATAAGCCTCTATTTTTTATAATCTTGTAGCCAAATATGATAGAGAAAATATATAATGGAAAAGGTAAATATTTTAAAAATAATTTTTTATTGTAAATAGTTTTTTAACTCCAAAATTGACAAAAAAGCCAATTTTGTAATCTTGCAAAAAAAATTTTAACAGAGAGATAAAATGAAAAAAGGTTAAATATTTTCTTATCATAGACAATTTGTTTGGTCATAACTCCAATTTTAATTATTATTTAAGTAGTTTAAAATTTTTATTTGTGTTTTTCTCTCTCCAAGTTTGCGCAAGTACTCACATGTGTACTAGAAGAACTCTTCACGTGGAATAATTATAATAAGAAAAAAATCTCAAATATAATTAAATAAGTGAATTATATCTCAGACAATTCATTTGCAAAATAAAAATTCTATTCCAAATAAAAATACAATATATTAATCTCTAATATTTATAGTAGATATATTTTAGAAATATTAATTATTAAATGAATTATTGGAATGACGTTGCGTATATTTTATCTACAATACTTAAAATTCCAAGAGCCACATGTCAAAATAGAAAAAAATCCTGCCAAATAAAAATCCTACAAAAAAACCACGTTCAGGTCACCCAAAAATCAAAGGAGTCCCGATTTTGAAATTTTTGCTCCATAAAATAGTGCTCATCTCGGCGCTCCCGAAATAGGCTCTCCTCCGGGAAGGGTCTATGCTATCCGGGAAGGGTCTGCGCTCTCCACCAAAGCTCCTCTCCTGCCATGCTCTCCTGCTTCCAGGGTCCGCTCGCCTCCTCGCGCGCCTCCACCAGACCGCCTCTCCACGCCTTCAGACATCCTCACCGGCCGATTGCGTTCTTATAAGGTTCCCTTCACGGTTCTTCCATTCTGCACCACTTCAATCTTGCCTCCACAATTTTCAACCTTTATAAACAACAAAGAAGTTTTTATTGGAGGCGGGAACTGACAAAGTCTCCTTGGTGCGTACCGTATCGAGCACGGCCGGCAGGCCGTGCGAAGATGCTAGTGTATATAATTGTTTGTAAAGTCCTCCATTATTTAGCGAGAAAAGTCAGTGCTTTTTCTCTACACGTCACTACGTGAGTCACGTGACTCTGTCAGCATAGGAAAAGAAAATGATGTCAGCGTAGAGGGAGAGAGAGAACAAGATTTTAGATTGCTGAGGGTCCGTTTGGTTTGACGTGGTAGCTTCTTTCTCTCTTTGGTCCAGCTTACGATACCAGTTGTTATGAAATTGAATCTAATCCACGGTTATGTTGTCACGTCGGATAGCGCAACGGAAGTAAGCCGAATAATAACAATAGCGCTAAAATAAGCAATACGAGAAACCAAGCACACACAGACGACAATCAATTTACGTGGTTGGGAGAGAAGCTCCTACGTCCATGGGAAGAACACCGGAGAAGATCCACTATAATCAGAAATTTGGTACAGAGTTTACACATAAATCACAAAAAACGGAAACGCGCCAAAGAGAAACTGTCCGATCGAAGCCTGGAGCTATCGCCTGTGATAGCGATGTTGCCGGGCGGTATCGCTGAATGCAGATCCACCTGTATCTTCCACCGCCGCCTGAGTCGCCCGCGTCCAGGAACCTCGCCTGAGGATTCCGCCGTCGATGGACCGGTGTCAACCGATCGCGAGCCTCCTCTTCTGCTGGGAGAGAAGTCGTTGATGTCACCGACTCCTACTCCGCCTGTCGGTGTGATGACCGACCACCGCCACTGCTCCTCCTGGCCGCATAAATGAATACCGCCGCTGCTCCCTCTTTGATGCTGCACACCTCCACCTCTCTCAGCCCTCTTCTTTGTTGTGTGTATGAAACCCAAAGAGATCTCCTCCTTTTATAGCGTGGAGGCAATGAGGGGTTTCCAAAACTGGCGCCACCCAAGGATGGTAAAGAGCTGAGATTGGGGGAGCCATAGAAGGCAACCCGAGATCCTCCCCAAAAACTATAATCGTGCCATTAATGGCGGTCCGAGAATCATGGGAGGCGACACATGGATTGATGAGGTGTCAGAATCCAACAAGCACTGATGCTCTTGGCCTTCTCCCAAATGCAGCAGAAATCAATATTCACAGGCCACAAAACCCACATGCATGCCTCTTCACCTATCTTCCTCGCCCGTGCCTTCATCTCTTTCAGGTCATTTGTCAGGCCGTCGGTGTATAACCCGTAATTCGTCGCGATCAGAAATGCCTAATGAGATGACTATTCGCAGACCATTCAGCTCGGTTGCTTGGTCGCTATTCACAAAAGTCACTAGAAGAGTACTTGACATCCTCAAGGAAAAGAATGGTGACTTGTATTTGTCAGTTTGGGCAAATAGCCTTGTATCTCGGTAGTATGAGCGAGTAACCCTTGTAACTCACTAGAATAGGCGAGTATCCAAAGGCCGCCAGAGGAAGGATTCTTGCGACACTCGCTATCTACGAGTAGCACCTCCTAGTCTCTATGTGGGCGAGGTTGCTCCTTAAATCGCATGGTAGGTATCTCGTAGGGGTACCAGAAATGACACGTTGCGACCTTCCAAGTTCCATACTTTGTTAAGAATCAAGAATAGGGGAAGGAGAAATAAAATTAATGTGTCTGTTGTTGGCTATGCACGAGACACTATTCTTATTTATACTAGTTTACTGGTAATTAACAAATTCAGAAATGCAAATTATAAAACAGATAAAAGGTTAATTACAAAATTTTCATTCGTAAAATAACAGAAGCTATCAGACAAGCTATTTAATATTTTTCATTCCCCCTGAAGTTGGAATTTGGGAAAGATGACAAATTCTCAACTTGCTTAATAGAAATTTCAATTGGTCGTGTCCAAAAGCTTTAGTAAGTCGACAAGTCGAGATTTAGTGGAGACATAGCACTACTAGAAAACAGACTTTTGGGCAGGGCATATTTCCCTGGCAAAAAGTCCAAAACCGTGACTCAAAAAATTTGGCTACTAACTTTTCTCAAACCAGGTGACAATCCAACTCTATATGTTTTGTCCTTTCATGATTAACGACCTCTGCATTGCCCCCAACATGGGTATTTATAGGCAAAACTGAAAGTGAGGTTTAGATCTACAATACTATAGAGGGGGGGTGGTGAATAGAGTATATTTAAAATTTAGTTAGGTCCCTATACAAGTGCTGTTACAGCTTTTGCTGTGAACTACAAATGTGCAGAAGTAAGAAACTTGAAAACAGAAAATAATAATCATAATCACAGCCACACAGCAAGAATAAAAAGAGAAAGATAGGCAACTAGACGACACAAGAAGTTTATAGTGGTTCCCCAACCTGGGTACATCCACTCTTCTACCACCCTTGGTAGGAATCCACTCAGGTTTTTGATCAGGTGCCTGACACCAATGGATTTTGATCAGATCCCCAAAAACCAACTCAAGTCTTTTGGTAAGGAGACTTGCAACCAGGAATCACTTTTGAAGGGAGATGCAACCCTTTGTACAAGAGGGGGTGAGAGAGTGATTTTGTCTTCTCTGTCAACAATCAGAGAGAAGATTTATGTGGAATGATGTTAGCAAACAGCTCCCCCTGAGTTATTGAATGGTTCAGGGAAGATCTGGAGCTTTGCTGTAGGGTGATAGGTCTTCAATCAGAGTTCCGGACAAGCAGTGATGCATGATCTTCTTGACTGATTTGATATCTGTTGTCCTTGGAAGTCCTGGAGAGAATGTTGAAGAAGAAGACTCTTGATATAATATAGTTGTTCTTCTTCTGAATGAATGAATATCACTGCCTATCACTGTAAGCTTCAGTATATGTTTTTTGTGAAGTTTTTCTGGTGCTGTATGAATTCTTGCAGTCAGTCTGTGTGTCTCTGTTTTTCTGACTGAGTATGTTCTTTTTCTTCCTGTTGTAGTGTTACTGATTGTCGATATCCTTTTCTTCTATATCTTTTCAAAAATTTGAATCCTCTGTAATTAATGCCGACGCCTTAAGAATAATCGACATTTAATCATTTCCTCAACTGTCCCGTGAAAAATCAGCAAGTAATATTCCTGAAGAAGACTACAATTAATGCTTCCTCTAACGGCTACATTCAGAGAATGTTTGAGTCATTAATCTGTCAGGAATTATTGCATTTGAGTGAGGATTGAATGACGGAAATGACTAAGTCTGGAATCATCGAACAAATTACAGAATTCGTCGAACTGAGTTACTAGTTCGTCGAACTGAGATTTTGTATTCGTCGACCAGACAGCTTCTTGTTCGTCGAGCTGAGTTCCAAGATCATCGAGCTGATAACAGAACTTGCATGCTTCAAAATCTTTGCCTTTTCTGTCTGAAGTTCGTCGAGCTGACAATTGCATTCGTTGACTGGAGTTCAGTAACAATTATAGACTTAGTCAAATATTTTGTGTTGACTGATATTCTGTGTGTCGACATGAATCTTTTGGTTCCAGAATTCGTCGAGTAGAGTATTGAGTTCGTCGACCTGAGAAGTTGACTTCGTCGACTTGATAAGTTGTGGAACTTAAGGTCCAAGTTCGTCGACCTGAGAAGTTGACTTCGTCGACATGAGAAGTTGTGAATTTGAGGTCCAAGTTCGTCGACCTCAAAATCTTGTTCGTCGACCAAAGATTGAAGTTGGACTTAGAATAATCTGAAGTTATCCTGTCTTTAGTTTGTTGAAGAATCCCAATTTTCGTCGAACAGAGAAAGAAGATCGTCGAGCTCAACTCAGAGAAATATCTCAAGATCGTCGAGCTGAGAAATATCTCAAGATCGTCGAGCTCAACTCAAGATCATTTTACTTAGTATTGAAATCTTCTAAGTCTTGAGTCTCTGATGGTCTGGTTGATAGTTGGTCCATCTGATGTTGACTCTAGGGACTTGGCCTAGACTATAGGACACAACTTTGACCCTGGTTATACATGTTGGGTCACATCCTAAGTTAGTGAACCTAGCCCAAATCAACTAGGGATCCAACAATCTCCCCCTATTTGGGTGAGGTCACTAATAAACTCAAAACATAAATATAAAGATAAACAAAGCAAGAAAAAGATATATTTGACAGAGAATTACTAACACATGCAGCAGATATATATGTACATAAGCTTTGTTTGAACAGTTAACACAGTCTGAAAGTAAATGCAGAGGAATTAAAAGAAAGTAAGGATTACTTCTTCTGCTTCTTCTCCATGGTCTTGTCCTCTTTAGGTTTTTCTCCTGGGTTTGTAAAGATAATTTCTCTGTTTGGATTTAAAGTCTGTGCCTGTGTCATTGTCATGTCAGCTGCCCCAATAATCTTCAGTGATGTAATTCTGGGGACAACTGCTTCAGGATGTAGCTTCATGTAATCATCAACATTAAACAGTTTGTTGACTTTATCAAATCTTTTAAGTTCTTCCTTCCTGTATTTTGACATAGTTGTATATCCTGATATGTCTTTGCCTTCAGCTTTTGCTTTATTAATCAAGGATAGACCAACAAGTTCCTGGAACCTGGCCATTCTAGCAATGTTTGCTGTTTCAGGATCCTCAAAAGGAACAGGAGGTGAATCTGGCTTGTTGGGACTGTCAGTTTTCTGTTCTATAGAGAGAGTTGGCCGTTGCTGTTGATGATGTTGATGTTGTTGATGTTGCTGTTGTTGATTTCCTGAAGAATGATGCCCTTGCTGACTGTTTCCAGAAGATCTCCTTTGATGTCTCTGATAAGTTTGCATAGGGGCAGATCTCTGAGAGCTAGAGTCAGTGGCACCAGCTGCTGGAGGAGGTGGAGGAGGTGGATCTCTTCTGTATCTCTGAACTGGTGGAGGAGAATATTTTCTGCTTCTTTTCTTCTCCTTTTGCTGATTTTTAGACAGCCACATCCATGCTGACATTCCTTTATAAGGAGTAATATTTTGAAGGATATAGAATGAGGTGTCATTCTTTGAGATTGGCTTAGCAACAGGAGGAGGATGAGCTTTTCTTTTCTTTGACAACATTTTCTTCTTCTTCTTGGCAGTTTCTTCATCTGAAACTTCTTCCTCGTCATCTTCATCATCATCACTGGCAGAACCCTGAGGGTTATCATATAGAGCATCCAATGCTTTCAAGGCTTTATCATAAGTAGCAGTCTTTTTTGTAGCAGGAGCAGAAGTTTCAAAAGCTGGAGTTTCAGCAGTAGTTGAAGAAGAGACTATACAAGAATCAGAGGTAACTGGGACAGAGCTTTCAGCTACTGCCTTGTTGTCTTCTTCAATGTCAGCCAAGATCAACTCATCTATATCTAGCATTGGGGAGTCATCCATCACAAAGATTGGTGCTGAGATAGCTTCTGGAGAGGATGGAATGACTGCAAAGGGTGGTGCAGAAACTGGAATTTCAAAACTGTCACAGAGGTGCTGAGCAACTGTTTGACTGATAGGAGGAGTATAAGGAACAATAGCCAACTGTGGCTTAGTGAATTTTGCAAATTCTACTGAAAGAGGATGCATATATACAGTATCAAAAGTTTTCAGCAATTCTTGTAAATTAACTGTGGGATTGAGGATAAAATCACCAACAGTTTCATCAATTTCCATATCAGTATCAATAAAATCAATTAAATCTTTATCTATACAATCTGTATATGCTGCTGTGTCTTGAGTATCTGCTGGTGCTGGAGCTGAAGAGTCTGAAGCTGTAGCTACTGCTTCATCATCGGGCATCTCCCCCTGCCTGGTTTCAGTGGGTACTGAGGCCAGGCCCCTGACTGAGGAGGGGGCAACAGTGAGAGCAGAGAGTTGAGCAGATAAGGAGGTAATGGTGGTAGCAAGATGTGTAATGGCCTCTGCTATAAAGGATTTAAGAATGAGAGTGATGATGGTGATGATAGAGGAGATGGTAGAGGGGTCCAGTGAGAAAGTGGTAGTTGGTGGTGCAATTGGTGTGGAAGAGGTGGCAACTAGTGATGGAATGGATGGTGAAACATCAGGTATGTTAAGGTGAGATGTTGATGGGGATGGAAGGGTGGCATCTTGCATTATGGTGTCTGATGGTAGGATGTAAGATGGTATGAAAGAGAGATGTGGGGGAAGTGGAGACTATGGTGGTGTAGAAATGTAGGTGTCTTGAGGTGATTCAGGAGGTGTTGGTTGTGGATTTTCTTGAAGAGGGGTAGATGGAATGTCAGTGATGTCAAGTGGTGGAGATGGAGGTGGAGTAGGAACATGAGTATGCTGTTGTGATTGGGGTGTTGAAGAAATAATGGGAGAGGAAGTGAGTTGTTTTGCTGGAAGGGGTGCTGGAAGAGATGGTGATGTGGGATGAATCTCTTCAGCAGGTGTGTGAGTGGCTTTAACAGCCCTGATGCCTTCAGAAGCTGGGGTGGAAGAGGTAGAAGTCTTAGTGGGCTTGGTGATTGTCCTCTCCCACCTGCCAAATAAGGCACAGGTGAGCCTTTTACTGGCATTGATGAATATGGTCTGGGAGACCAGTGATTCAACAGCCTTTTCCTTGAGAAAGATCCCTAGAATCCTTCCAAAATATACTTCTTTCTTGTTATTTTTCTTATTTATCAGATCAAAGAGGATCTGAGCCCAGTCCACTTGCTTCTTATTTATTACTGCATACATGGCCAAGAACTGATGTCTTGTGATGTAGTCATGGGCAGTGTGCTTACCAAGCAAGACCTTCCCAACAATGTCTGCCGGGAACTTGTATGCTGCAGACAAATGCCTCTTCAACAATTTATGTGGGTTGTCACCAGCATAACCCATCAGATTTAGCATCATATTATACTCTTCAGAATCAATTTCTAATTCCTCTTCGCCATTTGTCAAACCAAATATTTCAGTTAAAACCACGGGGGTTAAGGAGACAGTGTTATCAGCGATTGATCCTGTCATAGTATTGTCTTCAAAAGTGGATGAAGTATAGACTCATTCTCTGATTTTTGTTCCTGCCAACTTTATCCTGGTGGTCATCAAGTTCTTCAGATTCTGTTTTTCCAGAAGTTCCAGAATATATAGAAAGATTGGATCCGAGTGCTGGAATGATTCGAAGTCGACATCAAACCAGTGTCAAACTTCATAGCGACTAGAGCTCCTGCTGGAATCGCCATGGAATCACCTGCAAATGAGAGACACGACGATCAAGTGTGAAAGATATGGTACCTAAACACCTAGAGGGGGGTGAATAGGTGACCTAATCCTTTTTAAACTTTAATGGAAGCAAACAGTTAATATCACAGATTTCTAACTATTCTATCACAGCAAACACACAGCATACACAGCAACAATCACAGCACAGCACAGTAGACACAGTGTTTTATAGTGGTTCCCCAAGATATGGGTACATCCACTTTCCCCCTTCGCCTATCTAGCAGTGTACTAGATTCGACCAAACTTCTCCACTGTCTCAGAACCCAAATTGGTTCCTACACCTCAGGCCCAAAGCCTTACAACTCAGCTTTATCCCAAAGCCTACACTCAGCCACAAAGGCCTACACTCAGCCACCCAGGCCTACACTCAGCCAATCAAGGCCTACACTCAGAGATAACAATCTCCTACACTCAGGCCAAAAGCCCTACCCTCAGCCTTTATAAATATAGGCTTACAATTCACTCAGATCCAAAGGATCCTACAAAGTAAAATGATTTTACAAATATTAACTCTACAACTCAGAAATAAAAGAGAGGGGAGTTGAGAGTTTCTTGATGAGTTCTTGGAAGAACTCAGCTGGATCCAATCTGACTTAGCTTTCTTCAAAGCTTCTTGAAAGTAGAACTGAATAAGAATGAATCCTTCTGCAGTTGTTCCTTGACCTCTGCCACTTAGAATTCAGAATATATCTGAACCCTTCTTCTCAGCCTAGTTCCAAAGGCTGATTTCTTGGATGAAGCCCTCTCTCTCCAACTTCTTAGATATGCACTTGTACTGCAAGATCTTATTGATTTGATACTCTGTGTACCACTTTAATAACTTGTTCTTCAACAATGTGATCTACTATTTCTGTAAACTGTAGGTGCCTATTTATAGGCCTTCTTCATGGTAACCGGCTGGTCCGGTCCATAACTAACTTCTGATATCTCTGACAGGTGCTGTAGACCGGCTGGAACGGCAGCTGTCAAGTCATCCAGTCATTTCTTGAAAATCTTTAACTGTCTGAAAGTGTCGAGACTTTCTGTCTTTAAGTGTCGACACTTATAGTTCAAGTGTCGACGCATGCTGTGTAAGTGTCGACACAAGTCTACAAGGTATCGACACAACTCTTTGTATGTCTCGACACAGATTCTTCTTCAGGTGTCGACACTGAAATTGAGTGTCGACACAAGTACTTGATCTTCTATCTTCAGCTGAATTCTTCTAAGTGTCGACACATCACCTTTGTGTCGACACAACTTCTTGTGTTGAATCTGTTAAGTGTCGACACTGCTTCTTGGTGTCGACACATAGTCTTCTATGTTGATACTTGCTGAGTGTCGACACAGCTCCTTGTGTCGACACTTGATTCTTCTGTTGAGACTTCAGCTGAGTGTCGACACATTCCCTTAGTGTCGACACTTGTACTTAGAATATTTTGTTGATAATTCTGTTCTTTGCTAAGTGTCGACACAGCTCCTTGTGTCGACACTTTCTTCAAGTGTAGAGTCTTCAGCTGAGTGTCAACACATTGTTCTAGGTGTCGACACTTACTTCATGTGTTGACTCTTCTGTTGAGTGTCGACACTTTGTTTTTGGTGTCGACACTTTCTTCAAGTGCTGACTCTTCTTGTTGTGTCGACACATTGTTTTGGGTGTCGATACTTTAACTTAGTTTCTGCTGACTTTGCTGAGTGTCGACACAGCTCCAAGTGTCGACACTATCTGGTGTAGACTCAGCTTCACTGGGTGTCGACACAGCTTCTTGTGTCGACACTTTCTGTCTGCACTTTTCTTCACTGAGTGTCGACACAGCTCCAAGTGTCGACACTTTCTGTCTGGTGTCGACTCTGCATCCCAGGTGTCGACACAATGACTCCAAGTGTCGACACTGCTTGTTTGGGTGTCGACACAAGCCTTCTTAAGTGTCGACACTTTCCCTCTGGGTGTCGACACATGGACTTAGAAACTTTTTGCTTCAGTCCAGTGATTACTTAACCCGCACAAGTAAACTCAACATACATCAAATACATTATGATGTATATCATTGAGTTGGGTGAGGCTTCTTCAAATCAGGTACATTTAGCCAATGTACCCAACAATCTCCCCCTATTTGGAGAAGTCATAACCCTTAGTCAATGATATACACCATTCATAATTAAAAATTACAAAGTGATGTATAGCAGGATAAAGTACAGCAGGGTAAACATGACATGTATACACATACATCATTTCAGAACAAATAAGAAATAGACATATACACATTCAAAGAACAAAAATGAAATATATTGATCATATATTGTTCATATATTGTTCTAACATTTGTCTTATACATTTTCAGTAGTTTACAAAAATGTTTTACATTCAAAAGATTACAAAATAATCTTCAAGTAAATTCTTAATCTATTTCTGTTCTGGTTCCTTGATAACTATTCCCTTGCCAGGTTGGACTTGAGCTTTGACAGGGATATCAACAGTTTCAGCATCAGCAGGCTTCTTGCCTTTTAGATCTTTCTTTTTGAGCTCTTCAGCTTTGATCTTCTGCCTCTCAAAATAGTGATATGGCTTTGGAAAGTACTTGCTAGGCTCCACTGCAGTAGGAGGTAGCTTTCTCATCTTTGCCTTCCTTCTATACTGAACTATTGCTTCCTGCCTGATCTCATGTTTTCTCCATTTAGCTTCAGAAAACCACTTGTTCCTGTCATGAGTATTGTCCTTGGCAGCTTTCCAGGCAATTAATATTATATTCCTAGAGGTAGGGCTCCACTGTTCAAAGTCTGGCCTTTGTTCTGCTTGTTCCCTAAACCTCTTCTTAGACAACCTTGTCTCTTCCTCCTTCTGTAATGCCTCTTGCATGGCTTCAGTAATAGGCTGAACCACTTTATCCAGAATAACATTAGACTTTCCTTCAGTTGGGCTATACATCTGATGAATGTCAGCTTGCACCATTTCAAAATCTGGTGGAGGATATATCACTTGAGCTACCTCTGGTTGCTCACCTCCAAGATATGCAGGTTGAATTCTAGATTCTGCCACATTGTCATTATCACAAAGTGGAGGATAACCCAGTGTAGCTCTGATGGAATTAGATATCCATTTGGCATGATCAGAGCTAGCTTTGACTAAAACTCTCTCCCCCTTTATGACTTCTCGAGCCATATGATCTCTGACATCATCCTTTTGAAATCTTATTTGACTATCTAAGTATCTGATTCCCTCTTTAAAGAATGGTTTGAGCTTTTGAAGTTGTTCAGAGATGGCTTTCTGGGAGGCTTGGATTGCAGACTTAACAGCAGTAATTTCTTCTTGCAAGGCTTTGTCAAATTCATCTTTGATAGTAGCAGAAGATGTAGAAGGTTCAGCAGCCTTGTTCTTCAATTCAGTGACTATAGCATTATGTGAAGCTGTAAGATTGTCATTCATTCTAAGTTGATTTTCAAGAACATATCCTTGTTTCAATGCTATGTCATCCACATGTGCCTTGATCTTTTCCTGATGGGTGGCCAAGTACACCACTGCATTGCCACCTTTGTGAAAACATTCAGTCATCTCCTTCTTGTTGAGGTTCATCTCAAACCTGATGGATTTTATATCCTGGGCCAGATCAAATTGGAGTGATTTCTGCCCTTCATCTACATACTTCTCTATGGTCTGCCTTTGCTCATCCAACTTTATCTATAGTGCAACCATTAAAGCACTATAATCAGCAGTTGGAGTTTGCTGAACTATAGGCTGTGGTGCAACTGTTTGGAGAGCCTTCTTGTAACTCTGGCTTCTTCTTTTGAATACATAGATTTTCTTTTTTCTTGCCCTTGCTGCATCCTCATCTTCAGAGGCAGAGGTGCTGCCTATATCCACCCTCTCCCTAGGGCTTGGAGGCTTCTCAGGCTGCACATCAGGTGTCTTCTCAGTTTCTTGCCTCACAGGAACTTCATGAACTTGCACTTGCTCCCCCTCAGCAGCAACATTCTCTCCTTCAGCAGTATCAGCTTCCTTATCAAAATCTGCTTGATCCAGATTTAGGAACAAGTCTTCCATTGTGTATTCTGGTGGTGAAGAAGCTGGAGACAGTCTTTGCTCTTCAACCACTGTATCAGGAATCACTTGTACAGCAGATGAGTCATCTTCAACAACATCTGGTACAGGACTATCCAGCTGAGTTTGCTGAGGAACATCAGATAAATCAGCATCTTCTATAAGATATTCTAAATTATTCAGGTCAGTGAGTACCTCTAGTATGGTGTTGGTGGCTTGTTCACTTTCCAGTGTAGAGGGTTCTTCTACAACTGGAGGCTCCCCCTGGCTGTGATCCCTGTGGATGGGGCTAGCTTGAGGCAGCTCCCCCTGGATCTCAGCAGCCTCTTAAGGAGCAGGAGATTTCACTGCAGTCTCTTCCTCTTGGTCATCTGGAGTGAAAACAACTTGTTCTTCACTTTCAGAACTGCTGGAGGACTCTTGTGCCACTGGAGTAGTTTTTCTCTTTTTCTTTGGAGGAATCTCCTTCTCAGTAACTGTCTTCTCTGGGGTTGGCATTTCCTTGGACAACACCCTGTCCCATCTAGAAAAGATCCTTAGATCCATCTTTCTCATGTGGTTTATCTTGCTGCCTGCAGCAGTACTCATTACCTCTGGTATCACACCAGCTAGGTATAGACTAATGATTCTGCCCAGATTGGGCTTCTTCAAGCTCTCCTTAATCTTCTCATAAACAACTATAGATCAGTCTGTTTTCAGAGTGAAGATTATCCTAGTCATGATTCCAAACATATAGGCAGACACTCTGCCATGCCCTCCAGGCTTGCTGAGTAAGACCTTACCAACAATCTCAGACAGGAATTTGCCTTGGCTGTTCATGTTTTTCCTGTTAAAGACAGAACCTATCTTCATCTTGGAATCCAGTCCACACCAGGTTAAAGCTTCTCTGGTCTTGATAGCAGTAACTTCTTCTTCATCTTGAATTCTTGGAAGCTGTAGAATCTTCCTCAGACTTTTAGGGGATACCTTAACCCTTGCACCATGAACTCTGGATTTGATTTTGTATCCAGATTCATCTATCTGAGCTCCATTAAGGAATTCAAGCACCTCCTTCTTCCATATCTTAGTTGGTTCAGACACTAGATATTCTAGTCCAGAATCGGCGACTAGGGTTACTACTGCCTGGATTTCTTGATCTGCTTCTTCAAACGCGCCGCGCACCAGCTCATATCCTTCGTTAACGTTCTCCTCTAGCTTAGGCGCCATTAGGGTTTGTAGAATTTGTCTTTAGAAAAGAGAGGTGTCGACACAGAAGTTTGAGTCTCGAAACTGTGAAAGCGTGTCGACAAACAAAGACAGAACCCTATTTATACCTTTCTGATTTTGAAGATGAACAGGCGGGACAGCTAACTTAAAATGTGTCGACACTGGCAATAAGTGTCGACACTGACTTATAATGTCTTGACACATATGTGTCGACACAAGTTTAGTCAACAGATTTTATGTGTCGACACATGTTTATGTGTCGACACAACATAACTCGACACATTGTCGAGACTTTACTTAGAAAAATTCTGAGTAAAACTTAAGTGTCGACACCATATTGGATGTGTCGACACCTACTTGACATGTGTCGACACTAACATTTTGAAGTGTCGACACCACATTCCTAGATGTGTCGACACCTTTTTCCTGAAGTGTCGACACCACTATTCTGTGTCGACATAGACTTGTCTATGTGTCGACACCTTTTTACTTAGTCATTTTCAAATCTGTAAACTTACTCTAAGTTTATCATTACTAGTTCAATTTTGAATCTATTGAACTTAGCTTCTTTTAGGGGCTTAGTAAACATATCAGCTACTTGATTATCAGTTTTAACATATTCTAATAAAATATCTTCTCTTTCTACATGCTCCCTAAGAAAATGATATTTAATCTCAATATGTTTTGTTCTAATATGAGATACAAGGTTATTAGCTATTGAAATAGCACTTGTAGAATCACAGAAAAGTGGAGTTCTACTTACCTGAAATCCATAGTCCTCTAGCTGATGTTGAATCCACAGAAGTTGAGCACAGCAACTTCCTGCAGCCACATACTCTGACTCAGCTGTGGAGATAGCCATACTGGTTTGCTTTTTGCTACTCCATGAAATTAGTCTCCCACCTAGGAATTGACGGGTTCCAGTAGTGCTCTTTCTATCCTGTTTGCATCCTGCAAAGTCTGCATCTGAATAACCTGTTAGATCAAAATCTCCATTCCTAGGGTACCAGAGGCTTAGATAGGGAGTTCCCTTTAGATATCTCAATATTCTTTTGACTGCTGTCAAATGAGACTCTTTAGGGCAGGCTTGATACCTGGCACAAACACATGCAGCATACATGATGTCAGGTCTACTAGCAGTCAAGTATAATAGAGAGCCAACTATCCCTCTATACAAGGTTTCATCTACAGGTTTCCCTGCATCATCCTTGCTAAGAGACATACTTGACCCCATAGGAGTCTTCATGGTGCTGGATGAATCCATACCATACTTCCTTATGAGTTCTAGGGTGAACTTTGACTGACAAATGGATAAACCACTCTCAGTCTGTTTAACTTGGAGACCCAAGAAAAACTTCAGCTCTCCCATACTACTCATCTCAAACTGACCTTGCATAAGTTTTGCAAACTTTTTGCAAACGCTGCTTTCAGTAGACCCAAATATAATATCATCTACATATATTTGGACTAGTATGACTTTGCCTCTAGATTCCCTAAGGAATAGAGTCTTATCTATTTTCCCCCTTGAGAACTTGTTCTCAATGAGGAAACTAGATAGAGTTTCATACCAAGCCCTAGGGGCTTGCTTTAACCCATATAAAGCTTTCCTAAGTCTATAGACATGATGAGGTAGAGTTGGATCAACAAAACCTGAAGGTTGTTCCACATAGACTTCTTCCTTAAGATTATCATTTAGGAATGCTGACTTGACATCCATCTGGTAAACCTTGAATCCTTGATAGGTTGCATAGGCCAAGAACATCCTTATGGCTTCCAGTCTGGCTACTGGAGCAAAGGTTTGATCAAAATCAATACCTTCTTCTTGCCTATATCCTTTAGCAACCAGTCTAGCCTTATTCTTAACGATGACCACTTGTTCATCCATCTTATTCCTGTAGATCCACTTAGTTCCTATTATATTGTGGTCTTTAGGTTTAGGAACAAGTTCCCAAACCTTGCACCTCTTGAACTGATTAAGCTCTTCTTGCATTGCTTCAGTCCATTGTGGATCTTGTATTGCTTCTTCAAATTTCTTAGGTTCAACTTGAGACAGAAAGCTGGAGTAGATTGCTGCATTTATGTATCTGCTCCTGGTTTGTACTCCTTGTCTTGGATCTCCAATAATCTGCTCTACTGGATGATCTCTTAGATGCCTGTTGGCTGGAGGCATCTTTACTTCTGGTTGAACCTCTTCAGCATCTCCATCAAGCTGTACTCCTTGTACTTCATCAGCAATTGGCACATGTAGTTCTCCCCCTGGACAACAGCTACTCTCCTCTCCTTGCTGTCTTGCAGCAGACACTTCTTCTATAGCAAGCTTGTCCATTTTCTTTGTCAAACCTGTGGGGCTGCATACACTACTAGACAACTCATTATTAATAAGTTTAGTCTCATCAAAAACTACATGCACAGATTCTTTTACAACTTGTGTAGTCAAGTTGTAGACTCTATAAGCCTTACTGTTATTGTTGTACCCAACAAAAATTCCCTCTTGGGACTTGGCAGCAAACTTAGTTAAGTAAGACTTCCCATTGTTAAGTATGAAGCATTTGCAACCAAAGATCCTGAAATAGGATAGATTTGGTTTCCTGTCTTTCACAACTTCATAGGGGGTCTTGTTAAGCCTTTTAGTGATGGTAGCCCTATTTATAATATGGCATGCAGTATTAACTGCTTCAGCCCAGAAATACTCTGGCAGTGATGTATCACTTAATAGGGTCCTACCAGCCTCTATCAAGGTTCTATTCTTCCTCTCAGCAATGTCATTTTGCTGAGGTGTTCTAGGTGAAGAGAATTCTTGAAATATCCCAAAGTCTTCACATAATTTTGTCATGCTATCAGACTGAAATTCAGTATCATGGTCACTTCTAATTTTGACCACTGTACTATTTAGTTCATTCTGAATTTGCTTGACAAAGCTATAGAAGACACTAGGTGTTTCAGATTTCTGTCTTAAGAAGAACACCCAGGAAAACCTTGAGTAGTCATCTACAACTACAAAGGTATAGACCTTCCTACCTAAGCTGTGAACTGGCATTGGACCAAAGAGATCCATATGCAAGAGGTATAAACACCTCACAACATCTTTGTTTTCTATGCTTCTAAAGGTGGATTTAGTCTGCTTGCCCTTTTGACAAGCTGAGCAAATATCATCTTTAACACACTTAACTTGAGGATCATTCCTCACTAACTTTTTGCTAAAGAGTTTGCTAATAGTCTTGTAGTTAATATGGGCTAGCCTCTTGTGCCATTTGACACAATGAGAGACTGTCTCATCAGCTACAAGACAAATTGGAGAACCATTGTTCTCAATCATAATGTCTAGGCAGTAGACATTCCTTTTCCTATAACCTGTCAAAATGATCTCTTGATCACTTGACCTCTTGATATGACAAACATTTTTAACAAATGAGATGTCATACCCTACATCACTTAATTGACTTATACTTATTAGATTGTGTTTCAACCCTTTAACATAAGCCACTTGAGTAATGGTAACCAAGTTTGTAGAAATGTTACCAAACTTTTTGATGATTCCTTTTTCAGAACCACCAAAGGTTACTTTTGGACCATCTTTTATTGGAATGTAGTCCTTTAGTAGTTCTCTAGTTCCAGTCATATGTCTGGAACATTCACTGTCCAAGTACCATGTTGGGGTATGGCCACTTGGACTCACCTGCAAAACAGATTAATGAACCTTAGAACCCAAAGAATTCTTGGGTCCTTGGTACTTGTTAGTCTGCAATCTGACAAAGCTACCCACTGGCTTTCCAACAGGTAGTTTGGTACTCACTTTGGCACTAGCATTGTGCCAACAGTCCACTGCAAAATGGCCAACTTTGCCACAGCACCAACATTCAAACTTATTGTACCTTTGCTTAGGTACTGCCTTGGCTGTCTTGTCTACAGCAGGCTTGTTGAATGTTGGGGCTTTGCCCTTGGACTTAGACTTGGACTGTTCAGTCCCTGCAGGTCTAATAAAGCCCAGTCCAGCCTTGCCTTTATGATGAACAAATTCATCAATTAAAGGTAGCACTGACTTAGGTTTAAAAAACCTAGTAACAAGCTCTCTCTCTTTCTGAAGATTGACCTCCAGACTCTTGATTTGATCATTTTTAAATGATATAATACCCATTTGAATCACTGTTATGTGCTTCAACCTGGCTATCTCATTCAGTTTTTGATCAAAAGACTTCTCAAAATCTGTTCCTGCAACTTTAAGATCAGCAATTTCCTTTGCCTGACTTTTGGCTAGGGACTTGCTTTTCTTGTAAGCTTGCAACAGCACTTTGTATTCATCTATAAGCTGATGAATATCATCCTCAGACTCAGATACATTCTCATCACTTGATGAAGAAGAATCTGAATCTGAACTAGAACAAGAAACTGAACTTGAACTTGAACCTTGTACCTTACTGGGTCCTGGCTGCTACAGGATTTTGGCACTCTCTGTCAAAGCCATTAGCCCTTGGCAATGACTGTCTTCTTGTTCATAAATAGACTCCATGATCTGCATGAATTCTTCTTCTTCTTCTTCAGCAAACAGCCCTATGTAGGCTTCAGCCTCAGACTCAGTTTCTGAAGAAGAGATATCTGATAAAGTCTTCTCCTTCTTGGCTACAAAAGACTTTTCTTTCTTGCCTTTGAAGTGAGGCTTTTTCCTGTCACCAGATTCCTTTCTCTTTTCTGGACAATCTGCAATAACATGGCCCTGTCTATTGCAGCAATAGCACACTATCTTTGAACCAGTTGCCTTGCTTGACTTTGTCCTCTTCCTGTCTCTCTTTGAAGGCTTTTTCTCCGGATAAAAGACTTCATTTCCCTTTGAAGTAGAAGGTCTTGACCTCCACTGTTTCTTCTTCAAGAATTTCTGAAAGTGTCTAGTGAAGGCAGCAAAGTCTTCATCACTTTCACTGCTCTCAGTATTTGTGCTGACTGACTCATCTGATTCTGATTCAACTACCTGTGGAGGTGGAGTTGATGACTTATTCCTGCACTTTCTGGGGACATCTGTCTTGAAAGCAACTGTTCTCTCCTTGTGCTCAGTTCTTGTTGATTGCTCCTCCTCTTTCCTTACTGTCAACTGCATTTCATAAGACAATAATTTGCCAAACAGTGTAGGAGGAGGAATTTCCCCCAACTTAGTCATTTCTCTTATGGCACGGATCTTGGTGTCCCAATCTTTGGTTAGGGACCTTAGGAACTTGTCATTTAGTTCATAGTTACTGAACTCTCTTCCATAAGACATGAGTTCATTCACTATTCTGTAGAACTTCTTATAGCACTCAGTTATGCTATCACCCTTTCCTTGTCTAAAACTCTCATACTCCTGATTTAGCAAGGATTTTCTATCTTGTCTAACTTCTTCAGATCCTTCCATATACACTATAAGAGTGTCCCACATCTCTTTGACTGTCTTGCAGTGTATAAGATTCTGAAAAGTTGCATCATCAATGACACTCACTATTATGTTTTGTGCCCTCTTGTCCATGGTGGCTAGGACAATCTCATCCTTAGTCATTTCAGAGAAATCCTTTGGAGTTCTCTGATTTGCATCTAGAACAGATATCTTCATGGGCACATAAGGCCCTTCCTTTACTGTGATGTAGATTCTAGGGTCTGAGGCCTCCATAAACAGTCTTACCCTTTCCTTTCAGATCCCAAAGATCTCTTTCCTGCATATGGGCAATTTCATGGAACCCAATTCCTTGTGATTCTCAGAGGAACCCATGTTTCTTGATTTTCTTGAATCTGTATTTTGCCTTACACTGAATCTGCCAAATAGGATCTCCTCAGACTGTTAGTCCCTTTTTGAGGAAGCTCGCTTTGATACCACTTGAAAGATATGGTACCTAAACACCTAGAGGGGGGGTGAATAGGTGACCTAATCCTTTTTAAACTTTAATGGAAGCAAACAGTTAATATCACAGATTTCTAACTATTCTATCACAGCAAACACACAGCATACACAGCAACAATCACAGCACAGCACAGTAGACACGGTGTTTTATAGTGGTTCCTCAAGATATGGGTACATCCACTTTCCCCCTTCGCCTATCTAGCAGTGTACTAGATTCGGCCAAACTTCTCCACTGTCTCAGAACCCAAATTGGTTCCTACACCTCAGGCCCAAAGCCTTACAACTCAGCTTTATCCCAAAGCCTACACTCAGCCACAAAGGCCTACACTCAGCCACCCAGGCCTACACTCAGCCAATCAAGGCCTACACTCAGAGATAACAATCTCCTACACTCAGGCCAAAAGCCCTACCCTCAGTCTTTATAAATATAGGCTTACAATTCACTCAGATCCAAAGGATCCTACAAGTTAAAATGATTTTACAAATATTAACTCTACAACTCAGAAACAAAAGAGAGGGGAGTTGAGAGTTTCTTGATGAGTTCTTGGAAGAACTCAACTGGATCCAATCTGACTTAGCTTTCTTCAAAGCTTCTTGAAAGTAGAACTGAATAAGAATGAATCCTTCTGCAGTTGTTCTTTGACCTCTGCCACTTAGAATTCAGAATATATCTGAACCCTTGTTCTCAGCCTAGTTCCAAAGGCTGATTTCTTGGATGGAGCCCTCTCTCTCCAATTTCTTAGATCTGCACTTGTACTGCAAGATCTTCTTGATTTGATACTCTGTGTACCACTTTAATAACTTGTTCTTCAACAATGTGATCTACTATTTCTGTAAACTGTAGGTGCCTATTTATAGGCCTTCTTCATGGTAACCGGCTGGTCCGGTCCATAACTGACTTCTGATATCTCTGACAGGTGCTCTAGACCGGCTGGAACGGCAGCTGTCAAGTCATCCAGTCATTTCTTGAAAATCTCTAACTGTCTGAAAGTGTCGAGACTTTTTGTCTTTAAGTGTCGACACTTATAGTTCAAGTGTCGACACATGCTGTGTAAGTGTCGACACAAGTCTACAAGGTGTCGACACAACTCCTTGTATGTCTCGACACAGATTCTTCTTCAGGTGTCGACACTGAAATTGAGTGTCGACACAAGTACTTGATCTTCTATCTTCAGCTGAATTCTTCTAAGTGTCGACACATCACCTTTGTGTCGACACAACTTCTTGTGTTGAATCTGTTAAGTGTCGACACTGCTTCTTGGTGTCGACACATAGTCTTCTATGTTGATACTTGCTGAGTGTCGACACAGCTCCTTGTGTCGACACTTGATTCTTCTATTGAGACTTCAGCTGAGTGTCGACACATTCCCTTAGTGTCGACACTTGTACTTAGAATATTTTGTTGATAATTCTGTTCTTTGCTAAGTGTCGACACAGCTCCTTGTGTCGACACTTTCTTCAAGTGTAGAGTCTTCAGCTGAGTGTCAACACATTGTTCTAGGTGTCGACACTTACTTCATGTGTTGACTCTTCTGTTGAGTGTCGACACTTTGTTTTTGGTGTCGACACTTTCTTCAAGTGCTGACTCTTCTTGTTGTGTCGACACATTATTCTGGGTGTCGACACTTTAACTTAGTTTCTGCTGACTTTGCTGAGTGTCGACACAGCTCCAAATGTCGACACTATCTGGTGTAGACTCAGCTTCACTGGGTGTCGACACAGCTCCTTGTGTCGACACTTTCTGTCTGCACTTTTCTTCACTGAGTGTCGACACAGCTCCAAGTGTCGACACTTTCTGTCTGGTGTCGACTCTGCATCCCAGGTGTCGACACAATGACTCCAAGTGTCGACACTGCTTGTCTGGGTGTCGACACAAGCCTTCTTAAGTGTCGACACTTTCCCTCTGGGTGTCGACACATGGACTTAGAAACTTTTTGCTTCAGTCCAGTGATTACTTAACCTGCACAAGTAAACTCAACATACATCAAATACATTATGATGTATATCATTGAGTTGGGTGAGGCTTCTTCAAATCAGGTACATTTAGCCAATGTACCCAACAAAGTGCAAGGAAACAGAAAGCGCGAGATGGAGGTCGAAGAAAAGCTAGATATAAGGTTTTCCAGAATATGAATCGACAATCTCCGTTCCACGAAAATAAAATTAATTCTTCGAACTGAGGTCGACGAAATAGTTTGCAGTTAAATAATTGTTGGAGCTCCTCGAGAAGATTTGAAGACAATTCGTCGAACTCCGGTCGACGAATATCTTCTGAAGCAAAGTTCGTTGAGCTCCGGTCGACGAAAATTGTTTCACACAGAGAATTCGGCGAACTCCGTTCGACGAATATCTCTCAAACCTTCCCCGGTTCGTCGAACTCCGTTCGACGAACTTTGATAAATTCGTCGAATGCAGACATAACTTAAGTTAAGTCTTCTCCATTGATCATTCCCAGCTGATTTAGGAAGAAAGCATGATTTTTCTCATCCAGAGGATTGATGAATATATCAGTTTTTTGTAAATCAGTGTAGATATAGACAAGTTTAATCTTATTTTTGTCTACACTTCCTAATGAAATGATGTCTTATATCAATATGATTTGTCCTACTATGGTGAACTGGATTTTGTGCTATGACTATATCACTAGTATTATCACAGAATATGGTTGAGTTATTTAAGTTGAACCCCATAATCTATAAGTTGATTTTGTATCAACAGCATCTGTGAACAACAGCTGCCTGCTGCAATATATTCTGCTTCAGCAGTTAATGTCGACACTGATGTTTGCTTCTTACAAAACCAAGATACTAGCCTCATACCCAGGAACTGACAAGTTCCTGAAGTACTTTTTCTATCTACCCTGCATATATATCTTAAAATCCTTTTTAAGAAAATTAGATGAGATTTTTTAGGGTTCACTTGGAACCTAGCAAAAAGGCATGTAGCAAATATAATATCTGGCTTACTTGCTGTGAGGTATAATAGGGACCCAACAATGCCCCTGTAAAGTTTCTGATATACAGGTTTTCCTGGTATATCAGAGTCCACAACAACATTTGTGGCCATGAGAGTTTTCTTTGCTGAGGCATCAGCCATCCCAAACTTCTTTAGAAGTTTTTTTATCATATTTTGTTTGTGAGATGAAGATGCCATCAGGGAGTTATTTCACTTGGAGACCAAGGAAATATGAAAGCTCTCTCATGCTACTCATTTCAAATTTAGAATGCATGAGGTCATAAAATCTCTTGCATAATTTTGAATCTGTAGAGCCAAATATGATGTCATATACATAGATTTGTACTAACAAAATTTGGTCCTTATGATGTCTAGTGAAAAGGGTTTTATCTACTGTTCCTCTTATAAATTTATGCTCTAATAAGAAACTTGCTAAGGTCTCATATCAAGCTCTTGGAGCTTGCTTTAGACCATAAAGAGCCTTATTTAATCTAAAAACATAAGAGGGATAAGTTGGAGAAACAAAACTTGGAGGTTGTTCTACATAAACCTCTTTTTGTAGCACTCCATTTAAGAAGACACTTTTCACATCCATTTGAAAGACTTTGAATCTTTTGAATGCTGCATAGGCAAGGAAAATCCTTATAGCTTCCAACCTTGCAACTAGTGCAAAGGTCTGATCATAGTCAATTCCTTCCTCTTGCCTATATCCTTGAGCAACAAGCCTAGTCTTGTTTCTCACAATAACTCCTTGGGCATCAAGCTTATTCCTGAAAATCCATTTGGTTCCAATAACTGGATAGTTTTGGGGTCTTGGAACCAAATCTCAAACTCTACATCTCTCAAATTGATTTAGTTTCTCTTGCATTGCAAGGATCCAGTGGGGATCTTGCTCAGCATCATGAATGGTTAGAGGTTCAACCTGAGAGAGAAAACAAGCATGCATCAAGTCTTGGTTAAGTTGATGCCTTGTCTGCACAGCTGCTGAAATGTCTCCAATTACTTGAGATCTGGGGTGACCCCTAAGTGTGACAAAATCAGTGGGTGGAGTTGGATGTGCAACAGCATTTTGAATAAATTCCTCTTGTGGAATTATATTTGCTGTTGGTTGAGGCTCATGTTCTTCAGGTTCATCTTCCTCACTATCTTCAATGACCTGTGGAGAGGGATGAGTGAGAACCTCTTGGGTGAGCTTTAGTCCATCCAATGTCTCATACAAGTGGGGTACCTGCAAGTTGCTAATGGTAGAAACTTCTTTCTTCTTGCAATACATGTTAGTTTCATCAAAAGAAACATGAATTGACTCTTCTACTTTTAATGTTGATTTATTGAATACCCTATAAGTCTTGCTTACTTGGGAGTATCCTAGAAAAACTCTCACTTCAGCCTTAGCTTCAAACTTTCTAACATATTTCTTGTTGTTATTATGTATGTAACAGGTACAACCAAAAACTTTAAAATAGTTTATTTTAAGTTTCTTCCCTTTGAGTAATTCATAGGGAGTCTTGTTATTCAGTTTGTGAATTAAACTCATGTTCAAGACATAGTTTGTAGTGCTTACAGCCTCTGCCCAAAAGGTTAGTGACATGTATGCATCATCAAGTAATGTACCTGTAGCTTCAATGAGTGTTCTATTTTTCCTTTCAGCTACCCCATTTTGTTGGGGAGTTCTAGGAGCTGAGAAGCAATGTCTGATACTTTCATTCTCACAGAACTCATGCATAAGAAGAGACTCAAACTCTGTACCATGATCACTTCTGATCAATGCAACACGAGTAGAGAACTCAATCTCTATGTTCCTGAGAAAATCTGTAAGAACCTTGAATGTATCTGACTTTGTTCTCAGAAAGAATACCCAACTGAACTTGGAGAAGTCATCCACTATAACTAAAGTGTAAGATTTCCCTCCTAGGCTTTGTACTGCAATGAGTCCAAAAAGATCCAAGTGTAGCAAGTACATGATCCTAGGTGAATCACTCTTATTAATTGATTTGAAACTAGTTTTAGTTTGCTTGCCTAATTGACAAGCCCTGCAGAGACCTTCCTTCTTGTAGGGAGCAGAAGGTAGACCTCTAACAAGGTTGTGCTTAGATAACCTAGCAATATTTTTCAGATTTACATGTCCTAGTCTTTTGTGACATAAGTCATTCTGATTACTAGTTAAATTCAGTAAGCAGATATCAGTTGTGGCAGAAGAAAAATTTATTAAGTAAATGTTTTCTTGTCTACTTCCAGTTAAAACAGTTTGGTTATTTTTATCAATGATAGAGCAGGTAGAAGGGTTAAAGTATATCTGATAATCATCATTACATAATTGATTTATGAAGATGAGGTTATGTTTCAGTCCACTTACATATGTCACTTTTCTGAATGTGACAGCTCGTATTCTTACTTCTCCCACTCCTTCTGACTGTCCACATTTTGAGTCACCAAAAATAACTTTTTGCTCCAGTTTGGACTTGTAGTTGACTAAGATGTCCTTGCTGTCAGTCATATGCTTGGAGCAGCCACTGTCCAGGTACCAAGTTTCATTTACCCCTGGACACTTTTTCACCTGCAATATAAACAGTTAGTGGTTTTTGACCCAGTTTACCTTGGGGCATTTATATGGCTGATATGAGAAACTAGAAATAACAGAAAATTTTGGCTGGGATTTATATCATAGGGGGTGGTATCTCCTAGGTGGAATAGTCCAGTCAGATAGGGGATTAAATGATTTCCTAGAGGTATTTAAGTTTCTGTTAAAGTTATAGTTTTTGTTAAGTCTTCCTGGGTTCGACGAATTTATGTAAGTTCGTCGACCATAGTTCGGCGAATGGGGTTGAGATCGTCGATCTCTGCCCAGAGAATAAACATGTTCATTCTCTGCACCCCACGTTCGTCAATCTCTGCTCGACGAACCATACAAAGTTCGTCGATCGCAGTTAGACGAATAATGATAACTATAGTTGGCGTTCAGAGTTCGTCGATCTGGGTTCGACGAACTGACCCCTTTTCGTCGATCTAAGGTCGACGAAAATTGCTGAACTTTGTTTTTATTGGTTGTTTTCTGTTTTTCAATTTTGTCCTTAGTTTGAATTTGTTCAAGAATTTTATTTACTCTATATACTTGCTCAGTGTTTTTCTTTCCTTTTTCAGAAATAAAATTGATGGGTTGTGACAGGTGGTTTTTCTGAATAACAGGTGGTTCACTAGATGATGTATCTAATCCTAACTTACTTCCATTAAATATAACATTGGATGTGTTAGTGATTTCTGCTAGTTGTTTGCTTCTTACATTTAGTGATTCTTCTAGCTGTTTTGTCTTATTTAATTCATCTTTCAGAATGGTGATTTGTTCACTAAACATATCTATTTCATTTTTCAATGTAGTATTTTCTAATACTAAGTTATCATAGTTAAGTTGTTTATCTATGAGGAGTTTGATTTCCTTCTCAGAGTTAATTAAATCTAAACACATGATTTTAAAGTCTGATTTAAAAGAATCTGAATTATAATCAAACCATGATAATACCTGATCAGCTTCTGATTCAGAAGCTTACTCATTGTCTGAGTCTCCTTCTTCTGAGTTGCTTATTGAGGCATCAATTGTCATGAGTCAAACCTCTTTTGCTCTTTCTTCTTCTTCATCTTCACTGGAGCTTGAAGATGTTGACTGCTCTTCAGTCTCACTGCAAGTCTCAGCTACAAATCTCTTTTCCTTCCTCTTGTGTTTGCTGGAAGAGGGTTTGCTGGTGAATTGCTTTTTGTAATCTTTTTCCTTTTCTCTTCTCTTCTCTTTCTTCTGATTCTCTGGACACTCAGAGAGGAAGTGCCCAGACTTTCTGCATCCATAGCACACCACTTCCTTTGTTGGTGTCTTGTCATACTTTGGCCTGTCATCCTTTCTTGCTGACTTCCTGCTGAAGTCCTTTCTAGCCATCTTGAAGAATCTCTTAGCCAAGAGACTTATGAGTTCTTCATTTGATGTTGAAGATTCTGATTCTTCTGAGGCATTGAATGTTATGTTCTGATCTCTTCTGGCTGCAGGAGGTGTTTTTTGTTCAGCAGCCTCCCTTGTCTTTATCAATTGCTCATAAGATTTCTGTTTGCCCAGTAGAGATTCAGTTGACATCTCATTCAGGCATCTAGCCTCCTTGATAGGCCAAATCCTTGTGTCACATGAGCTTGGGAAGCACATCAGAATTTTGTCATTCACTTCAGTGAGAGTGATGACCTTGTCCAGAGTTTTTAGCTCATTAATAATTGAGCTTAATCTATTATACATCTCTGAGACTGTTTCAGCTTCCTGCTTCTTAAAATTCTCATATTGGGATATGAGATTTGATCTCCTATCCTTCCTTTAATCAGCTGAACCATCAACCATTTGGTTTATGGAGTCTCAAATGGCTTTTCCTGATGTGCACTCAGCAACCTTCTGGAAAATATCATCAGATATTGTTTGTGCCAATATGTTCATGGCTTTTGCATCAGCCATCTTGGCTTTTCTATAAGCATCATTATAGTCTGGAGGAGGTACTGCAGTCATATTTGTAGAAGTGGTTGGAGGAGCAGCAGGTGGTGAAGGTACTCCTGTTAAGATAGAAGCAAAGATATCTTCATCAATAGAATTCATGTATAGCTTGATTCTTGCCTTCCAGATTCCAAATTTTTGCAAGTTGTAAACTGGAGGTCTGGTGCTTGCATAATCTTTATTCTGTATCATGGCTGTGTTTCTACTTTAAAAGTTAAATATGAATGAAGGTGATGTGTAGATCTAACAAAAGATCTTTTGGTTCAAGAGTTAACTTGTCCAACCAAAGGAACTTTGCTTTGATACAAATTGAAAGTGAGGGTTAGATCTACAATACTCTAGAGGGGGGGGGAGAGAGTGAATAGAGTATATTTAAAATTTAGTTAGGTCCCTATACAGGTGTTGTTACAGCTTTTGCTGTGAACTACAAATGTGCAGAAGTAAGAAACTTGAAAACAAAAAATAATAATCCTAATCACAGCCACACAGCAAGAATAAAAAGAGAAAGATAGGCAAACAGACGACACAAGAAGTTTATAGTGGTTCCCCAACCTGGGTACATCAACTCTTCTACCACCCTTGTTAGGAATCCACTCAGGTTTTTGATCAGGTGTCTGACACCAATGAGTTTTGATCATGTCCCCAAAAACCAACTCAAGTCTTTTGGTAAGGAGACTTGCAAACATGAATCACTTTTGAAGGGAGATGACAACCCTTTGTACAGGAGGGGGTGAGAGAGTGATTTTGTCTTCTCTGTCAACAATCAGAGAGAATACTTATGTGGAATGATGTTAGCAAACAGCTCCCCCTGAGTTATTGAACGGTTCAGGGAAGATCTGGAGCTTTGTTGTAGCGTGATAGGTCTTCAATCAGAGTTCTGGACAAGCAGTGATGCATGTTCTTCTTGACTGATTTGACATCTGTTGTCCTTGGAAGTCCTGAAGAGATTGTTGAAGAAGACGACTCTTGATATAATATAGTTGTTCTTCTTCTGAATGAATGAATATCACTGTCTATCACTGTAAGCTTTAGTATATGTTTTTTGTGAAGCTTTTCTGGTGCTGTATGAATTTTTGCAGTTAGTCTGTGTGTCTCTGTTTTTCTGACTGAGTATGTTCTTTTTCTTCTTGTTATAGTGTTACTGATTGTCGATATCCTTTTATTCTATATATTTTCAAAAATTTGAATCCTCTGTAATTAATGCTGACGCCTTGAGAATAATCGACATTTAATCATTTCCTCAACTTTCCCGTGGAAAATCAGCAAGTAATATTCCTGAAGAAGACTGCAATTAATGCTTCCTCTAACGGCTACATTCAGAGAATGTTTGAGTCATTAATCTGCCAGGAATTATTGCATTTGAGTGAGGATTGAATGCCGGAAATGGCTAAGTCTGGAATCGTCGAACGAATAACAGAATTCGTCGAGCTGAGTTACTAGTTCGTCGAACTGAGATTTTGTATTCGTCGACCAGACAGCTTCTTGTTCGTCGAGCTGAGTTCCAAGATCGTCGAGCTGATAACAGAACTTGCATGCTTCAAAACCTTTGCCTTTTCTGTCTGAAGTTCGTCGAGCTGACAATTGCATTCGTCGACTGGAGTTCAGCAACAATTCTGGACTTAGTCAAATATTTTGTGTTGACTGATATTCTGTGTATCGACATGAATCTTCTGGTTCCAGAATTCGTCGAGTAGAGTACTGAGTTCGTCGACCTGAGAAGTTGACTTCGTCGACCTGAGAAGTTGTGAATTTGAGGTCCAAGTTCGTCGACCTCAGAATCTTATTTGTCGACCAAAGATTGAAGTTGGGCTTAGAATAATCTGAAGTTATCCTGACTTTTGTTTGTTGAAGAATCCCAGTTTTCGTCGAATAGAGAAAGAAGATCGTCGAGCTCAGCTCAGAGAAATATCTCAAGATCGTCGAGCTGAGAACGCCTTTCGTCGACCATAGTTCGACGAACGTCGAACTCATTTTACTTAGTCTTGAAATCTTCTAAGTCTTGAGTCTCTGATGGTCTGGTTGATAGCTGGTCCATCTGATGTTGACTCTAGGGACTTGGCCTAGACTCTAGGACACAACTTTGACCCTGGCTATACATGTTGGGTCACATCCTAAGTTAGTGAACCTAGCCCAAATCAACTAGGGATCCAACAAAAACCCTAAATTCACGACGGGCTATTGGATTCCTACTAGAGCTGTCACTTAAAACCGAAAACCGCAAATCGGACCGGAACCGAACCGGAACAACAAAGAACCGGACTAAACCGTTTGCAAATTATTCGGGTTTCGGTTTGAATTTTGGAACCGTGAACAATATTGGTCAGGGTGTGGTTCTTACATATTATTATCCGGACCGGAACCGGAACCAGAACCAGAACCGCAACATAGAAGACTCAAGCGGTTTCAAGATTTTTAGACCCGATCCGAACCGGACCGAAGTAGAACCGAACCGCAACCCGTTTATTATTATTATTATCATATTATTATTATTTTATAATTTATCTATAATATTTATACTTACTATCACGAGTGAAGCTAGTGCAGTTTAAACTCAATACGCAATCGCACTAAAGGGGGTCGATTTTGGACATAACAAAACTTCACCGTATAAAAATCATATGATATGGTTTGACATTGTTGCGGTTTGGAGTCAATTTTTGCAATACATTTTTTATTTTTATACAGTTATATAATATATTTTCAATTTTACTTACATATTTTTTTGAAATATTTTATTTAAAAAATATAGAATATATATAACTACTATTTATTAGTAATCATGAAAGACAACTAATTGTAGGCGCTTGTTACGGTTGATCATGCCGACGAGACGTGCGCTAGACAACTAGAATTTGTGGCAAGTATACATGCATATGAAGACAATTGATATTATCCCACCGATCGTGGAAAAGTCCATTGAGAATTGGGCAACATAATTATTTCTATTTCGATGTAGTTTTGAGTTTTACTATTTGCAGTCTGCTTTTATTTCATTCCGCCAAGTTTGATTTTGATTTTAGTTGAAACCGATTGGAACCGGACCGAACCGTATGGAACCGGACCGAACCGATAGTGGACGGTTTGGTTTTGGTTCTTGTTGAACCGTAACCGGAACCGTTGACACGACGGTTCCAAAAATTAAGCTGGAACCGGAACCAGAACCGAAACCGGTCAAATCAAATAAGGTTTTGGTTCTAATTTGAAGAACTGTTACCTTAGTGGTTCGGTTCATGGATTTTAGTAGAATCGGAACCGAACCAGAACCGTGACAGCTCTAATTCCTACCGGATCATAACCAAACTCAATAACGACCTGTTACTATTATATTAATATACCTCAACAATCTCCTCATATATTGTATATAAATGATACCACATAACATGACACTTAAAACAAGAGTTAATAACGACAACCATGAGTTTTTTAGAAACATAAATATGAATTTTATATTGATAAATATATATTCAAACAATAGTTCTAAACATAACAGTAAACAGAACAGAAAACTCAAACTGATAACTGATCTCTGTTCTATGCAAACAGAAGATCATCATCTAGGTCAAAATCAACTTTCTCTTATACATTCTCCATTTGATATGCAAACAGTTACAATAAGAATGTCATGAGACTAATATCTATAAATTCAAATATTTGCTATCAAATTAAAGTGATTAGTTCTAGCAGTAAAAAAATGTAATTGTACAACCCCGTATCAGGCGAGTGAGCCCGCTAGAAATCAGGCCGACCGGCCCCCCTTTTTCTGAGACTCGGGCAAACACCAAGAGAGACACGGGGCTCGGCAACATCCAGCTCGCCCAGGCGAGCCCGACGCACACCACGCGAGTTCGGCCAACCTCGCGAGCTCGACATTCGACGAACTGAGCTCGACGTTCGTCGAACAGAGCTCGACGTTCGTCGTTCTCTCGACCTTTTCGCCGACCTATAGATGGCTCGCCCAGTCCTGACAGCTCGGCGGGCTCGCAGCTCGCGAGCTGGGCAGTCTTTGCCCGTGCTCACCGCCCTTACCTAGTAGAGATTGCCGAGGTCTACTCGCCCATCGATATGTGAGATATTTTTACCATTTTGCCCCCGCTAGCCTGCCTATAACCTTTCAGAATAGTGGAGTTACGCTGTTGGCAGGCCAACCTGGACTGCATATGACCGTTCAGAACAGCGGAGGTTGGCTATTTGCAGGCCATTTTCAGAAATCTATAAATAGGACCCAAGGGGTACCTCAGAAAACATGCTTCTTGTGCCCACTTGTTCCCTGATCTTCTAAGCGCTTTTTGAGGTTAGCTTAGGTCGGCCTTTGGCTAAGAAGGGGAAACGCTCTAAGATCTTTGGGTGTGTGGTGGGTCCTGCACGCCGACCCCTTGGGTCAATTCTTCTTTGCTCATTTTGTTGTTTCGCTTGCATGAGAGAAGTAGGTGCGCGATCACCCCTTCTCCAAGGGTGAACTACACAGGACACCGAGTTTTCAGTTTCCACAGTAATATTCTAAACAGGAAGAAATAATCACAAATCAGCATCTTTATCTAATTTACATAAAATTAAAATATTTGATTTTATAAAATCAAATCATGTTGCTTCGATTATTAAGATCATTATTAAATATTTCACAATTGTGTTATACCATCAAGTTTGGAATGATACAAAAAGGTGCGACCATTATATCATCAAGTTTGAAATGATATAACTAATAATCATAATATCAGGACACATATCTTCAAATTCAGTATTCATTTTTAGAATGATACCCAAATCAGTTTTTGAATAAAAATAATTGTGTAAGCCATCAAGTTTGAAATGACTGACAACTATTCAACTCTGGTTTTTATCAGATAGCATCTAAAATACTTCAGTATACTCACTGTAGAGGCTTGATTGTAAGTAGACTTCGATTCTAAAATTTTAAACATAAGATAGATATTAAGTTCTAAATAAATTTTAATCTCATCTCCCCCGATGTTTTAGTTGTTAAAACCTTACATAAGTTTTTGGTAAAGACATCTGCTATATTATTTTTTGATTTCATGTCCAATAGGAAGATTATCCTCTAACTTGTGAGATATGTCAATCAGGTCTTGTTCATCTTTATTTGCTTTTGCTTTTCCATAAACAAAGTATTTGTTGCAATGGTATTTGTGACTTGATTGTCACAAAAAATTGAAATAAAGTGTATTTTCATACTCCTCTTTTGAATGTTTATTATCAGATCTTTTATCAACTCTGCTTCTTCTTCTGCTAAAGCTAGAACATAGAGTTATGATTCCATAGAGGATAATGCAATTCACGTCTGTTTCTTTGACTTTCAAGCTACTATAACTCCTTATAGTGCAAACACAAAATCACTAGTGAATCTATTATCACCTTCAAGCACTGGAGGATGTTTACTGTAACATAAATCATATTTCTCAGTGTACTTTAAGTATATCATTAGCCTTTCCAAGACATCTCAGTGGTCCTTCTCAGGATTACTAGTGAATCTACTCAACATGCCAACTATAAAGGCAATGTCAGGTCTATTGCAAGTTGTAGCATATATGAGAATTTCTATAAGTTTGGAGTAATTCAACTATCAAATAGATGAACCTTTATTCGATTTCAGTTTATTATCGTAGTCGTATATAGTCTCAATATTTTTGCTATCATTGTTACCCCACTTTTTTAGTAGATTTATAATATAGTGACTGCGACTTAGGGTAATACCATTTTAGTGAAGTTTAATTCCATTCGTAGGATGGTTTTCACTGCACATAAATCTGTCATGTTAAGTGGTCTCAACAAGGTAACTTTCACGTCTTGCACCTTAAATTGATAAGTACCTAGAATAAGCATGTCATCAACGTAAGCATGTAATTGTCACTTTATTTAAACTTGTTCTAACATATATACATTTATCTGATAAGCTAGATTTAAAGCTCATGACTTTAACACAAATGTCAAATTTCTCGTGCCATAATTTTGGTGTTTGCTTCAATTCGTATAGTGACTTAATCAACTTACAGAGCTTATTTTCTAAACCTTGACAAACCCTTCAGGTTGATGCATATAGATCTACTCAATCAGATATTCATTCAAAAATTCAATCTTGTTATTCATCTGATGAACAGTTAAATGTTCAATAGATGCTAACACGTGAAAAATACTACTTATCGTAATGTGACAAACAAGTGAGTATATATCAAATTAATCTATACCACTTATTTGAGTGAAGTCTTTTGCAACTAGATATGTATTGTATTTGATGATACTCTTATTATGATTTAGTTTTTTTTTCAGGACTAACTTATTTCTAATGGTTCTAGTCCCTATGGGCAAGTCAACCAAGGTTCAAATATGGTTTTACATGAGAGAATTCATCTCAAAATTTATGAATTTTTTCAATAATAGAGAATCCCTAAATCACATCGCTTACTTATAGGTAGATGAATCAGCTTCAACTTGATAAGTCACAAAGTCTGTACTGAAGCTTTTAGCCTCTCGTTCTCTATTAGATAACATTTTAGATACTAAACCACGAGTGTCTATTGGCTCAGTGTCAAAGATACTTAGTTCTGGCTCAACAGTAGTCTCAGTATTAATGGCTGACAGACCTGGAAGAGTTAGGTTTTTATCTTTAAGGAACTTATCTTTAAAAAAATAACATCAAGATTCTATTACAGTGTTGGTTGAGAGATTTAGAAATCTGTCTACACCACTATCCTCTGCACATCCTAGATAGACACATGTATTTGTCCTAGGTTCAATCTTAGCTCTCCTAGAGTCAGGTATCATAACATAAGCGATACAACCCCAAGTCTTAAGATTGTCAAATGTAGGAGGTCTCTTAAATCAAAACACATATGATGTTTGATTCAACTTTGAATGAGTAACTTTATTAAGAATGTGATTTGACATGAGGATAACTTCATCCCAATAGGCTGCAGACATGCTAACAGTCAATATTTATATTAAAGTTCTATTTTCCTCACAGCGATATCGTTGGATTGAGGTAAGTATGAGGCGATGGTTTCAGGGATAATTTCATTACTAGCGAGGAAATCTTTAAACTCCCCTGATACATATTCTCCTTCTACATTACTTCTTAGGCTCTTAATTTCATGTCAAGTTGATTTTAAACCCTATTTTTGAACATACAAAATTTTTCAAAAGCTTCATCTTTGAATTTAAGAAGATAAATGTGGCTAAATTTAGAGTAGTCGTTAATAAAGGTTATCAGATACTTCCGACTCCCTTTTGTGACAAAGCTTTTGTAATCATATATGTTAGAATTTATTAACTCTAGCAATTGTGTATTCATAGAAATCTGACTAAAAGACATTCTAGTTATCTTGATCTGAACACAAATTTCATATTTATCAAACTTGATTGTTGTGTCTAATGGAATATTTTGAGTTTTACCCAGCAGTATTTGTTTTCTATAGTTCATGTGTTCTAGTCTTGTATGTAAAGTCTGAAGATCTATTAGATTTGAACTAACTTGATTTACTATTTCGTTTGCAATTTAACATATATATCTTATTTACTACATGAGCACAACCAAAATAATGCGAGTTAATCATTAAAGTTACTCTACCACCACTAATGTTAAATGATATATCAATATCACATAACAAGTTAATTGAAACTAAATTAGCAGCTCATGTAGGTATAAATTTAATGTTCTTCAAAATTAAATATGTACCTAAAGAGAGTACCAGATTCGCAGTCCTAGCCAGGAGTACCTGAGCAGTGTCTCCATTCGTAAGAGTCACAGTCTCATCAACTACGATGATATATTTCAGAAGTACAGAATTGTTGCAGACGTGACACGTAGCACCTGAAACTAGCCAACACTCAGTACTGGTCTTTCCTTTTCCAACCATGACAACAAAGTTGACAGACACAGTCTGATAAAATATGTTTGTTTTATTATCAGTCTTTGGTATGTTAGATTCACCCTTTTTTGGTTGTTTGCACTCAGAAGCACAGTGACCCAACTTATTGCAGTTGTAACACTTGCTTTTAAATTTCTTAATTTCCTACTAGTGTCAGCAACTGCGGGTGCACTGTTTGACGTTCTAGTCTTCCCATGCTTAGGCTTACGCTTAGGAAACATGATCATATTAGTAGCAAAGTTCTATTTACTAATCGTCTCTGAGACGTGCCTAGTCTGATTCCCATCTTCAATACAAATGAAACGTTTGAGGTATTTAAGAATGACCCGTGTCTTCTCTGATACATGTCCGTTTTAATTTAAAATAGAAAATTAAAACAAAGTCACATCATCCGTGCAAAGATGATGAAATCTTCAGAACCAATGCAGAAATAAAAGTTTGTTGCTCCTCTTCGGCTGATAGAAATCGCCAAAGACTAGCACCGAGCAGCATAAAATTCAATAAATGCACAAAACATTAGTCCCAATAGTAGATCTGATCTTGGAAAGGCTTCCTCCAAAATTGAGATATGAGGTCTCCTATTGCTACTTTGGAAACTGAATCTTCCAACAACGATGATGAAGATTAGCAAGAACTCTAAGGAACAAAAGCCTGACCAAGATAAAGGCCTTCTCTGAATCTTCCGGATCAAAACAAGAGGACCCCAAAATTTAAGCAAATCTTGAGAAACAGAGATCTGAAAATTTCAGTGGAGGTATTCTCAACACTTGCAACACTTGCAAATCTGGAGATAGCCTGTATCAGGAGGCACCAAGAGGCTTTCTCCCTCCAGTCGCAACAGAGAAACCAAAAGAATGACCGCGATCTACTATTGCAGAGAAACGGTATCTCCAACAAAACAATATTTGTTTTCTTTGATTCAGATCTAAGAGGCGGTGATGGGAGTACAGCTTGAAGGACCTCTTCCTCCCTTCCGATCGGCTACAAAAATCCAGCGAACACCCCTTTTTATTTTCGATCCACTGCAAAAACGAGCGGTAATGAAAACATAAGCTGGTGGAAATACAGCGGCGGTCGGGTCTTGATCTCCCCGATCTACCAAAGAAAACCAGCGATTTGATTTCTCACAGAGAAATCGCAGACGGGAGCAACATGAGCTTTTCTCCTTTGCTATCTTCTTCCTGGTCCCAATCAACAGTAGTAGAAGAGACGAACAGATCGCTATCCTCCAAATCCACGAGCGGCGCACTGCTTCGATCTGTGACAAGAAAACTCTCCTAGGTGGCAAAAATCGCTAATAGGAAAAATCGCGATCTTTGCACAGATCGATCGCCTTTTCCGTTTATCCGCTGCCCTGAAACAACGACGGGAGGAAGAGTCGACCCATCGATCTGGAGACGAACGAGAAAACTCGATCGGCAGCGGCGATGGCTTCACGAACGGGGACACCTCGCGGCGAACAACAGAGCGACGGTGATCAAGCAGCCACAAATTTGTGATCTCCCTTCGTGATCGGCGACGACAGAAGAACACGCTCTCCCGGATCTACGATCGGCGATGTCATAAAATCGGGATTCCAGCAGCGGGCTTTTTCCAGAAAAATGAGAGCGGCGGGGAGGGAAAACGCACGGGAGAGGGGGCTAGGACACTCAAATGTAAACTTCGAGAATGTTAGAGTGCTCGAAGCATCACGTGTGCCCGTCAAATTTGAAACGACCTCCACGTTGCCCCCATTAGGGGTATTTATATGTGTAACCCTAAATCCCCGAAGGGTTATTTGATTCATACCGGATCCTAACCAAACTCAATAAGGACACGTTACCATTATATAAATATACCTCAACATTATTATCTTGTAGGGCTTTAATCTCTAAAGCCATAGTTTCCCTCCATGCTGCATCTTGATAAGCTTTTGCATATGAGTTGGGTTCCTTAAGTGGTTGAGTGTTATTGGAATCATGGGACAGAGGAGCAACTTCACAATTATTAGTTGAAATGGAAGAACATATATAGTATTTTTGCCATATTGGTGGAATACGATTTCCGGTAGAAGTTCTGAGTGGCTGTGGGTTTATGGATGTAGGTGGTGATATAGGTGGGTTAGGATTATTAATAGGATTTAGTAGAGTATGAGAAGATTCATCCTCAAATTCTTCATGATTTGTTGGAAAGGGAGAGATTTGAGAAAAAATTGTTGGTGTGTTATTAGGGAATTTGTCAATCTGAGAAAAAGGAAAGATTGTTTCAGAAAATACAACATCCCTACTAACAAAAATTTGACGTGTGTGTAGATTAAAAAGTTGGTACCTTTTTTGTCTTAAAGGATATCCAATGAAAATACATGGATTGGCACGGGGAGCAAACTTGTCTCGATTATTGAGGTGATTGTAAGAGGGAGATGTGTGGCACAGAAGTTCATAAGGGGTTTTGTGATGCAAAACAGTAGATGGAATTCTATTAATTAGATATGTTGATGTTAGAACACATTTACCCCAGAATTCTATTGGGAGAGAGGCTTGGAATCGAAGAGCCCTAGCTATTTACAGAATATGACGGTGTTTGCGCTCTGGAATGCCATTTTATTGAGGAGTATAAATGCAACTGCTTTGGTGGATTATATCATGATCCTGAAAAACGAGTTTGAGAGTGGTATTGAAGAATTCAGAACCATTGTCGGTTCTGAACATTTTAATAGGGATTTGGAATTGATTGAGTATTAGAGAGTAAAAGGATTTTAGCAATGTTGGGACTTCTTCTTTTGAAGTCATGAGATAAGTCCCAAGTGCTTCTAGTGTGATTATCTACAAGTGTCAAAAAAGATATTTGAAATCAAAATGAGTTGGACTTTTGTAAGGCCCCCAAACATCACAATGTATTATATCAAAAGCTTTATCACAGAAATGATCAGTTTTATGAAAATGAATGCGTGACTGTTTAGCCAATGGACAGACATTACAACCCAAATTATGAACAATATGTAAATCAGAAATGCGTGATACAAGTCGTCGAAGTTTATCAATAGGAACATGGCCTAATCGATGATGCCAAAGTCGAGTTTTGTCACCAATGGTAGCAGTGTGAGTCTGAATAGTAGGCAGAAGACAGGAATTTGTGGTATTGGAGGAAGATGGAAGGCAGTATAAGTCATGCATCCATTTACCAAGTTCCACTATTGTCTTCCGCAAAGGGTCCTGCATTAGACAAGATGTAGAATTGAAAGACAAAGAGCAGTTAGAATCTTTAGATAGTTTGCTTACTGATATTATATTCTGTTTAAAATTAGGAACAAACAAAACACTTTGTAAAGTGAGAATGGAATTGGCAAGCTGTATGGAAATTTGGCCAATGTGAGTGACAGAAGCAGTGGATCCATCGGGCAGGAAACCTTTTTTGAGGTTGAAAGAGTGGTTGTGGAGATGTGAATAAATGTAAGGAATGTGAAATATGATCTATTGCTCCACTATCTATGATCCAATTTTCTGCATGTTTCCCAAAGGATGGGCAATAGCATATACCTGCAAGAGTCTGGATATGATCAGAAGATGCAGAGCTTTGTTGGGTTGAAAGTAGTCCAAGTAGTTGAGTGATCTGATCCTGTGTTAGATGTGGAGTATCAGTTTTGTTATGAGTTGAAGGTGTCTCATTGCCCGAGAATTCCACATTATGTACTTGACTTTTCGGAAAATGTTCGGTATTGATTTTTTCCTTTGAAATTATAATTTGGTGGATAGCCATCTATCTTAAAACATTTGGCTTTAATATGGCCATGCATCTGACAGTGATCACACCACAAATTCTTCTTATTGACCCAAGAATTGTTGCCAGGAGAACTGTTTCCCTGCTGATTTTTGTGATTGGAATTTGGAGTTCGGGTCATTAATGCTGCATTTAGGTTGTTGATAGTATAATTGGATACATTGATTTGCTGCTCTTCTTATTGAAGCATAGAGTAAGCATCTTCCATTGTTGGTAAAGGCATCATTAACAGTATTTGACCATGGATAGGCTTGTAGATATTGTTTAATCCCATCAGAAATAATTGCATCAGTTTTTCTTCCTCCTGCTGTTTTTCCCAGACGCTCAGAACTTCGAACGGAGTGGATGATTTGCAAGTTGTTATGAGGATGATAGTCTCTAATTCATCCCATAACTGTTTCAATTTGGTGTAATAACTCTCCACCTTTAGTCCTTGATGGCAAGAAGTAATAGCTTTCCGTAAACTGTAAATCATAGATCCAGTGCTGCGTGAAAACCTGCGTTGTAAATTGCTCCACATCTGAGCAGCATTTTGGGCATGGAGAATAGAATGTCCGATTTCTTTTGAAACTGCACTGATTATTCAAGAAAGAACCGTATTATTGACCTGATCCCATTTGGGACAAAGAGCATCTCCTTCAGGTGGTTGAGGAACATATCCTTTAACAAAATCAAGCTTGCTTTTGCAAGCCAGTGCGAAGGAATGTAATTGGTGGTACCGTCGAGAACCTGATTAACAAGAAGTATACCCGGCTTATCAGAATTCTGCAACGTGAGATGGTTGTTTGCCATGATTCTGGTGTTGGTAAGATTGTTGTGTTCTTCAGAGAAAGATTTTCGTGAATATTTGGATCCATTCTTGTCTAAAGAAAAATTTGAAAAACAATAAGATGATCACGATGTTGGGAATGTGAGCGAACAATCCCGACCAGAGCACCTGTTGCAAATTTGAGCGAACATCTGTGCGACCGCGTTCAACGGTATGCAAGCGGAAACAACAGTACAATACGAAAATAAAAGCAACAAAAGCACACAGGAAATTTTAAACGTGGAAAATGTGAAAGGCGCTCGAAACATCCGGAGGAAATTTTAAGTGGAACCTGCTCTCCGTTGCCCCCAGCTAGGTATATATATGGCTAAACCTAGGGTTTAATACGCGCAAAGCCCCCAAGCCCGTTATTCGTCCGAATATACACTTACAATCTCGTTCTATATTCGTGACAAATAACGGTGACGTTTCGGGGTGCTGGAGTGTAGACAAAAATAATAATCCAAACTAAGCAAAACACTCAGGACAGATCATACTAATAAAACAAAATAAAGGTTTTGCCTAAACGGCAAACCATCACACAGATGCTGTCCAAAACTATAGTCTAAATAATTATTACAAAACAAAGACATGAATTAAACGTTTGATGATTCTACTCATCTAGTAGATCATCGTCATCTATGTCCAGATCTACAGGTCCTCCAAAATCTTCATCGTAGCCTGCAAGGAATTTCATGAGTCAGACTATATGAATTCATAAACATATGCAGTAACATTTAAAGTAAACTAGCTCTTACTAAATGAGCTTAGCACTTCTAGCAACGGTGAAGTAACTCTGTCAGCATCCCATCCAGTCTAACTAGGACTAGTCATGTTACCTTACTCATTACGGATCACTATGTGGCTCACCAACACATGTGGGCACACATCACGTGCAATATTATCAAATGTGGAATAATGTGTTGTGACCAATAATGTTTAGGTTAACATTTACAACGACTTTCAATTCCCAGTTGAATAACTCTTGAATCAACTTACAATGGGAGGTCGTTATGTTATCAAGTGTGGAATAACCAGCATCCAACCATCTTGGGTTTTCATCAAAAAATTATTTGGGGTTTTCAGTTTGTTACTATTTAGATGCTTGAATTTTGACAGCTATAGGCTCGTACGTATCAAAACATAAACGTTGGAGGAAAGTTTCATATTTCTATGAACTTTAATCTCATTTTCCCCGATGTTTTGATTGTGAGAGCTCTATTTAATCCTTTAGTAAGGGCGTCTGCAACATTATCTTTTGACCTCACATCAACGAGGTTCACAATCCCTTGACTCGTAAGGGAGGTCAAGCAGACTTGTTTCATCCGTAGTTGCCTTCTTTTGCTATTGAACAACGTGTTCGTAGCAATCGTTTTAGTAGCCTGATTGTCGCAGTAAACTGCAACAGAACTCAGTTTCAGGCTCGACAGTGGAATGTCTATCACCAAATCTCTTATCCACTCTGCTTCTTCACCAGCTGAAGCTAGAGCATAGAGTTCGGATTCCATAGATGAGAGTGCAATGCACGACTGTCTCTTGGACTTCCAGGCTACAGCTGCTCCTCCTAGTGTGAAGAGGAATCCACTAGTGGACTTGCTGTCGTTTATTTCTGAGCACCATGATGCATTAGAATATCTTTCCAGAATTGGTGGATGACCACTATAACATAAAGCATACTGTCGGGTGTGCTTTAAGTATCGCATCAGCCTATCGAGGGTATCCCAATGGTCTTGACCAGGATTGCTAGTGAACCTACTTAACATGTCGACCGTAAAGGCTATGTCAGGTCTCGTACAAACCATAGCGTACATGAGGCTACTAAGCAGTTTAGAATAATCTAACTGTCGAACCGCAGCTCCAGCATTTGACTTTAAGCGGTTAGAATAATCGTATGATGTCTCAGCCGCTTTACGTTCACTGTATCCCCACGTGTCCAACATTGACTGATGTAGTGGCTTTGACTTAGGGAAATACCATGTTTCTCAAAGCTCACTTGCATACGTAGTATAGTGTCAACTACACCAAGGTCTTTAATGCTAAACGTCTGCATTAGTTCTGACTTAACGTCATCCACGATGGATTGATCAGAACCAAGAATTAGCAAATCATCCACGTACAAGCATATTATAACGACTTTGTCTGATCTATGACGTATGTAAAGACATTTGTCCGAGACACTCGACATGAATCCCATGTTCTTTACAGTATAGTCAAACTTCTCATGCCATAATTTCGGTGCTTGTTTTAATCCGTATAGAGACTTTAAAAGCTTACAGACCTTGTTTTCGTGACCGTCTACAATGAAACCTTCATGTTGACTCATGTAGATCTCTTCGGTCAGATCTCCGTTCAAGAACGCAGACTTAACATTCATTTGATGAACTACAAAGTTCTCAATGGCCGAAATAGCAAGAAGAACTCTAATGGTTGCTAAGTGACACACGGGTGAGTATACATCAAAATAGTCTACGCCGCTAACTTGTGTGAAACCTTTAGCCACCAGACGTGCTTTATACTTAGCTACGCTACCATAGGGATTTAGCTTCCTTTTCAGAACCCACTTGCACCCTACAGTTTTAGCCCCTGTTGGCTTATCAACTAACGTCCAGGTGTCGTTCTGAAGGAGAGAGTTCATCTCATCCTCAATAGCTTCTTTCCAGAGTAGGGAATCCCTTGATCTCATCGCTTCCTTAAAGGTAGATGTATCATCCTCAACGTGGTAAGTGACAAAATCACTACCGAAGGTTCTGGGGGTTCTCTCTCTCACGGAAGTCCTCCTAGACTCTAGGCCAGAGTTATCTACCGGAACGGAATAGGAGGTGCTCGGTACTGATCCGAGATCTTCCTCAGTAATAGTTGCTTGCATACCTGGGATCGTTAGGTTCTTATCTTTGAGGAATTTATCCTCGAAGAACACTGCATCCCTAGATTCTATTATGATATTATTAGAAATATCAAGGAAGCTATCTGCAGCACTATCTTCAGCACAACCTAAGTAGACACATGTATTGGTCCTAGGTCCAACCTTAGACCGTCTAGGGTCAGGAACCCTGACATATGCTATACAGCCACAGGTCTTAAGTCTAGTTAAAGACGGTGATCGCTTAAACCAAAGCTCGTAGGGTGTAACCTCTAACTTAGCATGAGAAACTTTATTCAGAATGTGATTCGCAGTCAAGACTGAAGGATCAAGCGCATACCCAACTGCACCAAAAGCCCGGACTGTTGGAGAGAGCGTTACTTAATTTCTTAAATAAGTAGCAAAGCGCCACGGGTCAAGTGAAGGAACGCCGGACCCAACAATCCCCCCCGGCGTCCAGCACAACCCGTCGGCTCAGAGGTGGAGTTACCACATGGCCCACCTGGCTCAGAGGTGGGGTTACCACATGTCCACGGTTGCCTGACCCGCCGGACCCACACAGGTAGAAGGGAAAAATCAGGATTTAATAGCGCCCCCCCCCGGTCTTGAACCCGTAACCTGCTCTGATACAAATTGAAGGATCAAGCGCATACCCAACTGCACCAAAAGTCCGGACTGTTGGAGAGGGCGCTACTTAATTTCTTAAATAAGTAGCAAAGCGCCACAGGTCAAGTGAAGGAACGCCGGACCCAACAAAGACTGCTTCTCCCCAATAAGCGGAAGGCATGCCTGCAGTGAGCAGCATAGAGTTCAACATCTCTGTTAACGTTCTATTCTTGCGCTCAGCTATGCCGTTAGATTGGGGGGAGTAAGGAGCAGTGATTTCTGCTATGATGCCATGTGAAGCAAGGAAGCATCTGAACTCACTGGACATATATTCTCCTCCTCTATCACTCCTAAATCTCTTTATTTTCATGCTTAATTGGTTTTCTACCCTGGTTTTGAAAAGGCAAAATTTTTCAAACGCTTCGTCTTTAGTTTTAAGCAACGAAATATGACAAAACCTTGTGCAGTCATCTATGAACGTGATCATATACTTCCTTCCACCTCTAGTGACAAAACTCTTAAAGTCACAAATATCGGAATGTATAAGTTCAAGAGGTGTTGTGCTCCTAGTAACCCTGCCAAAAGGTTTCCTAGTGATCTTAGTATGAGCACACACTTCACATTTTCCAAGAGGAGACTTAGTGTCTAATGTGATCTTGTGAGTTCTAGCGACTTGGAACATTTTCCTGTAGTTTACGTGTCCTAGTCTCTCATGTAGAGTCATAGGGATAACTAAATTCAATTGAACTTGTTGCACTACCTCATTTGCTAGACTCAGACGGTACATCCTATTTTGGACGTAAGCACATCCAAAGTAGTGAGAGTTAACTGACAGAGTCACTCTACCGCTATAGAAGTTAATCGACATACCAACATCACACAATAAACTAATAGACACTAAGTTAACAGATAAAGAAGAAATAAATTTTACGTTCTTTAAAAGTAAAGACTTACCTGAGGAGGGCATCAGAGTTGCGTTCCCCACCTTCAATACGTCAGTTGTTCCTCCATTTGCTACAGTCACTGATTCCTTTGCATTCTTTAGCCCTGTCAAGAGATTAGCATTGTTGCAAACATGGCACGTTGCCCCAGAATCCAGGAACCACTCTGTGCTGGCTTACTCGTGTCCGACCATGGCAACAAAGTCGGATGGCTCAGCTTGGCTAACCAGATGGGCCTGGTTGCCCTCTTGTGGTGCCTTAGTTCTTTCCTTCCTCGGTAACTTGCAGTCAGATGCACAGTGTCCCCACTTGTTGTAGTTAAAACATTTATCCTTAAATTTCTTAGAGGGTCTACTCGGTCCTGCAACCTGGGGGCTACTACGAGGCGTTTTGGTCTTGTGAGGGGGAGGAGCACGCTTAGAGCTTGAAATCATGTTGGCAGCAGCCTTCTGCTTGTCAACAGCTTCCAAGGAGTGCTTCGTCATGTTCTCGTCCTCAATGCGTATGAAATGCTTGAGGTCACTCAGACCAACCTGCATATTTTTACGATACATTTCCGTTTTGAAATTGTACCACGAGGAGGGCAACTTATACACAATTGTGCCCGCAACAAAACTATCTGGCAGACTAATAGACTCACTATGCAGGGAATCAACCAAATTTTCAAATTCGGATACCTGAGAGAGAATGTCTTTCTCCTCGTCGAAGCTGAAGGAGTGGAACTTGTCCACCAGATGAGCCTTGGAGAGGTCCTCCTGCTTGAAGTGCTCCTCCAGTGCTTCCCAGATCTCCTTAGCAGACTGCATCTTGATGTAGTTCTTGGCCAGGCTGGAGGAGAGGCAGTTCAGCAGGTAATCCCTGCAGAAGTCCTCATCTTCGACCCAATGCGCCTCATCTTCAGTCCCAGCAACGTCAGCACGAGTAGACTTGATGGTGTAGAATACGTTCAGGTATTTCATCCCGAACTGGGTGTTCAAATTCCAATCGTTGAACTCTGTGGCCGTGAACTTCTCCAATTTGTTCATGGGCACTGGAGAGGAGAAGCTGGAGTTCCTCATCTTGACTTGCTTTGCAATCCCTAACTGAATCCAAGAAACCCAGCACACAAGAGAGAGCGGAATGGAGACGGCTACACGGGCTCAGCAACCTTGGATCGGCTCCACTGGATGGCTCTGGAACTAAACATGCGGTAGCTCTTCCTCCCAGATCTGAATGCCGATGGCCAAAAAAAATTGGCAGAGGCGGCGAGCGCAGAAGGTGGCTGCGCGAACTGGAGCGGCGATCGTCGACTGAAAAGAGACGATCGTCGAACGGGGAAAGGCGATCGTCGAGCGAATAGGCGATCGTCGACTGAAAAACAATCGTCGACCGGAGATCGTCGACCGGGAATCGTCGACCGGGAATCGTCGACCGGGGATCGTCGACCGGGGATCGTCGACCGGGGATCGTCGAACGGGAAACGCGATCGTCGAACTCCTTGGAGATCGTCGAACGGCGATCGTCGACCGAAACCCTAGCTCCGCGACTGGGAAGAAGCGACGACGAGCCCTTGCAGGCGGCGGATCTGGCACCGGGACCAGGCGGATCGCGAAAAAAAACCCAGCGGCGGCCTCCTTTGAGAACATCGAAACAAAGAGAGCAGGCGGCGTCCTCCTTATCCGAGACCAGACGGCTGCGGTGGCGTCGAGGAAGACGCGAATCGACGACGATCGTGACGAGGAAGACGCGACAGCTAGGGCTTCGGGGAAGACGCGAACGACGACGACGTCCTTGTTCCCTAAAACCGCGAACGAGCAAGCGCTGCGACGACGAACCCTAAAATCGCGAGAGAGCGCCAGACGGGAGTTGTTTCGAGAATGTGAAAGGCACTCGAAACATCCGGAGGAAAGTTTAAGTGGAACCTGCTCTCCGTTGCCCCCAGCTAGGTATATATATGACTAAACCTAGGGTTTAATACACGCAAAGCCCCCAAGCCCGTTATTCGTCCGAATATACACTTACAGAAAACCCAAATCTGGTGAAAAATCACGGGACGATCGGAGTCCAACCCGGAAAGCCTCCACTAAAAGTGTGTGAAAAAAATCACACGCACGGATTACAGGCTTTCCCTCCAGCGATCCACAAAGGATCTTCACCAGCTTCACACTACACAATACAATAAATAGCAACATAAAAACTGCAAGTTACCGACAGCGGCGGATGAGACAGATTACACAAATCCTCTCCAAGATGCCTCTTCGAATCCTTGCCAATATCTGCTCTAGATCCAATCTGTGTAGGCGAAGTACTCCTTGTCAACGTCGTACAACGACGTCCGAAAGCTCTCCCAAACTAAGACAATTGCCGCAAAGGCCTCTCTAGATCTTTCAATACTTGAGTTTGGAGAGAAGTGGATGCCTTTCCCCTCCTCCTTCATCCCTATTTATAGGTTCAAAATCAAGGAGATAGGTGTGGTGGATGACATGTGGATGAAGCTTCCCTCGGTCAAAAACACATGTCATTTGACATGAAGCTTCCTTTGGACAATTTCCTAGAAGCTTCCTTTAAGAGCACATGTTGAATTCCAGGTTAAAAATGGCTAATCTTTTTCATGCATGTCATGAAACACATGTTTGAAAACATGATCAAAGTTGGCTAGCCTCTTTCACACTTAGGAGAAAAATTATCTTAACAAATCTCCCCCTTTTCGACTAAGTGAAGAAAACCTATCATTCTGATAATCTTACCCAGAGTCTTTAATTTGCCTCCCGCCAGATCCTCCATCAATATGTCTCCACATTTGATCAGCAACACCAAATTCGAGTTAATGAGATTCGAACTCAACAGATTTTTCCACAAAGGACGGGAACTGTACCCAACAAATCTCCCTCTTCACATCGAGGCGGAAGAAACCGCCATCCCAGAGATTCTAACGCAATGCTCGAACTTCCCCTTTGGCATGGTCTTGGTCAGCATGTCTATCCCATTGTCATCAATGTGCACCTTCTGAAGATCAAGCTCCTTCTGCTCCAGGACATCTCGTATCCAATGATACTGAGTGTCGATGTGCTTCGACCTCGAGTGGAATGTGGGATTCTTCCCCATGTGAATAACGCTCTGACTGTCACACAAGAGTGTGTATCGGTCCTGAGTGAATCCAAGTTCTTTGATGAACCTGTTCATCCAAAGCAACTCCTTCCCAGCCTCAGTAACCGCAATGAACTCAACCTCCGTGGTGGATAGTGCAACGCACTTCTGCAGTCTTGACGCCCACGAGACAGCTCCCCCTGCAAACAGAATCATGTATCCTGACGTCGAACTCCTGGAATCCACATCTCCAGCCATGTCAGCATCAGTGTAGCCCAACAGCTCAGGCTCACTGTCCCCAAATCTCAACGTCAAATCTGAAGTCTCCTGCAGGTATCTCAGTATCCACTTTACTACGCTCCAATTTTCTCTCTTAGGATTGAAGAGAAATCTACTGACGGTCCCAACGGCATGCGCAATATCTGGACATGTACACACTATCGCATACATGAGGCTCCCAACTGCAGATGCATACGAAATCTTCTGCATTGCCTCGATCTCCTCGGGTATGTTGGGGAACTGATCAGCGGTAAGCCTGAAGTGAGCCGCAAGAGGCGTGCTCACCTTCTTCGCCTGGTCCATATAAAATCTCTGCAAAACTTTGCGGATGTACCGCTCCTGTGATAACCAAAGTAATCTGTCTCCCCTATCCCTGTGAAGATGCATCCCCAAAATAGTCTTCGCAGCACCCAGATCCTTCATCTCAAAGGTAGAACTCAACTGCCGCTTCAACTCAGAAATGCGAGCAGTATTCCTCCCGACAATCAACATGTCGTCCATGTACAATAGCAGAATGATGAAGTCTTCTGGAGCATACTGCTTGAAAAATACACAGTGGTCAAGGGTGGTCCTCCTGAAGTCGATCTCCCCCATGAATGAATCAAATTTCTTATACCATTGCCGCGGAGCTTGCTTCTGGCCATATAGACTTTTCTGCAAACGGCACACCAGACCTTCCTTCCCTCTGACACTGAAACCCTCAGGCTGCTCCATGTATAGCTCCTCCTCAAGATCGTCATGTAAAAAAGTGGTCTTGACATCCATCTTCTCTATCTCCAAATCGAGCCTCGCAGCGAGGCCAAGTACAACACGAATGGATGACATCTTCACCATGGGTGAGAAGATCTCATCGAAGTCAACACCCTGTCGCTGTCCAAAACCCTTCACCGTCAACCTGGTCTTGTATCTGGGAGGTGTGGAGGAGTCTCCCTATTTTATCCTGAAAATCCACCGATTCTTCAAGACCTTCTTGCCCTTAGGCAATCTCACCAAGTCATATGTGTGGTTCTTCTACAGCGACTTCATCTCCTCCTGCATAGCAGCCATCCACTGACGCTTCTCAGTACTCTTCATAGCCTCGTCATAGCTCTCAGGCTCCCCCACATCAGTCAGTAGTATGAACTCTGATGCAGAATATTTAGAGGACGGGTGCCTGGCTCGATCAGACCTCCGTAGGGCCGGCTCCGGGGCCGGTGCAGGTACATCATCAGCAATATCCTCAGCGATCACTGGTTCACCATCAGTGGTGATATCATGATCTGGAAGGGTATCGGTATCCTGTGCTGGCTCAGGCTCAACGGCCACCTCAGTGCCGTCATCTCCAAACATAAATGACTCTACAGCAGTACGAGAGTCAACCTCAAACTCAACAGTCTCCTCAGGATCACCAACAGTCTGATCCTCACAGAAAACAACATCACGGCTACGTACAAGTTTCTTTTCAACTGGATCAAAGAACTATACTCGAACTCTCCACTGTAGCCGTACCCCAAGAAAATGCATTGTCGGGTCTTCGAATCCAACTTCGATCTTTCGTCTCTGGGAACGTGCACAAAGGCTTTGCAGCCAAATACCCGCAAGTGACTGTAAGAGGGGTCTTTCCCATACCAGACCCTATCTGGAACATCCTCCTGCAATGCAGAACTCGGCGAGAGGTTGATGACATGCGCTGCAGTAAGAAGAGCCTCGCCCCAAAACATCCCTGACAGCTTCGACTCAGATAACATGCACCGAATCCTCTCCAACAGTGTCCGATTCATCCTCTCAGCTACGTCATTCAGCTGCGGCGTCTTAGGCGGGGTCTTCTCATGTCGGATGTCATGGTCCCTGCAGTACTCGTCAAACGGACTAATGTACTCTTCCCCGTTGTCGGACCTGATGCATCTCAGCCTCTTGCCAGACTGTCTCTCCACCTCAGCATGAAATCTCCTGAAAGTATCGAGGACCTGATCCTTGGTCTTGATAGCATAGACCCAAAGCTTACTCGAATAGTCATCAATAAAAGTAACGAAGTATGAAGATCCTCCTCTAGTCTGGACCTTCAGAGGTCCCCAAACATCAGTATGAACTAGCTCCAATGACTCCGATCTCCTGGTGGACGTGTGACTGTGAAATGAAATCATGTTCTATTTCCCAGTCATACAGTGGTCACACCTCTCCAAATGATCACCAGAAATGTCACTAATCAGCTTTTTCTTTGCCAGACATCTCAAACCCTTCTGGCTAATGTGTGCCAGTCTCATGTGCCATAAGGAAGTGGATGCCTCATCCCTGACGGAGTTGGACTGAGCAGCTTCAGGCCTCCCCTCCATGTAGTACAGTCCAGAATCTCTTTAACCCCTGGCCATCACAAGTGATCCCCTGATCAGCTTCCAGAAGTCTCCTCTAAAGGCACTCAGGTGTCCTTCATCTCCAAGTCTGCCAACAGAAATGAGATTGAAATGGATGTCTGGCACATGTCGCACATCCCTCAGAACTAGTAAGGCTCCAGTGCCTGTCTTCAAATGCATGTCTCCACGCCCATGTACCTTGGACATATCCCCATTGCCCATCCTCAACACCCCACAGTCATGAGTGATGTAAGTGACAAATAACTCCCTGTTGTGGGAGACATGCGCAGAGGCTCCAGAATCAACGATCCAGCATCGGTCATCACATGCGAGTGCAACAGTGACGTCGTCGCCAACAATAATGACGTCGTCCTCCTCAGTCGAAATGGTGGCTGCCGTGTGACCCTCATCTTTGCCCCTAGTGGAAATCCTCTTCTTCTTCTGATCGTTCTTCAACGAGTAACAGAATTTCTTGATGTGACCCTTCTTATGACAGTAGTGGCATTCCACGTTCTGATAACGTGACTTCGACTTGCCCCTACTCTGACTCTTGTCTTCCTTCCTTCCTCGGCTCTTACTCCTTCCTCTCTCCCCGGACTCAGTAAAGAGAACGTCAGCTCGTGAAAAAGTGCCTGAAGTCCCCTGAGACTTTCGTCTCACCTCCTCATTCAAGATCTCACTCTTGACAATCTCCATGGAAACAATCCCCTGGGGGGAAGAATTGATCAGAGAAACTATGACCATCTCCCAAGAGTCTGGAAGTGACTTGAGAAACCATAATGCATTCACCTCGTCTTCGAATGTCACCTTCATAGCAGTCAGACGATCAATAATGCCCTGGAACTCGTTGACATGATCCAAAATAGGAGAGCCCTCCCAGTATCTGAACTCTCCAAGCTTCTTCAACAAATACAATTTGTTGTTGCCCGTGCTCTTGGCATACAAGGTCTCGAGAGTCTTCCACAGATCCTTTGCATCATTGATGCGAGCCACATGGTTGTAGACGTTCGGCTCCACGAACCGTCTGATAAACCCACACAGCTTCTGATGTTCCACCTTCCATTTTTCCGGATCCGTGTCCTTTGGTATCTCCTCAAAGATAGGAGCATGTCAACCCTTCATATATATCAGATCCTCCATCAGTAGATGTCACTTGTGATAATTGCCACCATTCAACTTTATCATCTGCTCCGAACATGATGAGGACTCCATTCTGCTCTGACAACTGGCCGGACCGACCATTGATCTTTGAGTCGACTATCTCAAAGTGTGCAACTGGAGAGGATAGTCAGCGGGCCAATGGTCGTAAACTACCACTCCCAATTGCACACCCAAGATCCCGATCGACTCGTCCTGAAACCCCAAAGGTCAGTCTGGTACCTGCTCTGTCACTGAACGGCTCTGTCACTGAACCTGGCTCTGATACCACTTGTTGGGAATGTGAGCGAACAATCCTGACCAGAGCACCTGTTGCAAATTTGAGCGAGCACCTGTGCGACCGCGTTCAGCGGTATGCAAGCGGAAACAACAGTACAATACGAAAATAAAAGCAACAAAAGCACAAAAAAGCACACAGAAAAATTTTAACGTGGAAAACCCAAATCGGGTGAAAAACCACGGGACGATCAGAGTCCAACCCGGAAAGCCTCCACTAAAAGTGTGTGAAAAAATCACACGCACGGATTACAGGTTTTCCCTCTACCGATCCACAAATGATCTTCACCAGCTTCACACTACACAATACAATAAATAGCAACAAAAAAATTGCAAGTTACCGACAGCGGCGGATGAGACGGATTACACAAATCCTCTCCAAGATGCCTCTTCGAATCCTTGCCAATATCTGCTCCAGATCCAATCTGTGTAGGCAAAGTACTCTTTGTCAACGTCGTACAACGACGTCCGAAAGCTCTCCCAAACTAAGACGATTGCCGCAAAAGCCTCTCTAGATCTTTCAATACTTGAGTTTGGAGAGAAGTGGATGCGTTTCCCCTCCTTCATCCCTATTTATAGGTCCAAAATCAAGGAGGTAGATGTGGTAGATGACATGTGGATGAAGCTTCCATGAAGCTTCCCTCGGTCAAAAACACATGTCATTTGACATAAAACTTCATTTGGACAATTTCATAGAAGCTTCCTTTAAGAGCACATGTTGAATTTCAGGTCAAAGATGCCTAATTCTTTTCATACATGTCATGAAACACATGCTTGAAAATATGGTCAAAGTTGGCTAGCCTCTTTCACACTTAGGAGAAAAATTATCTTAACACACGAGAAAGGAGATGGATCTTTAGAGCTCTGATACCATGTTGAGAATCAAAAATAGGGGAAGTAGAAATAAAATTCATGTGTCCCTTGGCTGTGTTCGGGACTCTTCTTATTTATACTAGTTTGGTGAAATTTCTGTCAAACTTTCAAGTACGTGCAGGGACCTCCCGACTCAAGCACTTGGGGTGTGCTTGCATATATCTCTTTTTTTTTCTTGTCATCTGAATTGTGACGTTCGACCGTATGATAAGTAACTTTGGGATACACCTAGGTCCAGACATTTGGAATTAAGATTTTTCTGACAGCAACAACCGAGGAATGTACTATCTCCTCCCCATCAGCATGCATTCAAGTGTCTCTCCTGTCCCAGAGGTTCATATGCGACTACACCTACCACACATCCTCGCTTCTGACCACTGCGGGAGATCCATATTTATTAGCGTCGGACATTCTCACTTATCTTCAGCTTCTTTGATCTAAAGCAAGACGGAAGTTTAAACCTTTATTTACGAATTTCTCATCTTCATCATTTATTTTTGTATTTCTCCAGCAAAGAAAAAGAACGTCAAAAAGTTGCACTCACTAAAAGAGAATTTTTACGATAAATTTATAACTTTTGTAATACGTTAAATTTTAGGCAAAATACTCATTTCAGTCCTTAACTTTTGTTCCCTTTAATATTTCAGTCCCCAACCTTTCATTTTGATCAAATCAGTCATCAACCTTATCATAAATATTTATTTCAGTCCTTAACATTTCATGAATTTAATATTTCAGTATCAAATCTTTCATTATGAGTGGAGTAGTCCTCAACATTTGAAAGCTTTTCATTTCAGTCCCAAATAAACACAATAAGTTTTTTCATTTACTTTATGTCACGCGATCCTATTCCTCTCCCTACCACACGCTAGCTCCACCGCAAATATTCCACTGGACGAATCCACGATGCGACCACAGTGTCTCACAAGCGATCAGCTACCACCACAGATGCTTTGATCTGACCGTGTTTTTAGCATGTAAGAAAGATCTCTAATTTTTATTTTTGGGTTTCTGCGATTTAGCAAGTTTAAACCTTTATTCGAACCGAAATACGTAATCAATTTCGAACAATATAATTTGGATTGTTTTTTCACTGTTCAGATTTTGACCCATTTTATTGTTTATTTCTGCATTTAAAATTTTTTTTTGAACAACATATTTTTTAGGACTGAAATTTTTTTCACCAGTTCATATTTTTTACCGGTAGATGGAAGAAAATTCAATAAAAAAGAATTTCCGCGTTCAAAAAGTTGCACTGATCACTAAAAGATAAGGTTGAATTTTTACTGATTTGATCAAATAAAAGGTTGGGGACTGTAACACTGAAATGAGTATTTTGCCTAAATTTTATAATATTGATGATAAATTATTTGTTCATGTTTTGTTATTGTTTTATTAAAGAATTTTTAAAAATTTTATATTAATTTACACGAAATAATTTGATTTGCACCTATAACATTTGGATCGAAATTTCACAGGCAAAACATTCGAAACCAGAGATCCTCGCACGGCAGAGGTGATTGCTGTGGTGGCCGAAGGCGACAACCAAGACATTGATTTAGCCGTGAAAGCTGCAAGAGAAGCCTTCGACTACGGGAAATGGCCGCGCAAGCCGGGCTTCGTAAGAAAAATCTCATCTTCATCATCTTCCTCTTCTTCTTACTGATAATGTTGTTTTCTCGATCAGGAGAGGGGCAGAATCATGATGAAGTTCGCAGATTTGATCGATCAGCACCGAGAAGAGCTCGCTATTCTAGAGTCGTTGGATTCTGGAAAGTTGCTCCATCTGAACAAAGCCCTGGACATCCCGGCTGTGGCCAACTACCTCCGTTACTACGCCGGCGCCGCCGATAAGATTCGCGGCGAGACGCTCAAGTGTTCCGGCGAGTACCAGGCGCACACTTTGAAGGAGCCGATCGGAGTCGTGGGGCATATCATACCTTGGAACTTTCCGTCCATCATGTTCTTCATGAAAGCGGCTCCGGCGCTGGCCGCTGGATGCACCATGATCGTCAAGCCCGCCGAGCAGACGCCGCTCACTGCTCTGTATTATGCAAACTTGTCCAAGGAGGTGAATCACTCTCTGCTTTTATAGTTTGAGCCCTAAAAGAAAAGAAATAGCAGCACACTTGTTGTTCTAAATTTGATTTCTTCTCTTCTTCAGGCTGGTATACCTGATGGAGTGCTGAATGTTGTGACTGGTTATGGGCCAACTGCTGGGGCTGCCCTTTCTTCTCACATGGACATTGACACTGTAATTCCTCTCTTTCTCTCCCTCTTCCTTATGTTATAAGAATAGAGAGTGCCACTTTTATTTTGAATTTTTCTCACATGGAGTTTGACTTTTGCTCTACTTTAACTCGGGGAGGAACTAATCTTCTGAGTTCCATAGAGTATGACTTTTATTAGATCGATTCTGCACTCATGTTCTTCATGTTTTGCAATCTGATAGTATCTTGATTTTTTTAGCTTGTGTGTTTAGATTTTTAAGTGACTTTGCTTTGGTTGAAACATGGGGGCGAAAATGAGAGCTTTGGTTTAGGGTTTAGTAAATCTCAGAGGATTGTCTATGTAAAGTATTGTGACGTCACTTCCCAAAATCATGCGGTTAGTGGAGGAGTGGTCACCCCTCTTATACACCCAGGAGCAAGGAGCATGCTAGGTTGTGTGTTACTAAGCTGCCCTTTTTAACGAGTTGCGACACACGCTTGGACATCACCGTCCATTTCAGGTGGCGCACTCAACAGTCTAATAGTGTGATTGCCGGTGAGTAACACATTCAAACAATGAGAAAGGAAAAAAACTTTTTAACAACTAATAAAAGGCTAATTGTAGGAGGGTTAACAGCTATTTTGTATATTCACACTCAATACCACTACTGATCTCGTACTTGCAGGGATGTTTGTAGAAGGAGATTTGACTTCATCATATTGCGTCTTCTTTTTGTAGAAGGAGACTTCTTTTGTGGTTTGACATGAAAGAGAGAAATGATCAAGAGAGTTGACTTTTGTTTTTAAATGTCTCATTTTGCAGATCAGTTTTACAGGATCCACAGAAGTAGGGCGCCAAGTCATGGAAGCAGCTGCTAGAAGCAATCTCAAGTCCGTTTCGCTTGAATTAGGCGGTAAATCCCCATTGATTATATTCAATGATGCTGATGTTAATATGGCCGCTGATCTTGCCAAGAATGCTATCTTCTTTAACAAGGTATTCTTCCTCAACACTAACCGCCATGTTAGGAACAGTAAAATCAGAAAATGAACACATATACGACCTCCTGGTCACGCGTCACGTCTCCCTCTGCTTATGTATCCCTAAGAAACATTATCATAAACTATGTGCCCCACTCCCCTATACAAGGGAGAGGTAGTGTCTCCAATTTTGGTATATATCGAGAACTTGTGAGTGCAGGTGCTCCTAGGTGAGAGAGGCTGTTAGGGGGACCAGCCCTCAAGAGTTCGGGTCGAGACCGTCTCCGCAATTGTACCTCTAGTTTGGTGTTTAATCTTACAATTTTCCGTACTTGATAGTTGCAGCTATCATGTTCACCCTGCAATATGTTATTTACCAATGCATGTTGATGCTGCTAGCCGCATAATACGCTTCTTACGATTATCACCAGGGCGAAATTTGTGTTGCGGGATCTCGTGTTTTTGTCCAAGAAGATATCTATGATGAGTTCATCAAGAAAATTTCTGAAAGTCTCAAGACTTGGGTGGTTGGAGACCCTTTTGACCCAAATGTTAATCAGGGACCCCAGGTGATGTTTTGAAGCAACTTCACTGATGATGTCATATGCATTGTTTTCGCTAATTTTTTTGTGTTGTTTATGAGCTCGCTCTTGAGTGTAGATTGATAAGAAGCAATTTGAGAAGGTTCTTCGGTACATCGAGTATGGCAAGAGAGACGGCGCCAGCCTTCTGACCGGAGGAAAGCCGTGCGGGGAGAAAGGGTATTTCATCGAGCCGACAATTTTCACCGATGTCAAGGTAAAGCGCATATCGAGCAAACCTTCATTCAAAAATTGTTGCATTTTTGCGCTTGAAAATGATAGCGCAAAATGTGTGATTGTTGGATCAGGAGGACATGTTGATAGCACAAGACGAAATCTTCGGCCCCGTAATGTGTCTCATGAAATTCAAGTGAGTCCCCTCCCTTTTTGAAGAAATCATGTGAATGAAATGGTGAAAGCTAAAGATGTGTGTTTGAATAATTAGAACAATTGAGGAGGCGATTGAGAAGGCAAACAACACAATATATGGGCTGGCCGCCGGAGTTGTGACCAAGGATCTGAACACGGCGAATCGGGTTTCGAGATCTGTTCGGGCGGGCATGATTTGGATCAATTGCTACAACGCGTTCGACCAAGGCTGCCCGCACGGCGGGTACAAGATGAGCGGATTCGGGAGGGATTTGGGGATGCATGCGCTGGAGAAGTACCTTCAGGTGAAGACTGTGATCACTCCCATTTATGGCTCCCCCTGGCTTTAATGGAGTTTTTGATTTCATGAAGGGCTTTGGGGTCTCTTTGTAGCTTGTAACTGATGGCTATAATGCCTTCATTTCTATTTTCGCTCGGCTTAACATTCTCCAGCTCACGCCCGAGCTATCCACATAGTCCATCTTTGTCCTCGAGCAGCCGAGTTTTCATAACATCATCAAGCATCATGCCAAAGTGGTTTTTGAATGGATGTCTTGAATTTATCGGGTGATAATCCCGATGCATCAAATTTCTCGGTTATAACCGGGGATCGGACACAAAAATCGCTTCATGCCGTGAGAGTCGTCTGGTCTTTAATCTCGTCCAATCATAGCTGAAGCTGCAAAATAAAATAAAATAAAATATCATGCACCAACAATTTCCTCTCCCAGAATATTTTTGTGCATGTTATGAAACATACACTTAGAGGGGAGGTTTTTGTAATTTACAAAATTGGAGGGGGCTGGGTGCAACCTGTAATTATGCCCTAATTTTCAGGGGATTTTTTGATAATTTTTCCTAAAATAAATTTGCATAGTTAACATGTGGAAAGATTGGACTTCTTTCTGCCAGCCATGGGCTCCCCAAAAGTTCACATCAATGAAATAAATGAATTGAAAGCAAGGTTTTGAGAACCGGACCGGACATAGAACCGGTCATGAGAGAGGTTCAAGGTTTAACCGTTTTGACCGGTTGAACCGGAGTTGAACTGGAGTTGAACCGTTTTGACATTAATGACCGCAAGGCCGCCTAACTTTTCACACTTTTATTAGGCGATTGTTAACCGCAACTAGTCGCACCCCAAAATCTCCTAATTTTTCACACTTTTTCAAAATACGTCTTGTACTTGCAATTTTAGGAAAAGTGTTCAACACGAAAGTTGTAGATCTTGACGAGATCTACAACTTTCGTGTTTAACTCTTTTCCTGAAATTGCATGTACAAGGTGTATTTCGGAAAGACGCAAAACCTGAGCATATTTCGAAAGTACGTCTTGTACATGCATTTTTAGAAAAAGTGATCAACACAAAAGTTGTAGATCTTGACGAGATCTACAACTTTCGTGTTGAGCACTTTTCCTAATATTGCATGTACAAGGCGTAGTTCGAAAAGGATCGAAAAATTATTAGATTTTGGGGTGCGACTAGCCAATAACGGGCTGCGTTTAACAAACGCCTAAAATTAATACTGATTTTGTGAACCGCCCGGTTAGCCAAAAACCGGCCCGGTTTCCGGTTATCCGGTTCAACCGGCCGGTTTTCCGGTTCCTGGCCGGTTCTTGGCCAGACCGGTTTTAGGAATCAGACCGGACCGCCCGGAGGACCGGTCGGCGGTTCAACCGGTCCGACCGGCCGGTCTGGTCCGGTTTTTAAAACGTTGATTGAAAGGAAATAAATAAAATTAAAAATACTCGTATGTATGAACAAATATATACATTCACGCTTCGTTTGGCGCAATGGTGACGAACGTGAACGTGATGGTTATATCTCAACTTAAAAAATTCATGCATTTTATACTAAATTAATTTATTTTCTGATAGTGGTCATAACTTTCGTCTTGTCAAATATGCTTTTTATGATAATGATATTTTTGATCAAACTCACGAGAACAAATAAGTCGCACCAAATAAAACCTCAGAGATCTAATTGCTAATTGGAGAATCCGAGCGTTCACCCTTTCATTCCATTATTTGCTTTCCCCCTCTCCTCTTCCTAAAATTTTTGTCCTTCACAAGTAATCACCATTACGATGCTCCCTTTTAATGATTTTTTTACAAAACCTCTCTCAACTTTGTTATCGAGCAATCCTACGTCTTTAGTGTATCATCATGGTGGACATGGTTTTATTTTGCTTGCCCAGTCTCGTGGACACTGCACGAATTGATCGGATCGCCGACTTGTTCATCGTCATTTTGGATTTATGCAAGACCGTACCGGAGTCGCCACAGTTATGTTGTCGTCTTTACAGTTATGTTGTCTTCTTTCCATTTCAACATATTTTGACAATTTCTTCACGCATACAATCATGTCTTACTAATTTTTGCATTTGTGCTGGTTTGGTAGCATGTGTGCCGTGTTTGGAAAAAATTCTCAAGTTTTTTCCATAACCTAAAAAGGGCAGACCAGTGCACAAAGCATCCCCGCGCAGACCATCCTAGAGGATTGTACGAAATAAGAACTAATCTACAAGAGCAAAGAAGAGTAGCTTTATTAATGCCTTTCATATGAATTACAACCCATTAGGTTCTATTTATAGCCTTCATACATAATACAATGTCTAAACATAGACACTTAATACGATCTAATTACAAATATACCACTAATGTGAATACTAAACAGTAACACATTCTCATGCTACCTTCTTCATCTCAAATATTACATAGTTAAAATATAGCTTTGAGGCAAGTAACATTACAGAAGATTATATAAAACACAGCTTGTTAAATGTTAGGGTAAGACTGAGATCACTAGCAACCACAGCTACAAACATCTACAAATCGCACCAGAAGTGGAACTTAGGAAGCAACATGAACGGGTAGACTGCCACCGACAATACCCCCGACCCCAGCTCTTACCCCGCTCTTCCTCGCCTCTTTCTTCCTCGTGCCGCTGCTCTTACTTTCGACGGAATATTTCCACGGATCGATGCCTTCCTCGCTGCTGTTTCGATTTGCTGCGCGCGAAGAACAATCACCCGCGCTGCCAGATATCGGAGAGGTCATTGGGCTACAGGTGTGATCACGACGATTTTCTTCGTCGATGGCACTGGAGATCGATGGAGAGATTGTCCGGTTGCAATTATGATCGCAATGTCGATTTGATGAGGGAGATGGAGTTGACTTTTCTTGAGGCTTGACTGGGATAATTGTAGATGCCTGCATTCAGTTGATTTGAATGCTGTGAGATCTGTCAAACAAATTTCTCAAACTGGATGGTTAAATATATTTAATCCCACTTGAATGATTCAAAATCAACAGATCTTCTTGACCCTAAAACTAGTGGCCTCTGTGGGATCCCTTTGGGTTTTGCATGTTTTTCATTTTTAGAAAATATGTTAAAGAGTTCATAATCAAAAATCTTATCACAACTATTTCATATCAGCTTTATAAATCTCATTTTTCGGTCGTTCTCCCACAAGTTTTATCCAACTCAACTTAAAACCATATTTAACACCATTTATCCATGTTACGTTGGGTAGACACTTCCTACCAAATCCTTCCGATGCTTGGGCTCCATTTGGCGCGGCGATTTTACTCCAGTGAGTTTGGACAAAAACGCCACCGTCATAAATTGCATGTTTAGCAAGACAATGGTTATGACAGTTGAATTAAAAATGAGGGAAATAATAACCAGTGCAATTCCATACATCCACAGGGGGATGTTTATAATATCACAAAGGACTCACAAAGCCTAACTCAAGATGTGGGACAAAACCCACTCACACATACAAATACTAATATAATAATCTCAACTCTCTCCCTCAAGCTGAAGGGGAAACCTCCAGCTTGACAACATTAAAGGGTAAATGTGGCACAAAGGTGGGACAGACGGGTGACCGGGGATACTCCCACACACAATACACCCACAAGAAAGAAACCACACACAAGAATTCACGAGACCGCGGGGATAACAGCACACACACAAATCTACGGGACCGCGCGGATGACACCACACACACACGAATCTACGAGACTGCGAGGATAACACCTCACATAGATCTATGTGACCGCAGAGATAAGAGAGAAAGGAAAAAAGACAACCAACAAATACCATACCACCTACCAATCATCAAGGAAAAACTTGGGGAGACACAAACAACACTTGACATAAGCCTAGAGGTCGTGTGAGACTAAGACGAACAACTGAAAAGATCATTCGGGTCGCTCTCATCCCAAACACTCCTCACGTGGAACACGTGCCTATAGACATACAAAGATCATACTAAGAAAATACGAACAACAAATAAAGAAAGACTCAAAGAAAACGTCAAAACAACGCAACACTCCATCATAACCATCATCGATGAGAGAAGCGAGCAGCGGGAACAATATCTTTGACAAGAACTGCAGCAGAGACCATTGACAATAGCAGGGAACTGTCTCGGGACAGCAACAAGCTCCATCAGTTGAGGTATCACCAGATGAGCCGAGAGCACACATCAAGCCGACGGGGTCAACAACAAGCATGCGAGAAGAGGTCCAATAAACAGGTCGGTCGGCGGGCTGGACGAAGATGGCAGCGAGATCGGGCGCAGCTGCAACGGAAAGCCGTCAATCGAGCCCGACAGGAGCGACGACAACATGATATGAACCTGCGGAGGCAAAGCCCAATAAGTGAGGGCACGTCGGGAACCAACAGCGATGGGCACTGGGATGAGAACAACCAACGACTTTCTCGTCGATGAGCAGTGGAGGGAACGACACCTTCGTTGAGGGGAAAAAAAGGGTCACTCCCGCAGATGGAATCAGTCGGTGATTCCATAATCATGAGCCCTAGTGGCGCAGGACGGCGGGAACGAAAGAGTGAAGTAGAAGCAAGCGGTAGAGTTGGCGGCTCACGAGATTAGGGCGCAGGGGAAAAAATTTACCACCAAGAAAAAATAACTAGTTTTGAACATAAAAATGAATGAAGATACTTAGGTGAGGTCGGACGTTCACGAACGACGGTTCATAATCGTTGCGTTCACGACTGCCACCGCCGTGCCTAACGGCGCCTAACTCTGCTCACTCATGTAACTGGTATATTTTCCTCAAATCACTCAAATCTATTCCCTATCAGTGTATTTCAGATAGATGACACTCACTATTTTTCTAATGTAATCTTTTTTTATCTATCTTTCCTGATTTTGCAGAATTAACTTCTGAGGCAAATCTCAATTTTAACCAACTATTCCTAAGTAACTCTTAGAAATAATATTCTCATTATCCTAAATAATTGATCAAATGTGCTTGAAAATATGGTACCTGGGTATCTTCTTATATTCTAATAAAGATAGACTCACAATTAATAGGATGAACCTTTGGAAGAGTTTTCAACGGTAATTTACCCTCATCTCCTCTCTCTCTCGGGTTTATGGTTTAGGGTTTAGGGTTTTTAGGGTTTAGGGTTTTAGGACTTAAGGTTTAGGGTTTTAGGGTTTAGAGTTTAGGGTTTAAGATTTATGATTTATGATTTTAGGGTTTAGGGTTTTTTACTTTTTAGGGTTTAGAGTTTAGGGTTTTTAGGGTTTATGGTTTAGGATTTAAGGTTTAGGAGTTAGGATTTAGGGTCAGCCCATGGGGCTCGGTAATATTGATCTTACCTGCTCTACTCTACCTGTTGTCGTGCAACCACCGCTTTGCAAAGGCTGAATTCTTCATCAAACTTTCCCAGTCAACTGCTCCACCGCTTCCACGAATATTGAACCTTCACACCCTACCGCTCCATATAAACCTTCCCGCAACTTTCCCACACATCGCTTGACAAGCCAATGCTTCCGTGGCAAGCAACCATACTCACCTACGCATTACAGTCTCATGAAGGAATTGTGAGCCTTGATTGGAGGAAAGCGAGGAAGAAATTGGCATGGTGGATATTGAAACCTTGAAACTCAAGTGGCTTACCGCTTTTAATTGTCCCCCCCTCCCCCCACCAAGGAGCTGCATTTATGGGTCATTCACCATCAAAATTCACATTAGGAAAGTGGCTTATCATCATCAACCGTCCCTCCCTGGGAGCCACATATATGGGGGTCGTTTACCAACAAAAGTCGCATTGGAAAAGGGCCTTACCACCTCAACACCCCCACCCTCCCGAGCCTCATCAGTTCAGTCTTCCATGTTCTTAACTGAAAAGGTCGTGGGTAACCATCCCATTAAAGGATGAATTCCAACGAACTTTGCACCCAATATCTCCTCCCTATATAAATCTATCACCATTATGGGGCGTCATGAAATGACAAACAGGGACCACTTATCGATCAGTTTTTGGACTTGCGCCTTAAGACAAGATAAAATTTCCAACTGAAGTTAATATTATGGCTTCATTTGGTTCGGCGGTGGCGGGTCGATCTAGTGGGTGGAAACGGAGTGTTCGAAATGGAGGGGGGAGGTGGCTTCTCCAAACAGAGCTTTTTGGGGCGTTTCTCAAGGCGGGTGGGTGGAAACGGAGCAAACGCAGCGAGAGTTTCATTTGTTTACCCGCCTTCCGGCGGCGTTTGCCCCAAACAGAACGGCAAAACGCCGAACCAAATAGATCCTATATAGGAAGCAACGGGCCCTCTAGATGAGGACATGAGCAGACGCACACGGGGAGTCTACTGGTAAAGGACGGTAATGAACACCTCAAAGAAGGCCTAATTTGGCACACATATCCCCCTCTTCCCTCCTAATTATATAGTTGATTCCAATGTGTTTTAATTTAGGTATGGAGACAACATATTGACGGCGCGCCACGACCGACACGCGTATATTCCTGCAGGAGGCGGTGATCCGTTGCCCGGGCGGACGATCCGAGCCCGTTGTTTTGAGTGGTTATGGTATTAGGGCTATTAATATGTATGCAGGTGGCGGTTCAAAGCATCGAAGATTGGTTTGCAGTTCAAACCCGTCGGTCACCCCCTTTCCCAGTGCGATTCTGAGAAGTAACTCCCTCTCCTGGTGCGACTCCAGGATGCCGTCAATTCCTCCTGTAAGTTCTCACCCGCCTTCCCGACTAAGAACTACACCGATACCAACTCCTGACGTATCACAAGCTACCTCAAAGGGCTTGGAGAAATCTGGTAAGCGTAAGACGGGAGCAGTAGACAGTCTCTCCTTGATCTCCTCGAAGGCTTGAGTGACAGCCTTCGTCCAAACAAAATCGCCCTTACGAAGGCAGCTCGTAATGGGGGCCATGATCGAACTGAAGGCACGGACAAACCTCCTATAAAAGGTGGCAAGTCCATGAAAACTACGAGCCTCATGTATGTTCGTCGGGGTGGGCCACTCTCGAATCGCCCTGACCTTGTCAGGATCGACAGAAATACCAGACGCCGATACTACATAACCCAAAAAATGAATGGATGTGGACAGGAATGAACACTTCTTCAAGTTGATGTAAAGATGTTCCTTCCGGAGGAGCTCGAACACCAGGCGAATATGACGTAAGTGTTCGGTGCGGCCCTGGCTGTATATCAATATATCATCAAAATATACTACCAAGAATTTGCTCATGTATGGCCGCAAGACTTGTGTCATCACCATCATGAATGTACTGTGTGCGTTCAATAATCCGAACGGCATCACCAACCACTCGTACAAACCGTCCTTCGTCTTGAAGACCGTCTTCCACTCATCCCCCTCTCTAACTCTAATCTGATGATACCCACTGTGAAGGTCGATCTTCGAAAAGATCTGGGCACCCGTCATCGAGTCCAGGAGGTCATCGAGGCGGGGAATCAGAAAACGGTACTTCACCATGATTTTATTTATGACATGATTATCAATGCATATGCGCCAGCTACCGTCTTTCTTCGGGGTCAGACTATCAATGCACATGCGTTAGCTACCGTCCTTCTTCGAGGGCACATACTCGGGCTCTCTCGTATAAACTACTTACGCAAAAGATCATCAACTTGTCGTTTCAGCTCGACATGCTCAATTGGATTTAAACGATAAAGCGGAAGATAGGCCAAGGATGTCCCAGGGATCAAATCAATCGTGTGTCGGGTGTCTCTCAGTGGGGGAAGCTCATCGGGAAGCTCCTCGGGCATAATGTCTACAAAGTTATCCATCAACTGTCGAACAACAGGATCAGTAATCTCAGCCTAGCTAGGGGTCTCGGCCGCCATCGCGGCCGCTACGATAAACATGATCACGGTCTCTAGGCTCACTCTCTGGAAATCTCCTCTCCTCAAGACATGAGGGGCCTCGACGACCCCGCACTAAATGACGAGTCAACTATGCCCTTGGGAGGATCCCTGGGCTGAGTCGGAGTAAGAGTAATCTTTCGACCCTTTCCAAGAATACACACGTGTTGGACCGGCCATAACACGTGGCGTCACGATCGTAAAGCCAGGGTCTCCCAAGAAAAATGTGAGCGACATCCATAGGGATAACATCGCACCAAACTGGGTCCCCAATTGACACTAATCGTATCGGCACCAGGCACCGCTACGTGACATGAATGGTGGATTTGTCCACCCACAGAACTCGGTAGGGATGAGGATGGGGCTCAGCTGTCAGCTGCATCCTCTCAAGTCCTTTCTTAGCAATAATGTTGACGCAACTCCCACCATCAATAGTGAGTTTGCAAGGGCCTCTTGCGCTCGGGAAATATGTGAACAAGATGGTGGCGCGACGCCAATCCTCCTCGACATGTGGAGTGTGGAGGATGCATCAAATGACTCCCACCTCTAGCGATCTCTTTGCATCGCTCTCCCATCCATCCTTTACAACAGCAGTAACCTCCTCAACGACGACGTCCTCAGTCTTAATACTGGGCTCGCCCAACTCCTCAATCAATAAATTCCTAGTAAGGCATTGCGTTGTGAAATGCCCTCTTCCAGACCAACGATAACATTGTACGTCCCCAAGCTTGGGGCCTCCAGGAGCAATGACTTTCCCTGTCGTGTCTACAAGGAGCACGTGTATGTGGACCCCTCTTCCACACCTCTACATGAGCCTTCATCTCCCATAGCCCCTCTACCTGAGTCTTCATCTCAGATTGCCTCCACTAGTCCATCTTTACCACCACCCGCGGAGTCGCGCCTTGAAGATCGCTTTGCATCATTTACAGTTTCACCGACACAGCAGCCAGACAGAGATACATCACAGCCAGAATGAGACACATCACTGTCAGACGGAGATACACTACAACCAGAGCCACCTGCCTCTACAAATGACGTACTCAAAATCATCGTCCACGACTTCTACACCGCGGGCATGCAAGATATTGTACGTTATCTTGTCCGTTGGAGCGGTCGGCCCTTGCACTATGCTACTTGGATATCTTCAGAGGAGCTCAAGAGAATCGCCCCGCGGCTACACAGCAAGTACGACCACCTGCACTCACCGGAGATGAGTGCTTTTAAGCCGGGGGAGTTGACGGCGCGCCACGGTCGACGCGCATGTATTCCTGCAGGAGGCGGTGATTCGCTGCTCGGGCGGACGATCAGAGCTCGTGGTTGCGTCCGGATGGTCAATTCGAGTCAAGTTCATATATGAGTTTTTATATTTTGAGTTGTATTTTGCCCCCGATCGACCGAAACAGTGTGTGTCATTCGATTTGGGGTTTTATTTGATTTCAGTTGTTTTGAGCGGCTATGGTATTAGGGCTATTAATACCACCAGAAGCCACTGGCCCCCATTCCGCCTGCCACAATCAGCGGTTCCGCCCCTCCTTCCCTGTATTATTCTCAAGCCCCTTTTCCCAAAATCCCTCCTGTGGACTCCACCGGCCCAACCACCTCCCTTTTCCCTTCATCAAACCCACTTCACATTCACCCGTGAGCTCCACTCTACAAATCCAGTTAACCCTCTCCCATTATTTATGCAGTTAAGTTCTTTACCCAACTAAAAAAAACCATACCAATACTACCATTACCTTTTCCATGTGACACCACCCTTGGAAGCCCGCGCATAGTCGCCGCCACCGCCACCTGCAAGCGTGAAGTGTGGTAAAATTATTTTCGTTATAGTTGTTTATTTCGGCAATCTGTATTGTGATGGATGTTAATGTCGTTGTGATGTTAGTTCATTTGTGGTAGCACTTGCGGAGTTTATTCTGCGCTCGCTTAAAATTATTTGCGCCTCTATCATTTGCAAAATTAATATTTTGTTTTCCTTTAATTAATTATTTGAGACTGTACGTGCCTTCGTTGACTTTGTTATAATAATCATATATTAACTACAATTGCTTGCGCGGACCTTCTCGGGCATTATCCATATAGGTTTGCATTTGGTAAGTTCACTCGAGTCGACCTGCCACTGCATCACATATAGCCTGTGTATTATGTGAATTTGGACATCTTTGGATAATCTATCTCAAGAGCCTAGGGTTGAACCCTAGGAAAAGTTTTCCCTGGTAGTTTACTGTCCTCTCCTTCCCTCTCTAGTCAGTATTCCTCTCCACTTGATAGCATAGGGTGTCATAGTTTTCAAAATCTGCACATGGTGCATGAGGCTCCTAGCCGATGAGATTGATGTACAAAACCTTCACTTTACATAAAAGTATATATTTTAATGATTTTCTCCATGATCTTCAAATAATAAAAACTTAATCATTGCAACAGAATGGCAAAACTTTGCAGATTAAGAGAGAAAAATATACCTTCTTTACATCTGAGACTCTTGAAGTAGTTTCGTGATAGAAAGACGGCATCGGAGATGCTTTGAAGTTAAGACTTTTTCGAAGCTGCTTTAGCTCAGCTTCTTTCACCACCTGCAGATTATTAGTAAAATATAATCCTCAGAAGAGAAAAAAAGTAGGTAGGAGTATAACCATTTCAAGCCTTAGAACTAATTCAATAACAATATATACTACTTCTATATTGAATGACTTAAATAATTAGTGGCATATAATGATAAACTAATCTTAATGTATAAAATTAATTAAAATAATTAGTTTTTCATTTATTAATTAGAACAAAAATTGCTTTTTTGAAGTCAAACATCCAAACTTCCATTCCAAGAAAGCTTCTTTTATGCTTTCACATAGCTGTTTTTTTTTCTGACAACAGATAAACTACACGTCCTAAAACCACTAATGTTCAAGAAAGTGAAAATAAAAAACAAAAAGCATTTTCAAATGGACTCTAAAAGAAAATATTATTAACAATCAATAGGCTGCCCGAAGTTAACCAAGACTTAGAAAGAAAATTATATAATTTAGTTGGAAGAAATCAATAAAAACAAACCTCAGTTTTAGCTTGAATCTCATTCTTCTCAGCTTCTTTGGCATGAAGCTTCTTCTCCATCTTCAAGTTATACTAAACAGCATAGACCATGCGACATAAGCAATTCTATCAGCTCAATAAAAAATATTCAAGAATAAGATGAATTGAAATAACTCAGCCTTTACCTCTTTTCTTTTTTCAGCCCTTTCACTGCTTTTGAAGTTAAACACAGTAGAATTTTGTTTGTCTTCCACCTTAGAAACCAATTTAACCCTGCAAAAATTATATAGAGTACAAGGCCTTCACTTCATGAAAACTAAATAAACAAAACAGCATCAGTAAGCTGAACTAACTAAAAAATAAATAAAATTAACTTTTACCATTGTAATTGTTAGCCTTCTTGGCTCTATAAATCATTCTCTGAGCACTCATGCTGAGTGTTACATGAGGTGTTATCTACATTATCTTCAATTTTCTCATTTTCCTTCCTTCCCTTGTATCAACTCGCCTCATAGGTGGCATATCCAACCTTTTGTCATGCATGCCCTCCATAATCTTATCACCAAAATTTATTTTTCACTATCTTATAGCCAAATAGAATCCTCCATAGTTTTGACACACATTTATCTTTAACATTCTCATTTCTATCATGCTCAACTTGGTTATTAGAAACTTTTGCTGAGATCTGTACACCACACCAGACCTAATTGCAGTTTTACCATTGTAATTGTTAGCCTTCTTGGCTCTATGAATCATTCTCTGCTCACTCATGCTGAGTGTTACATGAGGTGTTATCCACATTATCTTAAATTTTCTCATTTTCCTTCCTTCCCTCTTATCAACCCACCTCATGGGTGCATATCCAACCTTTTGTCATGCATGCCCTCCATAATCTTATCACCAAAATTTATTTTTCACTATCTTATAGCCAAATAGAATCCTCCTTAGTTTTGACACACATTTATCTTTCACATTCTCATTTCTATCATGCTCAACTTGGTTATTAGAAACTTTTGCTGAGATCTGTACACCACACCAGACCTAATTGCAGTTTTATGGAATTCATCCTTTAAAACTCCTACTGTATACACCCCATACTTCTGTGTAAAAGATCTAAGATATTTAAATCAATTATGTTTATCATTTTATCTGCTAATAATATTATTTTATAACAATACTAATTATACAGGAAAAGCATATAAGTCATTCTGCCCACTAACCTGTTCACAGGTTGGCGGGCATCACTTTGTCTTTTGTCAACTGGGCTAGTATTAATTCCAACCTTCTTTGCTGTTGCAATTCCCTCACTGGCAAGTGCTCATAATTTAGACAAAAATTAGCACTATAAAAGTTGGTAGTCAAGTGATAAAAATTTAACATAAAAAAGACAAGAAAAACACCTTTTAATCTCTGAGCTTGCTTTCGCTTTCATATTTCTAGAAGCCTGTTGACAATTAAAAGAAATCCTTAGACCAGTCCTTATCCAATTTCAAAATTATTTGAACTTGATGCAACTAGAGCAAAAAGGGTGAAATTAATTATATCAAATATTTTGACAATTTACTATCTTTTGCAAGCATACAAACTAGTTACCTTCGATAAAACCGAAAAATATAAAAAAATCAGGTCAGATAAAAATATAGTTGCCCTCTGCTAAAAATAATGAATAGAAATTCAAAACCAAGAAAGACAAGAAACTAGCTAAAATCCGCACACCGGTTAAAACTAGGTTTTATGCCAAGACATGAAACTAGTTTGACTAAAGATACACGAAAAGACGAAAAAATAAGGTCTCACAATGCAAGGAGATGATCTCTCCAAAAAAGTTAAGGCTTCTCAATTGATCAGGGAGATGATGTTATGGGCAAAGATTAGTCGCAACTTTATTTCATGTAGTGTATTATATTCATGTTTTCAATAACGTTGATGAGTAGTCGTGGCTGTAGCGATTAATTATCATATAGCTCATTTGTATCTTAAGAGTTTGCTTAGGAGTTGTAATCATGAATCACAGTGTTTTAGGGTCTGTGTAGTTTTGTAGTAAGTTCAATTGTTGAGACTTACGTGCCATCATTGTATTCTTATTAAGAGACTCCTAGGGTCATGAATAAAGAATGAATTGAATCTATTCTTTGTCCCTTGCATGAGAGTTTGGTAGTTGTCTTTCTCCCTGCCTCTCCAAAGTGCACCCTGCTTAAACAGCCGCAATTCCGGCTCCAAAGTATCTTCCCTCACTGTCCTATCCACCTTTGGCCACCTCTCCGGTAACGACGCATTACGGGTTAACATGTAACAGATGACTTCTAAGAGCAAGGGGAATATATTGTTGGGGAAGGGCAGTGGTAAGTACAACAGATCAATTCCATCACTATAGGCCAAAATCACTGCACAACTCAATCAACAAAAGGACAGAAGCCATGAACAACAAAAGAACTTGCAGGAACCTAGGAAGCCACGATACGCAAAAATCAGCCCCGAGTCTATGTCTGATATGTATCAGATACAGATATGGTGTGATTCAGTCCTGATTCGCACTGATTCGATTCGATATGTATCAACGCAAACATATATCTTCAAAATCTCAGTTTACGATGTTCTACCTTAACTGTTGAGAGTTCTTGCCTTTGATTCCCAGAGCTCCCGCAGCCATCGAGGTTCCTGCTGTCGTCAAGGGCTCCTGCCGTCGTCGAGGGCTCATGCACTAGATCCCGTCTAGGGCTCCTGCCCTTGATCCCGTCGAGGGATCCAACACTTGATCCCGCAAAGCTCTTTCCGTCGAGGGATCTCCAGCTCTAGCACTTGATCCCGCCGACCTCCTTCCGTCTTTGGCTCCTGCGCTTGATCCCGTCTGTGTTTCTTCATCATCGTCAATGTATGTGCTTTCTTCATCAACGACTCATCATCGTTTCTTCATCATCGTCGACGTCTGTGCTTTCTTCATCCCGTCTCTTTCTTCGGCTCAAAATGTAAAAAAATACCATTTGAATAAGTATTTTTTTTAATTTTAGATGGCAGATTCATCATCATCCAATTCAAGCATTAGCTCATTTGCCGTTAATACAGATTTTGATTGTAGCAAGCCTTTATGGGCATATGCTACAATTACGGGTAGTAGACAACAAAATGCAGCAGGGGGAAATATACGATGGAATTATAGTTTTTGTAAAGGAGATTTTACCGGCTCATATATGAGAATTAAAAATCATACGCTACGTTTAGGAACTAATGGCATACAAAAAAGTGGTAAATAACTGATGTTATGTTATTAGAGTTAAACAACCTCGTGAAGCAACACGAAGAACACTCAATGCCAAGAAATATTCCATTGCCTAGTAGCTCTATGTCTATGAGTATGGCATATCCAAGGGAAAAAAGGGGTGCTCTGTTATGCCCCCACATCCGCTTGGGTTCTCGGGGCATAAATACTCGCGGCGGGTCAAGGAGCGCGCGCAAGACAACGGGGCTGAACCATCCGGTTCAGCCCCCATTCATTAAATCGGCCAGAAGGGGGCTGAACCACTCCGGTTCAGCCCCACTTGGGGGGGGGGGGCAGCCGGCCCCCTCCTTTCCCAGGGTATTTATAACCCGGGGCTGCTTTGGGAAGGATTATTGAAGATCTCTCAGGTTTTTCTCTTCTCTTTCCCTCAACCCTAACCCTAGTTCTCTCTTTCTCTCTAGAATCTCCATCTCTCCTCCTTTTCTCTTGCTAGTTCATATCATGCTCTAGGTAACTTGAAGAATGCATTTAAAACTTCTTAGAGTTAGTAGTATTTTAGTATTATTGTGTTTAGTCCCACACCGCCTATCGGTGTTGTGAGTCATGTTGTATTTCCTATATAATGCCCCTTTGTGGAAGAATAAATTGCACCTTTCATTTTTCTCTACATGGTATCAGAGGGTTCGATCTGAAACCCAAATAAAATTTTTTTCCCCCAATTTCGCTTTTGCCACTGTTTTTCCCCCTCCCCGACCCGTGCTTCCGTTTCCGTGCGCTTCTCGTCCGACCCGTCCTGCCGCGTTCGGGCTGCTAGGGCTTCCGACGGGAAGTATCCCACCAGCTCTCGTCGACGGAGTGTCCGATTGGCTCCATCAACGGGAGTGGACGCTTCTTCCATCGACGTAGTGTCGCTGGATGATCTCGTCAGCTGCTTCTCCTGACGACGTCTGCTCTTTCATCAACGTCGACGTCTGCTTCTTTGTGCTGCTCCTCTGCGCTGTTCCATCGTCATCGATCCCATTGACTGCTTCTCCCGACAACTTCGCTGACTGCTTCCGCCGTTGCTGCTACCGTGTGCTGCTTCTCCCGACGGCCTTCCCATCGATGCCGACGGCTCTGCTTCCCATCGATTCTGACGGCTCTGCTTCTCCAGTCGACGATCTCGTCGTACCGCTGCTCTTCTCATGCTCGTCGACGCTCTCCTTCGTCGAATCCGCTAGCTGCTCTCAATCCCAGAGCAGATCTAGTCTCCTCCTTCATGCCCCGTTGCGGCTCTTGTCGCCTCCTCTTCCGGCTTGGTGGATCCATGTTGTTGTAGCTCTTCTTCTTTCCGGTCAAGTTTTTTCGTAGCTGTTGTTTTTTTTAAGTTGTTTGTTGGTATGTTGGTGTGTTTGTCCGCGTCTCTATGCGATTTCCGCCTTCTTGCACGTGAGAGGGAGTGTTTGTGATAGCGGCGACTCGGATGTCTCTTTCCCGACTCTTGCCTTAGTCACACATGGCCTCTAGGTGTAGCCTGTCTTCTTGCACGTATTTCACGTGAGGGGGAGTGTTTGTGATAACGACGACTCGGATGCCTCTTTCCCGACTCCTGCCTTAGTCACACATGACCCCTAGGTTGATTTCGTCTGTTGTTTGTGTCTCCCCGTTTCTTTTCTTCACTTTGTGGTAGGAATGGTTTGACATTCTTGGTTGACCTAGTTTCTGCTCCTGGTGTATCCAGCGTGATCATGGTCGGTTTGTGGACCAACGTCGTGTGACATTTGCCCGGTTATAGTATCCCCGGTGACACGTGGTTGGGCCTCAGTAGCTGTTGTTTTGTCTCATGTTGCCAACCTTCTTTTACCTTCCGTTTTATGTTGCGTTCAAGTTGTAGGTTTCCCCTCCAGCTTGAGGGGGAGTGTTAGAGTTAGTAGTATTTTAGTATTATTGTGTGTTTAGTCCCACACCGCCTATCGGTGTTGTGAGTCATGTTGTATTTCCTATATAATGCCCCTTTGTGGAAGAATAAATTACACCTTTCATTTCTCTCTACAAAACTGAATCTCGAGCACAATTATCTAGTGAGATTGCTAGAATGTTTTATTTTGCAGGATTGCCATTTCATCTTGCTAGGAATGTGCATTATATGAATGCTTTTAAATATGCTTCAAACAATGCTCTTGATGGCTATATTCCACCTGGACATAATGCTTTAAAAACTACTTTATTAGATCAAGAAAAATCAAACATAAAGAAGCTACAAAAGCCAATTGAAGCTACATGGAAAGAAACAGGTGTGAGCATGGTTGGACGGATGTTCAAAGGAGACCACTAATTAATTTTATGGCTGCTTCAGAGCAGGATGCAGTGTTCTTGAAGACTGTAGATAGATCCAGTGAGTATAAATATAAACATTATTGTACAACCCCATATTCGCTGAGCCAGACAAGGAGGCACAATGGTCACAGGAGGGTTAGCCGAAGTGGTCCCGCCCTAAGGAGGATCTCGCCCACATAAGGCGGAAACGCTCTCGCCGGATGCTATAAAAGAGAAACCGTAGGCCGAGAGCGCCAAGCGCGGACTGCGCGGAAGCGCTCTCGCCCAAACCAAGCCTCAGTCCCGAAGTGTTCTCGCTTGCGCTGGGCGAGAACGTTCGCGCCACACCCTGGGCCGAAAGGTCTCGGCACCAGCTCTCGCCGAGTGGGGCCCAGGGTCTTTGGAAGAATGTCCTAATTGCCCTCAAGAGAAATTACTTCAGTACCCTCAGAGAGACAGCGGGATTTGGCTATTGGCAGACCAACCAGGGGCTTTTCAGTAATTCCAGGACAACCAAATGCTATAAATAGACCCATAAGGGCTCCTTAGAAAGCAAGCTATCATTGTCTCCCGAATTCCAGCGCTTTCTGAGGAGCTCCTAGCCCAGCTTTGGCTTTGGAGGGGAAGCTCTCAGAGATCTTCCGGGTGTGAGGTGGGACCTCCCTGCTGAGGCTTTTGGGTCAGTCTTAGGTCCTTAGAATCCAGTCAAGGGGTGAGACTTGAGAGAAGTAGGTTTTGGCTGCACCCCTTTTTTCTTCGAACTTCAGTTGGGGTCATATTTGACTTCAACAGTTCTGGTGCGGTGAGCGTGGAAGGCAGCCTATTCAAGAAAGCCTTAAGTTTTGTCCCATGGCTGGAGGTGAAGGGGAAGGGTCAGGTTCTGGAGGCTCCCCCACCCGGGGAGAGGAAGCGACGAAGAGGATGCTGGATGAGTTCAGGCGAGAGGTTCTGCAGACGATCAGTTTAGCCTTCTCGGCGAGAGGCGAGTGGGCCACACCTCAGGTCCCCATAGAAGAGGTCCCGCTCTTGGGCGAGAACGCCCCAGGCCAGCGCCCAGGAAAGGAGGTCCCGGGCGAGGCTGGCGAGAGAGATGTGGCGGCGCGGGAGCTCTTCCCTGGCCAGAGCCAGCGCCAGGGCAAGGAGGCGCTGACAGAGCCAGGCGAGAAGGAGGCGGCGGTGCGGGAACTCTTCCCAGGGCTCGGTCTCGCGGATCGGGCAAGCCAGCCGAGGCCGCGAGACGTGCCTTCTCGCCAGGCAGGAGGCGAGAGCCCATTTAGCGAGCTCATTATCTCGGCTCCGGTACCGAAGGGGTTCCGGGAGCCCGACATGTCCTATTACTCAGGGAAGGATGACCCGATGCAACACGTACAGTGGTTTGAAGACGTTGTGTCAATAAGGCAGATGACAGATGCCTTCAAGTGCCGGCTGTTCACCATCACGTTGAAGGAGAAGGCTCGGGACTGGTTCCACCAGTTGCCAGCGAGATCGATCTACAGTTTTGAAGATCTGCGGAGAAGTTTCCTGTTAAGGTTCTCAACCTCAAAGAAGCGGAAGAAGGAAGCGGAGTGTCTGTTTGCGGTGAGGCAGAGGCCGGATGAGACGTTGGGTCACTATGTCGACCGGTTTCAGGAGGAGATCCTTCTGGTCCAGGAGGTTCCAGGGTACGCGCTGATGCTGGCCTTCACCCTGGGGCTGAGACCGGGATTTTTTAGCATGGAGTTGAAGAGGATGCCCCCCTCTCCTTTGAGGAGCTCATGGAGAGGGCGGCAAAGGAGATTGATTTCGAGAGAGCAAACCCAGCATTCGCCAGGAAGTTGGCCAAGCTAGCAGAGGAGGACGGGAAGGAACCAGCAGCGGGAAGACAGAAGGAGTCGAGAGAGCAGAGGGAGCTGAGGGAAGAAAGGAGAAGGGAGGAGCCCCGAAGGTTTGGGCAGCAGCAGGGTTGGGGGGCCCGGGAGCCAGTCAACCGGTTGGGTTGGAGACCCCAGGAGGGTCGCCCCCAAGGCCCAGGAGAAGGCTTTCGGGGGAGAGATAACCTGCGGGAGCCCCGGAGGTTCGATCGACCGGCATGGAGGCAGGAGCCGAGGGATCGTCCCCCACCACCGCAGGAGGCAATGGAAGTAGGAAGAGGGAGAGGAGCAGCCAGGGGAGCTCGAGGAGGAAGAAGAGGAAGGGGAGACGGAAGAAGGGGCGGGGAGGCGTTGCTCTTTTGTGACTTCCACCAGGAGGAGGGTCACGCAACGGCCACCTGCCCGGAGTTCTTAGAGTTGAGAGGGGCCAGGGGAGCAGGGAGGCAGGATCCACCGATGAGGATAGTGGAGGTGCAGCAGGGCGAAGCGGAGGATAGGTGCGAAGACCGGGTGGATGTAGGGACCCGGGGTGGAATCGGGGTGATTCATGGAGGAGTGGGGATTGAGGCAACCCGTAAGGGGAGCCTTCAAACCATGTACCGGAGAGGGGTGGCCTCAACCTCCCAGGTTCCTCCACCAGAAGAAAAGATTACTTTCTCATCAGCGGACATGCCAGACTATGAAGATCCATTCTGCGACGCCCTGGTGATCCAGACGGCGGTGGAAAACTATACCGTTTCAAGGATACTGGTAGATAACGGGAGCTCGGTTAATGTCATCTTCAAGAAAGCTTTTGATGAGATGAGGGTTGAAGGGAAGAGGGTCTTGGCATCGGATGGACCTCTGTTCGGGTTCTCCGGGGAGAGGAAGGAGGTAGAAGGAGGAGTAGGGTTGCACGTAAGGTTGGGGGGCGTGTCGCGGAACTGCAGGTTCGTGATCGTGGACGCCCCGAGCAGCTATAACGCCATCTTTGGGCGTCCCCTCATCAGCGCCTTTCGCTGCGTCCCCTACTCGTTCCATCAGTGCCTCAAGTTCAACAATGGGGGGGTGCAGGTCAGGGTCAGAGGAGACCCGAAGGTGGCAAGGCAATGTTACGTTACGGCAGTCAACACCATTTCGTGGATGGCGGAGGCGGAAGAGTTGGAAATAGAGATGGCGGCCCTAGAGGAGGTTGTGGAGGAAGAGGAGATAGTCCTTGAGGAGGTAAGAAAGGAAGCTGGAGAGGAAGCCGGAGAGGAAGAGACAGAGAAGATGCGAGGGGATGTGCAGGTGGTACGGAGGAGCGATGGGCAGGAAAGCCCGGAAGAGGCAGTGGAAGTAGAAGAGCAGGCGGCAAGAGAAGTCGAGGGAGAGGTCCCGGGAGGCGTAGAAGCCGAGCAGCAGCAGCAGAGGGGGGTAGAAGCGATGGAGATTGAGGAGGAGGAAAAAGGAGAGCTGGAGCTGGAGGAAGAGGCAAGAACCGGTTGGGAGCAGTCGCGGCTGGAACCGGCTGAAGAAGTGGTGGAGATGGAGGTCTTCACCAGAGCGGGAAAGGTGCAAAGGGTGCGGGTCAGCGGGGGGTTGAGTCTCGAGGCCCGGGAGCAGGTGCGAGCTTGCATTCAAAGCAACGTTGACATCTTCGCTTGGAGCGCGGCGGACATGCCGGGCATCGACGCCGACGTAGCCTGCCACCGCCTGAACCTGGATCCCCGCGCCCGCCCCATCCGTCAGAAGATGAGAACCATCGCCACCAAGCTGGAGGATCCCATTCGCGAGGAGGTCAAAAAGCTCCTGGAGGCGGGCTTCATCTCAGAGATCCAGTATCCAGGCTGGATCTCCAATGTGGTAATGGTGAAGAAAGGATGTGGTAAATGGAGGATGTGTGTTGACTTTTCTTTGTTGAATAAATCATGCCCTAAGGATTGCTACCCCCTGCCTCGGATCGACGCGCTGGTTGATTCAGCCGTCGGTTTTTCTGTCATGAGTTTTTTAGATGCTTTTTCAGGTTATCACCAGATCCGGATGCACCCTCCTGACACCAAAGATGTTTCCTTCATCACGAGGGAGGGATGCTTCAGTTACAAGATGATGCCCTTTGGGTTAAAGAACGCAGGGGCTACCTATCAGCGCATGATGGATCGGGTCTTCCGGGATCAGAGGGGGAGGAACTTGGAGGTCTACGTCGACGACCTAATGATCAAAAGCAAATGCATAGTTTCGCACCTGCAAGACCTCGAGGAAACATTCGCCACCCTGAGAAGGTTTAAAATGAGGCTGAATCCCTTGAAGTGTGTCTTCGGGGCAAGCCGCGGGAAGTTCCTCGAGCATCTCCTGACTCCGGAAGGAGTGGAGCCCAACCCGGACAAAGTCAAGGCCATCCTGGATTTGGAGTCACCTCGCGACGTCAAGGAGGTCCAGCGCTTGACAGGCAAGCTGGCTGGGCTAAGCAGGTTCCTCTCCCGGGCAGGAGACAAGTGTTCTTCATTCTTTAAAGTGCTGCGGGGGAATCAAAGGTTCGAATGGACGGCCGAGTGCGAAGAAGCCTTCCAAGGGCTGAAAATACAACTCTCTCAGGCTCCCCTCCTTCAGAGCCCAAAGAATGGGGAGGACCTGACCTTATACCTCGGAGTAGGGTCGGAGGCGGTAAGCTCCGTCCTAGTAAGGGAAGAAGGGAAGAAGCAGCTTCCCATCTACTACGTCAGCCGGATATTGAGAAATGCAGAGCTTCGCTACCCCATCTTAGAAAAGCTCGCTTATACCTTGGTCATCTCGGCCAGAAAGCTCCGGCCGTACTTTCAAGCGCATTCGATTAGGGTGGTGACCGACCACCCTCTTCGCAAGATCTTCGAAGGAGTGGAGCACTCGGGGAGGCTGGCTAAGTGGTCCATTGAGCTAAGCGAGTTCGACATCTCCTTTGTACCAAGGCTCTCCATCAAGGCACAGGCAGTGGCGGACTTTCTAGCAGACTACGTTGTTGAGGTTGAGGGGAAAGAGCAACAACCGCGAGAAGCATGGAAGTTGATGGTTGATGGGGCCTCAGGAAGGCACTCCCTAGGGGCGGGGGTGGTGTTGACAAGTCCCCAGGGGGTAACCATAGAGCAGGCAGTTATTTTACATTTCCCAGTGACCAACAATCAAGCGGAATATGAGGCCGTGATCGCCGGCCTCCGTCTGGCAAAGGAGCTAGAGATTCAGGACGTGGAAGTCTTCACTGATTCAAAGGTAGTAGCATCGCAGATCCGGGGAGAATTTGAAGCTCGGGAGCCTACCCTCATCAAGTACCTCTCCAAGGTAAGGGCGATCATCGGAAGTTTCCGGTCATTCTCGATTCAACATGTTCCAAGGGAAGAAAGTGTAGCCGCCGATCGACTAGCCAAGTTCGGACCTCGCGGGGGGGAACCTTGGCGGAGCTATTCCGACCGGCTATAGATGAAGGAGAATTGATGCTGGTGGATCGGCAACCCTCGTGGGTGGATCCATTTGTGACTTTTCTGTCCACCGGTGAACTGCCTGAGGGGACCAAGGTCGGGAGAAGTTTCAAGCATAAAGCGGCTCACTACTTGATGATGGAGGGAGGTCTGCATCGTAAGATGTTGTCAGGGCTCCTAGCCAGGTGTGCGACCGAAGAAGAAATCCCGAAGATTTTAAGGGAGGTGCATTCGGGCGAGTGCGGCAGTCACTCTGGAGGAAGGACACTGGAGGCTAGGGTGGTCAGACAGGGGTACTTCTGGCCCACCCTAAGGAAGGATGCCATGAAGTTTGCAAGAAGGTGTCAAAAATATCAGCTCTACGCCCCCCTTCAACTCTTGGCAGCTCAAAGACTCCGGAGTATCACGGCACCATGGCCATTTGCTATCTGGGGAATGGACTTAGTTGGGCCCTTTCCTCCGGCTAGTGGACAGAGGAGGTTCCTTTTGGTCATGATTGATTATTTCTCGAAGTGGCTAGAGGTTAAAGCCTTAGCCAAGGTCACCTCGCAGGTTATAAGGAATTTCATCTGGGGGGAGATCATTTGTAGACATGGGTTGCCCCAAGCAATAGTGACCGATAACGGCCCCCAGTTTGCCAGCGAGGAGTTCATCAACTTCTGCGCTCAACTGGGAATAGATCTCCGGTTTGCCTCCGTCCATCACCCTCGGAGTAACGGCCAAGTGGAAGCAGCAAACAAAATCATTGTGAACCTACTGAAGAAAAAGGTGGAGAACTTAAAAGGGAATTGGGTGGAGCAGCTCCCGTCGGTCTTATGGGCACAACGAACGACCCCGAACACGGCCACCGGGGAGACCCCCTTCAAGCTCTCTCATGGGTGTGAGGCCGTCCTACCAGTGGAGTTCGAGGTCCGGTCACCGCGAGTCATAACCGCGGGCGAAGGTGACGAGACTTGGAGGGTGGAGAATGAAGAGGGGCAGCGCCTCTCGTTAGATATGGTGGAGGAACTGCGAGACGTGGCGGATATCAGGCAAGAAGAAATCAAGCGACGGATGGCCAAGCATTTTGATAAGCATGTCAGGGTCAAGCAGTTCGCAGAAGGGGATCTGGTGCTGAGAAAGGTCGACGCGGCGGGAAGATCGGCTCCCGTGAGTAAGCTCCACCCGAACTGCGAAGGTCCATACATTGTGAAGGAAGTCCTCGGAACAGGGGGATACTACCTCCAGGACGTGGAGGGAAGAGCCCTAAGCCACACTTGGAGTGGTGATGATCTAAAGCGCTTCTACCCCTGAGGGGGGAAGGATGTAACCATGTATCTCAAAAATAAACTTGTTATATTATACCGATTGATTCTCCTTTAACTAGTGTCGAATTTTTCATGGCATAACATAGTTGAATGTTTTGTGATACCCCGAGCTCGGCTCGGCCCCAGGTAGACCCGCTGCGCAGGCTCTCATCTAGCTGGCAGGTCCGAAGGCTCGCCTGTGGGGGATAGGTTTGGTTGGTTTGGGATCTTCATCGGCACCCCGAGCTCGGCTCGGCCCCAGGTAGACCCGCTGCGCAGGCTCTCATCTAGCTGGCAGGTCCGAAGGCTCGCCTGTGGGGGATAGGTTTTGGTTTGAGATCTTCATCGGCACCCCGAGCTCGGCTCGGCCCCAGGTAGACCCGCTGCGCAGGCTCTCATCTAGCTGGCAGGCCCGAAGGCTCGCCTGTGGGGGATAGGTTTGGTTGGTTTGGGATCTTCATCGGCACCCCGAGCTCGGCTCGGCCCCAGGTAGACCCGCTGCGCAGGCTCTCATCTAGCTGGCAGGTCCGAAGGCTCGCCTGTGGGGGATAGGTTTGGTTGGTTTGGGATCTTCATCGGCACCACGAGCTCGGCTCGGCCCCAGGTAGACCCGCTGCGCAGGCTCTCATCTAGCTGGCAGGTCCGAAGGCTCGCCTGTGGGGGATAGGTTTTGGTTTGAGATCTTCGTCGGCACCCCGAGCTCGGCTCGGCCCCAGGTAGACCCGCTGCGCAGGCTCTCATCTAGCTGGCAGGTCCGAAGGCTCGCCTGTGGGGGATAGGTTTGGTTGGTTTGGGATCTTCATCGGCACCCCGAGCTCGGCTCGGCCCCAGGTAGACCCGCTGCGCAGGCTCTCATCTAGCTGGCAGGTCCGAAGGCTCGCCTGTGGGGGATAGGTTTGGTTGGTTTGGGATCTTCATCGGCACCCCGAGCTCGGCTCGGCCCCAGGTAGACCCGCTGCGCAGGCTCTCATCTAGCTGGCAGGTCCGAAGGCTCGCCTGTGGGGGATAGGTTTTGGTTTGAGATCTTCATCGGCACCCTGAGCTCGGCTCGGCCCCAGGTAGACCCGCTGCGCAGGCTCTCATCTAGCTGGCAGGTCCGAAGGCTCGCCTGTGGGGGATAGGTCTGGTCTGGTCGACTTGATTTGTACAAGGCAGGAAGCACGTTGGGAATACCAAATGAAAAGTGAGAAAGAAGGGATAGATCTCGGCAGGGATAGATCTCGGCAGGGATAGATCTCGGCAGGGATAGATCTCGGCAGGGATAGATCTCGGCAGGGATAGATCTCGTCAGGGATAGATCTCGGCAGAAGATTCCCCATTAAAGGGATCTCGAGGTGGGGAGGCTTTCGCCAAAAAGGTTCCTCTCAGGGTTCTCGAGCAATCAGGCGAGATCGTTATGCGATGGGCCAGTGGGGACTCGCGCAGTCTAGAGGGGACGGTCCCGTCCTAAGGATTCGAGAGTCGCGCTTCCGGCTGGCCGGTTACCGCGGGTTCTTGCTGATTCATCGCTAAGGATTTCCTAAGAAGGCCAAGGGCCTTGGCGGAAGCATACGCCGAAAGCGTTCAACCACGACAATTACATCAAACACATTCGCAAATAACAAGATGAAATGTTCACAAGAAAAACATTTGCATTAATAATACTGTATGGGTACAAAATGATAGCGTCTCGCGCTTTACAGAGAGGTGAAGAACAAAAGCGAGAAGGGGACCCTCAAGGGGACAAACTGTACCCCTCGGAAGTCTCGCTGGAGCTCCCGCTGGAGCTTCCGCCGGAGCTCCCCCCTGAGGTCTCGCGCTTCAGTACGGCTCCCAGCGCCATTTCCCTTGCTCCCAACGTCATTTGCCTCGGTCTCGCAGCTTGGTCCGGGGGGGCGCCTGCGGGTTGAAGTAGGATGACAGAACGCTGCATCCCAGGTCAACCCGGCGAGACAGATCCCGGATTCTCTCGATGCATCTCTCAGGTGAGGACCCGGCGGTAGCTCCCCCGGGCCGGTCCATCTCGCCTAGAAGGAAATCTCGCTCCAGGGACTCCAGCCTCTTCTCCACTGACTGGCGAAACTCTCTGGCCGCAAGGTCGCGTACCCGTTCTCGCCGGACGAGTTTCGACAGAATGGCGGCAACCTTCTTCCCTCGTCTTTTCGCGCTCCCGGCACCGGTCAGGATCTCCTCCATCTCGTCAGATGAAGGGAAGGGAGAGCTCTCGCCATCTTCTCCCTCTCTTTCTTCTTCTTCTTCTTCCTCTACCTCAGCGCCAGGCCGCGAGTCCATGTCCCTTGTCGAAAGAATCCCCATTTTAGCGGAAGCTGAAGGATAGCAACGATAAAATTGTCGTATACCTTCAGAGTGACGAGGCCCCCCGGTCGACGGCAGGCGAGAAGGCCCAGCCCCCCCCCCCTCAGCTCCAAAGAGGTGGATTGGCTTTCCTTTGCCGGGGGGGTAAACTTTGCGGATGGTGATCCCGGCCTGATCGAGAGCGGGGGAGCGGGTCTCCTCAGCCGCTGGAGGGCTAGCGTCTAGCGGTGGCGCAGGGATCTCGGCATTTTTTCCTCTCGCCGGTAGGGAGGAATCAACCGCATGGGCAGACTGATTCGCAGTTCTCGCCCCACCATCCCGGGTGGCGAGATCTGGAGGTGCGGAAACTGACGCTGCGAGGAATCAGGTCAGCATTTAAAAATACCAGGCGAAGGCAAGAAGGGAACCTTTACCAGCGGTGTTCGGGTCTGGTGGAGGAGGCGCCTCGGGAACCTGTGGTTGATCATCGTGATGGCTAGAGGGTGGATCCAAACGTTCTCGCGGGGACGCGGCAGCGTCAGGAACCGTCTCCTGCGAGAGGTATCAAGTTAAACAATTGAGCAACTGGTTGTTAATTGGTATATCAAGCTTACCTTCCGCGGCGAGGTGTCGTCCGCGCAACTAGGGGTCGGGGTGGGCGGGCTCCTGTTCTCGCGGGATAGGTCCCGCTGAACCACCTTCGCCTTCTTCTTCTTCTTCTTAGGCAGAGAAGGCTCAGCAACTGACGACTGTCTCGCTAGCCATGGGGCGACCAGGGCACTGTTAGCCCTAGCTCGCGCCTGCGCCGCGTTAATGCGGTCCTGCAGATCCTGCGGAAGCGGTTTATCGGCACGCTTGGAAGGCATAGCGAGAGAGGGCGAGAGCTCAGGGGGAGAATGACGGCTCGAGGGAAGTGTTATGACCGTCTATCGGCACTCATATTTATAGGCGCCGTACGGCCCACCGAAAGATTCCCTGACGTTGACACGTGCTCAGCGAATATTTTGGGTTGAACATGTCTTTTCGAGCGCGGCGCTGGCTCAAAAAGAGCGGGGATTGTGTACAACCCCATATTCGCTGAGCCAGACAAGGAGGCACAATGGTCACAGGAGGGTTAGCCAAAGTGGTCCCGCCCTAAGGAGGATCTCGCCCACATAAGGCGGAAACGCTCTCGCCGGATGCTATAAAAGAGAAACCGTAGGCCGAGAGCGCCAAGCGCGGACTGCGCGGAAGCGCTCTCGCCCAAACCAAGCCTCAGTCCCGAAGAGTTCTCGCTTGCGCTGGGCGAGAACGTTCGCGCCACACCCTGGGCCGAAAGGTCTCGGCACCAGCTCTCGCCGAGTGGGGCCCAGGGTCTTTGGAAGAATGTCCTAATTGCCCTCAGGAGAAATTACTTCAGTACCCTCAGAGAGACAGCGGGATTTGGCTATTGGCAGACCAACCAGGGGCTTTTCAGTAATTCCAGGACAACCAAATGCTATAAATAGACCCATAAGGGCTCCTTAGAAAGCAAGCTATCATTGTCTCCCGAATTCCAGCGCTTTCTGAGGAGCTCCTAGCCCAGCTTTGGCTTTGGAGGGGAAGCTCTCAGAGATCTTCCGGGTGTGAGGTGGGACCTCCCTGCTGAGGCTTTTGGGTCAGTCTTAGGTCCTTAGAATCCAGTCAAGGGGTGAGACTTGAGAGAAGTAGGTTTTGGCTGCACCCCTTTTTTCTTCGAACTTCAGTTGGGGTCATATTTGGCTTCAACAATTATATTACTCATTTAATGATTGAGGTCATTAATGAAGTCGGCCAAGAAAATGTAGTTCAAGTTATCACTGATAATGCTCCAGTTTGTAGAGCAGCAGGTATGCTTGTAGAGGCAAAATATTCTAGAATATTTTGGACCCTTGTGTAGTCCATACATTGAACCTTGCTTTGAAAAATATTTGTGCTGCAAAGAACACAGAAAGAAATGAAAATGTTTACATTGAATGTGGATGGATTTTTGAAATTGCAGAGGAAACTAATTTCATCAAAACTTTTATCACTAATCATTCCATGATATTGGCTATTTTTCATCGTTATAGCACATTAAAGTTTTTATCTGTAGCTGAGACAAGATTTGCATCTACTACTGTGATGCTAAAGAGGCTGAAGAAGATCAAACAAGGACTTCAAAGTATGGTTACTGGAGATGATTGGAATGCTTATAAGGATGATGATACAGAGAAAGCTCAATCTGTCAAAAATATTCTTCTGAATGATGTTCGGTGGGATAGAGTTGACTATATTCTTGCATTTACAGATCCTATTTATGAGATTGTTAGAATATTTGATACAAATAAATCCATTCTTCATTTGCATTATGATATGTGGGACACTATGATAGAAAAAGTTAAATATATCTTCAGACATGAGGGCTTGGATGTTACTGGTACATCCTCTTTCGATAATGCAGTGTATGATTTACTCATTGATAGATGGACCAAGTAATACACGACTACATTGTTTGGCTCATTCTATAAATCCAACATATTATTCATCTGAGTGGCTTAGTGGTGGACAAAATAGAGTGGCGCCACATTGAGATTCAGAGATTTCAGAAGAAAGAATCAAGTTCCTGAGAAGATAGTTTCCAAACTCAGTTGAGAGATCGGAAGTATCAACTCAATTTGCAAAATTTGCAGGTAACTTATATCATTGATGGATGCACTTAACTTACGTATTTAAATTTTTTTAAAAAAAAATCTCATTTTTTTGTTATATAATTTACGAGTAATTTGAGTCCATTCAATGATATTGACAGCTTATCAGATAGAGGCACAATGGACCCTAAGATCTGGTGGATAACATATGGGAATGCAAAACCAGAGCTACAAACTAGACTTCTTGGGCAGCCATGTTCATCTTCTTGTTGCGAAAGAAATTGAAGTACTTACTCATTTATACATTCATTTAGAAGGAACAAGCTGCATCCTAAACGAGCTGAAGATCGTGTATGTACACACAAATCTTCGTTCATTATCCAGAAAAAGTGAAGAATATCGAGCTGGTTCAAGTCAGATGGGGGACATTGGTGGAGATGAATGAGATTCTCTATCGGGCATCGGTGTACTTGAAGTTGCAGATCTCTCCCTTGATGTACTTGAAGTTGCAGATCTCTCCCTTGATGAACCAGATATGGAGGCTATGTTATTCACTGATATTATTGATGAGAACAATCAATGATGATATAGAAGCACTTTGAGTGAATAATATTTAATATCAAGTTTTGTAAGGATATATTATTTGACTTTTAATTTTCATGTGATCAAGTCATTATATATGATTTGTAATTTTTTTTGACATTTTTATAAGTTTTTAAGGCATATAAATTTTTTAAAAATATTAAAATAATATCAGATTTCAGATTCTTCACAAAATTTGTATCGGATTTGTACCGTATCCGATTCTCGTATCCGTATCGGGGCTTCTTAGGCAGGAACCCATAATGCAGAATCAAATTTGTACTAAAACTAAAACTAAACTAAAATACAAACAATAAAATCAAGTTTATATTCAGATTCTTCGAACTGATGCCACGTTTTGTCTTCTCAACTGGCGATAATTTAAATTTTTGTATCATAAACTTATATATACTTAAAAATCCTAAAGTTGAAGTCTTGAATATAAAACGTGTAACTCTTTCTAAGACATAATGTGATGAAAGCTAGAAATGGAAAAAAGTTTCCTGACCATTATTTTGAGATTCCCATTTTCTGCAAACAGAGACGAGACCTTTGGCGTTATTTGTTTCTCCACTTTTGCTGACATATTTTGCTTATCGACTCTCCGAAATATTCCAGACGTCACAGACTTGCTATTACTGGTAGGTCTTTTAGGTATCTGCTGAGTGGGCAAATGCGCTCTAGACTGTGACTTCCCAATTTTAGGTTCAACTGCTTCATTACTCTAAAATGACAAAAATAATACATGAGTAAAAATATAATAGTCATTAATAAATCAAGCAGGGTTTCAAAATGAATATCATCAAAGAATAACCAAAGAAGCATATAACATTATATAAGTACAATGTATTTCAAAAAATAATAAAAAATCATGAACAATCCCTTCTGTAATGTGTCATTCTGAGTGCATACATTACATACAATTTCATGCTAGAATTGAAGCTTTGCTGGCTAGAGAGTGAACGTATTAATGGTTAAAAGATATAAATGACAAGGGTTTATGTTAAATAAACAACAAATTATCAAAATCCGCAACTTTATTTTCACTAATGGGATCAATATTGATGCCATCATAACTTCTCCAAACACTCTCACGCTCTATGCAGTCGCCGCCTACCATTAACAATATATTGACTCTGCTGAACACTATTTTCATGTAGAGACCTGCCAATGTTGTGGAGTATTAACTACTAACTCGTATCTTCAGACATGTTGAACACTCTTTACGACTGAGTGATATGTCTATGTGATGGTGATTATTCACTGCTAATTCCTATCTTCAGACCTACCAAACACTATTTCCAACTGAGGGACCCACCGAAGTAATGATGCTGAGTATTCGCTACTAACTCCTATCTTAAACCACCACTTACCGAGTAAACTCCAGAAACCAAACAACCAATTTGTTGTTGTTGACTACAGCGACAACATATGATTATCTGTTTATAAATTTGTTACATAAATTATACAAAAAGAAACTTCATGGTAGTAATATAAAACAGAAATTATTAATATTTTAATAATTCTCTTCCCTCTAGTTATCAAATGCCCTCTTGCTCGAAAAAATATCATCATTTTGTCTGAGTTGTCATCTATGTGCCATAATGAAAAATGTAATGTTACGGATCCATATTGGGAGTCACATAAAGCGCCACACCAAAATGCACAAGGGTTAAAATTAGTGTTGCTCGCACTTTTATTCGTACCTTTTATTTTGAGCTTTTATATTTATCTCATGCTTTATTTTACCTCACATGATATTATGTCTAATGAGGGGGCAATTTCGGAACTTGGTGGCTGCACTCGGGCCCAACCGGTTATAAGGAGGGGCTGCTTGGAGCAAGGGATATGCAAAGTTTTAATCAATTAGTCTCTCTCTCTCTCTCTTCTTCTTTTCTATCTATCAAATTTTCTCGCCGCCCTTGACCTAGCCACACGCCACCTCGACGCCCTTCTCCACCAGAACCCCTCCCGCCTTCCTCACCGGTCACCTTTTGTCGCCAAGATAGGTTCCCGAGGATCCAAGAAGGGAAAACTCCAACCACATCCAAAACTTCTACGTCTCCCGGCCACGGACCCGATCACAAACGGGGGTCTCTACCAACTTGGTATCAGAGCCGACGTCCAAAGCCAAGGGCCCTCCACAACTACTGACCCACCAACGCTCCTCCCCCGCACAGGAAACCACAAGTATCTTTGTTTTGTCAGCTTGGCGCACGCAATCGTCCGATCAGTCGCATGCGCCTCCTGCACAAACTTCTGCCCTAGTACAACCACTTCTTCTGGGTTCCCTCTCCGCCTGCGTTGACTTACACGAGAAGAACACCAAAATCCTACCGACTCCCATCCAAGCCCTTCCTCCTTTGACACTAGATACAATAGACGACGGCAGCCTAGGTGGCCTTACCTTGTCTCAGATCTTGGAATCGTTTCAAAAAATTGATGACGACAAACAAGACCGTGATTCTTGAGGTCATCCATGCTCGCAACATCATCCCACCACCACCGCGCACTGCTTTTGGCTCCTCCCACAATGGGTCGAAGACTGAGGGGATACTTTGTAGCTGAAACTGTGGCAGCCTAGGTTGGGCGTGCTCGGGAGGAGGGAGTTACCAATATCTCACACGACAAGAGAGCAGAATAAAATACTTCTTGGATCCTTCATACAAACTCAAACTTGCCTTTAAATAGGCGACAAATCCCTCTTAAATAAAAACCCTAAACTTTTAACAACTAGAACAATTAATAATAATAATAAAGACACAAGATATATCAATAACTAGGTCCTTGGCCCGTGGCCATAACATCTCTCTCGATGTGCAAAAAGAGCTTGACCTCAAGGGATATCGACGACGGCGCCCACTTCACTCGACCCCTTGTCATCAGAGCCATAAGAGTTCTACACACAGATAAAAAGTCTTTTGCACCGATAGTCACGAGTATAGTGCCAATCGAAATTAAAACATAGCCCTTGTGTGTGCTAGTCAGACATTTCTGCATGAGACAGTCGACGGATCTGCGAGGTTTAGGTGCACTCGGCACATCCCTCCGGAGTCCGTGTGTTGCTGGGGATGTAAGCCTCTTGCACCAACTGAAGTCGACGGTCGCACAATCTTGCTAAGCTCATAGGAGTCACCAAGTCCCGGGGGGCCTCGAATTTGACGTCCAAACATAGTCGATCGCGTAGCTCGTCTGTAAAGATGGTGACCTGCATCTTAGGGGGGATTGTGGCATGCGCCAGAAGAATCTAAAATTGTTCTAGATAGACATCAATTAACCCTTCCTGACATAACGTCGTGAGGGCCCCCGGGGGTTGTTACGACGAGGAGCCAAAGCGTATGTTGAGGCCCGCTTGAAGTCGCACCATATTAGGTCCAGGATTGTCCGACTGCAAACAGGCAAACCATAACTGCGCAATATCAAGCGCGTGGAAGAAGGCCAAACTGATTTATTTTGTCACTGATGTTTGTTGATGACTAAAAAAATTTTCGTAAATGGTAGGCCAATTTGGTGTAATGGGGCATGATGCAGCCCTCATGTGGTATCCTGGCCGGGGGATCAAGTTGAAGAAGCAGCGGTGGAGGTGTTTGGTTGCTGCATGTGTGATCAGTAGGCGGGGTAGTAACAACTGGAATTGCGGTGGTCAACTCATTAAGCTTGTTGGTGAGTGTGTCAATGTCTTCCTGATGACGCGCTTCGGCCTCTCGAAAGTCCCCATTTATGGATGTCATGAATGTTTGCATGAAGTCTCTCATAGTCTCCATGGGTGAGTCCCCCCCATAGTGTGAAGTACAATCGGCGATAAATCGGAAGTAGCACAGGCCAGAGAGCGTGTGATTAGACGGTTGGATTCCTAAATACGACTGAGTTTGAGTTGCCGCGAGGGCCGCAATGCTTCCCTATGATGAGGCACAAAAAGAACACCCTTCTTTTTATTTGGGGGTTTGATAAAAAGGCGTTGCGTTGTTGGGGACTTGAGAAAAACATAGGACTCGAGGAACATGGTAGTCTGTTCTTCCAGGGGCTCGAACCAGAGGCGCTGTCATTGCTGGATTTCGAGCTGGTGTGGGGGATCGAAACAGAAAGGAAGAAGGTTACGAATGGGCAAGGGGATTTAGAGACGGGGTACCGTCTCTAAATAAACGAAATGTGTCTATATGCAGAGCGCTGGAGGCTGCGATTTTTATTTGCTGTGTGAGGGGGACAGGTCGAAGCTGCATGCGTGATCAGTAGGCGCGCTGGATACAGAGTGTTGGAGGCTGTTGTGTGGGCTCAAAAGGAAATGCGTGTGCAGGCAGCGACACTGTCCTGGGATGTAGAAGGTGTAGGCGAGGCCGGCTGGACGTTGTTGGGCTCGATGAAGACGACGCCGATTTGGCTGGAAGAGACGGGTGACGGACGTTGGTTGGATCGACGAAGACGACGTCGATTTGGCTGGAAGATACGGCGACTTGCCTGGGCTCAACATAGACGGGCATCGAGTGACGTTGATGAAGCCGAGGCGGGAGATGGCGAGGAACTAGCAGAGGAGACAATTTGTGCTGGTTGGAATTGAGAGCGGACTGCCAATCGAGGGCAGATAATTGGGCCTAGGTTTGTAGGTGGGGCTATCAATATCTCACACAAGACAAGAGAATAGAATACTTCTTCGATCCTTACAAACCAAAATTTGCCTTTAAATAGGCTACAAGACCCTCTTAAATAAAAACCCTAAACGTCTAACAACTAGAACAATTAATCATAATAAAAACACTAAATATATATAAATAACTACGCCCTTGGCTCGTGGCCCACAACACCTTCCAACAAAAGCCGTAATTTCCTACCCCTCACTCCAACAGAAGTAGTGTTCCCCGTTATGTGAAGATGAACTTTTCCCTCTTTGACGGCCGCGACGACCCCTTGGATTGGCTTACCCGCTGCGAACACATTTTTGCCAACCAATGCAATCCTTGGGAGGATTGGATTAGTGATGTCTTTTTTCACCTCGTGGGCTCGCCTAATTATGCTTTTCCCAGCTGTAGCGGGAAAAACCTCATTTAACATGGGAGGATTTCAAGGTGAACTGCAACCACCAATTCGGTCTACCTCTTCACAATAACCCCCTCGGCGACCTCAGCACCCTCAGACAGAGAAGGTCCATTGACAATTACTCAGAGTAGTTTCAGGTGTTGCTCACCCGCACCACCTTTGTCCCACCGATACATCAGCTGCTTATCTTCACGAAGGGCCTCCATGAGCACCTCCGTCTAGATGTGGAGTTCCAGAATCTGCCGGACCTCACTACCTCCATGAGCCTCACGCGCATCTTCGAGAAGCGCGTTTTGATGGATCAGCCACACATGGGGATGTCGAAGCGGCGAAGGACCTTACAGAGTTTCAATGCCTCCCCCCTCTAAGTCTGGTAGTGGGCCCGATAAGAGCAAGGAGGGTAAACCAACTAGCCACAATTTGTGTCGACCCAAGAAATGACTGACTATCGGGTCAAGGGCCTTTATTACAACTGTGACAAAACTTACATTCGTGGACACTGGTGCAAGCGTCTCTTCTGGTTGGAGGTCAAGGAACCCTCCAACGAGGACACAACAGATGATGCTCCGGGGGGGATGAGATTTCTTTGCACACTATGGTCGGCCCCCATGCAGGGTAGATTATTCAGATGCATATTAAAGCGGTGGGCCAGCTGCTGGTCACCCTCATGGATTTTTGTAATACACACAGTTTCATCGGTGAGCTCAAGGCATTCCCAGGTGGACTTTTTTGTGATTGCCCTTCGGGGATTTGAGGTTGTTCTAAGGGTCGGTGGTTGCCCACCTGGGGACCCATGTTGTGGGCTTTTGATGCCCTCACGATGACATGAGGATGTGGCCCCCATATGACAGTATGACAGGGTTGCTCAGTGGACGCTTCACGGCGGAACTTTTTTGTGAAGACCGACCCTACAAAGCACACGGACCTCAACATCCTCATCCAAAAGTTCAACTACACTATTGTCACCACAATGGGCCCCCCTCCTAACATTCTTGCTGGTACCCATGGAGCAACCCATAAAGGAGTCCACAAGATCCTTTTGCGCATTCGGACGAAGTTCTTTTGGCAAGGGCTCAAGCGTCGTGTGCGGGATTTCATTGTCACCTGTTCAGTAGGTCGGTGTAGCAACTAGCAAGGCAGATCACTTCCTTCCAACGGCCTCCTCCCCCCTTTTCAGTGAAACACAAATATGTTTGGCACCAATTGATAAAAAACTTACAGACCGCAACCAGATTCTTAGCCTCAGCTGCGAGGGCCTCCTTCCGTCACAAGCTTGCATGGAGGTCGTCTACAATCGGGGTCACCGCGAGCAGTTCTTTGCACGGGGAGATTAGGTGTGGTTGCAACACCGACAATGTCCCTAGAACTCTATTGTCAAGGGACCCTACCACAAGCTGGGCCCAACATTGTACGGCCCATTTGAAGTTTTGCAACACATCAAAGACGTGGATACCGTCCTCAGCACCCGTCTGATGCCCAAATTCGCAACGTCTTCCACGTGTCTCAGTTGAAGCCGCTCATTGGAGTGTAGCCAACTTCCATCACAGCTGAACGACAAGCTTGCGGACAAGCTTGATGATGACGAGGGCGGGGATGTTATAAATCCACGTTGGGGGATCACATACCAGGCCACACCAAAATGCGGAAGGATTAAAATTAGAGTCGCTAACACTTCTATTTGCCACTTTTATTCTGTGCTTTTATATTTGTCGCGCTTTCTATTTTACCTCGCATGATGTTAAGCCTAGTGAGGGGCAGTTTCAGAACTTGATGGTTGCACTTGGGCGCAACCCGTTATATAGGAAGGGGTTACTTGGAGTAAGGGATATGCAAAGTTTTAATCAATTCCTCTCCCTCTCACTCTCTTGTCTCTCTCTCTTCCTATTTTCTATCTATCAAATTCTCTCATCACTCTTGCCTTAGCCGCACACCGCAAGCCGCATCGCCACCACTCTCCACCGGAACCCCTCCCTCGTTCCTCGTCGATCACCTTCTGTTACCGAGATAGGTTCCCGAGAATCCAAGAAGGGGAACTCCACCTTCATCCAGGATTACTACATCACACGACCACAAACCTGATCCCAAACAAGGGTCTTTATCATGTTACATTCTTCAAAAAACAAAAGGATGCAATGTGCAAACCAATGAGCACATCTCCAACCATTCCTCCACCCCAAATCTCTTTGTTGTCACCATGATCTCTATGGAAGGGAAACTCGACCAACTATGCATCAACCATACAGTCACCCAACATCTGAACTGCCCTCACAAGAGATGAGTTCATCTCCATCATCAAGGAGTGTCTTCCAAGTTAACTCATTAAGGAGCGTCTTCAAAGCTAACTCATTATTATTAGGGGATTGTTATTAGCAAACCAAATTTGGCTATTCGTAAACCGAGAATATCATTGTTTTGGATGATTATTATTCACTTAAGTTTTCAAATCCTCTATTCACAAAACAATGCCCTAATTTCCATTTTCCCTTTCCAGCCGTATGCTCGATCCCACTCGGTATCGCTCTTCTTCCAACCGTACACGTCCCGCTCGCACACCTTCCGCTTGCACACCTCCCGGTCACCTGCAACTACGACGTAGCCCACCTGCTAGCCTGCAAAGGAGACCTCAACCAATCTGACGACCTCAATTTTGTTCTACTGTCTTTTGTGGTGAGAGCATGTACTTCAACCTTTTTATTTTGCATGTTCTGTGTAATGCTTGCAACTTCTCCATGTTTTGTGAGCCTCCAAATTTTAGGTCGATCTTGTTCTTGTAATCAATTGGAATATGTGATATAATTTTAACCCATCCTTCAAGAAGAGATTCCTTGCTCATCTTAGGATTTTGTGGGGTCTGTACTTCCTCATCTCCTTTTCTTCTGTTCTGTTGGATTTGTTGTGTTACAGAAAGCTTGGGATTGTGAAAACGCATTTGTGCATACTGGATTTTGGGTCTCTTTTTGTTGCTTTGTTTCTCAACTATGTCGGGTTTTTTGGGGAGGAATGTTGAAAATGGGAGAAATCTTCTCCATGAATCTCTTCTGAATGGGAGGAGTGTTGAACATGAGAGTGTTATTATTATTTTTATTTTTTATGTTAGTCTGCGAATAAAAACAATCTTTGTGAATAACAAACTTAGCTCCCTTTAAAGTTGTGAATGGTAATAATCTGTGAATAGCCAAATTCGGTATACGGATAACAATCCCTATTCTTATATTCTCTTTTACTAATGTGCTTTGTAACATTAGCCAAACACAGCATGCATCCCTGATAGAGCTTTCTTCTAAGTTGTTTTGTTTCGGGACTCGGCCTTGCCATTGGACAAGAAATTTAAACCTTCCAACCAATTTCCATGCTCCAAGCTGTCAAACTCGCCAAACACCATGAAAGCAAATTTTCGAGCTTCGCTCATCCACTCTAACTTTTTGATTCATCCAAACATCACTTCACAATTTGCTTGTCCCTATTCTTATATTCTCTTTTACTAATGTGCTTTTGTAACATTAGCCAAACACAACATGCCTCCCTGATAGAGCTTTATTCTAAGTTGTTTTGGTTCAGGACCGGGCCTTGGCATTGGACAAGAAATTTAAACCTTTCAACTGATTTCCATGCTCGAAGTTGTCGAACTCGCCAAACTCCATGAAAGCAAATTTTTCGACTTTTTGATTCATCCAAACATCACTTCACAATTTGCTCGTCCCTTTGTCAATACCGACACCACCACCATCAATCAACACAACAACATCTCAGCTCAACAAATTCATTACTATTCTCATCTATTGTCTCACACCCAATGAAATGCAATGTCATCGCGACCAAAGCTTTTGCTTCAATCACAATGAAAAAATACATTGTTGCTACCAATATAAAATCACCAATTCACCATATTACTCACCAACAATTGCAAAGGTAACCGTTTTTTCCCTAAACGACAACTGATCCGCCGATTTTTCTATTAAAGTGACACCATAATCAATTACAATCTCATCCTAATCATACCCCACTCTTATTCAACACTCACAATCATGCACCCTCCACACCACTGACTCCATCCATAATACATCGACATTTGTCATCATAGATGGAAGCAGCACCTATGATTGTCATCAAGCATCTCTGTCTCACAATAAAACCTTTAACTTCTTTGTCTTGGGCAGCATCGGCAAACGACTCATTTATGTTGGATCTAGGCCCCAAATCCCCCCTCGTCATCTCATATCACACAATTTATCATAAATTTTATGCCCACACTCTTAATGGTGTCGAACTAGGCATTGGCATGCAGTGACTATAACACTGTCTCGCTTTAAATCCTCTAATTCCCTGTCATGGTCTGCAGCGGCGAATAACTCACAGGCAATGGTCTCTGCACCTGAGTCTCGCTCATAATCTTTGTTGACATAATTAATTAAGATTTTTATCCTTATCCCTCAATGGTGCCAACTTTGTCCCCGACGTGTAGTGACTACAATAACTTACTCCTGCCACAAACATCACCATCAATTTTCCCTACAAGGCACCACCACAATAGCCACTCATCTAGTCCAACTTGCACATCTCACCAATGACCAGAAGGGTATACAATTGTCTATATTGAAAACAGAAAGAACATAAGTATATGCTAAAATTAAAATTTGCCATGCAATCCATAAGAATAAAAAAGGATTCAAAAATCTAACTTAGTTCAGGTAGTTGAGATATGGACAATATATGAAATAATTTATTATTGATTATTGGCTTAAATCACTTCCCTCCAAATCCCAAGGGTATGAAAGCAGTGGAGTGAGGGCCCCTAAGTGAACAATTGAAATAGTATGATATAGAAAGTGAGAACAATAATATTGATGTGAGTTCTTTTGGTTAATCGAAACATAGATAGAAGAAAGAAAAATTTGGAAGAATATACATTTGTCTATAGCGAACAAAGAAAGTTATGCACACAAATATGTCAAAAAATATATTAAGACTTCACATAGCACTCCATAAGATTGAATGAAGAATTCAAACAGCCAACTCAGTATAGTTGAGATAAGGTTAAAGAAGGGGCAAGCCCGGCATGATCCTATTATGAGCCTACTCAAACGTTGCCAGAGGAGTGGTCGGAGGAGATGATAGTGGAGGAGATACTACGAAGTCTTGACCGCGGCTTCCTAAGCGGGGTTGCTCGTTAGAGGAGAGAGCCACCAAATATCTCAACCAAGGGGAAAGGGAAATAAATACTTCTTTCTTGTCATTTCATACAAACACTCGTCAAAAAATAGGCATACAAAGACTAACACTCATAATAACCTTAATCCTCTAACCACGACTCTCTCAACTACACTCATAAAGATACTCATAAATGCAAGATGACTCGTAAATGTAAACAACGAAAATAAAAGACGAATCATAAATGTAAACAACATAAATGATACTTGATAAGTGGGCGCACGACCCATAACATCACTTTCGTCGTTCAAAATGAGCCTGACCTCAAGCTCAAGGGAGATCAGATCAAGTGTCGGTGTTAGCCAATTACCTCATCCTCGGAGTGCTCCACGTCCAGATAAAAGAGCTTTTTGCAGTGATATCCACGAATGTAATTGTTGAACCCGGAAATCACGGTTCAATGAGGTGTTCAGACCAAATGGATAGCTTGCACTTCTCCCGAAAAAAATCACTTGACTAGGCACTCAGAACAAGGACCTCATTCACAAGAAAGGAAACTAAAAACAGACCCTCAAGCTGCAGTGAGGAGGTCCCGCCACACACCCGAAAGATCAAAGAGAGTTTCCCTTCCCAAACAAATGTTGAGTCAGGCACTTTGGTGGGCACTTGAGAGCTCCAGAATGCACACCCGAAAACCATGGTGATCAGTGAGCTGAAGCTCTTGTCAATCAGAACTAGCCTAAGGAGAGAGAAGCCAAAGAAGTCATCTCCAAAGGTGTCCTTGGGGGTCTATTTATAGTTTTCTGAAACTGGTCTGCAGATAGTGGAATCCCGCCTTTTCGATTTACTATATGCAGCCCAAATTGATCTGCCAACAGAAGAATCCCGCTATTTGGAGTGGATAATGGCAGGCCAAGATGAGATTTCCTGGAAAAAAGTCCAACCTGTACAGGCGAGTTCAAACAGTTCTAAGGCCTACTCGCTTGGGGGTGGCGAGTGACCGGTGCGGCTGGGACTCGCCAATCGCCCTGAATCCGGGGCGGGTAAGAGCTCATTAACCCCACTCGTCCCTTCGACTCGCCTGGGCCTAGTCCTCCCGACAACTTGACGGCTTGATGAGTACAGCTCGACAAATATGGGGTTGCACATGCTCATCCCAATTGAAGCATAACCCCTTTGTGCGTCGACCCGACATTTTTGTACGAGAGAGTCGACAGAGAGGTTGGTTGTGGGGAACCCCGGGTTAGCTGTCTTGAGTCCAGGTGCCTGGAAGTATATAAGGATCCTGATCCAGCTGGAGGCGCCGCACACACAATCTTGCAAAGCTCATGGAAGTCACCAATTCCCAAGAAGCCTTCAATTCGACGTCCATTCGCAGGCGTTCGCGAAGTCCGGTTGTGAAGATTGCGACCTGCATATTCGAGGTGATTGTAACGTGTGCCAAAAGAAGCTGAAACGAATACAAATAAGCCTCCAGAGATCATGTATGTCATAGTGTCGTGACTGCACCGAGAGGGTTGTTGTGGATGGGAGGACCAAATCGCAAGTTGTAGAGCCTCTAAAAGTTGTCCCATGTCAATCTTGGCTTGTCGAAGAGGAGATGAGTGACCCGAAGCAGAGCTGGGTCGCGAAGGTGGAAAGAGGCCAAATGAATTCATTCTATTGCGGGTGTGTGTTGGTGGTCGAAGAATTGCTCACACCTGATAAGCCAGCCAAATGGATCGGCATTCCCATCGTAGGTTGGGAATTTCAAGTTGGTGTGGCGCAGTAGAATAATAGCTTTAGGGCGTACGGGAACTGGTAGCTAGTGTCAAACATGTGGCGGTGTCTGGCTGCTTCTCGCTTGGGTCGTATATGGGTAGTAATGACCAGAATGGCGGCAACCAGATCATTTAGCTTGTTGGTGAGTATGGTCATGTCCTCCCGATGACATGCTTCGGCATCCTTGTGGCATGCTTCAGCGTTCTGAAAGCGTGCATCCATGGAGGCTATGAATGTTTGCATCATGATGTTGATAGATTCCATTATATAGGGAGAATCTCCCATATTACGGATGGAGGTAGCACGAGAGGAAGAGCGGGTGACGGGGCGCCTCAATTTCTTGGAAGTTTCTGAAAAATTGGAGTTGTCGCGAGACCCGCAATGTATCCCTATATTGCCTTCAATAAAAAATACCCACTTTGGACTGAAATAATTAATCAATAAATTGATTAATCAATTAAAAGCAGATAGCTAAATAAAGAGGAAGGCACAAGGCTCAATGGTGGGTGGGAAATAGTAAGAATAATAAAAGAAGCAGCAACGGTGGGCTCGAGAAGGACAATAATTTCAGTGTCTTTGAAGTTGATCGTTGGAGGCGCAGTTGTGCGGGGGTGCTGCTGTGCGGGAGATCGATGAAGTGGATCGTTGGAGGCGTAGCATTTTGGATGAGCGTGTTGGTCTTGCTGGCAGGTGGAAGAGTGGTGTGGACCGGTTTGAGGAAGAAGCAGCGGAGACTGGAACATTGACGAGGGAGTGTCAGGATCGATGAGGGAGTGTCGAAGAAGATCCGCTGAAGAGGAGCGTTGTTTGCAGGGGAAGAACGATGGAGGTTATGTTGGCGAGTTTGACGAAGCAGTTACTGCAGGTTTTGGTGTGTGTCCTGCGAAGGTTGCGGATGTTGCAAGCAGCGGTGTTGAGGAATTTGTTAACTTGATGAACAATGAGGACAATGGAAGTGTCGTGCCAAGGAAGGAGACCTTTGATACCAAGTTGTTATGGACATACTCAAAGGTTGTCAGAGGAATGGCCAGAGGTGGAGATAATAGTGGCAGAGAAACTACAGAGCCTTGACCACAACTGCCTAAGTGGGGTTGCTCGTTGGAGGAGAGCGTCACCAAATATCTTAACCAAGGGGAAAGGGAAATAGATACTTCCTGCTTTCCATTTCACACAAACACTCACCTATAAATAGGCAAACAAAGACTAACACTCGTAATAACCTTAAACCTCTAACCATGACTCTCTCAACCACGCTCATAAAGATACTCATAAATGCAAGACGACTCATAAATGTAAACAACAAAAATGCAAGACGACTCATAAATGTAAACAACATAAAAGCAAGACGACTCATAAGTGTAAACAGCAAAACTGCAAGACGACTCATAAATGTAAACATAAATGATACATGATAAGTAAGTGCACAACCCATAACAAATCCATGTAAGAGAGTACTTTCGAAGGAAGGACAACTGATGTGGAACGGCGGCGCGGACCTACGACGGAGGACGAGTTTTGGGTCAGTTCTGGGTCAATTGACTACTTGTCATGTTTGTCATTTTCAGATCGACGAACCGACTCCGAGGATGAGTCCGGATTTTCGTTTACTTACATTTTTGTATATAATATTGTATTTTTCAATCTTTATTTACTGTAATCGGGTCTGTTACATTAACGATCAATCATAGTCGTTGATGTAAGAGATGCTCTAATGTTGTTTTAATGTAAATAAGAGTAGGGGTTATTTGGAGGCTATTGAAAATTTTGGAGAAGAAGAATTCTCGGAATCCAGCAATCCCTTCACGGTGCCGACATTGTGGAATCCTATATGACGACTACTGGGTCTTATCCCGCTCCCCAAAGGTACCCCCATCCATTACCCTTCCTTTTCTCACTGTTCTGATGCAGCTGCCCCTCTCAAATTGCACCAAACAACCAACCTCCACCTCCCTCACGGTTGTCTAGCGAAATCCGCCACTCCCGCAGCCTCGTGCTGCCCTTCCAAGCCACCCCCTGCCTTCTGTCGCCCTTTCCAACCCCCTTCCCGCCAGCCACCTCCCTACCTTCCACCGCCCTTTCCAGCCCTCTTCCTGCAGGCTTCCCCCACTCCCGCTTCACTTTCTCCCGAGAAAAAAAGAACTCTTTGCCATATTCCAAGTGCCAAATCCCTCCACTGAGCATTCCATAGAAGCCATCTTGAACTCTCCTCACCGTAGAGTTTGTGCAAGCCCCTCCACTGTCCAGAAATCTAGCCAGCCCCCTCCCGTATCACTACCCAGCAACATTTTTTCTCCCCCTTTACCTCCAATAAGCATTCCCAGCAGCCCCCCTTAAATCCCCTTACACTCCCCTACTGTTGAACCCTATTCGATCCATAAAATTGTCCCTATATTTAGCTCTCTCCGCTTCCAGTGTAGGATTCCAGCCACCATAGAGCAGTCATTTCCTTCCCGGACAGCCACCAACTAGCGTAAAATCCATGGATCTCCACTCGACGGCTGCCCCTTGCTTAGTGAGTATTTACTTTGTAGTATGGAACGTTTTATTCAACATTAATATATGGTAATGTGATTTAATGTTTGATTGGATCTCCCGTTGAGTAGTTGTTTGCTTTGGGATATTCTTGTGCTTTGCAGGAGCTATTCGCCGCACGTTCTTGCTTTGCCCCTTCGCGTGGAGGAAAGCATGAGCCTGTTTGGCCTAGAAACAATAATTTTGCCTTGCTTTAGAATTAATCTACTTGCGATTTAATATTTTATTACTTGACTTGAATACTCTGCCGGTCATTGCATGTGTTGCATTTAGTCGTAAGGATTCAAGTTATCCTACCACATGTCACATTAGGGTTGCATTCTAGTAGTCATACACCAGGCCTCTAACCCTTCATTAGACGGTGTTTAGACTTCATTGCAGTCGTGACATGATTACTTGCATTTCATATAAGGTTAGGACATCATTTACCCACCACCTATAGATTTGTTGTACGTCAACAACCCTTGAACTTCAAAAAGCAGTAAATTAATTGAGAGTCGAAGTTTAAGCATAAATAGCAACTCAAAAAGAAATTTACTAGTAGTTTTACAAGAAATTTAATTACTACATAATCAATTAGTAAAGAAAGGAACTGACAACCATTAATCGTACCTTCGTTGAAACTTTTTGAGTTTTCATTTGGATGCTCTCGCGCTTCTTCTTACTCTTGCGTATCTTCCATGAAACATCACCATTATCAGCCTGTTCTTTACTATTTGCATTGTCATTTGTAGTTTTATCTTCCACAATCGCCCAAGGACCACCATCTAATTGAACATCATTATCTTTAGATTGACTTTGAAGTGTACCATCCGAACTCAAAGGCTCCTTAAGTTGTTCTGCAAATTTTTCATCGTTGAAAGATGAAGTTTTTATAATTAATTCTGCTGTTGAAATCTCCTCCTTCTGAAGTTCGACCGCTTCATGATCATCTAGGACAGCTGGGACGTATCCATTGTCTGAAGAAAATTCAACTGGTTCACTGTTAACATGACCTATAAAATCTCCCATGATATTGCAATTATCACCAATAGTACTTTCAAAATGTGGAATTTCAGCCTCATTTTGATTCTCCTCTGGGACATGACGAAGAAGGGCCTTCTTCTTGAAGTGGGCCTCAAAGTACTCTTTCTTTTTAGTAACTGAACCAGGTGTAGAGTATTTTCCAACCTCTTCGAGATATCTGTTATGCGGGAATATAGACCTTCTTTCCCAGCACAATGATTCAAGTTCGAATCTTCCAAACGATATGGAATCAGTTGGTAAACTCTTAGCCTGAAAGAACCAGGAAACATCCAAAAAGCACATAAAAAATGCACAAATATTCTTCCAAAAACCAAATAATAGCCTAAAACAGCGCAATGGAACATAAAACATGGCATGAAAAATGAACATCATACAGGATTGAAAAAATAAATAGTAAAACTAAAATGATTACACCAAAATAAAAATGTTACAGTTTGTGTTCACTCCGCAAGTTAATGTGGTTCCAGTCAGGTAGAAATCCAGGTCAACTTATACAACACATCTTTACTAGTAACATAAGCAGCTTTTTACCATGTTCACATGTTATACTAGGAAAAAAATAAAGTTCTGAGTAGAATATGTTGCAAAGCACCCAGTTGTATGTTGAACATCTTTTACAATGTTGGTAAATCCAAATGGCTGACAAAGAAGAAGAAGAAGAAGATTTGTACTAATAACCTGAAGGGTGATGGATTCTTCAACTTCTCCTGCCATTATTAGCCTCCCAATGAGAGCATCAATCTACGAAAACAGACCACCTGCAAACATCAAACTAGTTAACATTAACAGATTTTTCCCCCAATCTTGTCCCACTACACGAATTTAGCCCAAATTAAAAATTAGATTTCTGAGCAAATCCGCGTCTGAAATCAAATTAGATTCAGACTTGTTAGTCAGCAAAGCATGATATGCCAAACTCAAACAATTCTCGTTGTTCTCCAACTAAAAACATAACCCTAAAAATATATGAAATCGAAGAAAAAGACAGAAAACTGAGAAGTTACAGCCAAATAACTGATAAAGCAAGCCTTCCCGTGAAACAAGAGAAATGAAGTAATACCTTAGTAAGCCTCCTCCTTCACGAAACGAAGAATCACTTGAAACGGAACCAAATCACTTGAAACGGAGCTCGATCGAAAGCGCGCCGCACGATCTTCGCAACAAGACCAGTTTCACGCGCCTCTGATCGCAACAAGACCTCTTGTTACTGGTTTTGAAATCATAGTGGCCGCAGCCATTGAAGAAGAGTGTACCGTCCGCTCACGAGATAGAGCATCCACAGAGAACAAATCCCCAGCTCTCTCTCTCTCTCTATTGGAGTTGGATCATGGTTATTAATTATACTATTTTTGCTATTTATAATAAATAAAATATAAATATTATTTAGTTCATTTTTTTATTCTTTGAGCTAATGAGCTTGAGCATATATATTGCATATTTGCATCTTCCAATGTTTAAATAGAGCTAAAATTCAAGTAATTAAAAACTCTTGAGTCAACTTAAAATTCAATTTGGAGACATTTGAATACCCAGGGACACGTGCTTAGCCGGCAATGTTAGTATTTTTATTGTCTAAATAAAAAAAAATCTGTGTTATTTTTTATTTTCTCTCTCCTTCATATTTTTAAATTTATATATTATTTTATTAGATAATTATGTAATTACAATGTAAAGTATATTGGATAAGTGTAATGTTTGCTCGTTTGGGTTGAACTGAGGCTTTTTAGAATTAGAAGTCATTTTCATTGGAATCAGTATTCCAATTCTAATTTTAAGGTCACAAATTTGTCCAATCCAACAAACCCTTAAAAAACACAACAAATTTAAAACGGGCCAGTGGCCACTCTATGCTAAGTTACAGTTTTCACTCTTCAATCTTTGAAAATTACAAAAAACTTTCATGCATATTTACATTTCATAACATATATTTGTGGTGCGAGTATTTGCTACGAGTAATTATGCTTACTCTCAAGGAGATTTGGGAGAAAGCTCTATACAACAACTAGTGAAAATTTGGTCGGCATAATCCTGATCATGTGATTTTTCACCTCTTTTCGGGATTTTTCATTAAAAAATATTTTGCCAGTCGTCTCCCTCGCTTTAACTGTTTGTGCTTTCGACCGCTCTCGGATTAAGACGGTACAATTTAGACCAGGTTGCCAGTACAGTTTGGTTCGACATGATTCGGTTTGACATTTCGAACAGTGAACCGAATCGAACCACAGTATTTTTTTAAAATGGAACTATGACCGAACCGTAGGCTTACTAAAACTGAACCATGCAGTTTGGTTTGGTTTGATTTGGTTCAATCAAGCGGTTCAATTGATTCCGACTTACAGCCCGAGTATGTTGGATTATCGTATTGTTTGCTCATTTGGATTGAATTGAAGCTTTTGAATTAGAATTAGAAGTCATTTCCATTGGAATCAGTGCTCCAATTCCAATTTCAAAATCACAGTTTGTTCGATCGAACATATCCTTGAAACATACAACAAATTTACAACTGATCAAACTCTATGCTAAATTACAGATTGCACCCCTCAATCTTTGAAAATTACAGAAATCTCACATGTATATTTACATTTCATAACATACATTTGTGGCATGGGTATTTGAGAACGCGAATTATGCTTACTACACCAAGGAGATTTGGGCAATTAAGAGTTTGTGATGCGCCTTATATAATTTTTATGGGTGGGCGGCTGCAAATGTTAGATCTCCACAACAGCCTTGCTACTACAATGAAAAAAAAAACATTTTTACTAAGAAACATTCAACAACATATAAAGAAAGAACAGGCTTGAATATTATTCTTGATAAATGTTTTTAAAACTATTAGGATATAACATAATACACTATGACATATTAAATAAAATATCTGAATTCTATGGGAAAATTCACTCAAATATAAAATATAATACAGTATGATATAAGATATTTCCTAAAGAAGCAATTCACTCAAAATATAGGGTTCAAACATGTAGAAACACATAAAAAGGGGGAAACAATGAACATTTAAACCAGTCACCTGATACCAGAATGGCCTGGACTGGCATTCTACCAATTTAATTCCTTCTAAAACTTTCACAGCCCCAAAAAAACCCAGAGCAGAACAACAAAAGAAAACACACGAAAAACAGAATCGGAACAGTGCAAATCTTCAACTTCCGAGAAGGCGAGCAATTCTAAGAATTCTCCAAGGCAGACAGTTTTTCAACAAATCCCCAATCTTTACATCTTCACTGCACTTTAAAGTTGTCGTTATTTCTTAGCTGGGGTGCAGACTAAAGCCCTCTGATTCAAATGCCTCAAACTTTGCTCCATGCTCACCTGCACCATTTCTGCAAGCATCTTCTTCGCATTTCCGGCACAATCCTCGCCGTCCATTCTCGACACGATGCTGCAAACTATGTTCTCCAATGCGCCTGCCTCGAGCTCTGATCTCTGGTATGGAGATTTTCTCAGCAGATGCAATAGTTTTTTGGATTTTAATTGAGACTTTGGTGTTCCATGAACTGTCAGCTCAAGAAGACCGGGGATCACCCCTTCTTTCAATATAATCTCTCTATATCTGTTTCTATCACTCTCGCACATGGTCAGAAGCGCGCCGACCGCATACTCTCGGCCACGGAGAGAGCCATCCTCGATCACTTCGACGAGCGCAAGCACTCCACCTTCCTCGGATGTCAGGGAAATTCTTCCATCATCAAAGGCGGCAAGGGATTCTAGAATGGCACAGCATTTTTCTGCTGTTCTGGAAGATTTCTTGCAGCTTTTGAGGACTGTGATTAATGAAGGAATTGTTTGGGATCCGAGGATGGTTTCGAGGTTACCGGGGATGGTGGAGAGGTTATAGAGAGCCATGATTGAATCTATCCTCGATTGGGGGCTGCCGTCGTTGAGGATTTTGACGAGGAGGAGGATGGCATTCGTGGAGCTTATGATGGGCTTGTTGACGGAAGTGGCCGAGAGGGTAAGGAGCGTGGCGGTGGCATATTCCTGCAAGTTCGAGTTAGTTGATTGCAAGAAAAAGATGAGGGGATCGAGCGCGCCTGCATCTATGATCTTGATCTTGTTCCTGCAATGCGAAATCGGTGAATTGTTACACAAAATCTTACAAGAGCATCACAAGAAACCAATTGTAATCATCGAGTTTTAGAAAATATGGTTTGTCATCATAAAAGAATAACTAATATGGTTTGTCATCATAAAAGAATAACTTTTAGGGTCAACTTTATGAGTTGAGTGAGGTGTTAAACTTGCAAATTATTTTGAACAATTCTATCCATATTACACCTTAGTTTTACCCCTTCACCATCTGACTCATGCACTAATTTAATCGATTAGAATAAATTTTGCTGTATTTTCTGCCATTTGTTGTGTATGTTCAAACCAGCCGAGTTTATTTGAATTACATTATCTTTGACAGATTTCACCCTGACTGTTCCTCTAATATAATCATTCATTAATTATCTTTGTTGGCTTTGCAAGCAAACTAATAGAACATTTTCATTTCTATGGCACCCAAATTAGAAGCAAAGGACTTTCACTGTTCAAAGCACAAATGCTGTTATAATCTAAATAATTTTCCAGGAGAAGTCCGACAAGAGAAGGAGCCGGCGGTGGTGAGCGAGAAAAAGAGAGGAACAATAAGAGAGAAACTTAGGGAGCAACCCTAAAATCTTTCATACATCCATCATGTCATCACACATAAACTCCTATAGATGAGAGAGGGCAACCAAGCAAGGAAAAACAATCAAACAAGAAAATACAAAATACTTAATTGATTAATATCAATTAATATTCATATGCGCGCTCTATGGTGGCTTCCATATGCGCGCTCCATAAATTATGACGAGGAGGGTCCACTTGAGTGAATGTGCTCACGAACACGGCGACTTTCATATGCGCGCTCCATAAATTATGACGAGTGGGGTCCACTTGAGTGAATGCGCCCGCGACACTTGGGCCCGTAACAAATACACAGAACATTTATGTCCAATTATTGTTCTATTAAAAGAACACATTTAACTCTCCATAACATAATTACAAATTGTAGAGTGCGGCATGTGGAATGGACGGTGATGTCAGAGCATGTGTCGCATCTCGTTAAAATGGGTGGTTTAGTCCCACACAACATACTGTGTTCCTTGGTCCGGGTGTATAAGCAGGGTGACCACTCCTCCCCTAACTGTGTGGTTTTGGGCAGTGACGCCACAATGCTTTATATGGTATCAGAGCGAGGGGGCATGTAGTAAGGGGGTGTTTAGTGCGCCACATGAAATGGACGGTGATGTCCGAGCGTGTGTCACGACTCGTTAAAAGGGGTGGTTTAGTCCCCCGCCTCCTAGCATGCTCTTTGGTCCTGGGTGTATAAGCGGGGTGGACACTCCTCCCCTAACCGCAGAGTTTTGGGGAGTGACGCCACAATCCTTTACATGGTATCAGAGCAGGAGGGGCACGTGACGAGGGGGGTGTTGAGCCCGCCATGTGGAATGGACGGTGATGCTTGAGTGTGTCGCAACTCGTTAAAAGGGGCGGTTTAGTCCCACACCGCCTAGCGTGCTCCTTGATCCTAGGTGTATAAGCGGGGTGGCAACTCCTCCCCTAACCGCATGGTTTTGGGGAGTGACGCCACAATGTTTTACATGATATTAGAGAAGGAGGGCACATGGCGAGGGGGAGGGGGTGTTGAGTGCGCCATGTGGAATGGACGGTGATGTCCGAGCGTGTCTTGCGACTCATTAAAAGCGGTGGTTTAGTACCACACCGCCCAGCGTGCTCCTTTGTCCTGGGTGTATAAGCGGGGTGACCACTCCTTCCCTAATCGCGTGATTTTGGGGAGTGACACCACAAATAAATTATAGAGTTTGATGTGTGACAAATTGAACTCTATTCTCCCTTCTTACAAATAAAGGAAAGAAACTTCGATGTGCATAAAACTTTTTATTTTTTCATGAAAGTTCACCGAATTATAAAATATGCTTCAATCCCTTTCCATTACGCAACCAATTCAAATATCAAACTCCACCAACTACGAGTTTATATCCAACTCTATCAATATGAGTTATCGAGTACCGCAAATTATTTTCAAACGGATCGTTTCATTTTAATACTTAAAATGAATGAAAAGAGAAATTATCCTTTTCTAAAACATATTTTTCTATCAAACTCTATCAGCCATGAGCAGATGCAACAACAGTATTCAGTCTGCATCATTCAATTTCTACCCATTTTTATCAAAAATATATTGATTCTTGCATCCTTATATACATCAATCCACCTTCACCCTGCCTAATTAAAAGTTTAAATTCTTGTCTTTAAAGCAACTAGATTTTTATAAATCATGACAATCTTACTTGATTTCCAATGTGGAGACATGCGGAGTCCAGATAAAATGGAAGTATTAATGTATGACAATGCAACTAAATCAATAACTTCGAATAGAATTCTAATCTACTAAAATACAACTAAGGAACTGTCATAGGTTCCTCTTTGTGCCCATTAAATATTAGGTAAGATTATACCAAAATGAAAGGTCAAAATTTGGTAGTACTTCGTAAGACATAAATCTTATTGTTACTTAACACCTCTAATTGTAGTTGTATGAACAGGTGCTTATCATTGAATCATGTAAATCTTGTTTTCAATTTTCTCTAAGACCCATTAGTTTGGATGGAATTGGCCATTTGGAATTGAAATTGGATGGTCAATTCCAATTACTTTGTTGGGAAGAGTTGGAATTCAAAATGAATTCAGTTTGACTTAAAGTCAATTCTTTCCTATCTATATAATAATTAAAGATTTACATATGTGATCATTTAGCATAAAATATTGACGTCGTTGGATAATTCCCATATGTTCCGAGAAGTTTCTTGTTGTCGACCCAAAGCTATTGGCGGCGACATTTGGTTAATTGAATCATTGGATCTCCAATAATTTCCGTCAAACCATTGTCGTCAAAAAAAATGAAAATGGTCCAATCGTCCTCAAATTTCCGAAGAATATGCTTGTCATCTCAAAAATGTTGGTGGTGACATTATTTATCCGGTCTCCGGATCTCTAGCAATTGTCTCAAGAGCGCCATCATTAAACAAATGAAAGTTGTTGGACTGTTCTCAAAATTTTAGTGAAGCTTCTTCTAATCGCTCCAAGACTGTTGGTGACGACACCTCATAGATGAAATTTTCGAATCTCTAGAAAACACCAACGAATCACAATCACCATAAAATATGGAAGTTATCGGATCATCCTCAAAATTTCAAGGAAACTTTTTCTCATCATTCTAAGACAGCTAATTGTGACATATTTAATCCGATCGCCGGATCTCATCTTGCTATTTTCGCTGGACCATTGTCATAAAAATGAAATTCGTCGAAGTGTCCTTCAAGTTTTGGGAAAGTTTATTTTTATCACCCCAAGATTGCACAACCAGACCTCCCTCACTCAGGCTATGGAGCAAGCTCATTATGTCGAGGTGGACTTTTCCACCTTCTCCTATGGTCCACCTTTGCGGACCCCTAGCCCAGCCTCCAACCATCGGTTCTCGTATTACTCTTCCAAGACCCTCGTCTATACTAGTAGTCCTCAAACTGAACCTCCACCTTCCTAGGGCCGTCTACTGCTGTGGGTTCCTCCACCGCCATGTAAGCCAAAATGGCCCCTTCACCGTCTCTCCCACTAAGAGAACTTGGACCTCCGCGCCAAAGGACTCTGCTTTCACTGTAAACAACCGATGCAGTGAGGGACCGACTCGAGGTGGACACTCTAGCATTCTTAAATGCGGTGAGGTGTAATGCTACAAAAGTGGTCTGCTCAAAAATTACAGCAAATAATTAATTATTATAAAATTAACAACAGAGACACGGGCAATCTCAAATAGTTAATTGAAGGAAAACAAATATCAATTTTTTAATTCGACGAAATAAATCCCGCAAATCGCAAAACTAATGAACTAGTAGCAAATACAATAGAGATCCATCATAGTTGAGTACCAAAATAAACAACAGGAGAAGTTAAGACTACAAACCACAATTCACATGTACAGACAGCATGATGACGGTCGCAGAAGGGCAAGGTTGTTGCGAAGTGGAGGGGGCGGGAATATTGAGGGGAATCGACTGGGTATTATAGGGAAGAAGATGTGGAATAGGGACAGTGAGAGTAGGCTGATGGGGGTAGTGTATAATGGGCGTTGAGGAGGGGGTTGCAACGGGAAATGGCGGAAAAAGACAAGATGGTGGCTGCTGGCGGAGGGCGTGACGGTATGGGAGGTTGACGGAGGATAGGAGGCGCCGGTTTGAGAACGAATTGGAGGAGAACTTTCAACATCGGGCTGGACGGTGAAATAGCGGAGGGGTCTCGTTCTCTCAGGCGGAGCAAGACTGATCGGGAAGGAAGAAGAAGGCAGAGGGGAAACTAGACGGGAGTCGCACCCAGCGGAACTGTTCCAGCATTGAACCGGAATTGACCGAGCGGTTCCTGCACTTTTGCAAAACCCACGATGCTCTTTTTTGTCCACTGCCTGTTGAATAAATACACACTAAATGATAACTGCACAGTAAAACTGTAAAATCAAATAAAACCCAAATTGGATGGCTCACACTGTTTGGACCGATTAGGGACAAAATCAACTCAAAATATAAAAAATCATATATCAACTTAACTCGGATCGACCATCCAGACACGATCACGGCGGCCGATCGTCCATCTGGGCAACAGATCACTGCCTCTTGCGGGAATACACCCGTGTCAGTCGTGCCGCGCAATCAACTCCCCCGACTTGAAAGCACTCATCTACAGTGAATGAAGATGATCGTACTTGTTGTGTTGCCGCAGAGCGAGTCTCTCGAACTCCTCTGATGAAATCCAAGTAGCATCATGTAGAGGTCGACCGCTCCAACGAACAAGATAGCACACAATATCTCGCCCGCAACGTAGAAGTCATGATCGATGATCTGAAGTATGTCGTATGTAGAAGTAGGTGGCTCTGACAATAATGTATCTCCATCTGGCAAAAATGTATCTCCGTGTGGCAATAATGTATCTCTGTCTAACAATAATGTATCTCCGTCTGACTATTATGTCGGTGGAATCGTCGATGGTGTAATGCGATGCTCATGGTGCGACTCCGTGGGTGGCAATAGAGGAGGACTGGTGGAGACAATAAGCGGTGAAGGCTCAGACAGAGGGGCTATGGGAGATGAAGACTCAGGTAGAGGTGTGGAAGAAGGGTCCACATACACGCGCTCCTTGTAGTAAAATGTCAGATCCTCTACGTTGAATACTCGGTTGATGCCCATACCATGAGGGATGTCGATCTCAAATGCGTTTTTACCAATCCGTCGGACGACAGTATAGGGTCCCATTCTACGAGCGCTTAATTTCTTTGCTGGTCCTTGCGGTACCCTCTCAGATCGAATGTGAATCAATACTTGTTCTTCTGCCTCAAAGATTTGCTCCTGCCTGTGCTGGTCTGCTCGATCCTTATAATAATCATTACAAGCTGTAATTTTTTACGGACCAACTCATGGAGTGAATGCAAATGATAAACAAATGACTCAACCGATTCACAAAAATGAAGCGAATGATGCAAATGGATACAACATACTCGACACACTTCCTAAGGGAAAGCCTGACAATTACTTGGATATCTCTAACATGGGGCGGCCTATCAGGAGGCTCACCAAGTGGTCAGTAGAAAAATTTGGTGTGAACAACGTCATCACCCGTAGGGACGTCGTAGATGGTGACAAAGGAGCACGACATACGGGTGTGATGGGTACCTCTCGAATGATAAAGCGCTTCTGGTGGCTCACCCAGAGGTGTATACAAAAACTCTTTGCGCACGTGATGCCACAAACCATCCATACTAGAGTGAATGCTTTTTTGAAGACGGAGCTCGTTCGGGGACTTAATTCCGAGAGGGTCAACAATGTTAGGATGGCCCTCTAAGAGGACAACACCAATAAGGGTAGTGACCATGGGAACAAATGTGAAACTCACAACAAAGTCAATGCTACCCTCATAAACCCCCCCAACGGAGTAGTGGCTCATCAGGAGGCTTATTCGGAGGTTTAACAATGAAGCCATTAGTTTTTGTCTCGCTATGGGTCTCGGTTGTCATCGCGGCCGCCTCGCTAAACATAACCCCTGCCTCTAAAATTTCTCTCAATAAATCACCCTTCCTCAAGACATAAAGGAGTCCCGAAGATCCCACACTAACTGATGACTCGACCTTGCCCTTGGGAGGATCCCTGGGCTGGGTCGGGGTAAGGATAATCTTCTGACCCTTGTCGAAGAATACACACGTATTGGACCGGCCATAACGCGTGACATCACAATCATATAACCAGGGTCTCCTGAGAAGTACGTATACAACATCCATGGGGATAAAGTCACACCAAACCTGATCCTCAGTGGTCACTAGACGAATCGGCACCAGGCATCTCTGTGTAACCTGGATGGTAGACTTGTCCACCCACATGACACGATATGGATGTGGATGAGGCTCGACAGTAAACTGCATCCTCTCCAACCATTTCCTAGCAATTATATTTATGCAGCTACCACTATCGATGGCGAGCTTGCAGGGACCTACTGCGCTCGAAAAATATGTAAAGAAGATAGTGGTGCGGCGCCAATCCTCCTCTGCGCATGGGGTGTGGAGAAGGCGGCGGAGGACTCCTAACCCTACTGATCTCTCAACATCGCTCTCCCATCCATCCTCTACGACAAATGTAATCTCCTCAATGGAGGCGTCCTCAGCCTTAGCGCTGGGCTCACCCAAAGCCTCAATCAGTAAATTTCTAGTTAGAAACTGCGCTGCAAAATGCCCTCTTCCAGAACACTGATAACATTGGACGCCCACAGGCCTGGGGCCTGGGGCCTCCTGGTACATTATCGTTTCCCGTTGTGTCTGCGGGAGCGCGACAGGTGTCAGTAGTCATGGTAGGAGTGGGTCTCCTAGCTGGTGTGGCATCGGGTCGAGAAGTAACTTGCCTCGGGCCAGCAGTGCGCAAATACTGCTTGTACTCTAACGCGAGCTGAAAGACCTGCTCAACCGACTTCATCCTATGGGGAATCAGTTCCCTTCGGATGTCGGCTCTATGTACAACACAAAAGTGTGATGCAGTGGCGATGAGCTCCTCCATAATATCGTTGTGAACTACTAGCTCGTCAAATCGGGACATATAATCAGCAACAGAGAGGGTTATCTTGATACGAAGATGACAGGTATTTATCTTGCAAGCGCTGCTTCATCTTATTTCATCGGGTGATGGAGTAATAGTCGTCCCGCTCAAGAGATCTCTCCAGACTCGACCAATAATTTTTTGCCTGGCCGATCAACTTTATCTTGGCGAATCGCACTCGTCATTCGTCACTCATCTCAAACCAATCAAAGTAGTGATTCATATCCATGATCCAATCACTAAATACCTTCGGGTCCAGATGACCGTCGAAGGAGGGCGCATCAATGAGGATACGTCAGGTGATGTCATCCTGCGGAACTGTTCCGGCGTCGCACCAGAAGGGACGAAGGGTTCCTGCACTTTTGCAAAACCCATGATGCCCTTTTCGTCCATTGCCTGTTGAAAAAATACACCCTAAATGATAACAACACAGTAAAATTGAAAATCAATAAAACCCAAATCAGATGGATTACACTGTCTGGACCAATGTTGCAGATGTCGGATGTCGGGGACACGTCGGTTTGGGTTTTCATGTCGGTTTTTTATATATCGGGGGATATATCGGGAATATTTCATATATCGGATTTTAATATTTAATTAATTATATATGTAATTACATGTTATTTTTTAATTTTTATACATATCACAGTACTACCTATTTTACAACCTATTGAATTTTTAAATATTAAAATCTATATGTAGCATTTAACATACAACACTTTAAATATGAAAACTCAAACATACCTCATTCTTCATCACCTGAAAACTCATCTATAGTTGGCAGAGTAGATAGAATATGATCTTCATCCGATGAACCCTCTAGATCTCCCTCGTCCACTTCAGATATTTTTCTCTTTCCCCTTCTTTGATAACTAATTGTCACTTATTTGCTTGTAGCTAATCTTTGAGGTCTCCTTTCATCATGATCAGCGTCGACTATATTGCCAATTTGCGCCCATGTCAGCCCCTCACCAGGAAAGACTTCATCATCGTCATCTTCATCTTCATCCTCCTCAGCATCAACATTTACCATCCACTCTTGTACCATTCCAGAATCAACATTTTTAGCTGTCAATGGATCCCGAGATGTCTCTGAATATTTCGACTTTAGCAAAGCATTGAACTTTACAAATACTAAATCGTTCAATCTCTTGCTATCAAGTTTATTTCTCTTTTTAGAATGTATCTGTACATTTTTAAAAAAAGTTAAATAATGCATACAATCATATAATAAGATATAAATGTTTAATTACATAACTAAATTAATGTTTACCATCTCGAAGGTGCTCCAGTTCCTCTCACAGCCAGAAGATGAATTAGTCAGACTTAAAATTTTCATGGCCATAGTTTTAAGGTACGGCGTATCAGCACCGTTAAGCCGCCACCAATGTACTGTGAAAATTAAATTGACAACACAATGTATTAAACTATTAATTATTCATTTATTATACATAAATACATCATTATTGTTAATAAATATATATATTAAAATGTACCTGGATTTAAGTTGGGATTTTGTAGCTGTCTCTTTGCCATTTCTTTACCAAATAACCCTTGTTGGTATTGGTAAACATCAAGCTCAGCGCTGATGTGATCCTGTGTAGAAGGATCTTTCATATATATCCTTGAGAGACACTCAACAAAACCACTCATAAACCAGCGAGATAGAGTGCCGACAGCGCGCGAGAGAGGGAGAGCACCAACGGGCTAGAGAGCACCAGAGAACCAGAGGGCACCAACGAGCAGGGAGAAGAAAGAACCAGAGATAGTGTCGCCGGCGCGCGTGGGAGAGCTAGGGCAGGAGCGATGGGGAGAGCTAGGGCAGAGCGTGAATGAAATGAGCGGGGTCGGGGTGTTAAAACAGCACCCGACCCGCTCATTTCATATTATTATTAATAATTAAAAAAAATTAAAATTAAAAAACGCCCGAAATCGGGCGTTTTTTTGGGGCCGACATGTCGGTTAAAACCGACATGTCGGCCCGCTTTTTTCAAACCGCCACACCCATAATCTGTGCCTGTTTTTTGTCGTTTTTTCTCCCAATCCTTCATGTCGGCCGACATGTCGGACATGTCGGCCGATATCCACAACAATGGTCTGGACCAATCGGGGACAAAATACAACTCAAATATAAAGTCATCTATCAACTCGACTCGGATCGACCATTCAGACACAACCGCGGCGTTTGATCGTCCATTTGGGCAGCAGATCACCGCCTCTTGCGGGAATACACCTGTGTCAGTCGTGCCACGCCGTCACAACCCTGCCCCCCACCCCCACCCATATATTCAGCTCCTCCTGGACAAACATGTGTCCCTCTTTTCCAGTGCCCATGGGCTTCCGTTGAATCAAGACTCAGACCATTCCATCGTCCTCAAGTTCGGAGTTAACGCAACCTTCGTTCGTCAGTACCATAATGGCCATGCTCAGAAGGCCTCCATAGAGACGATGGTGTAAGAGATGTTACGTGCAGGAATCATTTAGCTGAGTGCAAGCCTGTTCTAGAGTCCGGTCCTTCTGGTGCGGAAAAATGGATGGCAGTTGACGCTTTTGTGTAGACTATTGGGAACTGAACAAACTTGTGATCCCTTACAAATATCATAATCCACTCATCCAGAATTTCTGGACGAGCTACAAGGGGCGACCTACTTCTCTAAGCTGGACCTCAGGTTAGGCTACCATCAAACCTATGTCTGGGCCAAGGACGTGCCCAAGACGGTGTTCCACACTCATGACGGGCATTATGAGTTCCTATTCATATTGTGTGGCTTGACTAATACACTGAAAATGCTTTAATCTAACATGAACGACGTCTTCCACCCACACATGTATAAGTTTGTCTTGGTTTTCTTTGATGATATGTTGGTTTACAGCCTCTCTGCGATGAGTTGGCTAGGGGGTTCGGGAGGCCAGCGGCCCCCTGAGCAGTGGTTCGGGGGCATCGCCCTGAAGCATTTTTAGCATGGTTAATTATGTACTTTTACTATTTTTGGTAGCCCTAGAATTCAAATATAAAAAAAAATCCTTTTGCTTTGTAACTGAAAAAATAGTGAGAAATCCTAATGTGGTCGTGGACGTAGGTAGATTGTTGAACCACATAAATCTGTGTTCTTTGCTTATTTTCTTGTCATTTTTCCTTTATCGTCATAGATCGCCGTTCCTAAGAATAATGAACTAGAGGGAGAGAACGACCTCATGTTCCTCCCGTGCCCTAATTCTCCGCCTTCCTAAGAAATACTTAACAAACCAAGACTAGGAGCTTATTTATGTCAATATATGGGGCATTCCTCAATGAAAACTTTTTGGAGGTTTCAACAGATTGATAAGACAAAAGAAAAGGTAGACAAGAGAAAAGCTCAGTACAAGATCAAAGGACATGGGAGGCTTCTGTGTGTCTGACAATACAAATGTGGAAAGGAAATAATAAGGACCACATGAAGTTGGGAGCATTGTGGTATTTTTTTATCAGCAAAGAACCATCGGTTCCTCTGAATAAGTTAACTGAAAAAGTGTGGACCAAAAAAGAACCACACACAGGAGAATAAATAGAAGTTGATATACTAAATGAAGATTTGCAGTATGTTGGTTGATAGTTGATATGTTGGGTTTGAGAATGCGCAAACCCGACTTTAGCACCTACAAATGAATTTGGCGAGAGCACCTGCGCAAGCACTTAGCAATATCCAAACACAAGAACAAACAAAAAAAAATGTGTATAAGACAGTGGAAACCCAGTTGAGTGAAAATCACGGGGCGATCGAAGTCTAATCCGAAAAGTCACCACTAAAATGTGTATAAAACAAACAAAAAATATAGGTTTTCCCTCCTCTATTCACAAAGGATCTCCTCCACTTAGCTAAGCAGTAAATTACACACAGAATTTAAATAAATACAAGTTACTACAGTGACTATCAAGACAGATCGATACGATCCTCCGCGATGTAATTTACGCGTAATTTATGTTTCCCCAAATTTGAGTCTTTAGCGAAGCTACCCCTTGACCTGAACAGAGTCGTCGTTCTGTCGTTCACGGTCCCCCTTCTATGTGGCCTACAAGGGCCGGCAACACCAACTGCAGTGTCGACGGTACTTCTCCACATATGTCGCAATCTCGGCGCTCCACCTTCACGAACGCCGCAACCTCGGTGTTACTTGTACATCGCAACTCCAGCAAAAAACAAAGTGAGATCTCTCACCAATCTCTCACCAGTTGAATGCTCGGATCTCTTGGATTTACTTGCCTGATAATTTGCTTCAGAGATAGATTCATTTATAGAGGCGAGTTACGTGATGAGATTTCCTTCCTATTCCTTCACATGGGTGGTTGCATGGTGTTGAATAGTAGAGAAAAGAAATGTTTGATCCATCCACTTATGGGCAATATAAAGGAGTTACAACAAGATATATACCACCGATAGGCGGTGTGAGACTAAACCTCAAACATATGAAGACGCTACAAGACCGACATTGACTCGATAATTCCAACACTCCCTCTCAAGTTGAAGTGGGGGACCCTTCATCTTGGTCACATCAAATAACAACAATGGGGGTAGGAAATGCGGGACAAAACATCAAACGAGCCACCGGGGAAAATTCCAAACCAGGGAATCAAGCTAGAGACATAGCCACACACGACGTTGACCACACATGACACAAGACCCACACACGACGTGGACTCGATGGAAACTGGTCAACCAACATCACCTACACACACAACATGCGAAAGAGAACGAAAGATGTGGAACAAATCATCAACCGGGCAACCGGGGATAATCCGTCGGGGATAATCCGCACAAAGGGCGGTCCCTCGCGACACGGTCCCGCACGACACGGTCCCGCGCGACACAACCCGCTGAGATTAAAACAACCAACATCAATAGTGTCCCAACACACGACCAATCGAAAGAAAACATGGGGAGACACATATGGTGTAAGCAAGGAGGCCGTGTGGAACGAAGGCGAAAGTCAGGAAAGATCATCTGACTCGCATGCATCCTAACACTCTCCCTCACGTGGATAACACGTGCAAGAAGACATAACACTAACACAAAGAAAACTTTTAAAATAGCAAAAAAAACACTCCATCATCATAATCAAGCAACGAGATCCATATCCCCGGTGAGCAGAGAGACAGAGCCAGAAAAAAGGCCTGTTGCAAGAGAACAACCGCGACATAGGTGCTCGACGGGAAAGAAGCGGCTCGGGCGCATCAGAAATAGGATCGATGAAAGAGATCAGAAGCCAGACGAGAAGGAGAGCCCGGCGGGATCAAGATATTTTGGATCAGTAGCCGGTTGAAGATGAGAGGCTCGATCTGCAGTTGGGATAGAGAGGAAGCACCCTCCCTGTCGACGAGAAAAACAACAGCGGGATCATCGAACATAATTGACGGGATCAGGGAGAAGACCAGTCAATTCCTCCGTCGATGAGAATGAAGGGTGAGACGCTCCCCCTGGTAGCGGAAGTGAGGGGAGGAGAAGAGGAGCCCGATGGTGAATAGAAGTCATGTCGTTGACGAGAACAAAGGCGGATGATACCGCCTCCTTCGTCGTCGGGAGAAAGGGCCGCTCCCATCGTTAGAATCAAGGGACTATCCTATCGACAGGAGCGGGGGGAGAAGCACCCGTCCGGAGCCCTAGCAGAGGAGTTGACTGGACCAAAACAGAGAAGCGGGAATCTGCAGGAAGTATTGGAGAGAAATGGAGAGCGGAAATAAAATTAGGATTTCAGATGGATGGCTCTGATACCATGTTGAATACTAGAGAAAAGAAATGCTTGATGCTTGATTCATCCACTTAGGGGCAATATATAGGAGTTACAACAAGATACATAGCACCGATAGGCGGTGTGAGACTAAACCTAAAACACATAAAGACACTATAAGACCGACATTGACTCGATAATTCCAACACATGGCAAGTCAATTTTTTTGTTTACTTTTTCAACCTTTTGATTCCTTTAATCTCCACATGAAGGCATGTGAGGATATATAAAAAATATTTTCTTCTTTTTGCACTTGATCTCATAAACACCACTGAGACGCTTCCTCCTGATCGATCGCACCAAGATCTCTTCACAACTTGATCCACCCCATTACGGATCTCTTGACGTCCGTCGTCGCGGGTTTTCTCTGCATCGGATGGGAACCCGAACCCAACATTATAATGCTGGAATATAAAAGGATCTGACAAGTCTGATGTGAATTTAGAAGAACCCAACAGATGACAAAACCAAAGCTTAGACACTCTTCCATTACTCGTGAATCTGAAGTACAATGTACGTTTATTTTGCCAAAGGAGAGCATCCAAGGGTTGTAGATAGTTGGTCCTAATTAGTTTAACATTGATAGATTGAAGTATTAAAAAGCATCGGCCAACCTCTATGTATAAGCGAGAGGAGGGGCTGCAAAAAGATAACTTTCTTAGATTTGCTACCTAAGCAATCATTCTTCGTGTAAGAGATGGATTAGATATGACAAATACTCCCTCAATTCAATTTAAAATTTAACTCAAAAAGAAATTAATTATATTTAAATTGGTAAAATTATCCCAATTATCTTATTAATTAAACCTGTTAGTTTCAGATATAATTAATGATTAAATATTTAATTCAAAATTCATTGGTTAAAACTGTCCAACAATTAACAAATTGATTGGAGATTGTTATAGTATATGCTCTATAAAAGGAGGCCAAATTGATGAGTTTAGCATCTACAAAAAATAATCCAAAGCTAGAAATTTGGTTCACTATGTTTTTCGAAGCAAGTGACACCGATAAAAGCACATTTGACATAAAACAAACAACTAGCTATCATAGTGACGGGGCGTTGATGCGGGTGATATTGGGACACGGAATGGAGCTCTATGTTGTGTTGCAGTAAGCGGACATGGCTATGTGGAGGGCTATGCACAACGAACAAATAACATGCAAAGTAGCGGTGAAGAAAACAGTGTGTGTAGCTACTAATGACATAGTATGCATGCACAGGAGCAATACATGGAAAGTAGGCGTGTATATAAAACTTGTGTTTTCTAAAGATGATCATTGTATGGGTGTGTGTGATGTTGTTCAAATTGATCGGAGCGGGTTGAGGTTATGATAGATTATTTGACTTTTTGCATTGATGTCGGTTTTCTCCGCATCGGTTTGGAAAGTACTTCTCTATTTGGGGAGCAAAGGAGGGGAAAGACAGGATTTGAGGAAGAATAGCGAGAGAATTCTAGTAAATTTGAGTGAGTTTTATCCGGAGACAATCTCACTATGCCATGGTGAATGTGGGTGCTACGCGACGAACCATAGAAATCTTGTCTCATTATCTTGATATTGTTCTTGCATTAACTTTTTTCGTGTTATTTTGTTTGTCCTTCCCCACCAATTCTCAATATAAGGCCAAACTGAAGAGTGATTAAAAAACATAAATTACCAGTGCTTCCTTTCCTAGACCTGATCTAGCATGCTTGCATGAATCTTAAAACAAAAAGTTATGACAGCCTACAAGCTTATTGGTTTTTTAAAAAAAAATCAAGGTCAAAATCCAATTCAATAACTCCAATTAAATGAACAAATGGAATCATAACGTTAACCAAAAAGACTTTCAAGCCATGGCATCAAAACTTGAATCAGATAGAGATAAAATTCTGTCAATCTGGTTCAATTTTGAACGTTTCCCCTCCTAAGATTTAAGATACCTAGCCTGAAAATAATTTTAAACTGGGGGAGATGTGACTACTACTGAAATCATAGCAATAAATGAAAAGGCATTTGCAAATTCCATACTATGACATCAATTTCTAAAATCATTCTTTCAGAGAAGCAAACAAAAACTGATTCCACGAAATATGACATGAAAAGTTTCAGAATAGCCCTGTTTGAAATCAAAGTAGCAGGAAATAAAGAAATATCTTCAGCAAAGCAGTAGATATTCAATCAAGGAGAGCAAAACTTCAAACCAGATTGCCTCTCATCCTTTACAGGAAGGATGGAAATTATATGCATTACTACTGAAATCACACTAAGAACCTAAAACGTCTCCAAATTCATTACAATCCATCCCATCAAACCCACGATAATCAATCATACAGAGAAGTAGACAGAGACAAATTCTACACACGCATGACTAGAAATACTTGACTACCGAATCAAATTATTAATCAAATTATAGCTGAACTAGCAGAAAGTAAATCAAACAAGCAGGAAGCCAATCAAGGAGAGCAAACCCCAACACCCCGAATTACCTCTCGTCCTTGACGGCGAGATTGAGAAGTGCGAGGATAGCAACCTCATTACACTCCGGTTTCTCATCGCGGAGCATCCGCACTAATGGCTCTATCGCGCCGGAAAGGTGCCGTCGGTGCCTCGCCGACGTCTTCGTCAGCCGCCGAATCTCTCTCGCCGCATCCACCCGAGTCTCTTTTTCAGTTGAGCCAACCCTCTTCACGATGGATTCCAAGGCCTCCGCCGCCGCCACCCTCACCCCCGAATCCTCGCCGGCGGCGAGTTTCCACGAATCCATCTCCTTTCGGCGTGAGCCGCTGAGCTAAACTCCCTTGGCATCTTTATACGACTGCAACCGTGATGTTAACGACGCCGTTACTGGTTAGTTGACGGCTCTGTCTATAAATAATATTGCATAACTATTTCTTTTGCCTACTACGCTAATTAACTTTTATTTAAAATTTTATAATAAATATATAATATGTGCAAGTTCTAATATTATTGCATGTGACGTGTGTGTGGCAGAAGTAGCATTATCGCCCCCTCATGTTGTCAACATGTGGCGCGGGCTCAAGGATACTGTCATGTCCGCATTGAGAAATAATTTTTTTCTGCTCTATTCACTTCCAGAGGAAAGTGCGGATAGCACAGGAGCCGTCTGATGGACTTTAAAGAACGGGTTCTGATTCTTTTTTTTTGATTTTTTTTATTATTGTAAATCACAAACATTGAATTTAATGCTGGACGACTTGTATCTCACCCGCTCTCAAATGAAAGAACATTACCCGTATTGAACAATTACTATGCATTGAGAGCCTTTATGCTTGTCACGCTTTGAATTTAAAGAATTATTTGATTTTTGAAATAAAAATAATGCAGAGAAGTAAATACATGATTAGAATTTTCCCCAAAAAGAACATATAGAAAGGCTAGCTCCTCTCTAAGTAACTAATCTACTTTTAGGTTCCGTTTGGGTGACTTATTCCACCGGTCAAACAGTTACAACTGCATGAATCAGACCTTAATTATCGCTTGATCGGTGGAAATAAATCTCCCCAAACGGAGCCTTAATTAGGTTAAAGAGTAAACTAAAGATAATGATAGATAAAAATGAAAACTTCAATGCTACATCAAATAATTGGCTTCACATTCACAAAGTACTTGTAAAATTGGGATTGAGGTTCTCATGGACAATATAAATTTGTTGAGTAGTAGGATTTTGGTTGTAGCATGGAATTTCTTATTATTATATCTTATTTACTTTATTATATATATACATGTTGAAGTCTAATTCGGCACTCCTTAAATCAGTCTGGGTGTTAACGTCTTAGCCGGGGAGTGGTCGAGCACGCAATCAGTCACAGAGTAAGAAGTAACTGTACAAGACGATTTTTACGTGAAAAAAACCCTTCAACCAGCTAAAAAACCATGTGATCGGATCTGTGGCAATCAAACTCTACTATCAGCTCATGTTATAACTTGTTTGTAGAATCGAGGATAACAAACCACTCCTCGTTACACTTGGGAGATGAGAGAGACTCTTAGGCGCTCGGCGGGCAACGGACTGCACCGCGTGAGGTTTGGCTTTCACAATCTTGGTGCGTGGACAAGCGCAAAACACGCGGAGCGAGGATGGAATGAGCCTTCTGGAGACTGAGCACTAACAAGGCTTTCTTCCTACAACCGGCAGAGCGTCTTCTTCACAGTGGTGTCGCAAGCTTTGCCGAGTTTCTGCTGGAGCGATGATGGCACGTAGGAGGATTCTAATGGAGGAATGTACGGTGGCTCATAGGAGAATTCTGACGGAGGAATGGTGGCTTGTAGGAGAATTCCGGCAGAGCTATGACTTGAGGAAAAAGAAAGCACGAATGAGAGAAATGAGAAATTAGGAGGCTTGAGACTCCTTTTATAGCCTCCGAGGGATGGTTACGGTAGTTATGCGGCTATCCGCACAACGTAACCACCCATATTAATATTTTTATCATAGTGTTAGATTGTATAATTCTCGGTAAACGCAAGCTGCCATTATGATCATAATGCCTCCACTAACAGTGGAAGTTACGCGAGCGGTTTTTTCCTGGAACAGGCGGTTGTGATTTCGGTGAATTGATCAGACGGTGGAGGAAGGGCACGGCGTCGTGGCCAACGGGGAAGCGCCGCCCCTCACGGGCAAGATAGGCGGTCAGCTCCGGCTTCGGTCTCCTCCCGCCAGTGAGGTGTCGGCGGGCCACCAATCCATGGCACAACGCTAACTGGAAGCGTCAGCCGGAGCTAGGGGTAGATGGGCATGCCTCCAGCACCGGCCGCTGGTTGAGCGGCCGACGCCGACTGAGAGCCCATCCTCGGCCAGCAGCAAGATTTGGCCGGCCAGAGTCAGGGCGCGCAAAGCGCGGCCAGCTAAGCTCGCCCGGCCGGAGGGTCGGGAGCGGCCGACCGCTACCTCGACCTCCCACGACGGCAAAGGCTGCCATGGGAGTGGGGGGGCCCTGCCGGTGGGGGAGCCCGGTGGGATGGTTGTGTCATGCGGTCGCAAGGTGCGACCTTTTTCGTCGGTCGGAAGTCGAGTCGGCTTGGGCCCGCCTGCCGACGGAGAGGAGAGGAAGAGGGGGGTCGGCCGCTGAGCCGGCCCCAGACAGTCACCGGGAAGGGGATCCCTCGTGCGCGGATCGTGAGAGATCACGTACGCGGATCGCGCTTGGTGGTCAAACCCTTGTCCCCACTAAGATAGTGGGGGCACAAGGAGTGGGTTATCCGCACCCCAAAATCCTTATAAAAGGAGTCTTACTTCTATCAATTGTCCCCCTAAAATCCTCGGTATTAGAGACCGGCACGGGAGAAGAGCGAGGATTTCTACTTTCCCTTGATGGCTTTTGATGGTGGTGATGACAATGGTGAACGATGAAGGGTTGGGGAAAACTGATGGCGGAGCTTTACAAGCCCAAGTATAATACTAGGCAGGGAGCGAGCGAAAAAAGGGGAAACCCCCTGCATGTCCCGCGCATTACGCCGGTGAGCCGGAATGGCGTTGTCGGCCCAGCCGTGCACCTTACAATGCTCGCGGCCAGTGCGTGCTCGCTTGATGGTGTGCACGGCCACGCGTGTGTGTACTTAATGTTGTGTGTGGTTGCGCGGGCGCGTGCACCTTTAGGTGTGCATGATCATGTGAGCGCGCAGTCATGCGCATGCGCGCACCCATAGGTATGTGCCGTCTAGCGCGCGTGCGCAGACCTGATGGTGCATGTAGTTGCACGTGCGCACCTGATGGTGTGCGTGGTCGCGCGCGTGTGCACCTGATGGTGCGCGTGATCGAGCGCATGCGCTTGCGCATCTGACGATGCGCATGAGCTTAAAGGTGTGCAGGATCTTCATGCGTGGATACACACTCGATGGAGTGTGCGACTTGACTTTGCGGAGATGGGGTGATTAAATTGCGATTTGGAGAAAGAGATACGGGTCACCTGCCGATCTTAAGGTGATTTTACTGCGTGTTGAGGAGAGGGTACAAAATCCACCGAGAGGCTGGCTGACGGTTTGCGAAACCACTCTGAGATCAAGCTTCTGATTCCCACTGTGCAAGGAGGTGATTGATATTCTGAAGTTTTATGGTGTTCTGATGTCCCAGTTCACTCATCTTGGGATGATACGCCTCATGGGATTGGTCGTATTCTTTAGAGAGCATAGCTCGAAACTCCCATTGAATTGGTTTAGAGATTGGTGCGATGTCTGCGTTGACGGTGGCGTTGACGGTGACAGATCGTCGTCATGGGAACACTCTGTTCGGCTATGTTAGGAACTCTTGGGGCTTGCCGTAACTATGGAATGTGATGCCTGATCGTCATCATGGGAACACTCTATGGCTTGACTTTTCCCTTTCTGTTGGTAGATTGAAGCTCAAACTCATATTGCTTTTACATGGAATAATCATTACATGAGTTTGAAGGATGAATAGCTGGCCCTTCAGGAGAAGATCCAAATAGCAGAGAGTTCACTGGCTGCTTTGAGAGATGATCATGATCGAGATGTCTCTCTGTAAAAGTAGCGAACAAACGACTAAAAAACAAGTCGGAGATTTGAATAATTAAAGTTTTATTATCCAAAAAGATATCATTTACAAAGATATGACCTCCCTTTTATAGAATGGAGGAGATAGGAGAGAGTACAAGAAAATAATGTGGGACTAAAAGTATACATAGTTGTGCGGCTAGAAAATAAAGAGACCGAACAGGCCGAGCGGTTAGACAAATGGGCTAACCGTTCGACAACACCAGAAGGAAGTGCACAGGTCGCAATAGGAGACCGCTCGGTCTCCAAGTCGTCTGAGAGAAACCACTAGACCGCTCGGGTAGCAAACAACAACCGTTTGGATATCAAACCGCTGGAGAGTATCCGCTAGACCGCGCGGTCACCAACCCGCTAGACTTAGACCGCCAGACCACTCAGTCTTATACTTCAACACTCCCCCTCAAGCTGGAGCATAGATATCAATCATGCTCAGCTTGTCACAAACGTGGAAGAAGGAAGTAGAAAACGATTTTGTGAAGATATCCTCCAACTCTTTGTCGGAGGTGACGAACGGAGTACAAATCTGTTTCTTCAAGACCTCTTCCCGAATGAAATGGCAGTCGACTTCTATATGTTTTGTTCTCTCATGGAAGACCGGATTTTTGGATATGTATATCGCGGCCTTGTTGTCACAGAACATAGGAAGAGGATAGTCGTAGACCTCTCCTAGGTCAAACATGAGAGCACGCAACCATTTTAACTCACATGTAGTTGACGACATACTCTGATATTCGGCTTCTGCACTGGATCTGGAGACGACAGACTGTTTCTTGCTCTTCCAGCTCACAAGGTTTCCGCCAACAAATGTGCAAAAACCGGATGTAGATTTACGATCGCCTTTATCATCCGCATAGCTTGAATCTGAGTAGGCTTCAACCCTCAGGTGACCATTCTTCTGAAAGAGTAGCCCTTTTCCTGGTGCTTCTTTGACATACTCTAATATCTTCAAGGCAGACTGAAGATGGCATTCCCTATGAGCTTGCATGAACTGACTAATCTTGCCTACAGCATAGGAGATGTCGGGTCTGGTCACGGTGACATAAATGAGTTTGCCCACCAGACGTCTGTACCTCGCGATATCAGATAGAAGAGGCGAGTCATCTGACCATGTCTTTTCTTCTCCAGTAGGTATGGGATACCGGGCCGGTTTGACACCAGTCAATCATGCCTCTCATAGAAGATCCAGAGCATACTTTCGTTGGGAGATAACTAACGAGTCAAGCTTCCGAGAGATTTTTATCCCCAAAAAGTATTTCGAGGAGCCCATATCCTTCGTGACCAGGTGTTGACGGAGGTGTTTCTTTGTCAAGTCCACCCCAGCCTGGTCATCTCCAGTAAGAAGAATATCATCCACATACACCGCCAAAAACACCAGTCCCAAGGTGGTTTTGCCAATAAACAAGGAGTGATCAGCCGAACTTCTTGCAAAGCCGATGACAGCCACAATGCCACTGAACTTGTCGAACCACGCCAGAGGGCTCTGCTTTAGGCCATAAATGGCCTTCTTCAACCGGCATACTCGTGTCTCCTCCTGAGCAACATACCCAAGAGGTTGCTCCATGTAGACGTCCTCCTGACGATCTCCATAGAGAAAGGCATTCTTGACATCAAGTTGAGAAATAGGCCAATCCCGGTTGACAGCCACAGAGAGAAGAACCCGGATGGTGCTGAGGCGAGCAACCGGAGAGAATGTATCAAAGTAGTTAATCCCATAAGTATGAGTGAAGCCTTTGGCCACTAGCCGGGCCTTGTAGCGATCCACAGTGCTGTCAGGGCGAAATTTCACAACAAAACACCCAGCGACAGCCAACCACATCTATACCCACAGGCGGAGGAACAAGGGTCCAGGTACCCCTTTCAGTAAGAGTGGCGTGGTGGGCTGCGCGGTGGGCCCATAACCCACAGGTCCGAGGATCGGAACCTCGCTTTGATACCATGTAAAAGTAGCGAACAAACGACTAAAAAATAAGCCGGAGATTTGAATAATTAAAGTTTTATTATCCAAAAAGATATCATTTACAAAGGTATGACCTCCCTTTTATAGAATGGAGGAGATAGGAGATAGTACAAGAAAACAATGTGGGACTAAAAATATACATAGCTGTGCGACTAGAAAATAAAGAGACCGAACAGGCCGAGCGGTTAGACAAATGGGCTAATCGTTCGGCAACACCAGAAGGAAGTGCATAGGTCGCAATAGGAGACCGCTAGACCGTCCGGTCTCCAAGTCATCTGAGAGAAACCGCTAGACCGCTCGGGTAGCAAACAACAACCGTCTGGATATCAAACCGCTGGAGAGTATCCGCTAGACCACGCGGTCACCAACCCACTAGACTTAGACCGCCAGACCGCTCGGTATCATACTTCAACACTCCCGATTTTGACGGATTGGGTCGGAGCTGAAGACAGAACTGGAGGAATCTCGAGCGACGTTGGTGGTGGAGAAGTCTCGTGTAAAGAAAACTGCGCAGTTGCTGAAGAATGCCCAATAGGATACTTTTTGTTTGGAGATAGAGCTTGGGGCTTTGAAGGCCCAAGTGGAGATGCTTTCCTCTGACGACTAGGTGTCAAAGTTGAAGGCTGCTGGGCTTGCGAAGTACATGGAGTCTTTGGACTACATACATTATCGTTGCTTGATTGGTGAGGAGGTTCGTGAGGAGATCTGGACTATAGAGGTGGAGCCTTATATGAAAGATATTCGCGAGCTTGCACTTAGACGTGGAGTGTCAAAGGCACTTTGCCTTGTCGCCAAGAACCTGAAGTGTGATGCATCCGGCCTCCACTTCGATGATATCTCAGACGACGAGAAATCGAGCCCTAATTTTGATGCAGATGTAGCTGACGTTTAGTAGCTTGAGCTTTTCCTCTTGTATGTTTGTTCTTTATTTAGTTGAGTCTGCTAAATAATGGCGTATACTTGTTCTTGTTTCTTAGACCTACGGGCATACTTTGTTACCCTGCTGAGGTCATTTATTGTATGTCTTATGTTTATTGGATGACATTTCCTAGATTTTTTCCTTATATGAATGCTTGTAGTTGGTAAAGCATAGGATTGCAGTGACGACAGAAAGCTTGTTTGCACAATCTAGTTGCGTGTTTATTAATTAAATTTTGTTTGGTGCCGATCACGAGGGGGGCAGGACCAGGTGACAACGAGGCGTGGAAAGGTAGGTTCGGTGAAGACCTATCTCATTCAAACCGCATGCGCAATCTTACCAAGTGATTGGTGTCGATCACGAGGGGGCAGGCTCAGGCGATGACGAGGCATAAAAAGGCAGGTTCAGTGAAGAGCTATCTCATTCAAACCACATACACAATCTTACCAATTAATTGGTGTCGATCGCGAGGGGGTAGACCCAGGCGATGTCGAGGCGTATTGAAGCAGGTTCGGTGAATAGATGTCTCATTCAAACCGCATGCGTAGTCGTACCTAATGGAATTACATTGAGGCAATATCGACGGAAAACATAATGCTTCATTCATTGCTTAGAAATAGTTTTTGCGAATCAGAGCTCGCGAATTTTACAACATTAAAACATAGAATTTAGACAAAAGTAAATAGGAAAGAAAAGAATAAGATATCACTGGTAAAGTTGGCGCAGGTTTTGTGCATTCCACGTGCGGGGAAGGGCCTTTCCTTCTGCAGTTCTAATCTTGAAGGTTCCTGGCTTGATGACTGCAGTGACAATCAACAGTCCCTCCCATGAAGGAGAGAGTTTGCCTCTCTGTGGTCCTTTGTCAGCTGCTTCTATGCTTCGTAAGATCAGGTCCCCGACATTGATAGGTATGGACTTTACTCTTCAGTTGCAAAGCCGTGCTACACATCCTTGATAAGAGGCGACGTGAAGGGCTACCGCATCCCTGGTCTCTGGAACTAAGTCGAGATTTTCTCGAAGCTCCTTGTCGTTCTTCTCTGGGTCGAAGTTCAAAATGCGGGCACTTCAGACTCTGATGTCCACTAGGATGTCGACTTCGGTTCCATAATAGAGATTGTACGGGGTTTCCCTGGTAGGAGTTCTCTCTGTGGTTTGGTAGGTCCAAAATACATTAGGGAGCGCATCAACTCATTGCCCCCCATCTTCATGTAGTTAAGTCGTCTAGCCCTCGAGGATGGTACTATTTGTCACTTCTACTTGTCCGTTGGTCTGCGTGTTGAAAACAAGACTCGACTTCTTGTGGAGTTCGGACCCGAAAGGAGTAACCTCGCACCTAATTCTCCTGAAGAAATGCACAAGACCGAAGACTTAGGACTAGGAACAGATCCTGTGCTACAATGCGGAGGTCCCACCACACACCCAAAAGATCTTAGAACGCTTCTCATCCCCTCACAATGCTAAGCTTGGGGCACCTTGAAGGGCACTCAAAAGCCAACCAGAAAACTAGAGTAGGAAGAAGCCAAAAAGGGATTGAATCCCCTCCAAAGGTTCCCTTATGAATCTATTTATAGAATTCCAAGTATGGTCTGCCAATAACATAACTTCGCTGTTCGGATCCACTATACGCAACCCAAAACGGTCTACCAACAACGTAACTTCAATGTTTAAAGAGACTATTAACATGCCAAATTGGGATTCATCTAGGAGAAGATTGCCGAGAGAGTGTTTACCACTCACTTGGGGCGGCGAGTGCTTAATGAGGCCTGCACTCGCTGCCTGCCTTGACTCCAGGCGAGTGCAAGTCAAAACACCCTACTCTCCCCTTGCTTGCCCTCGGTCCATACCGTATGCGAGCTAGGCGAGACTTCTCCACTCGCAAGCTAGGCGAGGCCTAGCCACTCGCGAGCTAGGAGAGACCTAGCCACTCACGAGCTGGGCAAGACCCAACCGCTTGCGCACTCGACTTGCCTTAACCTGAATGGCCCCTCCCAGCCTTGACTCCACTTCTAAGGGCCCCACTCGGCAAATATGGGATTGTACACTACGGGTATGTCACAACGGTATGTCGCAGATTGATCTTTAGGTCTTCACACATCTTTGTAAAGGATTTCCAAGTGAATTGTGTACCGTTTTCAGCAATGATGGTTGCGAGAATGCTGAAGCGACATATGATGTTCTTCCAAACGAATTGCTTAACATTTTCTTTTGTGATTTTAGCCAAGGGTTTTGCTTTTACCCACATAGTAAAGTAATTAATGGCCATAATGATGAATTTCCTCTGTCCCGAGGCCTGGGGATGGGGACCGAGAAGGTTGATACCCCATTACGCGAATGGCCAAGCTCCTTGCAGTGTCGTAAGAGCGACCAGAGGCTTGTGGGGAACGCTCGAGTGCAGTCGACAGCTCTTGCTTTTTGGACAAACTCAGTCGCATCTTTTTTCATAGTAAGCCAGTAGAATCCTTGGCGCAAGATCTTTTGGGCCAGTGCCTTGCTGCCTAAATGCTCACCACAAATACCTCTGTGAACTTCTCGTAGCATGTATTCTGCATTTGATTCCAACAAACACTTTAGGTAAGGCCCAATGAGGACCGCTTGTATAACTCTCCATTGATGACAGTGATGGTCGTTGCTCGCATTCTTAAACATCGGGCCTCCATCGGGTCTTCTGACAGCTATTGGTGTTCGAGGTAAGCTTGTAGTGGGCTGAACAATGATGATCCTTGCTCATCAATCTCTGTAACCTCCTACTGCCCTTAAATACTGGGGATGAAGATTTTTTTCCTCCTAGCATCTTCTAGACTGATATCAAGAAGGAAATGTGGCGAGCTTGGAGAGTGCGTCTGCCCTTGAATTTTGTTCTCTAGGATTATGAATAATCTAGTATTGCGGAATCTTAGCAAGAAGAGCTCTCACAAGTGAGAGGTATTGAGTTAGGTAGTCATTCTTTGCTTCGTAATCAACCTCAACTTGCGAGACTACAAGCTGAGAATCTGAGTAATCGTCAAGTTCTTTACTTCGCAATCGATGTCAAGTATGAGTCGTTCAATTAGAGCTTCATACTCGGCAACATTGTTTGTGGCTGAAAACTTCAACCTAAGTCCGTACTCCAGGGTGATTGCTTCTGGGCTTACTAAAAGCAATCCTACCCCTTCTCCTTCGATCCCTAATGCACCATCAACATAACGAGCCCATCGAGGGGCAAGGGTGTTTTGTGTGGAGGCAGCTTCTTGGGGAATGGTGTTCTCCATAATGTAATCTGACAGCACTTGAGATTTGATGTCCGGCGTGGTAGGAAATGAATATCAAACTCACCCAGTTTGACTGCCCACTTTACTAATCTACCAGATGATTCAAGTTTTTGGAGGATTGCGCAAAGTGGGAGTTCGATCGATACCTTTATCGTGTGAGCCTAGAAATAGGGTCGAAGTTTTCGGGCTAAAAAACAAGGGCTAGAGCTGTCTTATCCGTCGTAGGATACCGAGCCTTTGTATCTGAAAGAACCTTGCTAAGATAGTAAATTGGGCACCAAATTCCTCCTTCATCTTTGACTAATACTCAGCTTAATGCAGCTAGGGATATGACCAAATATAGGTACAATATTTCTCCAGAGATTAGTTTTGACAGGAGCGAAGGCGAGGCTAGATATCGCTTCAGAGATTTGAAGGCTACTTGACATTCATCCGTCCATTGGAACCCTGTGTTGCGTTCACCCCTAAGAATCTTAAAAAAGGGGAGATACTTAGTGCCATTCTGAGCTAAAAATCATGAGAGTGCAGTAATCCTTCTAATTAGATGATCTACTTCCTTTATGGAATGAGGAGGTGGCATGTTGAACCCGGAAACCACTGTTCAACAAAGAGTTTGGACCTGGGGTGTAGCTCGCCTTTACTTCTCTCGAATTAGTGCCTTAGCTATGGAATTAAAGTTTGGAAACCTTACCACCAGAACAACCTCAAATAGACCCCAAGTCGTAGCGAATAGGTCCCGTCATACACACAGAAGATCTTGGATTGCTTCCCCTCCCAAACCAATGCTGGACTAATCACCTTTAGAGAGCCAAGGGAACTTTCGACCACCCATACAGAGACCACGGTGTTGAAGCCAAAAATTGACCTCTGTGAAGTTCGGGGTCCCAAAAGAGGGGTGACCTCACACCTACTACACTCAGGAGAACGTCACAGGCCAAAAGATCGAGAAGTTAGGAACAGACCCTCGGCTCTAGTGCGGAGGGCCCACCTCACACCCGGAAGACCTTTGAAGTTTCCCTCTCCCTAGATAATTCTGAGCTAGGTGCCTTGGAGGAAGAAAGCAAAGGGGTTTTTGTGGCTAAGATCTAATGCTCTCCAAGGCACCCTCAAGGGTCGTTTTATAGTTTTCCAAATCTCATGGACCAAAAGGTCAGAAATACCCCTACAACAGATAGGCCTTGGGACAATAGAAAATATCCGCACCGGGGGGCAAAGAGGTAATTCCACCCTTGGGGGTATATTGGTAAGAGCATGCCCCTACCCCCACCGGACACCTGAAGCGAATGGGTAACCCCGCGAAGGAACCTAAAGCCAGGGGCGAGAGCCAGACCGCTTGCAGGGCAGGCCGCCAGGCAGGCTGCCGGGGCGAGACAAGGCCACCGGCCATCTCGCCCGCCAGGCAGACCGCTGGGGCGAGACCAGGCCACCGGCCGGTCTCGTCCGCCAGGCAGGCCGCTTGGGCAAGACCCTGCTTGCATGCCGGTCTCGCCCTCCAGGCAGGCCTCCTGGATGAGACCCTGCCCGCAGGCCGGTCTCGCCTGCCAGGTAGGCCGGTCTCGCCCGCCAGGCAGGCCGCCTGGGCGAGACCCTGCCCGCAGGCCGGTCTCTCCTGCCAGGCAGGCTGCCTGGGCGAGACCCTGCCCGCAGGCCGGTCTTGCCTGCCAGGCAGGCCGGTCTCGCCTGCCAGGCAGGCCACCTGGGCGAGACCCTGCCCGCAGGCCGATCTCGCCCGCCAAGCAGGCCGCCTGGGCGAGACCCTGCCCGCAGGCCAGTCTCGCCCGCCAGGCAGGCCGCCTAGGCGAGACCCTGTCGTCGGGCCGGTCTCGCTGCCCCTACCTCGAACTTACCAAGCTGGGGCGGGTGTCGGCCAACTTGCTGCACCCGCCCCCCCTAAAAAAGAGGGGAAGGGGGAGGAGAATTTTTCCTCCCCCTATTAGTATACTCCAAGGGCTAGGCCTAAATTGTCCACCAATAGTGCAAACCACTCCAAAAGCTTAAAAATACAAAGCTGATCTTGCGCCTACCAAGGGGACCCTACTCTGCGAATACGGGGTTGTACACGATCCCCGCTCTTTGCGAGGTTGGCACAAGCTCGGAAAGAAACATCCAACCCAACGTATTTGTTGAGTGGCCTTCTTAGAGCCGAAAAATCTTGGCCTCCTGAGGGGGTCAATCTGTCCAGCCAGCTAATGGGAGCCTGGGTGACGAGACGACCTCGGGATAAAAAACACTTGGCCTCCCCGAGGGGTCAACCTGTCAAGCCAACTAATGGGAGCCTGGGTGACGAGACGGCCTCGGAGTAAAAAACACTTGGCCTCCCCGAGGGGTCAACCTGTCAAGCCAGTTAATGGGAGCCTGGGTGACGAGACAGCCTCGGGGTAAAAAACACTTGGCCTCCCCGACTGGTCAACCTGTCAAGCCAGCTAATGAGAGCCTGGGTGACGAGACGGCCTCAGGGTAAAAAACATTTGGCCTCCCCGAGTGGTCAACCTGTCAAGCTAGCTAATGGGAGCCTGGGTGACGAGACGACCTTGGGGTAAAAAACACTTGGCCTCCCCCAAGGGGTTAACCTGTCAATCCAGCTAATGGGAGTCTGGGTGACGAGACGGCCTCGGGGTAAAAAACACTTGGCCTCCCCGAGGGGTCAACCTGTCAAGCCAGCTAATGGGAGCCAGGGTGACGAGACGGCCTCGGGGTAAAAAACACTTGGCCTCCCTGAGGGGTCAACCTGTCAAGCCAGCTAATGGGAGCTTGGGTGATGAGACAGCCTCAGGGTAAAAAACACTTGGCCTCCCCGAGGGGTTAACCTGTCAAGCCAGCTAATGGGAGCCTGGGTGACAAGACGGCCTCGGGGTAAAAAACACTTGTCATCCCCGAGGGGTCAACCTGTCAAGCCAGCTAATGGGAGCCTGGGTGACGAGACGACATCCGGGTAAGAAACACTTAGCCTCCCCGAGGGGTCAACCTGTCAAGCCAGCTAATGGGCGCCTGGGTGACGAGATGGCCTCAGGGTAAGGTCTTCATCCCTCGGAGAGATCAACCTGCCCTGCCAGTTAGTGAGAGCCTGGCAGCGGAATCTATCTCGAGGTGAAACCTACTTACCCTCTGAGAGATCAACCTGCTCTGTCAGCTAGTGAGATCCTGACAGCGGAATCTATCTCGAGGTGAGACCTACTCCCCCATCCGAGAGATCAACCTGCCCTGCCAGCTAGTGAGAGCCTGACAGCAAAATCTATCTCAAGGTGTAACCTACTCACCCTCCAAGAGATGAACCTGCCCTGCCAGCTAGTAAGAGCCTGACAGCGGAATTTATCTCGAGGTGAGATCTACTCACCCTCCGAGAGATCAACCTGCCCTGCCAGCTAGTAAGAGCCTGACAGCGGAATCTATCTCGAGGTGAGATCTACTTACCCTCCGAGAGATCAACCTGCCCTACCAGCTAGTGAGAGCTTGAAAGCGGAATCTATCTCGAGGTGAGACCTACTCCCCCCTCCGAGAGATTAACCTGCCCTGCCAGCTAGTGAGAGCCTGCCAGCGGAATCTATCTCGAGGTGAGACCTACTCCCCCCTCCGAGAGATCAACCTGCCCTGCCAGCTAGTGAGAGCCTGGCAACAGAATCTATCTCGAGGTGAGATATACTTACCCTCCAAGAGATCAACCCGCCCTGCCAGCTAGTGAGAGCCTAACAACGGAATCTATCTCGAGGTGAGATCTTTCATGGATCACAAATATTTTTTGGTGATTCCTGTCATTAATCATAGTTGATATAATGCAAGCAAAATTCATTACAAAGAGGTGATTCACTTCTTTCCTACCTACCTCTTCCCTCGTGAATCATCAGATCCATCCTCGGGTGCCCACATCAACCCTGTCCTCACATCTCTCCTCTGCCACCCCAGGTTGGACTTCTTCAATCCGCACCAGATCTTGCGCTTGCTGAGGCTGATGAGGTTGAGGTGCCAGAGCTCTTGTCCTTCTCAACTCTAGGAATTCAGGGCAAGTAGCTGTTGCATGACCTTCCACCTGGTGGAACTCACAGTAGGGTAACTTTACCCTGACTCTTCTCCTTCCCTGGCGGTTCCTCCTCTCCCTTCAACCAATCTCCATCGCTTGTTGTGGTGGAGGTAGGAGCTGCCAAGGGGCTTGTCTTTGGAAGTTGAACCTCCCTTGACCTCCCTGAAGATCCCCCCACCTTGGATGAGACCTCTTCCTGGACTCTGAACAGGTCCTCTCTGTTTCCTCTATCCTGGCTCCGGACCTTCGTGAGGTCCCTGGAGCCCCTGAGCTCTCTGCTCCTCCCTCCTTCTCCCCTCCTGATGTCTTGAGCCACCTTGCTCCTTCGATTCTGCCTCTGTCAATCTTGCTAACTTCTTAACAAATGTCGGGTTGGCCACCTCAGTGGCTATCTCCTCTGCCGCCCTTTCCATTAGCTTCTCGAAGGAAAGGGGGGCCTTTCGGATCAGGCTCATCTTGAAGAACCCCTCACGCAACCCAACCGTGAACGTCATCTGGAGGGCATACCCCGACATCTCCTGGATATCCAGGATCTTCGCCTGGAACCTGTCAACGTAATGGGCCAGCGACTCCTCGGCCCCCTGCCTTATCAGGAAGATGGACTCGAGACTCTTCTTCCTCTTCTTAGAGGTAGAGAAGTGGAGCTAAAAGCTCCAGCTCAAGTCCTCGAACCCATAGATCGATCCTGGAGGGAGTTGGTGGAATCAGTCTCTTGCCTTGTCCTTCAACGTGATCGCGAAGAGGCGACACTTGAAGACATCTGTCATTGGCCTGATGGAGATGACATCCTCAAACCACTACAGGTGCTGGACGGGGTCATCTTTCCCGGTATAGTAAGCCATGTCAGGCTCTCGAAACCCCTCGGGAACGAGAGCTGAGATGATCAGCTCGCTGAAGGGAGACCCCCTGAGGGGTGGTCTCGCCACCTCTACTCGCGCGACCTGCTCGCCTGGAAGGCTGACACTCGCCGGGCTGGAGAACAACTCCCGACTGGTGAGGTCTCGCTCGGCCCCATCTCCCATCATCTCCTTCCTGGGCCGTCTTCCTGGCATACTTCCTTTTCCCCCCACAGGGTCACTTCGCCTAGACCCCTGGGAGTCGGCTCGTCGATAGGGGGGAGCTAGCTCCTAGGGGGTTGGGGTGGAGCTGCCACTCTGAGGAGCAATGCTTCACATCATCTCCATGATGCCTTGAATGAAGGCCATGAACTCTTGCCTCCCCACAAAGGGTCCTGGGCTGGGAAGCTCACCGAGATCATCACTACCTCCCTGACCTCTAGCCATGATACTATCCCAAGATCTTCTGTGCTGGTCACTCTCCACGTTCACCGCACCAAAAGTGTTGAAGCCAAAAATTTACCTATGTGGATTTTGGGGTCCCAAAAGAGGGGTGACCTCACACCTACTACACTCAGGAGAACGTCACATGCCAAAAGATTGAGAAGCTAGGAACAGACCCTCAGCTCTAGCGCGGAGGTCCCACCTCATACCCGAAAGACCTTCAAAGTCTCCCCCTCCCTAGCCAATGCTGAGCTAGGTGCCTTGGAGGAAGAAAGTAAAGGGGTTTTGTGGCTAAGATCCAATGCTCTCCAAGGCACCCTCAAAGGTCTATTTATAGTTTTCCAAATCTCATTGACCAAAAGATTAGAAATACCCCTACGACAGATAGGCCTTGGGCCAATAGAAAACATCCACATTAGGGGACAAAGAGGTAATTCCACCCTTGGGGGTATATTGGTAAGAGCATGCCCCTACCCCACCGGACACCCGAAGCGAACGGGTAACCCCACGAACGAACCTAAAGCCGGGGACGAGAGCCAGCCGCCCGTTGGGCAGGCCGCCGGGGCGAGACCAGGCCGTCGGCCGTCTCGCCCGCCAGGCAGGTTGCCGGGGCAAGACCAGGCTGCTGGCCGGTCTCGCCCGCCAGACAGCCACCGGGGCGAGACCAGGCCGTTGGCCGGTCTCGCCCGCCAGGTAGGCCGCCTGGGTGAGACCATGCCTGCAGGCCGATCTCGCCCGCCAGGCAGGCCGCCTGGGCGAGACCCTGCCCGCAGGCCGATCTTGCCCGCCAGGCAGGCCGCCTGGGCGAGACCCTGCTCGCACGCTGGTCTCGCCCGCAAGGCAGGCCGCCTGGGCGAGACCTTGCCCGCAGGCCGATCTCGCCCGCCAGGCAGGACGCCTAGGCGAGACCCTGCCCTCAGGCCGGTCTCGCTGCCCCTACCTCGAACTTACCAAGCTGGGGCGGGTGTCGGCCAACTTGTTGCACCCGCCCCCCTAAAAAAGAGGGGTAAGGGGTGAGAATTTTTCCTCCCCCTATTAGTATACTCCAAGGGCTAGGCCTAAATTGTCCACCAAGAGTGCAAACCACTCCAAAAGCTTAAAAATACAAAGCTGATCTTGTGCCTGCTGAGGGGACCCTACTCTGCGAATACACGGTTGTACACACGGTGAATGCTGAGCTGAAGCTGCTGCCAAGCAAAGCTAGCCATGGGAGAGGAGAACTCAGAAAAAGGTCCTCTCCAAAGGTGCCCTTGGGGTTCTATTTATAGTTTTTTAGGGATGGTCTACCAATAGCGAGATCCTGCATTCTGATTACTTTTAAATGCAGCCCAAAGTGGTCTGTCAACAACGAAACTCTAATGTTTGAAGAGGCTAATGGCAGACCAGAAGTGAATTATCAAAAAAATGGAAAATGGAAATGAATATCCACTAATGGCGAGTCAACGCACTCAGCTCATTTACCTAGGTGGAGAGCACTCGATGAGACTGTTAAAAGTAGCGAATATGCAACAACAAACGGATAGAATTTTGAATAATTGAAATTTTATTATCCAAAAAAGATATCATTTACAAAGGTATGACCTCCCTTTTATAGAATGGAGGAGATATGAGAGAGTATAAACAAACAATGTGAGACTAAACATGTACAAGGCTGAGCGGCTAGAAATAAAGGAGACTGCACAGGCCGCGCGGTTAGACAGATGGGTTAACCGCTCGGCAACTCCAGCAGGATAAGAACAAGCCGCAATGGGAGACCGATAGACCGTTCGGTCTCCAAGCTCCTGAGAGAGACCGTCAGACCGCTCAGTCAACAAACCGCCAGACAAGACCGCAAGACCGCCCGGTCTAATACTTCAACAGAGACTAAGCTCTCGCCACTCGCCCAGCCGGCGAGTAGCCTTTGAAGCTAGACACTCGCCAACCTGCCTCTTGCCTAAGGGTGAGACATCAGCTCGCAGGCTCCGCTCTCCTATTACTACACTAGACAAGAATCGAGTGCCTAGTGAAACTGAGCACTTGCTATCTGCCTTTGGGCTTGCTGGGCCCACTCAACAAATACGTGGTTGTACATGATATATCCTCGACTGCTCTGATCTTTTCTGGGTTTGTCTTTATTCCCCAATGGGTCATCATGAACCCCAGAAACGTTCCCGACGTAACACTGAATGCACACTTGCTTGGGTTGAGTCTCATGCCATACCGACAAAGGAGCTCAAAACACTTCTCCAGATCTTTCAGATGGTCACTTCGATGGATACTCTTGACCAACATGTCATCTACGTATACTTCCATAGTCTTCCTGATGAGATCTTTGAACACTTTGTTCATTAGTCGCTTGTAGTTAGCTCTGACATTCTTAAGGCCGAAGTGCATCACTTTGTAACAATAAATTCACTTGTCCATGACTTGCAGTTGAATCATCAAACTGATCGATTCTTGGGAGCGGAAAACTGTCTTTCGGGCAGGCTTGGTTGAGGTTGGTATAATCAACGCACATCCTCCACTTTCCGGAGGCTTTCTTGACCATGACTACTTTTCTTCAATTGCTTGGAGTCGCTCATGGGTGAAATTTCTCTTTTTCTGAATGACTGGTTTACATGCAGGATTGATGTTTAAAGAATGTTGAATGACCTGTGGATCTACTACAGTCATATGCTCCAAGCGAAAATATCTTTGTTTGCTCGGAGATAGGCTGCAAGCTCCTCATTTTCCTGTTGTGGAAGGATGGATCCAAGTTGAACGGTGCGGTCCGGGTTTATCTCGGAAAGAGGTATCTTGATCAATCCTTCTATGGGTGCTCCTTGTTGCATAGTTGTTTCATCTTGCAGATCAAAATCATCAATTTTAAGAACAGTTGCTTTTGCTGGCTGGGCTTGTTTGGAGTAGCAAGTTCATGCTGCTTACTGATTTCCTCAGACGACTCCCACTCCACCAGAGGTGGGGAACTTCATTACAAGGTGTGGAATTAACGGGATACCTTTAAAGATGGATTGGACTGGACTTCCAAAGATATCGTTGTAAGCTGAACTCGAATCAACAACGATGAAATGAATATTAGTGTGGCTTGTCTTGGAAATTGTCCCATAGTAATAGGCAAGGTAATCATCCCTTGAACTGGAACTGGGTGGTTGTCGAAGTCATAAACAGGTCCTGCAGCTGGATTGAGGCGTTGATTGGCGAGTTGCATACTTTTGAGAGTTAATAGGAATAAGACGTCGATCGAGCTACCATTGTGCACAAGTATTCTCTTGACATTGTAGCAGCGATCGCCGATTCCCGCATTAATCACGAGCGGGTCTTGGTGAGGTGATTGTAGTCCTTTGAGTTCTCCATCTCCAAATGTGATGGTAGAATCTTGCCTGAATCTTTTATCTTCGTGCATTCCTTCTTTGAAATCTACGAAGAGTATCTAGGTAGAGAGAATTAGGGATCCAACAATAGTCGTAATATTACCCACGATCTGTCTTACTTCGGCTGCCCCTTGCAAAGCGGCCTGTTGCTCTCTTCCTTAACTGGGGGGTGCTCGCTGACCTTGCATTTGTCCTTGCAGAAATCTGCTTAGAATTCCTTGTCGGACTAGGTGTTCAATCTCATCCTCCATCCTGGTACATTCTTTGGTGGTGTGTCCGGTCCCGCGGTGGAATTCACGGTATTTTACTGGCTGTTCCTTAGATTTGGAATCGACACTTTGGCTCGATGAAGGGACGATCATTTTGAATTGCATAAAGTATATTGGATCGTGTGGCGGTTAGCGGTGTATATTCTCGAGGTGGACGCTCTCTCCTGAAGTCGCGTCGACGCTGGCCATTTTGATGCTCTTCTTTGCATCTTTCTTCTTGAATCTTAAGAGTCCTGCCCTCTTTTCCACTTCTGATCACCTTCAAATTATTGATGGTGCACTTCAATAGCTTTGTCAGTAGCAATTTGGGCCTCTGCGCGATGCACAAAATCAGGATAGTTAGGGATAGTTTCCCTCATTAGAGCTGAATAAAAGGCACTCGGGCGAAGGACTCCGAGAAATACTCCCCTTAAGAGTTCTAGGTCGACCCCCGAAATTTGTCGGGCTCCAACAGTAAACCGGTGGAAAAAGTCTTTCAAAGATTCTCCTTCTTTTTGGCGAATTCCTAACAAATGTGAGGGGTCTTGAACAATCCTTTGGTTAGCAAAAATTAGATAAGTGAATTGTCTTCCCAGTTTTGTGAAATTATCGATGACCCCCTCTCTAAAAGAGTGAAACCAGGTACGAGCTTGTCCTTTCAGTGTTGCCGGAAACACTTGGCAGAGCAGTTGACCTAGAACATTATAGATTCTCATGATGGTGGTGAAGCAGTTGATATGTTCCAACGGGTCATCGGTCCCATCGAACGTCTTGATACTGGGCAGTTTGAAACCAAGTGGGACCGGATGAGCTAGAACTTGGGATGCGAACGGGGAACCTTACCAAAGAGGCATACGAATGAGAATGTCTCGTCGCCTGACATGTCTGCATTCCTCAGCGATCACTTCACGTATCTCTTCACGGCTAATCCTTTCGCCGATGACTAGCTGCAGTTCCCCTAAGAATAGGATAAGTGTAGCTAGCCACATCAGATAGTTCTTCTGACATTTCCTACCTATGAGGAGATTCTTGCGCTAGAGCATGATTTGACATGATAGGCGGGGCATAGACTGGCGCTGGTGGCTGAAGCAGAGCAGGAAGCGCTCCTAAATTCTTGTGGAAAGCTAGCATCTCTATCTGCTGCTCCTCCATCTATCGTACACGACCTTCCAAAGATGCCACAGGCACAAGTATAGATTCAGCCTCGAGTGGAGCATTGAGAAGTGAATGAGAGTGAGCCGGCTCGGTGCATCCCCTGGGACCGATTCATTGGTAGTTAAGACACTTTTTTTGATATTGAAGGTTCTATTTTATAAGGATGTTGGGAACTGCTTCCCACAAACGACATCAAACTATTGCGGTCTAACTTGACGCTCCTTAAACCGATCTGGGTGTGACCGTCTTAGCCCGAGAGCGGTCGAACGCGCAATCAGTCACATAGTAAGAAGTAAGTGCACAATATTTTTATATAGAAAAACCCTCCAACCTGATAAAAATCACGTGATCGGATCTGTGCCAGTAAAACTCCACTATCAGCTCAGGTTACAACTTATTTGTAGAATTGAGGGCGACATGCCGCTTCTCGTTACACTTGGGAGATGAGAGAGACTCTTAGGAGCTCAGTAGGCAACATGCAGCATCGGGCAAGATTTGGCTTTCACAATATTGGTGCTTGGACGAGCACAGAATACGCAGAGTGAGGATGGAACGAGCTTTCTGGAGGCTGAGCACAAACAAGGCTTTCTTCTTACAACCGACATAGCATCTTCTTCGCGGTGGTGCCACGAGCTTGCCGAGTTTCTGGTGGAGCGGTGATGGTACGCGAGAGGATTCTGGTGGAGGAACGGTGGCTCGTAGGAGAATTTCAGTGGACGAACAGTGGCTCGTATGAGAATTACGACAAAGCTCTGACTTGAGAAAGAAGAAAACACGAAGGAGAGAAGTGAGAAATGAGGAGGCCTGGGGCTCATTTATAGCCTCCAGGAGGTAGTTATGGTAGTTATGCGGCTATCTGCACAACGTAAACACCCATATTAATATTTTTATCATAGTGTTAGAGTGTATAATTCTTGCTAAACGCAAGCCGCCATTATGACCATGATGCGCCCCACTAACGGTGGAAGTTACAAGAGCTATTTTTCCCCCCGGAACGTACGGTTGTGATTTTGGTCAATCGATCGGATGGTGGAGGAAGGGCACGACGCCACGGCCAACGGGGAAGCGCCGCCCCTTATGGGCGAGAGAGGCGGCCGGCTCCCGCTCCGGTCACATCCCACCAGCGAGGTGTCGGTCGGCCACAAATCCCTGGCACGATGCCGACCGGGCGCGGGAAGCGGCTGTTTGGAGTCGGCGGGAGATGGGTGCGCCTCCGATGTCGGCCGTCGTAGAGCGGCCAACAACGACTGAGAGCCCGACCTCGGGCGGCCGCAAGATTTGGCCGGCCGAAGTTGGGGTGCGCAAAGAACGGTCAGCGAAGCTTGCCCGACCGGAGGGTCGGGCACGGTTGACCGCTACCCCCGGCCTCCCACGATGGCAAAGGCTGCTATGGGAGTGGGGCGCCCACACCGGTGGGGGCGCCCGGCGGGATTGTTGCGTCGTGCGGCTGCAAAGGTGCGGCCGCAAGGTGCGGCCTTTTTTGACGGTCGGAAGCCGAGTCGGCTTGGGGGTATAAAAATCTTTTTTCTTCTATAAAATGATATCATCCTAAGAGTTCAACAAACTTTCCAACTCATAATTCTATCTTTTACTTGCTATTTTTCTTGTTTTAGTTAACTTTTAGAGAACGAGATTAGTCATGGCCTTGTTGGAGTTTTTTAGATTTGTAAGTTCATTTCTATTATTGTAAGTCACAAGTCTACTTACGAGTTTTTTTGTTATTCTATTGTTACGATAATTGACTAAATTGTTGGGGGAGGCTCCGCTCAAAGTATTTTATGTACTCCTATCAAGTTTGGAATAGATATATATAGTTCCTCCAACATAGAGCCGAGCTCTAGAATGACACGAACCCAATAACTCGCTCCAAGTCGGCCCCAACACGTGCAAACATATATTTAATATTTCCAACAAGCTCCTCCTATGTCCGTCGTAAAACCCAACTTCGGATAATGGGTGGTTTGTGCAATGTTCAACCAAAACGTGACTCGTTCACAACCTTGTTCAGCACCTGTTAAACATATTGGACTTAAATAAAAACAGTATGCACGAATAAGTAAAACAAAAACTCAACTGCAATACAGAATAGTCTCAGGTATAATCAAGACACATACCCTATACGTCTGGCGTCTCAAATCAAAGAGAGAGCGAATATAGTCAAAACTCACAGGTGAAAAATAGAGCTAAACAATTCTCTGAACAGAGATTACAAAAGAAATCTACTAATACTCTAACTGTCATCATCCAGAAGATCATCATGATCAGGATTCTAGTCTACCAGTACTCCTCATATATCAGCAGATCCTGTAATTTTCAATAGGGAATTTCATTTTATAATGAATTCAATCTTTTGAAAATGTATAAATATCTAGTTATACTAAAGAATGTAGTATTTATTATTATTATTATTAGCTGGATGACACCTTTACGAAGTATTATAGATTGACCTCAGAATTTGTTATCTGTTTCCAAACGAAACGATTTACGGACTTTTGGACACCGCAACTATATTTGTGTTCTATATGGAATGTCACGGTTACTGCTCTTCTAAAGTTAACTGAAACTCATCGAGTTTGGAATGAAACCAATTAATAGAAGAAAAATTAAACCAAGTCAGATCGTGTTATCAAGTTCGGAATAACACTCTCCTCCAAGGTAAGATAAATGAATCCAGGTGAAGTTGTTAGCATCAGATTTGGAATGAAATAACTTACCAGATCCGTATTCAACAACTAAGAGCATCAACGAAGCACAACATTCTTGCTTTGATAAAGGAAATCTAGAAAATCAAAATATTTGGACTAAGGCTGAACTGAATCGCCTAACCTTGAACTAAAGTCAAACTAAATTGTCTTTAGTCTCATTTCCCTACTGTTTTGATTTACCGGTATTTGGGCATTCCTTTTGTCAATGGATCAGCTAGGTTATCCCTTCGAACGCACATCAATCAAACTAATAATTCTTTATTCTTTCAGATAATTCAACAAAGCATGTCTCAGTCGTACATGTCTCCTCTTAGTATTATAGAGGAAATTCTTAACGACTTGAACTACTATTTGATTATCACAATACAAGCTCAACGAGTTGACTGGTAACCTAGACAAGGGTATGTCAAAAATCAAGTTCCTGATCCAGCCTGCCTTTTCACCAGCTAAAGCTAAGGCAAACAACTCGACTTCAATAGATAATAAAGCTATACAAGCCTGTCTTTTGGATTTTCAAGTAATAGCAACTCCACCCAACATGAATATATATCCACTGGTAGACTTGTTGTTCCCAACTTCTGAACACCACGAGACGTCAGAGAATCCATCCATAGTAGGAGGGTAACTAGTGTAGCACAATGCATGATCTTTAGTACCTCTCGAGTATCTCACTAGCCTATCTAGGGCATCCCAATGCTATTTGCCTGGACTACTGGTAAAACGGCTCAGCATGTCAACCGAGAAGGCAATGTCTTGTCTTATACAACTTGTGTCGTACATGAGATTACTAATTATTTTAGAATTTTCACTTGAACAACGCTGATATCTTCATTAGGACTCAACTTGACATTATGATGAAACAATGTCTTTACTGGCCTACAATCTTTATATTCTTAGGTAGAAAAAAGTTGCTCTATATAATGAGCCTGACAAAGGATAACTCGATCCTTGTCAACTCTAACTTTCATACCTAACAGGATATCCACGGGACCAAGGTCCTTCATGTCAAATGCTTCTGCGAGAGTGGATTTAATATCCCTTACTGTAGTAAGATCCGACCCCAGAATCAACATGTCATCTACATATAAACACATGATGACTGTTTGATTTGACATTGAAAGGTGATAAAGACATTTGTTGGAAAGACTGGACTGAAATTCAAAACTCTTTACCACTTGGTCAAATTTCGTGTGCCACATCTTAAGCGTTTGTTTAAACCCATAAAATGATTTGTTCAATTTGCATACTTTATCTCTTAGATCTTTATGTACATAACCTTTAGATTATGTTGTGTAGATTTCTTCATCAAGCTCTCCATTTAAGAAGACTATTTTCACATTCATTTGGTGAACTATAAAGTTCTCGATATACGCCAAGGTAAGAAAAATCCCAATATTCGATAAGTGACACACATATGAATAAATATCAAAATAGTCTATTCTCCAATCCTGCTTATAACTTTTAGCTACTAGACATACTTTATAACTGTATATGAACCCATCACTATGTAATTTCTTCTTCAACACCCATTTGCATCCTATGACTTTAGCTCTTTTCGGCAGGTCAATTAGATGTCAAGTGTTGTTCTGTAACAGCGAGTCCATTTTATTATCAATGGCTTCTGCCCAAATCAACGAATCTCTAGATCTCATTGCTTCCTGATAGGAAATGGATCATCCTCTAAGTAATAGATGACAAAATTTTCACCAAAATTTTTAGGGATTCTTTCTCTTATAGATGCTCTAATTGGAATAGGTTCCACCTCAAAAGGTTAGGAAGTAGTGCCAGAGGGGCCATCTTTAGGTTTTACAATAGATTCTGAAATCATATGAGTAGACCTGGAGACAGAAAAACCACGATCCTTGACAAATTTATTTTCAAAGAATATGACATCTCTAGAATCTATCACTGTTTAGTGGATAGATCGAGAAATCTATCAACTGCATTATCTTTTACACTACCTAGATAGACACAGATTGTCATTCTAGGTCCCACCTTAGGTCTCTTAAGGTCTTATATTCGCACATAAGCAATACAAACTCAAGTCTTTAGAGTATCATATGTACAAGGATGACCGTGCCACAACTCATACAGGGTAGAAGTGAGCTGAGAATGAGACACTCTATTCAGAATGTGATTTTCAGTAAAACTGCTTCTCCCCAAAAAGAATTAGGCACGGCAGTTGTTAGGAGTATAGAATTCAACCTTTCTGTTAAAGTTCTATTCTTACGCTCGGCAACACCATTTGACTGGGGTGATTAAGGAGCTGTGGTTTCAAAGATTATTCCCTTAGAGGCACAAAATTCCTTGAACCTAGTAGTAGTGTATTCTCCTACTCGATCACTTCTAATTCTCTTAACTTTAAGGTTCAACTGATTTTCCACACGAGACTTAAAAGTCTTAAAAGTTTTAAAGGCCTCATCTTTCGATTTCAACAAATACATATGATAATATATAGAAAAACCGTCTATAAATGTAATTAGATACTTCCTTCCCCCTCTAGTGACATAACTATGAAAATTACAGAGGTCTGAATGTATCAATTCTAAAAGTTGTGTGCTTCTAAAAATTGACTTGAATGGTTTTCTAGTGATTTTGGTTTGAGCACACATCTCACACTTGTCAAATTGAATAAACAGATCTAATAAGATGTTATGACTTTTAGCTAGATCTAGCATTTTCTTATAATTTACATGTCCAACTCTGTTATTTAACAACTTAGGATCAATAAGGTTTGCACTCACTTGGTTAATGTTATCGTTATTTAAACTAAGTCTATATATTCTGTTGATCAAATACGCACACCCAAAGTAATGTGAATTGATCGTTAAGGTCATTCTACCGTTTTGAGTTGTGCATGTCATTATAGTCTTATCCAATAAACTTATGGAAATCAAATTTTTAGTTAAGGTAGGAACTACTTTAGCATTATTTAAAATAAAGTTTTACTTGAATAGAGAACCAACTCATTAGTGCCAGTAAGAGTCACATCAGTCTCTCCTCCATTGCAATTCTCCACTTTCTCCTAGACTGCCATGACCTCAGTCAAAAGACCTCTGTCATTTGTTGCATGACAGGTAGCACCACTATCTAGCCACCATTTAGAGGACGAGTTGCGGCGACTGGTCCCAATCATAGACATGAAGGAATTAGGTTCGGAGTTGTCGACTAGCATATTTAAAGCAATTTGATCCTCAAAGTGGATGAACCTTTTGAGTTCAACCAGTGTGATCTCCTTTAGCTTTTGCATTTTTTCTTTGAAAGTGATCCACTCAGTAGGCAGTTTGTACAAAATTAGTCTCACAAAGAGATTATCGGATATATATCTTGGACTGTTTGTCCGCTAAATAACCCGTAATTTGTTAAGATCGGAAGTACCCAAGAAGACGGCTATTCACATGCCATTAGGTTAGCAGAGGAGAGCTTGGACGAGCTTAAGTGAGCTTGGGCGAGCAGAGACGAGTAGAGGCGAGCAGTGACGAGTTTGGGCGAGTACCTCGCGAGTATCTCAAGATACTCGCTAGTAGAGGCTGGATACTCGCCTATACCTCATAGGATTTTTCTATAAATAGACCCCCAGGGGGTTCTAGAAATGGATTTTTGGAGAAGAAGAGGTGGAGGTCCCCCCAAGTAGATACTCGCCAAGTCCATGTCTGCCTAGTACCTCACCCAGCTTTTGATTGCAGAGGGGAAGTTTCTCCCAAACTTCTGGGTACGTGGTGGGACCTCCCTGCTGGAGCACTTGGGGTGTGCTTATAGATAAAAAAAAAGACAGAAAGCAAAAGAGTGAAAATTAACAATTGGGGTCTATTTATTTAAGAACCATACCATCTGACGTCACTATGGATCTGGAGATGGCGGTTCTCCATGTAACGATTGGACGGTATCAAGATCCTCTCCATTTCTGACGAAATGAAGGAGATCCATTTCACGGACATGATGGAGTTCGTTTTGATCCAACGGGTTCAACATTTCCCAACCTTTTATATTTTTTTTAGTCAAAAAAATCTTGTCCATAGAATAACTTGGGACTTATCTTGTCCACAATGCTGAAATGGATCCCCTCATTTCAAATAAAATGGAGAGGATCCAGATCCGATTGGACGATGTTGCCCGTCGGCGACGTAACATCTTTCCCGCCTTTAAAAGTGGAGTTCCCGTGCGCACTTCCGCATGCTAGTATTATGCCTATATAAATTATGAGTTATCCACAGTTCCATGCACTCCAATGAGGAAACGAGACACATTATCCGAATAGAAGAGTCCCAGCGGTGAAGCTTTACGTATAATTTAGTCATTATTTATTTATTTATTTTTAATTATGTATATATTCTTACTTCTTACTTCTTACTTCGTACTTTTTAGCATGGCAAGGGAAACCGTAAAGGTGAGATAAGGATCGGATGCTTTTAAGGGCCGTTACTTGACGGCGAAGCAATACCCTGCTCTTGAATTAGGATAGCCAGCCCCACGCAACGCCGTTAAGACACGGTGGGCCGTGGTTTGCGGATATTCTTGATATATTATGTCATTCAAAACAATATTACGTTCAATCGTAATGTAATTTACGATAGTAGTATAATACTTTATTTTCTTACTATTATTTAATTTATTCGTTTTATTTTATCTATTATAAATATAATTTCATTATATTATATTTAGGTTATATTTGGTTTGGCGGTAGCGGGTGTATTCGGTGGGTCCAAAAATCACTTTAAAACCAGAGAGAGATGGGGGTCGAAACGGAGCGGATCAGGAGCCGTTTCCTCCTTACAGCGGGTGCAAACGAAGCCTTTAATCTCTACCCGGCACAAGCGCTCTATTATTTTGTCGGCGCTTAATTAATCTACCATTAATTGTCATCACATACAACATTTTGTAACTTGATTAATTATTTTAATGGCTAAGAAAATCTCTTTTTCTTAAAAAAACACATTTAACTTATATTTTATAGCTATTGAGATCCACAAGTCAAATTTTTGGGCATTCTTTGATTTATTATTTTATCAAATGATTAGATTATCTTGACCGCGGTCCTAAAATTAAATCATGATAATTTTTCTCGAGATTAACTATCAACTAACCTTAGGTCGATTGATTGAAAACTTTTTCTAATTGAAAGACATAAGCGTGCTTTAAGTCCAGAAAATTTTAAGTCAACTTATCTCTAAGGGTGCATGCAACTCATTTTCTATTAAATGATGCCCTCTATTCCCGCATTTGTTGGAATTAGGAAATAAATTGGTTTACAAAAGTTTGGACCAAAGAGTAGCCAAGGGTACTGATCCTATGGTCTAACTTTGCAGATCCGATGGCTAGAGCAAGCAAGAGAGACAATTTGGTCTGTCTACAAACACAATCTGAGTGGTGCAGAGAGGAGGTCCCTTCACAGACCCAAAAATCTAAAAGAACATCTCATTCAAAGCCAAGAGCTAAGCTAGGCACTAAAAAGACACAAACTTAAAAAAGTAAAGAACTTGGGGAGGGAATTTAACGTGTCTTTCTTGGTACGCATAGGGTCCTATTTATAGACATTTTAGGGGGGTATTGGTATGCGAATTGCCGTCCCCGACGAGGTGTCTACACACGCCGAGTTGATTTCTGAAGGCTACCGCCTACCAATGAGTTGATTTCTACAGGATGTCAAGCTGAATACATGAGGCTGCCGAGTACTCCTGTGGTTACTGTCGGGCGCCAAGTTAAATATATGAGGTCTCTTCCATATGACCTTCTGATCTCCACAAATTACCAGTTATACACACTGATTTCTTGACTATCTAGAATACGGATCTTAGACGAAAAATATATGTAGACAAATATGTAATCAACAACAAAAATTCCAAAGGTAAATAAAATATTATAGAATGTTTCTTTCTAGAATTTATCATGATCAATTAGTAATATAAATTTATGTCAGAAATATTAAATATATGCTTGTTCGTGTCGGGGCTCACTCGGAACGTATTATTGGGTTCGTATCATTTTAGGATTAGGTTTTACGTTGAAGGTACGGTATATATATATATTTCAAATTTGATAGATATACGTAGAGCCGCCCCAACATTCTCAAAATATTGAGCGCTCCCGAGAGGTTTTCCCCGTTCGTTCATGTGATTCTGTCGCCGTCCTCTGATCGAAAAAAAAGGATCGTGAAGTCTCTGTGCCGGTGTCTCTCATGTGTCGCCGGATCAGGCGATTCTTGCTGCAGCGCTCCCATAGCTGATCGCGGGAAGGAAGAGCCCATCCCCATCACAGATCGTGAAGAAAGCCTTTTCATTCGCATATTCCGATGTAGCGGCCGCTCGCGATTTAGATTGTCGGGAAGGGGTTTTTCGTCCTCAGTTTGCGAATCTGCCGCCAGAAAGAACTCATGTGGATGTCGTAGATCTAGAACCTGTTGCATTTTTTTGGTAACGCCTCTGCAACCACAGATCTAGGGCCCCGCCGTCTTGTGCTTCTGCAAATTCCGGCTCCCCAGTCGCTGCTCTGTTGGACTAGTTCAATCAAAAAAGGTGGTTCCCGTTGCCATGTAGGAGAAGCCCATCGAAGATCTAGGCCTCCAGATCGCAATTTCCTGTGTGTTTCCTCCGTTGGCAACGCCGCTCCTTTTTCTTGGTTGGGATTTGCTTGATGTCGCCTTGAGAAGGAGATCTCGCTCTGTTCATCCTGTTTTTCTTGTCCCTGATCTCAGCACTGTCAGATAAGAGATCTACCAGTGCGAATAAGTTTTGGCCAGTCACTGTTTAGCAAGATTTAAAGATCTCAGTTTTTCTTCAGATTTTTGGGCCTTCTTTCCACAAGATTTTCTTGATCTCAAGGTTGAAGGTCATATCTGGTTATTTTGTGAAGGAGGAGGAGGCCTTGACGGAGCTTCTCTTGACTGCGCACTGTAGCTGTTGGGATTTGGAGGAATTCTTCTTTGCCTCTGTGGTGTTTGGTTGAGCAAACATATTTTTTGGATTGGATCCGAAGACACTGGATCATCTCCGCGCGGATAGGGGGACTTCTTACTAGTTTTTTGTTCAAACTGAATATAGATGTCGAGGTATAGCTCACTCGATATCGTGGAGCTTCAGTCGTTCGCTCTTATTGATTTCCACGTTTGGAAACTACGCGTCCAACTGAGGATGAAAGAACATGATATATTCTACACAGTTTTGAGCGTTTTTGTCACTACACGAAAGGATGTGGACGAAAATCAGTGGAGTAAGGATGATGTTTTCTGCATGGACTACCTCCTAAGTTCTTTGAATCCTTGTCTCGCCATGACCTACAGTGGTTGTAAGACTGCAAAGGAGATTTGAGATCGCTTGAACGCGCACTTTCAAGAGGATGGGGGATTGTTGAAAACTCTTCTTAGCGAGTGATTCTTTAACTCTAAATTTGATACAAACTCTTCAATCACCTCCCGAATTATTGAACTGGAAAAACTGAGTTTCAATTTGGCGGATGTTGAAGCCAGGAAAACCCCTACTCCAAAATTCGAATTAAGGCAGCCTAAAGTTGCTGATTCTGCGGTCTGACACCACAATTCAAATGGTTATCGCGGGAGAGAGAACTTTTGTGATCTTTTTATAACCTTTTTGAGAAACGCAAACCTAGTCGGTTCCTTTCCCCGGAAAACCAAACGATCCTTCTCTCAGTGACATTAATCTTAGCCCCTCTTTAATTTTTGCAGCTCAAACTTCATCTCCCGATGGCACCAATCGATCCTTCTCCCGGGATTCAACTATTCTTCGCCGACGACAAAAGCTCCAACCTCACGACTCCTGCACCTCCTCTAAGGATTTTCGTCCAGACAAAGAAGAGAAGGTATTTTTTTTCTTATATTTCATAAGATAGTTTTCTGGTGTATGAACTCTTCAATCCGATTGAACGATCTTTGCAGGAAACCTAAAAAAATATTATCAAATGAAAAAGGTTTTGGTGCTTACATTTCCTGGCTTGTGTAGATCCTTACGATTATGTTATGACCTTATTTTACAGTTTTAAGCTTTATGGGTTATATAGCGAGCTCTGTTATTTACGATTCCAATATTTTTTGTATATCATTTCGTGATTCCAGTTGTAAGTTCTTCATTTTTATAGTTATTTTTTGTACACTATATGCTTACAGTAGCGTTAGAGCTTATTTCTGCAATTGTAAGTCTGTACATGACAGTCCAACCACTATTTTATTTAGTTGCTGCAATTCACTTGTGAGTTGCTCATTTGTAGATGCTTGCACTTAGGTTTTTAGGTGTAATTACAACTATTTTTTTTAGAGATATTTCAACTGTAATTATAGTTGTAAATATCATTATAATTGAAGTTGTAAGTTGTAAATTATAGTTATAGATATAGTGGTTGGAACTGTAGTTTAAACTTTGTTTCAAGCTTCTCTCAGTTGTATTTGTTTAGTTGCCTACAACCAAATTCTAAAGTATAAATATAGTTCAATTTTTAATGAGTAAATTTTTTTACTTTTCAATTATATATTCCAGTTGTAAATTTTCTGTTTCTTATGGTTCATTGTTTGATATGATTGTATTTTGTAATATATTTTGTCAATAGGTGATGTCCAAATAAAGTTTGTGGCATGTTCCAAATCCCTGTGAGTTCTAACTATTTGTTCCAATCTCCCGTTTTTAGTCCTTACAATTGTTTTGTGGTTGCTCATTTGTAGCTTCTTACAGTTAATTCTTTAGGTATAATTACAGTTGTAATTATAATTATTTTTTTAATAAAACTATAGTTGTAATTGTAGTTTCAGATATAATTACGGTTAAAATTGTAACTTGTAAATTACAGTGGTAGATATAATTCAATTCATTAACTACAGTTCAAAATTTGTGTGCAGTTTTTCGTTGTTTTGTTAGTTTTGTTCCAAAAGTTAAAATTTAGTGCAAGTACAGTTCAAATTTTAACTAGTATTTTTTTACTTTTCAATTCAAAATTCCAATTATAAGTTTTGTGTTTCTTATGCTTCTATGTTTCTTATGATTTTGTTTTGTAATATATTTTGTTCGTAGGTGATATCTCAGATAAGTTTCTGAGTTTTTAAGTTCTCTTTTGGTCCAAGAACTACAAGTAAGATTAATTAAGAATACTTATTATTTTGTTTATATTTATATACGCTATTTTTTATTATTTTTATAGTATTTGGGAGTAACTATCTCAATTCTAGATGTGCAGTGTCCACATTTAAATTGAATGTTCGACCTTTGTTGGAGGTTTTGGAGGAGGGATTCAAGACAATTTTGAGGGAAATTAATGTTTTTTAGCTTTTTGAAATGCCCAATTTACCTCAAAATATTCCCCTATTTTATGTTCTTGTACAAGCTGTTAATAGGAAAAAAATAGATATTTCTACTAGGAAATTACTACTTGTCATTTATAGTTAGCGAGATTGCCTTGATTTTTGGTCTACCAAACCGTGGACTGGACTTTACATTTGTTAGACTATCATGCACAGATTTAACCCATAAAGATATGATCGAGGAAATGAATAATCTTGCAATTAATGATTTGTCTCCAACGTTGGAGAGTAGGAGAGTGGATGCCCTCATAAGATATTTAGTGGTTGTTTAATTTATTCTTTCAATTCCGTCGAAAGGCGTGAAGATCATAGGTTCCTTATATAAAATTCATGGTTTGTCGACCTTCATAAAGTACAAATAATCAAATGCAATTCATCACTTTCTACTATCCCTAGTTGATGTTTTAAGCCAAGCAAGTGTAGTAAAAAAAGTTGGTGTAAATCTGGGATATCTAGAGGGATGTGCTACTGTATTATTGATAAGAAAGATTAATTTCAATGCTTGGGGGCTTTGTGAGGTGAGCTTGCCTATTACTCGCTCATAAGCAAGTTCCAGATTGCGACCTCCTTAGACGATCTCCAGATGACGACTTTGGTTAGCGAGTATACACAGACGGGTTGATGGCACTATACTTTAACGAGTTCTAGACAACGAGCTCCAAATCAACTCGCAAGTGTCCTACTTGCAGGATGGCGAGTTCCCTTGTTGCTTACTCATAGGCGTGTTCCATATGACAACAACTCTAGGCGAGAATATGCAGAAGAGTTCATGGAGGCAAGTTGCAAACAACGATATATCAGTGAGTTTATGCGGGATTGGCGACTTTGAAGAGACGAGCTTCCTTCGTACTCGCCCATAGGCGAGTATAGGCAGGATTGGCGACTTCGAAGAAGCGAGCTTCCTTCGTACTCACCCATAGGCGAGTATATGCGGGATTGACGACTTCAAAGAGGCGAGTATCTTTGTTACTTGCCCATAGGCGAGTTCTGCATGTGACTTACTCGCAAGGTCTGGAGAGCTCGGAATCTGGGCGAGTTGGGAGTGGAAAATGAAAATTTTTCCAGAGGCGTATAAACTCTCAGAATCTGAGCTCAAAATCCTCCTAGTTAATCTCATTTTTCAATAGTGTTGCTTTCATACATGTTCATACTTACTGGTGCTTTGGTAATGTTAATGAGTACTTTTTGTATGACTAACAAATCAGGCGAATTACGACGAGTTCACTACTAGGGTAAAATATACGATGTGTTATGCGAGTTCCTACTTACGATGATCTCCTTTGACAACCTATATTCCATAAGATGACTTACTCATGACATCTTCAAGCTAGTATTCTACGAGCTCATATGTGTTCAAGCCAAAAATGACCTCTGTGGAGTTCGGGGTCCCTATAAAGTGGTGACCTCGCACCTACTACACTCAGAAGAACATCACGGACCAAAGGATCAAGAATCTAGAAACAGACCCTCGGCTCTAGCGCGGAGGTCCCGCCTCACACCCGGAAGACCTTTGAGGTATCCCCCTCCCTATCCAATGCTTGAGCTAGGGTGCCTTGAAGGATGAAAAGAGAGTGAAGGACTCCTCCTCCAAGGCACCCCTAAGGGTCTATTTATAGTTTTCCAAATCCCATGGACCAAAATGCTAGAAATACCCCTATGCCAAATATGTCTTGGGCCAATAGAAAACAGCCACATCGGGGGGTAAAGAGGTAATTCCCCCCGAGGGTAAAACGATAACAACACGGGCAGGGGCGAGACCCCAGCCTTGACCGGTCTCGCCCCGCCAGACCGCAGGCAGGGGCGAGACCCCCGGCCACTAGCCGGTCTTGCCCCGCTAGGCCGCGGGAAGGAACTCGAACTGCTCAAAAGCTTATAAAACTCATCTGGTCCTGCGCCTGCCGGGAGGACCCCCACTCTGCGAATACGGGGTTATACACAATCTCTGCTCTTTGCGAGGTTGGCACAAGCTCGGAAAGAAACATCCAACCCAATGTATTCGCTGAGTGTCAGTTTCTTGCGCGGTCAACCTGCCATGCCAGCTGATGGGAGCCTGGGTGGCGAGACCCCCTCCGGGAACTTCACCCCTGGAGGGGTCAACCTGCCATGCCAGCTGATGGGAGCCTGGGTGGCAAGACCCCCTCCGGGTAAAAAACACTTCACCCCCCGAAGGGGTCAACCTGCCATGCTAGCTGATGGTAGCTTAGGTGGCGAGACCCCCTTCGGGTAAAGAACACTTCACCCCCGGAGGCGTCAACCTGCCATGCCAGCTGATGGGAGTCTGGATGGCGAGACCCCTTCCGGGTAAAAAACACTTCACCCCCCCCCCCCCCCGGAGGGGTCAACCTGCCATGCCAGCTAATGGGAGCCTGGGTGGCGAGACCCCCTCTGAGTAAAAAACACTTCACCTCCCGGAGGGGTCAACCTGTCATGCCAGCTGATGGGAGCCTGGGTGGCGAGCCCCCCTCCGGGTAAAAAACACTTCACCCCCTAGAGGGGTCAACCTGCCATGTCAGCTGATGGGAGCCTGGGTAACGAGACCCCCTCCGGGTAAAAAACACTGGGCATCCACGAGAGGCACGCCTGCCCTGCCAGTTAGTGAGAGCCTGGCAGCGGAAACCATCTCGAGGTGAGACCTACCCACCCTCCGAGAGATCAACCTACTCCGCCAGCTAGTGAGAGCCTGGCAGCGGAATCCATCTCGAGGTGAGACCTACCCCACCCTCCAAGAGATCAACCTGCCCTGCCAGCTAGTGAGAGACTGACAGCAGAATCCATCTCGAGGTGAGACCTACCCACCCTCCGAGAGATCAACTTGCCCTGCCAGCTAGTGAGAGCCTGACAGCGGAATCCATCTCGAGGTGATACCTACCCCACCCTCCGAGAGATCAACCTGCCCTGCCAGCTAGTGAGAGCCTGGCAGCGTAATCCCTCTCGAGGTGATACCTACCCCACCCTCCGAGAGATCAACCTGCCCTGCCAGCTAGATGAGAGCCTGGCAGCGGAATCCATCTCGAGGTGAAACCTACCCCACCCTCCGAGAGATCAACCTGCCCTGCCAGCTAGTGAGAGCCTGACAGCGGAATCCATCTCGAGGTGAGACAACTAGGCATCCACAAGAGGTACCACCGGCCCTGCCCAGCTAGTGAGAGCCTGGGCAGCGGGACCGTCTCGGAGCAAAAGGACTAGGCATCTCAATCAAACCTTACCAAATCCTACATCCTCAAATGGGGAAAATAGATGGGTTACATGACCCCCCCCCCCCCCCCCCCCCGACTCAGCCGGTCGGGGGTAGAGCTTATTACAAGATAAGAAAAAAAAGAAAGGACTCCTCAAGGAGAGGCTTCTTCAGGGGGCCTGGGCATGATGACTATCATCCGCTTCCTCGGAGACATCCATGTTGCTCAGTCTCTCCATGATCCTCTCCATCTTCTCTGCCTTGTACAACCAAGAGATGGTGTTGACGGCCGTGACATAACACTACCTTGCCATCCTGGAGTCTCCCTTGACTCTGACCTGGATCCCTCCTGAGCTGAACTTGAGGCATTGGTGGAAAGAAGACGACACGCAACGGAAGGTGCTGATGAGGGGTCTTCCGAAGATGGTGTTGTAGCTGCTAGGAACATCATTAATGACGAACCGACAGTTCCTTGAAGTCCCTCCCAACTTTACTTGGAGTCCTACTCCACCCTCTACCTCCTTCCTCTCCCCTGAAAATCCGAGCAGGGGTCCGTCCGAGGCCAACACCCTCCTTGGCTATACCTTCATCTCGTCAAACGCCTTCTTGAAAATGACATTGACGAAGCTTCCGTTGTTAACTAAGATTCGGGAGACGGTGTAGCCCTCGATGGCCATCTGGATGACCAGCGTATCGCAAAATGGATCCTCATAATCCGGCAGGTCCTTCACCGAGAAGGTGATATTCTCCTCCTGGGGTAGTGTCTGGGATGTTGAGGCGACGCTCCATCGGTACATGACATGGAGGCTTGCCTTCCGAGTGTCCTCGATCCCCACTCCACCATGGATCACTACTATATCACCTCGGGGTCCGACATTGACCCAGTCCTCACACACATCATCCCCCCCTTCTCTGGGCAGAACCTCTTCAACCCGCACTGGTGGCTGTGGCTGGGCAGGGCCTCTCTCCCCCCTCACTTCCAGGAACTCAGGGCAGGTAGTTGTGGCGTGCCCCTCCACCTGGTGGAAGTCACAGTACGGTAACCCTACCCTGACCCTTCTCCTTCCCTGGCGGTTCCTCCTCTCCCTTTGACCAATCTCCATCGCTTGCTGTGGTGGGGGTAGGAGCTGCCTAGGGGCTTGCCTCTGGAAGTTGAACGTCCCTTGCCCCCCATGGAAGTTCCCCCCATCTTGGACGTAACCTCTTCCTGGACCCTGAACGGGTCCTCCCTACTGCCTCCAACCTGGTTCTGTACCCTCCTGAGCTCTCCGCTCCTCTCTCCTTCTTTTTTCCTGATGTCTCGAGCCACCTTGCTCCTTTAACTCCATCTCTGTTAGCTTTGCCAACTTCTTGACAAATGTCGGGTTGGCCTCCTCCATGGCTATCTCCTCAGCCGCCCTTTTCATCAGCTCCTCAAAATAAAGGGGGGCCTTTCGAGTTAGGCTCATCTTGAAGAACCCCTCGCGCAACCCTACCGTGAATACCATCTGGAGGGCATACCCTGACATCTCTTGGAGCTCCATGATCTCCTCTAAGAACCTGTTTATGTAACGGGCCAGCGACTCCTCGGCCTCCTGCCTTATCAGGAAGATGGAATCAGGACTCCTCTTCCTCTTCTTGGAGGTGGAGAAGCGAAGCTGAAAGCTCCGGCTCAAGTCCTCGAACCCATAGATCGACCTCGGAGGGAGTTGATGAAACCAGTCCTTTGCCTTCTCCTTTAACGTGATCGCAAAGAGGCGACACTTGAAGGCATCCGTCATCGGCCTAATGGAAACGACATCCTCGAACCACTGCAGATGCTGGACAGGGTCATCCTTCCCGGTATAGTAAGCCATGTCTGGCTCTCTGAAACCCTCGGGAACAGGAGTTGAGATGATCAGCTCGCTGAATGGTGACCCCCTAAGGGGTGGTCTCGCCACCTCCACTCGCGCGACCTGCTCGTCTTGAAGGCTGGCACTCGCCGGGCTGGAGAACAACTCCCGGCCGGTGAGGTCTCGCTCGACCCCATCTCCCATCCTCTCCTTCTCGGGCCTTCTTCCTGATGCACTTCCTTCTCCCCCCGCTGGGGTCATCTCGCCTAGACCCCTGGGAGTCGACTCGTCGAGAGGGGGTGGAGCTAGCTCCTGGGGGTTGGGGTGGAGCTGCCTCCCTGAGGAACAATGCTTCGCAGCATCTCCATGATGCCTTGGATGGAGGTCATGAACTCTTGCCTCCCAACAAAGGGTCCTGGGCCGGGGAGCTCGCCGAGATCATCACTACCTCCCTAACCTCTAGTCATGGCACTCTCCCAAGATCTTCTGTGCTGGTCACTCTCCACGCTCACCGCACCAAAAGTGTTGAAGCCAAAAATGACCTCTGTGGAGTTCGGGGTCCCTAGAAAGGGGTGACCTCGCACCTACTACACTCAGAAGAATGTCATGGACCAAAGGATCAAGAAGCTAGAAACAGACCCTCGGCTCTAGCGCGGAGGTCCCACCTCGCACCCGGAAGACCTTTGAGGTCTCCCCCTCCCTAGCTAATGCTTGAGCTAGGGTGCCTTGAAGGATGAAAAGAGAGTGAAAGACTCCTTCTCCAAGGCACCCCTAAGGGTCTATTTATAGTTTTCCAAATCCAATGGACCAAAATGCCAGAAATACCCCTACGCCAAATGTGCCTTGGGCCAATAGAAAACAGCCACACCGGGGGGTAAAGAGGTAATTCCCCCCGAGGGTAAAATGATAATAACACGGGCAGGGGCGAGACCTCGGCCTTGACCGGTCTCGCCCCGCCAGACCGCGAGCAGGGGTGAGACCCCCGGCAACTAGCTGGTCTTGCCCCGCCAGGCCGCGGGCAGGAACTCAAACTGCTAAAAAGCTTATAAAACTCACCTGGTCCTGCGCCTGCCAGGAGGACCCCCACTCTACGAATACGAGGTTGTACAATATGTTTCATACTCACGAGGTCATCTATTCAACAACTATGGTACTTTCCTTCCAATCTGCGAGCTCCATACTCGCGAGACGATCTCTTCAACGGATAGGGTGCTCTCCTTTAATTCTGCAAGTTCCATACGCACGAGATGATCTCTTCAATAATTACACTGTGGTGCTCTCCTTTAATTTCGTGAGTCCATACTCGTGAGATCACTACTTCAGCAACTATGATGTTCGCTTCAATTTTGCAAGTTTATTCGTGCGAGGCTATCACTTCAGCAATCAGACCACTATATTATTCATTTCATCTCCTCAAACACCTGGAGTTATGATAACCTCAAAGGGTTATACCAATAGGAGGGAATGGTACGCTTGTTCACACTTATACATCGATGATATTTCTCTAACACCCTGAAATATGGGGCTTTAGCTTCTCTTCTTGAAAGTGTCTCAAGCAGGCGTAGTAGGCAGAAAGAGATCTCCATGATCGAGTTGGAAAACGAGCTTCTGACTTGATTCTCCCAAAAAGCCCAGAGCAGATGATGGTATGGTGTGTCAGGATTTAAGGCATTCTTGTAAGATCAAGCCCCTACATTGACAGTCGAGATCAACTCCCACATTGTACGTTGGCCTAGCTACCTCCCGATCACACTTCTCATCTGACTGAAGAGACTATCTGGAACAAGTACAGATGCTAACCTCCACAGCTCGTCGAAGAAAATATCGGCTTGCCTTGAGGAAGGATCCTTCGCCATTAAAGGCATCGTTGAGACCGCAAAAGAGCTATAAGCTCGGCACATGATCAGAAATTGTCTTAGAAGTTCACAGGGTTGGGGTCACTTTTGTTGTATGATAGCATGCACAACTAACTCTCTTTTGATTATTAAGTAGCAGGGTGGGGAACCTCCCCGAGTGGAGCAGGAAAGGTGGACCAAAGGGTAGGATGGAGGTCTCGAGCGTGTGTGTCCTATAGGACCCCCGAGAGCCATTTCTCTTCGCTTGTACCCAAGTCTTCGTAGCCAGGTGGCAGAGCGGGAGTTCATAGAGGTGGTCAGGAAGCGATCTACACGATTGGGTTAGGAAATGAGCTTCCGGCCTAATTCTCCTAAAAAGCCCAGAACAGATGATGGGACGGTGTGTCTGATCTTAAAAGCATTCTTGTAAGACCAAGCCCCTGTATTGACGGTGAGATCAACTCCCTCTTGTATGTTGGCCTAGCTACCTACTTGATCACACTTCTCATCTGACTGGAGGAACTGTCAGAAATAGGTCTGGACGCCAACCTCCCAACTTGACGAAGAGAAGATCGTCATCTTCTTGGAAAGATCCTTCATCATCAAATAAGTTGATACATCTAACTCTTTGGCAATCTCTTAAGTAATAGAGGAAGTGACCATAACACCGATAGAAGTTCTTGAGTCATGGAGTTATCGTAGTCTGATTCCCTGCACGAGCTCCTCTCCTGCATATCGACTACTAGCCCCCTCGGGTGAGATAAAGTCCCCGAGTGTGTTGTTGCTGTAGTTCGGGCCCTTATACGATCTTCCCTCCTGCATACTGGCTACTTGACTCCCGAGTGTGACTTCTTTCCTCCACCAATTGAGCTCAGATCCTGCGAGCTGTAGATCTTCTATCCACCTCCAGTTAAGCTCAGCTCCTGTGAGCTTTTGACCTTCTCTCCATCTTCAGTTGAGCTCGATTCTTGCGAGCTGTCGACCTTCTCTCCACCTCCGGTTGAGCTCGGTTCCTGTGAGATGTCGATCTTCTGTCCACCTCTAATTGAGCTCGGCTCTTGTGAGTTATCGACCTTCTCTCCACCTCCAGTTGAGCTCGGCTTCTGCGAGCTATCGACCATCTCTCCTTCTCCAGTTGAGCTCCGCTCCTACGAGCTGTCGACCTTCTCTCCACCTCTAATTGAGCTCGGATCTTGCGAGCTGTCGACCTACTCTCCACCTCCAATCAAGCTATCTACCTCTTTTCCACCACAGTTGAGCTCGACTCTTGTGAGGTGTTGACTCTATTCTCTACCTCTTGTTGAGCTCGGCTCCTGCGAGGTGTCGATCTCTTCTCCAACTTAGTTAAGCTCGGTTCCAATGATGTATTACCCTTCTCTCCATATCTAGGTAAGCTTGGCATGCGAGGTGTCACCCCCCTTTTCCACCTCTTTCAATTGAGCTCGCTCGCTTAGCGAATGGCCTGGGAGGTGTCGACTCTTCTCCACCTCCTCTAGTTGAGTTCTACCTCTGGGAGGTGTTGACATTTTCTTTCCTCCTTCAGTTGAGCTCGACTCATAGGAAGGACCTTGCACAACACATCGTCTATCACCATCTCTCTGAACTACGGGTTCAACATTATTTTTCCAAGCTTGTGTCGAGCTCAAAAAAAGTGGGGATTGTGTATAACCCGTAATTTGTCGAGATCTGAAGTACCCGAGAAGATGGATATTCGCAGACCATTGGGCGAGCAGGGCTAAGCTTGGGCGAGTAGAGGTAAGCTTGGGCGAGCAGAGACATGCTTGGGCAAGCTGAGGCGAGCTTGGGAGAGCAGAAGCAACCTTGGGCAAGAAAAGGCGAGATTGGGCGAGCAGAGGCGAGTACCTCGCGAGTATGGGCGAGTATACCCTTGGAACTCATTAGTATAGGCTGGATACTTGCTTATACCCTTGCAGGATTCATCTATAAATAGACCCCCAGTGGTACTAGGAATGACACTTTTGGAAGAAGTTGAGGTCCCCCAAGTGGATACTCGCCAAGTCCATGTCTGCCTAGTATCTCGCCCAACCTTTTGGTTGCGGAGGGAAAGTTTCTCCCAAACTTTCGGGTACATGCGGTGGGACATCCCTATTGGAGCACTTGAGTTGTGCTTATAGATAGTTTTCTCTCTTCTGCGTTAGCCATTTGAATTGTAGTGTCAGATCGTAGAATCAGTAACCTTTGGCTGTCTTGATCCGAATTTTGGAGTAGAGATTTTTCTCAGCTTCAACAATATTAATATTCTTTTTGCCTTGTAGGTGTGGTTATATGAGCACACAAGCGTGCAAGTGGTTGTGAATGAATAAACAAGACCTAGAATTTGTATGTGGTTAACTAGAATAAGTTACAGATCTCATTTTTGCTTCAATTTACTTATGCAACTACGAACAATAAATGAGGTCAGTACAACTTAAATAATTGTAACTGTAATAAGAATTATTATAGTGATATTGCAACATGTTTTTTTGTTGTGTTGCAGGTTAAACCAAATTTCTTGGATATTTTGAAGAATGAAGAATCTTTACTCGTGGAAGAAGAGCAAGATTCTGACTTTGAGCCAGTAAAAAAGAAGATGAGGACGGAAGTTAATGAATTTGATGAGCAAGCTGATTTGGAGTTAAAAACCGAGATAGAAGATTGTGTAAAGAGTACTGAAGAACAACGACTTGCCTCTAAAATTGAAAAGAATTGTAGACGAAAGCTGGAAGAGATATGACAAAGAGGAAGGTACGGAAGAAAGAGAGAAAATAAGCCGAAGAATCATTATTTGATGAGGGGTGTCGGGGACTAGAGGTTCATCTCCAGTCCTTTATAAAGCAGAAGTCCAAAAGGAGGTAGAAACAATAAAAGATTTTTGTGAATCATGACTTATTAGGTTGGAAGCTAAATCTTATGAGAGACCACAACCCCGACAAGAAACACCCCTTCCACCACCCGTTTCCTCTCCAAAACAATGTATGTCTATAGCCAAAATAGAATCGTAAAACGATAAAGATAATGTTCTTATTAGTAGTTTAGTTAGAAATGTTAAGTCAAGAAATACTAGAAAAAAAAACATCAGATATGTAACACCCCAGTTTTTTGGGCTTGAGGCTCTGGGTGTTACCGCGCGACGGTAGGTCGTTACCGCTCGGCAGTAGCCTAATTCGTCGAGTGGAAGGCGTCGAGTGAAAAGCGTCGAGTGGAAAGCGTCGAGTGGAAGGCGTCAAGTGTTAGGCGTCGAGTGGTAGTGTCGAGTGGTAGCGCACGACGTTAGCTAATTACCGCTCGGCGGTAGCTCGGTTCGTCGAGTCGAATTCGTTGAGACAAAAGCGTTGAGTGAGCTACAGCATGGCGGTATTGCTACCGCCGACGGTAGTGCTGTATTATTTTCTGACCAACGGCTCAGGAAGTTATCGCGGCGCGGTACGTAGCTACCGCCCGGCGGTAGCATACAGGAGCAGTTTCGTAACGGCTGAGTTTAGGCCGTCCGATCCTTCTTGGGATGTAATCCTATGGCCCAGGACACTCCATCCAAGAGGCTTAAGTAGGGCTGAAAGGTATCTTTCCCTCATTTCTTCACTCTTGAGTGAGAGTTAGGTTTTGGGAGAGTTTCAAGGAGGAGGAAGAAGAAGGGTATCTTCCGCCTTTGACACAGTTCCAAGGCTCTGTTCGTCGATCCGAGACAAGATCCGTGGAGAGGACTTGAAGGCGCACCCTTTCATCCGTTCAAATTGAGATCTCTATGATGAGGAAGCGGAGTCGTAAGGTAACGACACTTCTCCTCTCGGTCTTTAGGATGTGTGCATGACATCTGTTTCATTCTTGCTTACTTTCAAGCATTTTAGGCACCAGATCTCTCAATGAGAGGGGTACAAGTCTTCATGATTCAAGAGGAACAACCGGGTCGATTGTGTCCGTCCCTATCATGATGTTGCACTAGAAATCTGCTCAGTTAGTGCATTAGGCATTGTGGGTGAAGCCATAGTTGCGACTGTTAGTCCGACTCAGTGGTGTTGCATAACGAACATTAAGAATTTTGCTAGAAATCCGTTTGTGGAGAGATGTCGTTTGTGATGTTTGCATCCTTTATTTCATGCGAGAACGAATGGTGGATTAATGTGGGAAAGGCTATGTTCGTTGATTGATGTGCGAAGGCACGACTTTGTCTCTGTGGCCGACTGGCTAGCCCTTGACGTGCAAGTCATGTGTGGAGAGTGTCTCGGCGAGACAAGTCCCCTTCTAAGAAATTGATGAGAACGCCAAACTTTTGACAAGCCCGAGCGATGAAACCCATGAGCGAGTAGGGTCAAGCAAGGGTTCTTAGCGCCGGTTTGTTTGTGTGACGGAATCCTGATGTGAGAAGTCAGAGCTTGCAGGCAAGCCCGAGTTTTGAGACCCACGAGTGGGTGGGTACTATGCAAGAGTTCTGTGTGGCGGCTTGAATGTCGTTAGGGGAAAATGGAAGTACTCGTGTGATGTGATGATGCGTGATGATATGTTAGATTCATGCGCTATAGGATGTCTTGGGTGAAACTCAGGTTTGCATACATACTGCATTGTAGGCCCCTTTGTATTAAATGCTCAACCTCGAAACGTGTTTGATGTTTGTGACATTCGAACTGTTTCTTTACTCTCTATGTATGTATATATATATATATATATATAAAGTGCTGACTTGTAGGGTGATGGAGTGCCTCGGGATTCACTAGGGACGGCCAGGAGGAGATGTGTTGGTTACACAATTGAAGTTAGTCTTTGCTGACCCACGTTACAATAATTTTTACAGGGCAAGGTGCACATGCTGGAGCAAGCTCGCCATCCGAAAAGGCCTAAGCTACATGAATTGTTCTCCTTTATTCTACTTTTAAGTTGATGAATGCTTATACTTAATGCATTGTAATCCGACTTGCATGCTATGCAGCTTAGAAGTGCTAAAGCACATTGCTATGTTTTTGGTTGTTTCAATTGTGTACATTTGTATGTGTAAGACCTTAAGACCGCTTCGTACTCTTATGTTAGTGGATAATTTCTAGCTGTTTTGTGTTTCCGCTGCCTTATTTCTGAGTTTTGAGTTGGGTAGTTCTTAATATAATCTTATAATGCTAAAGTTGTGGAGTCTGTATGTTGTGGGGCTCCGACCGGACCCATATTATATGATCATTATAGGGGAGACGTTACAATTTGGTATCAAAGGGGAGGTTAGTTTCCAGGGTAAGGTTTAGTGGTCAATTTGGCATAATCGGATCGCGTAAAGAATTTATCCACATATAAGTATTGCTGGACTGTGAGTGTCCTAGTATCTATGTTTTGCGAATAAAAGCTGATTCTTGTTTTACCTTGCTTTTGCTAAGGGTGCAAGCGACGAGGCGGGGATGTCGAGGCCGTAAGAGGAGCCTTCGACGAGCAGTGCTGCTGCTCCATGTCCTATGGGCATAGGTGTAACCCCAGCCGATTTCTATCGCATGCTTACAAAGGCATTGGTAGTAGCCTAAGCTATAGCGACAACATAAGTTGTGACCCATGTTGCACAGATAACGGCTCCCATTATCCTGGATGTGGCACCAGTCATACTGAGCGGAGGAGCCAGGCAGGCAGAGCCATTGGTTGAGAGAGTGGTTGTTGGGCAGGGAGACCGACAGATGAAGTACTTTTTAAGTTTCCATCATCCAGCGTTCAAGGGAGTCAGCACACCGACTGATGCGGAGGACTGGTTAGCGAGGATTCAGGAACTTCTGAGGGTGATAAAGATGTCAGAGGAAAGGCAGTCATAGTTCGCGACCTTCATGTTAGAAGGTGACGCCAAGCTGTGGTGGGTGAGCCATAACAACCGCCAGTTTCCTGGACGCACCCCATCTATGGAAGAGTTCAGGAATGTCTTCTTAAAGAAGTATATCCCTTCGTCGACAAGGTTAGCCCTTCAGAGGCAGGTTCTGCACTTGGTGCAATGTGATAGGACTGTGGATGAGTACGTACATGAATTTAGTCATTTGGGTCGTTATGCGGGAACACCCATGGCTGATGATGAGGAGAGGGACAACCTATTCTGTCATGGGTTGAGGGAGAATTTGAGATAACCCCTTATATCTATAAAGAATGCGGGTTTCAATGAGTTGATTGAGGCTGCCAGGATGTTGGAAAGTGATATGGAGTGAACCCAATGTCGCAAGGGACTCGCGATCAAGCAGGGAGAGGGAAAGCCTTCTCAATCTCAAGGGAAGTCTGAAGGGAGTAAGTGGAAGAATAAGCCCCATCCCTTCAGGTCAGGGGAGAAGAGCAGTACAACGTCGGGGGGATCTCGCTTCAAGGGACCACCAACGTGCTTCAAGTGTGGCAAGTCAAGCCATATAGCTCGATTTTGTACTGAGGGTGGCACTGAACAAGAGCCAAGGCAAGAGCAGTCAGTGTGTTCCGGTCCCAGCGTTGCGAAAAAAGGGAAAATGGCAAAGTCATGCGCTTCACGATTCTAATCAGTGCAGCCAAGGTCTTACAACCTTGGGAAACAGTAAGCGATTCAACAACTCGATGTGGTGACATGTATAGTAAAGTTTAATTCTGTTTATTAGCTTTAGACTTTCGAGACTTTTATGTGTGTTGCCTGTGTTTTAGACTTTGTGCTAGTTTCTGGTTACCCCGCTAGGGTACTGTTCGATACAGGAGCGTCACACTCTTTTCTTACGGAGAGCTTTATCCGGAGAATTGGAGTCGAGCCTTTTCGGTGAACACAGAGCTTAGAGTGTGTATGCCCAATGGGTCTTTCATGACAACCGGGACGAAAGGGCGCAATGGATGGATTTTAGACGGAGTTGACTTCGTGTTGGTTGCAGCGGTCCTACCGTTAGCCGAGTTCAAAGTAATCTTAGAGATGGATTGACTTGTAGAGCAGCGAGCTAATATTGATTGTCTATCAAAGGTGGTGACCATGAGAAGCGAAGGAAAGGAAGATGTCAAGTTTGAGGACCTTAGTGGCGAGAAGTTAACAAGGGAGCAGCAGCTTTCGTAGCGTTGTTAAAAGTTCAAATTTCCAAGCCATCAATTGGAGAAGTGTCGGTAGTGGCAGAATTCGAGGATGTGTTTCCTAAGGAACTTCCTGGAGCACCTCCTCGACGGGAGATCGATTTCTCGATTGAGTTAGTGTTAGAAGCTAGACCGGTGTCACGTACTCCTTTTAGGATGACACCGAAGGAGTTAGCCGAGCTCAAGGTACAGTTGAATAAACTGTTATAGCAGGGGTATATCAGACCCAGCTCATCTCCTTAAAGCGCGTCGGTGTTGTTTGTAAAGAAGAAAGATGGTAGTATGCTATTGTGCATAGACTACCGTGAACTGAATAAACTGACCATCAAGAATAAGTATCATATTCCACATATAGATGACTTGTTCGAACAGTTGGTGGGGTCAGTGGTGTACTCTAAGTTGGACTTAAAGTCAGGGTATTATCAGTTGCGGATTCGAGTTGAGGACATACCCAAGACAGTGTTTGGTACGAGGTATGACCACTTTAAGTTCTCAGTGATGTCGTTCGGGCTGACGAATGCACCATCGGTATTTATGTATTTGATGAACCGAGTGTTTCTGGAATACTTAGACTCGTTTGTGGTGGTCTTTATCGACGATATTTTGGTATACTCCAAATCGGAGGCGGATCATGAGGCTCATTTGAGAGTAGTCTTGCAGACTTTGAGAGAGATCTAGCTTTATGCGAAGTTCTCAAAGTGAGAGTTCTGGTTAGAGAAGGTGACATTTTTGGGCCATGTGATTAGTTGTGATGGGGTGGCGGTGGATCCAGCGAAAGTTGAGGCTATCAAAGATTGGCCAGTTCTGAGCACCGGCCAGAGGTGGGGGGGGGGGGGGGGGCGGCGAGTCCGACCTGTCAAATCCTTGCCCTCCTGTCATCAAGCTCGCTGAAGATTTTCTGTGCTGACCACGCTCCACGCTCACCGCACCAAAATGTTGAAATCGAAAAATGGTCTCCTGTGGAGTTCACCCTCGGGGAAGGGGTGATCGCGCACCTGCTTCGCTCATGCAAGCAAAATAACAAGGGAAACAAGGAAGAACTGACCCAAGGGCTCGGCGGGGAGGACCCACCACACACCCGGAAGATCTTAGAGCGCTTTCCCTCCTTAGCCAAAGACCGAGCTAAGGTATCCTCAGAAAGCGTTTGAGAGACTGAGTAAGAGAGCATAGAAAGCATGTTTTCTGAGGTACCTCTTGGGTCCTATTTATAGATTTCTGAAAATGGCCTGCAAATAGCCAACTCACGTTGTTCTGAACGGCTATGTGCAGTCCAGATTGGCCTACCAACAGTGTAACTCCGCTGTTCTGAAAGGCTATGGGCAGGCCAGCGGGGGCAAAATAGTAAAAAGTACCTCATATACCTGGGCGAGCTGAGGAGCTCAGCCACCCCTTAAGGTCCTGCTCGCCTACTATCTCTCGAGCTCCATAGGGCGAGTGCGAGCTGGCTACAGTGCTCGCCATTTGATCTTCCTTCATTAGTCGAGCTCAGCTCGAAAAAGCCCGGGCTTAGCTCGGCGAGTGCCGAGCTCGGGGTCGACGAATGTCGAGCTCGGCCTTCAGATTTCCCTGCCGAGCTCACCTGCTACCTTCAGATTTCCCTGCCGAGCTCGCCTGCTACCTGGGTGATATAAACCGGCCAGTCTGGTTCCTGGTGACCCCACTCGCCGGATACGAGATTGTACACAATCCCCACTATTTTTTGAGCTTGGAAAAGCTCGGAAAGAAACATCCAACCCCAAGTGTTTGGCGAGTGCGGGGTGAACCAGAGAGAATCTTCGGGTGGGGTCCACCTGTGGCTATATATATACACCTACATACCTGCCTGACTCTTGCCATTTCCTTTGCTCTAGCCCTACCGAGATGTTGATCCCAAAGGAGATCCAAGAGCGGCTCGCGCGGGTTCGCCAGACCTCAACTGCTCACGTAGTTGCCTTGACTGCGATTCCGCCCGCTGTCCCGCAAGGTGACTCTGCCGAGCCCAACTCCAAGAGGGTGAAACCATTTTCTCAAGCGATCGAGCCCATTTACGATAACCTGAGAACCACATTGGAGCATGAGACCGGCTCCTCCACTTTGTCTGCCATTGAAAAGGGCAAGAATGTTGTTGACCTCTGCGACGGCCCGGACAGACAGGTGGATGGCATGGAGGGCACCATGCCACGAGACCCCACCCAGCGAGCCAAGACCACACTCGGTGACTCGCGATTCATAACTCCGGAGAACCGTCCCCGGGATCCGTCCCCTCCCTTTGGGACCTTGGCGGTGAGCTTGCAGAAGCCGAACTCGCCGGTGCGGGCCCCTCCCCTCAGCGAGCTGTTGTGACTACGGGGGCTGGTGTGGAAACCATCCCCATCTCAGGATTCGAGCTCCTCTCACCGGTAACGCGCGACCCAGGCCGCGGGAAGGACCTGCGGTTTGTCTCTCCCCGCACCTCCTTGGAGTTGCTGATCTCGTCAGGTAAACTTGGCCTTGAATTCTTATGCAATTTTCCAGCACACCTCCCCTTGCTGATATTTCTGTCTTCACAGCTGCCCCCAGCCAATCCGCTGCCGAGGAGTCTTCGCGGACAGCCCACTACTCTCCCCTCCCCTCCCCGAGCTCGCTGGACTCTTACCTAGGTCCTGAAGTGGAGCAAGGCGAGTTGACGAGGAGGGGGGGTCAAGCTTTTCAATAAACTTGTGTGCGGGCTGCACGAGGTGCAAGAAGTCAATGAGGCGTTACAACGCGACTACGTGCGTCTTGCTAACGAGGTGCGAAGCGGCCAGGATGGCGAGATGACGTCTCCTTCCCGGCTTCTGGATGAGATTGACGACGGCCTCTCAGTGGCGCAGATGAATTCAGGGAGGATTCACGAGCTTCTATGCGCGCGACAGTCTGGGGGACGGGGGATGCGAGGCCGGGGTAGATAGAAGGCGGCTCCCTTGCCAAGCCGACCGACACTTGCCTCCTGGTTTCCCCCTGCCCGCGCGCCCTGTTTTCTTATTCCTGCACTTGACTGTTGTAATAAATAACTCAACATTCTTATATGTGTGGTATTCAAATAATAAGTATTGCTTTTTATTTAACTTGGCACGGGATGGAACGCGCCGGAAGTTGGCGAGCTGGGGGTTGGCAAACTGGGACAGCGAGTTGGGCCGATTGGATAGCTTGACCCCAGATTTCTTTTTCTATAAATAGCCCCCCCCCCCATAACCCCGTACTGCCGCCTTAACTGTGCTTTTTCTCTCTCTTCCCGTGCCCCTTCTTTTTCGTATTCGTGCTCCACCCCTTTCTGCGAGCATGGGGAAGACCAATCCTGATGCCGACGGCCGCACCAAATACGCCCAACATTTCAGAGACTACTGCTACTTCGAGGGGCACACCAGCGAGGTTGAGCTCGCTGAATTTGTTGGCAGCCATGTGCCGCCCGGCTTTGAAGCGCGCCGGCCCAGGGAGGGGGAGGCCATCAACACCTTCTATGACGACGAACTCGTGTTCTCCATCTCGCACTTTGAGGTGGGCTTGCGACGCCCCCTTTGGCCGGAAATCCGCCAAATCTTGAAGTACTACGGCGCGGTGCCCGCGCAACTGAACTTGAACGCCATCGCCATGATGGTGGCGTTCGCGAGCTACCTCCGGCGAGAGAGGATAGAGTTCAACCTGACGGCGTTCAGGAAACTCTTTTCCTACAAGGCGACGCCAGATGGCGTTGCCAACTTCATGAGCTCGCTGATCAAGGATCGCAAGATCGCGAACAAGCACCACAACTGGATGACCAAGATCGCCTTCATCAAGGGCGATCACAGCAACATCCCTTTCTCCCCCCAGCAAAAGGCCGAGGAGGTCTACCGCCCGCCTGCCGTGTCCGGCAACGATGCCGAGCTCCACAAGTTCTTCCTCCACAAGAATTTTGAGGTCGTCTTCCTGTGAAGGGGCCTCGACTCGCTCTGCCCCGTCCTGCCCGGCGAAGGTATCGTTTTCTCCCCATTGCCGAGCTCGCCATATTTTCTTGGAAATCTTCTATTTTTTCCTAGTTCTTTTATGCAGGGGAGTAGCTAATCCCCGTGAACCCGCCGTTTGCGGACTCAGGGTTACACGCGGACCCTCTGGCTTACGAGAGGGCGGCGGCGGCGGCCTGCCGAGACGAGGCGGCCTTCTCCAAACCCTCTTCCAGCAAGAGGGGACCTGAGGATGCAGGATCGAGTCCGCCCCGTCGCCAACAACTACCAAAAATGATGAGAAGAGCTGTGCTGGCTCCGCGGGCAAAACAAAATCAACAACAACAAATCCCCAAGTATATGAGCTCGCCCGAAGTCATCCCCAACGGGTCGCCGGAGAGCCCGCTCAAAGAGATCACTAGCAAGGGGAAGGAAGGTGGCGAGACCCCTGCTCCTCCCGCGACGACCTCTGCTCCCCCTGTGATGAAGAAGGCGGCTCGCGAGCCCGCCCCGCCGAAGGAACACCCCCTCTTCGGCTTTGGGGGGATGTGGAAGGACTCGGCGGGAGAGCCTATGGTACAGTAGGATGAGCTGGCCCACTGAGTCTCCATATCCACCCTCCACCACTCCTGGGCTGACCTCGAGCCCGCCACCGGTCATGCCTATGCGCTAGGCTTCGGCCTATATGGCCGTGAGGACGTCGAGACGTACAAGCGCGTCCCTCTGCAGCAGCTCGTCCATGAGGGTCTGCAGGCCCATATGCGAGCTATGGAGCTCCACCACATGGTGGTCCGCCGCAGCTTCAACCTCAGCAACCTCCTCCAGAGGGCCGAGCAAGCACGCGACATCACCAAGGACAAGGCCGTCGACTTGGCGAGGCAGCTTGGCATTGCTGAGAATCTTCTCACCCAAGCCGCCGGCGGACTGGTAAGTGTCGGGTTGTTGCCTATCCTTTTACCTTAGGATTTTTTTTTTGCTCTGTCGCTGATGTACTTTTTCTTATCAGGATGCCAAGGTTGCTGGGGAGTTACGGGCTTGCGCCGCCGGGCAGGAGGAGGAGATTGGTCAGCTGCCGCTCGCCTTGCCGAGCTGGAGGGAACGAACGCGAAGCTGATGGAGGAGAACACAAGCCTCAAGCAGCGAGGTCTGCCTCCAGGCGGAGATCTTCTTCCCGGCTCGCGACGTCGAGCCCACCTTCCCCCTACAAGAGCCCGAGGATCTTCGGCGAGGCTGACGTCGCTGAGAGGCTGTGGATTAACTCCATCCAAACCGCCGAATGTACCCTCCAGATGATGAAGGATACATGAGTGCTAGTGGAGGTTTGCGAGGAGATCTCAGTCCGGGACCTGATGCCGAGCTTGTTCCCGGCGACGCCACCCAGCGAGAAGGAGGATAGCCTTAACGCACTCTTCGGGAAGGGCTTACAGGACCCGTCTGGCGGAGAGAGGGAGGATCACCAATCCGGCGAGGGGGGCAAGGGCTAGTGTATTTTTTCTTTTTGTAATCTCGTCGAGGAGAGCTCCCTTTGTAAATATTATTGTTCAATGGAATACATTTTTTATTATAATCTTGTCCATTTTTCTATCTTTTTTTTCTGTATATCTTTGTTGTGTTCTGCTTGCTCGCGAGCCCTTCCCTTGATGATCTCGCGTAGATAGGTTTTGCGAGTAGGACAGTTGTTAGGACTCGTTCCCGAGAGCATACTTTGAGAGCTCGCCAATTCTTAGATGAGTCGGGGGGGACTACCCGTCACACTGGGTGCACCACCCCCAGCTCGATCGCGAGCTACTCATAACCTTATCAATATAAGACCAAAATCATAAAATTTCACAAGTAAAACAGAGAAGGGGTGGAGCGTCCTGCCGGAGCCCGCCTCCCTTCAGCGAGGTCCAAGGGCCTGGCTCGCCACCCTTCTGCCGAGTCCGAGCTGAGCTGGCGATTTCTGACTCTCCTATGCCGAGCCTCTCTTCCCCTATTCCTAGGAGATGCCAAACCCATAGGACACTTCTTGGAGAGGGTAGGACTTTCCCCGAGTGACACCCGACCCTGCCAGCTAGGTGAGAGCCATGACAGCCGGATCTGCTCGGGATCCAAGGTTGACATCATCGAGTGACTTTCAGCCCTGTCAGCTAGGTGAGAGCCTGACAGCGGGATCTGCTCGGGGTCCAAGGTTGACATCGAGTGACTTCCAGCCCTGTCAGCTATGTGAGAGCCTGACAGCGGGATCTGTTAGGGGTCCAGGGCTGACACCGAGTGACTTCCAGCCCTGTCAGCTAGGTGAGAGCCTGACATCGGGATATGATCGGGGTCTAAGGCTGACACCGAGTGACTTCCAGCCCTGTCAGCTAGGTGAGAGCCTGACAACGGGATCTGCTCGGGGTCCAAGGCTGACACCGAGTGACTTCCAGCCCTGTCAGCTAGGTGGGAGTCTGACAGCGGGATTTTCTCGGGGTCCAAGGTTGACACCGAGTGACTTCCAGCCCTGTCAGCTAGGTGAGAGCCTGACAGCAGGATCTGCTCGGGGTCCAAGGCTGACACATAATGCCTTCCAGCCTTGTCAGCTAGGTGAGGGCCTGACAGCGGGATCTGCTCGGGGTCCAAGGCTGACACTGAGTGACTTCCAGCCCTGTCAGCTAGGTTAGAGCCTGATAGCGGGATCTACTCGGGGTCCAAGGCTGACACCGAGTGACTTCTAGCCATGTCAGATAGGTGAGAGCCTGACAGCGGGATCTGCTCGGGGCAAGGCTAACACCGAGTGACTTCCAGCCCTATCAGCTAGGTGAGAGCCTGACAACGGGATCTGCTCTGGGTCCAGGGCTGACACCGAGTGTAACGTCCCGGTTTAGAGCTCAGAGGCTACCACACCCGAATGGGCAGCATAGCGTGTCTCACCCCGGTGCCCCGTTACAGGACTACAGTTCGTGCCACCCAAACCCATCTCCGCACCTGTTTCTCAGTACGACGGGTTTTTGCGAGCGCGGGGTTTCGAACCCACACCGCCTTGATAAGGCACCTTCCACAGTCCTCATCACTCAGACTCTTTCTTCCTCCTCTTCGAGGTAGTGAACCTCAGCATGAACCCCCGGTGCAGGTCCTCAAAGCAGTAGATGGAGCTGGCCGGCAGCTGGTGAAACCACTCCCTCGCCTTCTCTTTGAGGGTGATGGCGGAGAGTCAACACTTGAACCCATCTGAAATCTGTCGGATCGAGACCACGTACTCAAACCACTGGACGTATTGGACCGAGTTTCCCTTCCCGGTGTAGTAGGACATCTCGGGTTCCCTGAACCCCTCCGAAATTGGAGCAGAAGAGACCAACTCGCTGAAGGGGTTTCCTCCCCCTATTGGGCGAGCTGGTGCGTCTCGCGGGCCCAGCTCACCGATCCGGCCTCCGCCTGCCGAGCCGGGGAAGAGCTCGCGCCCGGGGAGCTCTCACCCCGGCCCTCCTCGGCCACTTCCTTCCCAGCTCTCCTTCTGGGGGCGTCCTCGCCCAGGGAGGGGGCGGATGCGATCTGGACAGCTGGAGTCGAGCACTCGGCCCGCGCGCCGAGTGCAAACTTGACGAGGCCCAACACCTCATTCCTGAAATACTCAAACATCCCCACTGTGGCCAGAGGTGGGGGGGGGGCGGCGAGTCCGACCTGTCAAATCCTTGCCCTCCTGTCATCGAGCTCGCTGAAGGTTTTCTGTGCTGACCACGCTCCACGCTCACCGCACCAAAATGTTGAAACCGAAAACGGTCTCCTTTGGAGTTCACCCTCGGGGAAGGGATGATCGCGCACCAACTTCGCTCCTGCAAGCAAAATAACAAGGGAAATAAGGAAGAACTGACCCAAGGGCTCGGCGGGGAGGACCCACCATACACCCGGAAGATCTTAGAGCGCTTCCCCTCCTTAGTCAAAGGCCGAGCTAAGGTATCCTCAGAAAGCGGTTGAGAGATAGAGCAAGAGAGCACAGGAAGCATGCTTTTTGAGGTACCCCTTGGGTCCTATTTATAGATTTCTGAAAATGGCCTGCAAATAGCCAAATCCCGCTGTTCTGAATGGCTATGTGCAGTCCAGATTGGCCTGCCAACAGCGTAACTCCGTTGTTCTGAAAGGCTATGGGCAGACCAGCGGGGACAAAATAGTAAAAAGTACCTCATAGACCTGGGCGAGCAGAGGAGCTCAGCCACCCCTGAAGGTCCTGCTCGTATACTGTCTGTCGAGCTCCATAGGGCGAGTGCGAGCTGGCTGCGGTGCTCGCCATTCGATCTTCCTTCATTAGTCGAGCTCAGCTCGACGAAGCCCGGGCTTAGCTCGGCGTGTGCCAAGCTCGGGGTCGACGAATGCTGAGCTCGGCCTTCAGATTTCCCTGCCGAGCTCGCCTGCTGCCTTCAGATTTCCCTGCCGAGCTCGCCTGCTGCCTGGGTGATCTGAACCGACCGGTCTGGTTCCTGGCAACCCCACTCGCCGGATACGGGGTTGTACAAATATTGCAGATGCTTTGACAAAAGACTTAAATAGATCGAGTTCATACAATAAAACATTAGGGGAGATAAGACTAAAATTCATAGAAATATAAAATTTTCCTCTAATGTTTATGTTTTGAAGGTAAGAACCTATTGTTGAAACCGAAAACCGGTCTCTGTGGAGTACACCCTTGGGGAAGGGGTGATCGCACACTTACTTCTTTCCCACAAGCAAAATGACAAGGGAAGCAAAGAGGACCAAACCCAAGGGCTCGGCGAGGAGGACCCGCCGCACACCCGGAAGATCTTAGAGCGCTTCCCCTCCTTAGCCAAAGACCGAGCTAAGGCTACCTCAGAAAGCACTAAAAGGCTAAGGAGCAAGTGAGTATGAAAGCATGCTTTCTGAGGTGCCCCTTGGGTCATATTTATAGATTTCTGGAAACGGCCTACAAATAGCCAGCCTCCGATGTTCTAACAAGCTATGTACAACCCAACTTGGTCTGCCAACAGCGCAACTCCGCTGTTTTAACGAGCTATTCCCACCCATGGGAGGGGCATCAAGGTAATTTTACCTTTGGGCCCCACTGGGAAGGTCCCATGGATATGGAGGTCAGCTCGCCACTACTCTTCACGTCTAGGCGGTGGCTGCGACCTGGCTCCTGCAGCTCTCCTTTTCCGCTTAGGCGAGCGCGAGCTAGGCCAATACGACCCGCCAATGTCTCTGCCGTGGCGGGCTGGCGGTCAGGTCGCTTGTAGAAGAGCGGGCTGGCCCGGTCTCAAACTGGCGCTACGGGAGCCCCGGAAGGGGCTCGCTGATCTGGACCCGTCGAACCCAACACAGAATATTAGTTCGACGAAAACCGACCGCAAACTCTGCTCGACGAATGCCGAACCCAAACTCTGCTCGACGAATGTCGAACCCAAACTCTGCTTGATGAATGCCTAGCCCAAACTCTGCTCGATGAATGTCGAACCCAAACTCTACTCGACGAATGCCGAGCCCAAACTCTGCTCGACGAACTCAAGGCGAATGCGAGGGGGGAGGGGCCAGCTCGCGTGGCTTGCCTGCCTGGCTTGTGCGAGAGCGAGCTGGCCATCCGGAGCCCGCCCGCATACTGTTCTAGGTGCGGGCAGGGTGCCTTGGCCCGCTCGCCTGACCTAGCGGACCCACTCGGTGAACACGGGGTTGTACACCTATAACTGCAAATATTCAAGTATCTAATAACAGATTGAAAACCCCAAATAATCTCTTGATGAAAACCCAAGATAGTTAGATGCTAGTCATTTCACATTTGATGACTTAAATATTTTTATCATTGTAAGTTGATCCGAGGATTATTCAGCTGAGAATAGAAATTCGTTGTAAAAGTTAATCTAATATTAATGATCATAACACATTCTTCCACACTTGATAATATTGCAAATTATGTTGTGTCAAATCATTGCACAATTAATGATGAGATACATAGCGATCATTAATAAGTAAGATAATAACGTCTGATTTATTAAAATCAAAACTTGGCTTGTGCTACTTTGACTGGATAAAGATGCTCACAGTATTACTTCACTACTTCTACAATTACTAAGCTCACTTAAGTAGAACTAGTTTACTTTAAAACATCACTATATATATTTATGAATTCATAGAGTTTAAACTCATGAAATTCCTTGCAGGAACTAGTGAAAAAGGAGAAAAAGTAAAATTTGACATGGATGCTAATGATCTACTCTTTAAGTAGAATCGTTACTCGTTGATCCATTTTATCTGTTTCAGACTTTTACTTATGTAGTGCATTTTATGTGTGGTGCTTGTTTTATGCAAAACTCCTATGTATGCTATTTTAATTGTGTTATCTTTTATGAATAACAAGTAAAGTCTGAAATTTGATAATCTCTACTTCCAGCACTCTGAAATGTAAACATTATATATCACAAATATATGAGTAGATTGTTAATGTATATTTAGGTATATAACGAGCTCTGAAGGTTAACGGGTGTTAGAAAGTAGCGAAAAGAAGCGAAAAGTAGAGAACAAGCGGATAAGCTTTTGAATAATTGAAACTTTATTATCCAAAAAAGGTATCTATTACAATGGTATGCCCTCCTTTATATAGAATGGAGGAGAGATGAGAGAATACAAATAAGAGATGTGAGACTAAAATTTACAGGACTAAGCGGACTATACAAAACAAACCGCACAAGCCGCGCGGTTAGATAGCAGGGCTAACCGCACGGCTACCACCAGAGAGGAAGAGAGACCGCCAGAGTAGACCGCCAGACCGCCCGGCCTCCAAGCCGGCTGAGACAAACCGCCAGACCGCGCGGTTTTCAACCCGCCAAGACAAACCGCCAGACCGCCCGGTCACCAACTTCAACACTCCCCCTCAAGCTGGAGCATATATATCGATCATGCCCAGCTTGTCGCAGATGTGGAAAAAGGAAGCGGACACCGGCTTGGTGAAGACATCTGCCAACTCGTTGTCGGAAGTAACAAATGGAGTGCAAATCTGTTTCTTCAATATTTCTTCCCGAATAAAATGACAGTCGACTTCTATGTGTTTTGTTCTCTCATGAAAGACCGGATTTTTGGAAATGTGTATCGCGGCCTTATTGTCACAGAACATAGGAAGAGGATAGTTGTAAACCTCTCCTAAGTCAAGCATGAGAGCCCGCAACCACTTCAACTCACATGTAGTCGATGCCATGCTGCGATATTCCGCCTCTGCACTGGACCTGGAAACGACAGACTGTTTCTTGCTCTTCCAACTCACAAGATTGCCTCCAACAAATGTGCAGAAACCTGAAGTCGATTTGCGGTCCCCTTTGTCATCCGCATAGCTTGAATCAGAGTACGCTTCAACCCTAAGGTGACCATTGTTCTGAAATAAGAGTCCTTTCCCTGGAGCAGCTTTAATATATTCTAATATCCTCAGAGCAGATTGTAGATGACACTCCCTCGGAGCTTGCATGAACTGGCTTACCTTGCCAACAGCATAAGAGATGTCGGGTCTGGTTACCGTGAGATATATGAGCTTGCCCACCAGATGCCGGTATCTCGTAGGATCGGAGAGAAGAGGTGAGTCATCTGTCCAAGTTTTGTCTTCTCCAACAGCCATAGGACAACGTGCAGGTTTAGCACCAGTCAGTCCTGCCTCCTTTAACAGATCAAGAGCATACTTCCGTTGTGAAAGGACCATGGAGTTGGGCTTTCTAGAGATTTCAATGCCCAGAAAGTATTTCGGGGAGCCCATATCCTTTGTGACCAGATGTTGACGAAGGTGTTTCTTGGTCATCAATATCCCATCCTGGTCATCGCCAGTAAGAAGAATGTCATCAACATAAACCGCAAGAATAACAAGACCAGAGGCGGTTTTCCGAACAAACAAGGAGTGATCTGCTGAGCTTCTTGTAAAACCAATGGCCGCAACAATGCCACTGAACTTGTCAAACCAGGCACGAGGACTCTGTTTGAGGCCATAGATAGCCTTCTTTAGCCGGCATACCCGTGTCTCCCCCTGAGCAACATACCCAGGAGGTTGCTCCATGTAAACATCCTCCTGCAGATCACCATAGAGGAAGTCATTCTTAACATCTAGCTGCGAGATGGGCCAATCCCTGTTGACAGCCACAGAGAGAAGAACCCGAATAGTGCTGAGACGGGCCACAGGAGAGAAAGTGTCAAAGTAATCAATCCCATAAGTTTGGGTAAAACCCTTGGCAACCAGGCGAGCCTTATAACGATCCACACTGCCATCCGGTAGAAACTTCACCACGAAGACCCAGCGACAGCCAACAACATCGGTGCCGAAGGGAGGAGGAACAAGGGTCCAGGTGCCCCGTTCAGTTAGAGTAGCAATCTCCTCATCCATGGCAACTTTCCAATGAGGAATAGTAAGGGCCTCCTGGTAGGAACGGGGGGTGGCAGTGGCCGAGATAGCCAGTGCAAAAGCTCGGCGAGCAGGGTAAGACGATCATAGGAAACAACTGCAGCAAGCGGGTGTTGGGTACAGGCCTGAACACCTTTGCGAAGAGCAATCGGGAGATCCAGGTCAGCAGGTGCCTCAGGCCCGAACCCCTGATCTGCCTGATGCTCCAGGTCAGCAGGTGCCTCAGTATCCGGCGTATCCGTGGTGGAGAGAGCTGGCCCGGGAGTAGAGAGAGATGGCCGCGGAGTGGAGGGAGGAAAGCGGAGTAGAGGGGGGAGATGATGAGGATGGGGAAGATGGTGGAGTGGGTGGAGAGGGCGGAACAGCAGTGGGAGCAGAGGGAATGGATGGGTTGGTATGAGAAGTACGAGTAGGAGGAGGAGAAGAGGAAGCGGGAGAGAAGTAAGAGGCATTGGCAAAGAAGGTGACATCCGCAGAGACAAATTGCTTGCGGGTAACAGGGTCAAAGCAGCAATATCCTTTCTGAGTGGGAGAGTAGCCCAGAAAGACACATTTGGTGGCACGTGGTGAGAGTTTGTCACGGGTGGCAGCGGGAGAGTGCACAAAAGCGGTGGCACCCAAAGATGTGTAGAGGAAGAGGAAAGGGATCCTTGTCTGGATAAAGAATGGAGAAGGGGGTAGCACCGTGGAGAACTGTGGAGGGAAGGCGATTGATGAGATAGCAGGAGAGGAGGACAGCATATCCCCAATAGGAGCGAGGAACATGCATGTGAGTCATCATAGTGCGAGCGACATCAAGAAGGTGACGGTTTTTGCGTTCCGCCACCCCATTTTGTTGGGAGGTGTAGACACAACTTGTTTGATGAATAACACCATGGTGAAGACAAAAGGAGGAGAAGTCGTGGCTAAGATACTCCTTAGCATTGTCAGAACGAAGGAGTTTAATAGACGTATCAAACTGAGTCTTAACCATAGAATAAAAGGAGGTCCAAACAGAGAACAGCTCGGAGCGATCTTTGAGAAGATATACCCACGTACATCGAGAGAAATCATCAATGAAGGTGACAAAATAGGAACTACCCCGACCGATGGTGAGGTTAGGAGCGGGTCCCCATATGTCAGAGTGAACGAGGTCGAACGGACGGGAAGAGCCTCGACTTTGCGTTGGGGGGAAGGATGAGCGGTGATGTTTGCCAAGTTGACATGCATCACAGTTTAAGAGGAGGATGATGAGGAGGGAGGTGCGGGAAGAGCTGGCGGAGAATTCGGGGAGGAGCATGTCCAAGGCGAAGATGCCATTGGAGAAGATCTGTAGAGGAGGAGGAGAAGGCGGAGAAAGCAGAAACGTTATCGAGGAAGTAGAGGCCACCACTCTCAGTCCCGGTAGCAATCGTCCGTTGGGAATCCGGATCCTGAAAAGTACAAGAGCTAGGGGTGAATATGACAGAACACCTTAGTTGCTTGCATAAAGAAGTAACCGATAATAAGTTGCCACGGAAACTTGGGCACATAGAAGGTATCAGTCAGGCAGAGAGAGGGAGTGACTTGAACCATGCCCGTCCCATGGACCGGGAGGGAGATCCATCAGCAATAATGACCGGGGCAACTGAGCATGTGTGTCAAGAAGAGAGAAATATTGAGGATTGTCTGTCATATGATTGGTTGCACCAGAGTCGATGAGCCATCTGCCGTGAGTAACAACATGAGCACTACCAGAAGAGGTGACCACGGAGGCGGACAGGCCTGAGGAGGGAAAAGCCATGGAGGCAAGAGAGGAGCAGGCCGCGATGATAAGAACAAGCCGCAAGAAGAGAAAAAGAGCACCAAGCCGGGCGAACAGCAACAGGTCGGGCGCTAGGAAGGCCGCTACCAAGAAGCAGAGCAAAGCAGAGGGAAAGAAGTCGCACGGCTAGAAAAAGTCGGGCGAACAGAGGAGAACAGGTCGCACGGCAAAAGATGAGGCCGGCGCGACTAGCAAGCAGGAACGGGTAGAGGGGAATAACAAGTAGCGCGAACAGCAGCGGCTAGCAAGAGGTCAAAGGCACAGCGGGGAAGAGGTCGCGCGGACTGAAAAGGCCGAGCGAACAGAAGAGAGGAGAGGGGCAGGTGACCGCGACCAAGATGCGGGTGAGGAAGGAACAACCCGCACGGTCAGGCAGATCACAGCAGCAAACCGCGAGTATAGGGGTAAGCGGAGATGGGGAAAGCAGAAGCGGACAGGGAGAAGAAGTCCGCAGCGGGTAGACACAAGCCGCAAAGACTAGGAGATGCAAGAAAGAGCAAGGAGCGTGGCGACAAGGAAACAGGTCGCTGCGAAAAGGCACCAGGAGAAGAGAACAAGAAGCAAGCCGCGCGAACAGAGCAGCGGACAGAAACAAGCCGCGCGGATAGAAACAAGCCGCGCGGACAGAAGAGAAGGCAAGCCGCGAACAAGTCGCAGAACGCGGAAAACAAGCCGCGAACAACAGAGAGCGCACAGAATCAGGAGGAAATGACCGTGTGCTCTGATACCATGTTAGAAAGTAGCGAAAGAAGCGAAAAGTAGAGAACAAGCGGATAAGCTTTTGAATAATTGAAACTTTATTATCCAAAAAAGGTATCTATTACAATGGTATGCCCTCCTTTATATAGAATGGAGGAGAGATGAGAGAATACAAATAAGAGATGTGGGACTAAAATTTACAGGACTAAGCGGACTATACAAAACAAACCGCACAAGCCGCGCGGTTAGATAGCAGGGCTAACCGCACGGCTACCACCAGAGAGGAAGAGAGACCGCCAGAGTAGACCGCCAGACCGCCCGGCCTCCAAGCCGGCTGAGACAAACCGCCAGACCGCGCGGTTTTCAACCCGCCAAGACAAACCGCCAGACCGCCCGGTCACCAACTTCAACAACGGGTTTGGTTCGGATACCGAGATATCCGATACCCATATTAAACTAGGGTTTGCCTATAAAACTCAAGCTAGGGGCAACAGGGGATAGTTCTACTTTGACCACCACTCGAAATACTTCGAGCGACCTAACATATATAATATATAACTAACATCCAACATGCATGCTGTTTAGTTGATTAGGCCAACCAGATCACTATTACCAAATCCGTTACATAAATTTATAAATTAAGTGTAATGAATATTAATGCATACCTAATAATGACTTTATGTGGTTCAGGTGCAGCAGCTCGTTCATGGGGTTGTTGGCTACTCGATCTATACGCCTTTATTAATTCATCTCTTCTATTTATAAAGTTATTATGTTATCAAGAGATTAGTCATAGTTTTAGAGTATCATGTTGTTGAAAAAGACAAATATTTCTTTGGTTAAACCATCCGATATCCAAATTACAACGCGGGCCAGACCAATCCAGATCCATTTGGGTAGGACCGACCGCAAGGTGGCAAAGCTCTCCCAGTCAATTTTAACGCACTGCAATTACCAAGGCGTCATTAAGAAAAACTATACAAAAGTTCATAGATCTTTCTTTGAAGAAAAGAAACTAAGAGGCAAGGGGATAGTTGTGAAGTTTTCCAGCAAGAAACCTCTCAGAGATCTAAAGTCCTCCTTCAAGTTAAGCGACTTAAAGATTTTCTTCGGCATACGAGCTTCTCAAGTGTCTTCCCAAGAGTTTGCTCTAGAGCCGGCTCTCGAAGCTGCTCTTGAGAGTGTCAAGTTCCACTTAGATCATCATCCGGGATGTTTTGAGCGACCTACCAATAATTACTTTGCATATTTTTTTTTATTTTCAGTGCTTGTAAATAGAGCGGTGACTCATCACCATCCTGAAATTCCCAACACTTGTAATTAACCTCAACCAAATTAGTAAATTTGTCCGACACCGAACCGGCCCTGTGATTTTTTTCCTTTTCTGAGTTTTTCCAAACAATTTAAAAAGTCTTGCCGTCTCCATTGTTGATTCTTTTTTAACAGTTTACGCGTTTAACTCATTCTCAAAATAAGACGAATCAATTCTCCTAATAGGAAAAGTGCTAAGCGACACATAACCAAGCTTATTTTTAAGGGATGATAATAATCTTTCAATATTATGCAGGAGGGACCCGTACTCATTCATTTAGTACATACATGAGGGACCTACTCATTCTTTGGAACATGACACTTTATAATAAATTAATTATTGCTAAATCTGAACACTAAGGCTTCGTTTGACGTGCCGGTGGCGGTGATGGTGATGGTGACGGTGGTGAACACGTTGGATATAAAACGCTGTTCGTGAACGCTCGATCTCACTTAAAGATAATAACGGTCATAACCATTGTCATGTCAAACAAATATTCTATGGCGGCATCGTCCGAACTCACCGGGGCTATATAGTCACAAACTCAATGCAATGAGATTTGTACGTGCACTGATCTTTGTATGTGTTGGTTGTTAAAACTCGTTAGTACATGTTATTATGTCAATTATAAGGGTAAAGTAGTTGTGACCCTCTATGCTCTATAGTTTATAGGAAAGCTTTGTTGGCCACCGTAGAAAGCTCCGCAGTTCCACCGTTTGCCGGGAAGAAAGTTTCATGGTTCCCCTCCAGAAAGCTCCATTTGCATTGCAAAAAGCTGCGCGCTTCCGCTCCAAAAAGTTCACCTTGCTGCGAAGAAAGCTTTGTGGTTCCATCAAAAAAGCTGTCGTTTTGCTTTCAAAAAACTTGACTGTCACAGAGTAATGTGGCTGGTGAGAAATTTTACTCCCATATCACTCAGAAGACTCTCAAGTCATGTGAGTTCAGATACAACAGACGCCATTGAACGGTACTCAGACTCGACCAAAGATCTAGCAACTACAACATGTTTCTTACTGCTCCATGTAACAAGATGATCTCCGAAGTAAGCACAAAAACCGTTGGTGGAACGCCGATCATCCAGGGAACCAACATAATCGGCAACTGAATATGCAATCAAGGTTGGAGTAGAGGAAGTTCTGTATACTAGCTCTTGACCAGGAGCATTCTCCAGGTATCACAGAATGCGTTCGACAGTTTGTAGATGAGACACCCGAGGAAAATGCATAAACCTGCTGACAACCCCAACAATAAATGATATGTCAGGTCTTGTGACGGTTAGATATATCAGTTTTCCCACCAACCTTCGATAGTATTCTAGTTTGGAAGAAGTAGATCTTCATCAGGGACAGGAGCACACAACGTTTCATTGATTTCCATAGGAGTGTTAACTGGTTTACATCCAGAATATCCAGCATCCTGAAGAAGGTTGAGATAATACTTCCGTTGAGATAAGACAGACCATCAGGACGTCTTGCGATTTCAAGGCCAAGACAATAGTTCCATTGAAATGCAAAATTTATGGCCCTCAAACCACCAGTTTAAATCTCGAACAACTTGCCATCCCCCCCCCCCAAAAAAAAGGGTGCTGCTATCCGCACCACAGTTTTGGCTATTCGCACCGCACTTTCTCCTAATTTTTCGTGTCTTTTGCAAATACGTCTTGTACATACATTTTTAGGAAAAGTGTTCAACGCGAAAGTTGTAAATCTCGACGAGATCTACGACTTTCGTGTTGAACATTTTTCTTAAAAATGCATGTACAAGGTGTATTTTGGAAATACGACCAAATTTCGCGTCTTTTAGAAATACGTCTTGTACATGCATTTTTAGAAAAAGTGTTTAACACAAAAGTTGTAGATTTCGTCGAGATCTACAACTTTCGTATTGAACACTTTTCCTAAAAATGCATGTACAAGACGTATTTTATAAAGACGTGAAAAATTAGGAGAAAGTGCGGAGCGAATAGCCAAAACTGCGGTACGGATAGCAGCGCCCAAAAAAATGGACGTTGTTATTAGCAAACCACGTTATGCAATTAACAAATCATTAACTATCCATTTTGAAATTCGCTATTAGCAATTTTTTTGTCATTAGCAAATCATCAAAAAAAAATCAACGGCTGCGAGTGCATCAGCACTCGTGTCGAGATGCATGCGCGAGTGCATATGCACTGTCAACCACTGGATGCTGCATTGCACGGTGCAGTACAACACCCCCTTTTTCGCCCCAAAAAAACAACTTTGTCTATCGACGCCGCCCTCCCTTCTTCCACAACTATGCAAAACAGAGCCCCAATAGCACGCCACTCATTCAAAATCAAGGAGAACATCACAAAAGAAGAGCAGAACAGAGCCTAACCTCGACATTGTCGCGGAAGAGCACAACCACATATCGCTATTGAGGTCGGCGGCGCCGTGCGGCGGATGCATGTTTGGCAAAGCGAATCGTTGGCGGAAAAAGTGCGGCGGCGTCGTGTGGCGAGAAACCCTAATTCACGATTAGGGGTTTCGCGGGGGAGAGAAAAGAGGCTTTCGGGAATGTCGGAGAAAAGGTTTGCTAATAGTGGCTTTTGAAGACTGAAAAAAACTTGAATTCACTGAACCCGTTTTTTGGGGGTTTGCTAATAGCGAAATTAGGCTTGCTATTAACAACTTCCAATAAAATTTATGACCCCCAAACCATCAGTTTAAATCTCAGACAACTTGCGTCCCTCCCCCCTAAAAAAAATTATGACCCCCAAATCATCAGTTTAAATCTCGAACAACTTCCCCCAGATCTGATTGGTTCGACTCCCACGTGCACCGCATTGGAGGTCGTTTGAGGGGTCAAACGTACTCGAACTCACACAACATTTAGCTTGTTGGAGTCGTCTTGGCGAGCCGGTCAGAGTCATAGTCTTTTTGAAACCACTTTAAAATATTAGGGAACCATCTTCTATTATAATTGATAGGGTTTCCTCTGAATTTTCGAAGTAAAACCAAAAAGATTTTCGGCCAAGGACACGGGGGCAAGCAAGCCGGAAATCCCAAAAAGACCCAAGAGGGAGGCTGAACCCGCTCACACGTGCGGTAGGGGCGCGAAAGCGCACCCAGCCTACGCGCGGGCACGCGCGTCCTGCGCGCGTGGCATGCACGCAGTCGAGCGCGACCAGCCCGCTCGGCACGCGCGGTTGCGCGTGGCCAGCCCGCTCGGCCTCTCCCCTCGCGGCCAACCCGCGCGGATGCAGAGCTGTGCGCGGCCGACCCACGTTCACCTCCGGCCGCCACCAATGGGCACCTTGCTTGGGCCGCCCGAACTGCCCCAGGTGAAGGGGCACTCTCATCATTTTGGCAAAAACGATGATTCAGGTGATCAAAACAGAGCAACGTCATTCACAAACACAAATCACTCCCCGACGCAATTACCACAATGACCCTCCAGAAAACTATAAATACACTCTCAAGCCTTCATTTGAAGACAAGCAACTATGGAGGCATGAGAGAACTCTGAGGTTCTCCAGCGAGATCGTGGAATTAGGCCGATTCTTCGCTCAGAAATTCTCTTCACTCCCCACCTTGCGCTCAAGCGCCAACACGTGCCAAGTCACGTCAACCGCCTCCGCGAGAGCGCTCCCTCCTGAAGCTTCGTGGACTTAGAAAATTTTTCAGTCGGGACGCTCCCACCTAGATTCTGCGAGTTCAGCAACATTCAAAGTCCGGAGCGCTTTCATCGAGACTACGAGTACTTAGCTATTTTTCCTCGTTTCCTAGACCTGTAACGGAGTAGCGGCCCTTCGTCCTCCAAAATCAAACCAAACTCTGTAAAACACCAAGAAGATAGTGGATTTTGGCTCGACACAGTGTCAGCCACGTGATTTTTCACCATTTTCGTGTTTTTCATGTAAAAAGCGCCACTTGTCATTTGTTGTGATCCATTTTGACTGTTTGAATTAGTATGTCATTGTCCATATCAAGGAATAATCAGGCCCAAAGCTTTCCTAGGAGACGGCACGTGCCAATTAATATTGTCATTGATAATAAATAAATACATAAATTAATCAATTAAGCTTCATAATTAGACTAAAGTATCTCATTAAATTTGAATTTGATTTTGTAACTTCCTCTGTCTTTTGCTTTGATTCTGTTTTTTGTGTGCATATTATTTGATTAATGTAGCTGGCATGACATTTCAACTACTTTTTTTAAATAATAAATTATTGCATTATTATATTTTCAAGAAATTGTTTTAAATGCAAAGATGACAAATGGGCTCAAACAAAATTAGAAGAAAATGATAATGGTTTTATTTTAAACTAATGGTTTTATCTTAACATTATTTTATGTATAAATATAACCATCATAAATGAAGTTTAAAATGTTTTTGTGGAACATAAACTCAATATTAATGTTTGGTTTTCTAGTAGGAAACAAAATTTAAATTATCAAAATTATTGTTATTTTAGAAAGATTGTTGAACTCAGGAAAGTTCGGATCTCCAAATGTTCGGACGTGAGTGTAGTCTAAGGTTTCTGATTCTGCGGCCAAACGCCACAATTCAGATGACAAGAGATAGAGGGAGAGATACCTGCAAGCACATCCCAACACTCCAGAGGTCTCATCACATATCCAAAAAGTTATGAAATGTTAGGATCGTGACACCTCACACGCGCACGGATCGTCCGGATCGCGCCACGTCGGTGATCCGTGGGAGGAGTTAATTCCAAATCCGGGAAAGCTTGTTTTAGGAAGACTATGTTTAGAAAGCTACTGAGGCCGATTAAATTCTGAAATCCCCATTTTAGGAAGATCATTTGTGGACGGGTATCTCATTCCAATATTAGGATTTCTCTCCTATTCAGATGGGTGAGTTATTGCTGCTTATTGTGAGTCTAATTGCTTCCTAAAATTGGATTTAACTCCTAATTAGAGAAGGCTAACTGCCATTATAAATTGGGGGGGTCATTTGTCTTGCCGACGTGAGAGATCTGACCATCAACAGAGAGAAAATTTGTGAGATCCAAACTGTGAAACCAGAGGGAGGAAGAGTTTTTCCAGGTTGTTGGAGTTGTGTTCCGGCGGCTTCGGCTTCGTCTCAGGCAGCGGCGGCGGGTCTTGGGCCCGGTGGCAGAGCAGCAACGAGACAGGCATCAGGCGCGGCGGTGAAGGAGCACGGTGGTCTGGAGGGAGTTCCGGCCGAGCTTGGCGCGCGCATTTTGGTTGCTCAGAAGGAGCAACGTTCCGGGCGACAGCGCTGTCAGAAATCCGACAGCTCCAGTTTCAGTTTTTTGTTTTGCCTTTTGTTTCCTTTCTCTGTTCGACCCATTGGGGTCTATTGTAATCGGTAACTTTCTGACTTTAGTGGATCTTGTCCGGCGCGCTCTCCCCGTGGAGTAGGAGTCCCATACTCCGAACCACGTAATCTTTTGTGTCGTCTGTGTATGCTAGAATCTCGTTCCATATTTTATTTTGCGCGATACTGGTTCTTGCTCATTCGTGAAATTCCGTTGCGCTACCGCGACTTAACTCGATCCAATTTCACAACAATTGGTATCAGAGCCAGGTTCCGCGTGGGTGATCGTCTGGATGTTCCGGTTCTAGATTTGGGTCAACGGTGGGTGACGACATTGGTCCGCTCCCTATCTTCCCAGATTGGTTCCGCGAATATCATCTCGATCGCCCAGTAGCTCTGCGAGCAAGACAATGTCGGCAAAATTCGAGATTTCTAGGTACGACGGCAAGATTGATTTTGACCTTTGACAGAAGCGCATAAAGGCCGTTCTCGTCCAGCAAGGTCTTCACAAGGCTCTCCTCGGCAAGGAGAAGTCCGGGAAGAAGGACGACGAATGGGAGGAGCTCGATCTGAAGGCCATCAACACGATTCCGCTGTGTTTGGCCGATGAGGTGATGTACAACGTGGTGGATGCTGAGACGACGGCGGAATTGTGGAAGAAGCTCGAGGAGCTATATATGTCCAAGTCGCTGACGAATAAGCTGTATGTGAAGAAGCAGCTATACAGCCTGAGAATGTCGGAGGGCTTGCAACTGCTAGATTACATGAACGTGTTCAACAAGCTCGTCTCCCAGTTGCGGAGTATGGACGTTAAGGTCGAGGAGGAAGACCAGGCTCTGCTCCTGTTGTCTTCATTGCTGTGGTCCTTCGATCATCTGGTCACCACTATCCTCTACGGGAAGGATACCCTGAAGATGGAAGAAGTGATGATGACGCTGCTCTCAAACGAAACGAGAAGCAAGTCGGGCCCTAAGGCCGACGAAGGCTTATTCGTGAAGAGCAAGGACACATTGAGTGGTAGATCGAGAGGGAAAGGAAAGCGGGAAAACCGACCTAGGGAAAAGTCCGTAGGCAGGAACACGTGTCACTACTGTAAAGAGGAAGGACACTGGAAGGACAAGTGTCCGAAGCTGAAGCTCTAGGAGCAGGCGCATGAGCCAGATTTGGCTGCGGTGGCATCTGAGGACGAGAGCGATGCCGACGCTCTTCATGCTGCACCCAGCATTGAGACCACATGCTCCTGGATCTTGGATACAGGATGCACGTTCCACATGTGCCCGAACAGAGAGTGGTTCTCCAGCTTTAGGCAATATGAGGGTGGTCGAGTTCGGATGGGGAACGTTTCAGAGTGCGAGATATCAGGAGTCGGTAACATCAGGATCAGGATGTTTGACAGAGTGGTTAGGACCCTCACCGACGTTCGGTATGTGCCCGATTTGAGGAAGAGTTTGATTTCGTTAGGCACTCTGGAGGCCGCCGGGTATTATTTTACCAGTAACGGCGGATATTTGGAGGTCAGGAGAGGCGCGCAAACAGTCTTGAGAGGAGAGCATTTCAGGTCGCTCTATAGACTGATTGGCACCACGACTGCCTGGGGAGATGCGAGGAGAGAGGTCAGACCGTCTCTCGAGCTACAGGGCACAGTAGCATATGCATCTCATGCGATCTCTCCAGATCGCGGTTCCTTCGATAGAGCTATAGAGAGCAGGATCCGCTCTGAGTGGAAAGCGCAGAGAAAGGACCTTGGCGGAGGTAAAGTTTTCGCATCCGTGGGCGGAGAGTCATCTCAGGAGAGCCCAGACGCCGCAAAGGGAGCCATCCGGCTCAAGGGTCCCACCAGGGAACTCATGATCACTCATGAGAAGGTGGAGTCACACAGTGAGAGGTTGAGTGCGAGTCGTCTTGCAAAAGACTCGGTCTATAGGGCAAGGGCGAAGCACGTCGGGGTGCGCCACCGGGAGTTGAAGGAGTTCGGTAGAGGTATAGACAGGAAGATGCGGGAGATATCCTGGAGGGATATTAGTACGGACTTGCGAGGAAGTCCAGTGACTGGAGTCAAGTTCAAGAGCGGTCTTGACTTGACTCATTCTGATGCGCGTTGATCGCGGTCAGGACCCAGGAAGAGGGGGGCTCGTAGTCGCCGGTAGTAGAGACTTAAGCTGAAGGCGGAGTTTCGTTTTCGTGAGGCGTCAAGGTGGAGATTGTTAGGATCGTGACACCTCACACGCGCACGGATCGTCCGGATCGCGCCACGTCAGCGATCTGTGGGAGGAGTTAATTCCAAATCCGGGAAAGCTTGTTTAGGAAGACTATGTTTAGAAAGCTACTGAGGCCGATTAAGTTCTGAAATCCCCATTTTAGGAAGATCATTTGTGGCCGGGTATCTCATTCCAATATTAGGATTTCTCTCCTATTCAGATGAGTGAGTTATTGCTGCTTATTGTGGGTCTAATTGCTTCCTAAAATTGGATTTAACTCCTAATTAGAGAAGACTAACTGCCATTATAAATTGGGGGGGGGGGGGTCATTTGTCTTGCCGACGTGAGAGATCAGGCCATCAACAGAGAGAAAATTTGTGAGATCCAAACTGTGAAACCAGAGGGAGGAAGAGTTTTTCCAGGTTGTTGGAGTTGTGTTCCGGCGGCTTCGGCTTCGTCTCAGGCAGCGGCGGCGGGTCTTGGGCCCGGTGGCAGAGCAGCAACGAGACAGGCATCAGGCGCGGCGGCGAAGGAGCACGGTGGTCTGGAGGGAGTTCCGGCCGAGCTTGGCGCGCACATTTTGGTTGCTCAGGAGGAGCAACGTTCCGGGCGACAGCGCTGTCGGAAATCCGACAGCTCCAGTTTCAGTTTTTTGTTTTGCCTTTTGTTTCCTTTCTCTTTTCGACCCATTGAGGTCTATTGTAATCGGTAACTTTCTGACTTTAGTGGATCATGTCCGGCGCGCTCTCCCCGTGGAGTAGGAGTCCCATACTCCGAACCACGTAATCTTTTGTGTCGTCTGTGTATGCTAGAATCTCGTTCCGTATTTTATTTTGCGCGATACTAGTTCTTGCTCATTCGTGAAATTCCATTGCGCTATCGCGGCTTAACTCGATCCAATTTCACAACAATGAAAAACTTCTTCGCAACCAAAAGGCCGAGCGAGATACGAGGAAGACACGGACTTAGCGAGTATCAAAGTTGTGGGGGGGGGGGGGGGGGGGCAGTCAATTTCTTTCAAAGTGTCATTTATGGTACCCATGTGAGTTTATTTATAGACAAATCCTGGGGGGATATGAGTACTCGCCTACATTCGCCCATACTCGCCAATACTTGCTCATACTCACCTATATTCGCTCATACTCGCTCAAACTCGCCAATATTCGTCTATACTCGCTCATAGTCTCTTACTTGAGGCTATTGAGTACTCTTCTAGTATGGTCTGCAAATAACCGTTAGGTTGTTGCAAGATGATCTGACAGATTAAGGCTCCGTTTGGAAAGATGGTGGCGGTCATGAACATGGAGGTTAAATTTTCATTCGTTAATGGTCACCTAAGAAACTTCATCCACTTTTATGTTCAAACAGATGATGTTTGTTAGGTGATCCTTAACGAGTGACGGTTTAACCCATGCGTTTACGACCGCCACCGTTGTGTCAAACGGAGCCTAAATAAGGGAATTGTTATTGGTACCCCATAAATGGATATGTGTAACTCATTGATATTTGTACCCGAAATTGATATTTGTATCAATAATTGATATTTGTACGCATACATAATAATATTAATAAAATGACGAGATCTCATGAAAGGCGTTAGCCGCGCCCGCACACCATGTCTGAGGTGCGGATATCTGAACCTTCCCCGACGTAACCAAAATCGTCGTCGCCACAAACCGCATTCGCTGTGTTGCGCCAACAACCATCATCAACGCTGCTGTGCCAACCGTCATCATAGTCCCCGCAAACCGTCATCGCCGTCCCCGCAAACAGCCATCGCCGCAAACCGCTATCGCTGTCGCCGCAAGCCGCAATCGCCGACACCGCACCGAAACCGTCATCGCCGCCGCTGCGTCAACCGTCATCGCCTCCGCCACGCCAACCGGTATCACGTGTCTTCGGCTTCTAACTCGTGGACTTGAGAGTGAGTTATTATTAGACTTAGTCTACTCTGTTGTTATGCTAGAACATACACATACGACCTAAAACTAACTATTTATAGGTTGATCAATGGCGAGGAGATGGGCGGAAGGCGCGATGGAATAGAGGACGTCACGGGCGGCGAGATATTATCAGACCGCCAGCGCGAGACTGCGAGCGGAGAAGTGAAGGTTCGGCTGCGGGAGTTTAGGGCTGTTTAGAAACAAAAATGAAGTTTGCGTTTGGTACAAATATCAAGTAGGTTTAGGCGGGATGCTAAAATTTGTATTATTCTGATTATGAATATCCAATTGTGAGATGTGAATAATGATTCCTTAAATAATCTCAACATTTTATATTTTTTTAATAAAAAAAATTGCACCACTAATTTTATTTGAGTGCTGTTATAGGCGCACTTATTTTGGTTATATGCAACCAAAATATAAATACAACCCAATTTAGATATTTGCACACCAAACATATAATTGCACACCAAAATCAGATGTTTAAAATGAGTGTAATTTAAATTACAAAATCACTTAGTGGGCAATTTCAAGACCAAAAAATACAAGAAATTTGTAGCAGTGGTTTGAACAAAAATTAAGTTAACAAACATAAGATTCGTAACAGTCCATTAGACAAAATGAGTTAGTCAACTCTTAAACAACCACTATGGTAGCATTTCACATCAATTTTTTAAAAACTGTAGCTCAATTTCTTTTCAATCGTCTCGACCTGCATATGTTAAATTTACATAACAATTTTAGTATGAATCACGTGACATAAAAAATAAGATATACAATGTTATATCTCTACCTATTGCTTTACTTCTTTGCGATGAACATCCAAATGTAAATATGATACTCCAAATATCTGCACAAAAAAATTTATATTAGCATTATAATAAAACTTAAGTGTTAGAAAGAATGATTGAAAATAAAAAGTTTACCTCATATCAGAGATCCACCAAATTAATTACTTCTTCATCATGTTTCTTGTCGTGAAGAACTCTATCGCTTGAGATGTAATTAAAGTCTCACTCATCTGCTACTGGATCATGATATCTCGTCCACATAGAGATCACTGGCGGTAGCGGGCAACCATCGCGCATCAACAAGTGAATGTAGTGGTTATTATTGACAAATCCAATAAAGATAGTCTTCCGTCTTGTTGGAGGGGCAGTGTGTAAAGGTAGAAATGTGAAAGACTAAAATTTTGAGTAATGAACTACCGTCACACTATAACATGATGCAATCACCAATCTCATGTCCGACATTGTCATCCATTTATCCAAAGGAGCTGGCACCGAAGTACAATCCAAAGATAATAATAGTTCTGCACGTCTCACATTTCCAAATAGATTTTTGTATTGAATTTCATGACTTTTCATCTCTTCTGCTAAGTCCTTTCGCACTTGAAAGCAATTATCACCCATATGTAGTGCATTGCTCACCACTCGATAGCCACAATATCCATCACCAACTACATTTACTGCATTTGTTATATGAGTAGATATATATGTAGGCATTTCCGTGCAGATGCATGTTGTTTTGATGCTCCAACCGGACCGGTCCAGTTGGACCTGTTCGATTACTGTTCTCCTGCCTATATTAGTCATTTGCACCGGTGAATCCAAAAATATAAAAAACCTAACCTATCGATCTATCGGTAGAAATCACGAAAGAAGAGAATGAGCAGAGCGCGAAAGAAGAAGAGGGGGCGGCGGCATCGGGCGATCGAGCGCGGAGGGCTTCTCTTCTCCGACGACATCTAGGAGAAAGATGAGCGGTGGCAAGCCTCCGGCGGCGGCAAGATCGGGAGCGACATCGACCTAGCGGCGGCTTCGGAATCCCGATCTTGCGATCGGGTTCGGCTTCGGGAGAAGATCCGGCAGCGGCATCGGGAGGAAGAAGCGGTGGCGTCGGGCATCGGGCGCTTCTTCTCCGGCGATGATCGGCTTCGGGTGGTTCTTCTCCGGAGACGGCCGGACAGTTCCTAGGGCTTCTTCTCCGGCGGGCATAGGGCCCAATCTTGGGCCGGCGGTTCTTCTCTGGCAACAGCGGCGACAGATCCTGCACGCGAGCAGTGGTCGACGGAGGCGGCGAAAGATTGATCGGAGTTCCGATCTAGTGCACGGTAGCTGCATCGGCTCCATCTCCGGTGAAGGAGAGGGGAGATTCACGGCAACGATGGGTGCAGGTTTCTTTCTTCGGTGGCTCCGGCGATTCAGCGGCGGCGGCAACTCCAGAGGTGAAAGAGGGCATAAGGCTGTGGTTCCTTCATCTTGAAGAGGGCAGCGACTTTCTTGGCCGGAGGGCAGCGGAGTGTGGTAGAGGGAAGATCGGGTTACCCGATTTAGGGCACCAGCGGCGCATCGAGTTCATCTCCGGTGGAGGACGGCGGCTTGGCAGGCTGTATCCAGGGAGGAGAGGGGGATCACGACGGTGGCTGGGTGCAGATTCCTCCGGCGGCAATCAGATTCAGATCCAGGCTACCTATAAGGGAGTTTTCTTTGTTCTCTTGTTGTTCTTTATTCCCTATTCTAGGTTAGTGTCGATCCGTTGAGGATCGTTGAGTGCATGTGTTGTAATCAGATATTTTTTTGATTAGTGGATCCTGCGCGCTCTCCCCATGGATGTAGGAGCTTAACTCCGAACCACGTATATCTTTTGTCGTCTGTGTTTTTTTGTGTTTTGGAAACTCGAACTGTTTCTTGGATTGGTGCGCGCCACTATTTGCTCAAAAATACGATTCTGTTGCTATTGTCCGCGACGAGTTCCGTACTCGCGGGTCGGTGCCAATTGCACAGCAATTGGTATCAGAGGGAGGTTCGACCTTCGAACCAGTGAGCAAATTCAATGGAGGCCAAATTCGAGGTTCCAAAATACGATGGGCGGATCGATTTCGGTCTTTGGCAAAAGCGCATAAAGGCCGTACTCGTTCAGCTTAGTCTTCACAAGGCACTCCTTGGAAAGGAGAAGGCTAAGGTGAAAGACGACGAGTGGGATGAGCTGGACCTCAAGGCCATCAGCACCATATAACTGTGTTTGGCAGACGAGATCATGTACAACGTAGTCGAAGCGGAAACTACAGTGGACTTGTGGAGGAAGCTCGGGGAGCTCTACATGTCCAGGTCGCTCACGAACAAGCTGTATGTGAAGAAGCAGTTGTACAGCTTGAAGATGTCTGAGGGAACGCAGTTGTTGTACCATATGAATGTGTTCAACAAGCTGGTATCCCAGCTGCGGAGTATGGATGTGAAGGTCGAGGAGGAAGACCAAGCTCTTGTCCTCACTCCCAAGGTCATTCGATCATTTAGTCACCACCATCTTGTATGGGAAGGATACCCTTAAAATGGAGGAAGTTGTGACGATGCTTCTTTCTAATGAGAAGAGGAGCAGTTCCGGATCGAGTGCGAGCGAGGGTCTGCTCGTGAAGAGCAGAGACCCATCCCGAGGGAGATCGAGATGGGGAGGCAAGGATGATGATCGACCTAGGTCCAGGGGTAGATGTTATTACTGCAAGGAGGAGGGGCATTGGAAGGCCAACTGCTCAGTGAGGAAACTCAAGGGCAAAGGATCTGTGCCTCAGCAGGCTGTAGTGGCATCCGAGTGCGTGAGCGATGATGACGTTCTACACGTTTCACAAAGTCACGACGTGGTCGGGACCACAGATTCCTGGATCATGGATACATGATGTTCGTTTCACATGTGCCCGAACATTGAATGGTTCTGTAGTATTAGGCACTGTGGAGGTGGTCGTGTTCGGATGGGGAACCGGTCAGAGTGCGAGATATCTGGAGTCGGGAGCATCAAGATTAGGATGTTCGATGGAGTTGTTAGGATCCGCACCGACGTTTGGTATGTGTCTGAGTTGAGGAAGAGCTTGCTTTCTCTAGGCACTCTAGAGGCTGCCGGGTATTCTTATACCAGTAGCAGCAGGTATTTGGAGGTCAGGAGAGGCGCGTAGACAGTCTTGAGAGGAGAGCGTTCTGGATCGCTCTATACACTGATTGGCACCACGATTGCTAGGGGAAATGGGAGGAGAAAGGTCAGACCGTCTCTCGAGCTACGGGATACAGTAACATATGCATTTCAGGCGATCTCCTCAGATCACGATTCCTTTGATAGAGCTTTAGAGAGCAGAGACCGTTCTCAGCGAAAAGCTAGGAAGGACCAGCGGAGGAGCGGCGGCAGGATTCGTGGCAAGGGGTGTGCACGGAGAGAGGATCTTGACGGAGGTAGAATCTTCGCAGCCGTAGAGGAGACGGGTAGAGAGTCATCTCCGGAGTACCCAAACACTGTGATAAGATCCATCAGGCTCAGAGGTCTCACCGAGGAACTTAGGATCACTCAAGAGAAGGTGGAGTTGCACAGTGAGAGTTCGAGTGCGATTCGTCTTGCAGTAGACCCGGTCTATCGTGCAAGGACGAAGTACGTCGACGTTCGTCACCGGGAGTTGAGGGAGTTCGCTCGAGGTGGTAGCATGATGTTGCGGGAGATTCCTACGGAGGAATGCGTTGCGAGCATGCGGGAGAAATCAGTGAGGCGAGTCAAGTTTGACTTGACTCAGACTGTTGCACGTTGATCGTGTTGGCCCCAGGGAGAGGGGGCTTGTAGTCGCCAGTAGGGGTCTGTGTGTTATAGGCGGTATTAGTGTTCGTGGAGCATCAAGGTGGAGATTGTTGTTTTGATGCTCCAACCGGACTGGTCCAGTTGGACCGGTTCGGTTACTGTTCTCCTGCCTATATTAGTCATTTGCACAGGTGAATCCGAAAATATAAAAAACCTAACCTAATCGATCTATCAGTAGAAATCGCGAAAGAAGAGAACGAGCAGAGAGCGAAAGAAGGAGAGGGGGCGGCGACATCAGGCGATCGAGCACGGAGGGCTTCTCTTCTCCGGCGACATCTAGGAGGAAGAGGAGCGGCGGCAAGCCTCCGGCGGCGGCAAGATCGGGAGCGGCATCGACCTAGCGGCGGCTTCAGAATCCCGATCTTGCGATCGGGTTCAGCTTCGGGAGAAGATCCTACAACGGCATCAGGAGGAAGAAGCGGTGGCATCGGGCATCGGGTGCTTCTTCTCCGGCGACGATCGGCTTCGGGCGGTTCTTCTCCGGCGACGGCCGGCAGTTCCTAGGGCTTCTTCTCCAGCTGTCATAGGGCCCAATCTTGGGCCGGCGGTTCTTCTCAAGAAACATCGACGACAGATCCTGCAGGCGAGCGGTGGTCGACGAAGGCGGCTGAAGATTGATTGGAGTTCCGATCTAGTGCACGGTAGCGGCATCCGCTCCATCTTCGGTGAAGGAGAGGGGAGATCCACGGCAGCGGTGGGTGCAGGTTTCTTTCTTCGGTGGCTCCGGCGATTCAGAGACGGCGGCAACTCCGGCGGTGAAAGAGGGCATAAGGCTGCAGTTCCTTCATCTTGAAGAGGGCATCGACTTTCTTGGCCGGAGGGCAGCGACGTGTGGCAGAGCGAAGATCGGGTTACCCGATTTAGGGCACCAGCGGCGCATCGAGTTCATCTCCGGTGGAGGACGGCGGCTTGACAGGCTGTATCCAGGGAGGAGAGGGGGCTCACGACGGTGGCTGGGTGCAGATTCCTCCGACGGCAATCAGATTCAGATCCAGGCTGCCGATAGGGGAGTTTTCTTTATTTTCATGTTGTTCTTTATTCCCTATTCTAGGTTAGTGTCGATCCGTTGAGGATCGTTGAGTGCCTGTGTTGTAATCAGATATTTTTTTGATTAGTGGATCCGGCGCGCTCTCCCCGTGGATGTAGGAGCTTAACTCCGAACCACGTATATCTCTTGTCATCTGTGTTTTTCTGTGTTTTGGAAACTCGAACTGTTTCTTGGATTGGTGCGCGCCTCTATTTGCTTAAAAATACGCTCTCGTTGCTATTGTCTGCGACGAGTTCCATACTCGTGGGTCGGTGCCAATTGCACAACATATGCATTCAAGAAACCTACTTGTACTCACACTTCTTCTTGGAATCAACTTCTTTGCTTTTGGGGGGAGGTTTTGTTTCTTTTTTAAGACATGTTCAAACAAAGAAAGCTCTCTTTTTGTAGATTTGTATTCCACCATATTTTTTTTATAACTTCCACGTGACCTTCCTTTTAATCTAAAGGGTACCAACGTTTCTTTGTTTGAGTTGTGGTAGGTTCCATTATCTCATGCAACTTTCATTTCATCTCATTTTGTTGAGCATCATGTATACTATTGTATTGCTTTAGTAAACCGTCCAACACAACTTTTATTACATTCAATGAGTCATTCTCCTCTTTTATTTGAGTTGCACCAGATGTTGTAGCTTTCAAGGTTAGTTGCCTCCAATGTTTATGCACCATCCATAATGAAAATGCAGCAGATTTATTCATATAAATCACTAATTTATGAGAACAAGACAAGCCCATTGTATACCTTACTTTGTGTAAACATTTTGCAGATGTCAGATGACCACTATTCACCATTTCTTCTTCCTTCTTTATTATGTCTAATGCCGCAATCGAAACAAAACCAATCAAATATGTATATAGTGGTCCTCTAAAACCGGTGTTTACTTGTATCGAACTTTGCCCAAAAGAACGCTTAATCTCAGTGTGTTGTAGATTTAGCATTTGATCAAATGTTTTCCAAATAGAGGTTAAATTACAGACAAATACTTCTAAAAACCTCTTAATGTGGCTATGTCCGCTTTCCACACGGTTGGTGGTTGAGTTTCCAAAATGCAACAAGTTGTCAATCCAAGCTGAGACAAAGTACTCTTTGTATGGTTCTATCCAAGTTGTCATCACATAATTTACAACGTTAGGATAATTTTCTGAGTACTTAGCTAACATAACATTCAAATGCATGTTGTAATCACTAATAGTTGGTGAGTTCACCAACGTTTGTCATTCTTGTAAAAACACTTCACATTCCTTACCATCCTTGAAAAACTTCTTGCAATGTGCTAAAATATTGCGGCTAATGTGCAACTGACATAATAAAATTTTTGTTTGAGGAAAAGTTATTTTTATGGCATTCATTAAGCCGACTTTCCTGTTAACCACCATTACATTGGGCAAAGAAGTTGCGTTCAATGTACTTTTAAAATAATCCAAATCCCATTTATAGCTACCTTCAGTTTCATTTGATAGAAAAGCAAATGATGAAAAGAATGTCATATTGGTAGATGTCAAACCAACAATGGACAGTAAAGGTAATCTATAACGATTCGTCTTATAAGTGCAATCCATGATAAAAACATCCGGAAACATATTGCTGAGCTGAATGGAAGTAGGATGTGCAAAAAATAAGCTATCCAAATTATTAGTAACATGGTTGACATGATTATAACTAATGTACTTTGCATCTCTAATGCACTTATATAAGAACTGAATAGGGGTTCCACCTTGCAACTCTTTCTTGTACAACTTATTCTTCTCATTGTAAATAGTTCTCATCACAGAAGAATTTATTGGATTTCTCTTTTTTTAAGGTGGACAAAATTTTTCTAGGCTTTACGCCGGAAGCATACATTTCCTCAACAATCTTCTGCTCATTTTCATTTAGCCTTGCAAGGTAACTATGTGCCTCAAGATGTACAAATTCATGATTATGCACACCACATTTGACCTCAACTTTCCATTCATCCGCACAAGAAATTTTTTGGCCAAGTAAGGAAAGGGGGCATTGACACCTTTTGGAACTTGTTTTTCTTTTTTTTACTCACAGCCCTTTGAATGTTGATTATCACGTTGAGAACCACCCCTATCACAACCTAGAAAAACACTTGGTTTAGGTCTTCCATCAAGCTTATCTGCTCTATGTATAACAACAACAAATCCAACTTGTTTAGCAACATTACGAGCCCACTTAACTAGGTCATCTTTGCTAGGAAAAATTGTATCTGTCACAAAGTGAACCCTGACATCTACTGAGATCGTTATACATTTGTGCTCAACAACCGACAATGCATGCTCCAAATTCATTTTAATCTAAAAAAACAAAAAAAAATTGAAAAACAACATAACATAATCAAAGTGATCCCAAATGTACAACCCTAAAACCAAAAATAATGTTCTACAATCGAAAAAAATGAGGTACAAATATAACATGAACATTATACCTTGATAAATGTTGGCTAAGTCGAATAGAAGAGAAGCACCTTCGGATTGGAGGAGAAACAACAATCTGGAGAAAAAATCCGCACAAAGTTATAAACCATAACCACATGGAGAGCCTTAAATCATAAAAAAGATACACGGGAGAGAAGATTTTGAACTCTTACAGGTAATCTCTCTGATTTTTCCGGCGAAATAGGCAGCAGGCGGTGCGGTTTAGGGCTTCGGCGAGAGAGGGAGGAAGAAGGGTTCGGGCGGCCGCAGAACGCGAAAACAGGGAAGACGCCGGTAGCGGGTTGTGCTGGGAGAGAAGCCGACCGACCTCCTGCGATTTCCCGGCGAAATAGGCAGCCGACGGTGGGTCTTCGGGCAACGACGAGCGGGGGAAGCTGAGGGATGCTGGCGGCTGCAGTTCGCGAAATGAAAAAAGCCGGTGTGTGGGTATTGGTAGAAGAAATTAGGTTTTAAGTTCTTAAGATCGATTTTTTTGGTGTGCCTATAACCAAATTTGGTGTGCCACTCTTTTATTTCATAGGGACGAATGGATACTGTTCATTTCGTTAGAAATGTGCAACACTAGATTTTGCTTCTTCTGATCAGCCCGTTGCCGCCCGACGCCTCCTTCTCGCCGCCCTACGACGGCGCCGAACTCATTTCGCCTCCATCTCCTCAGCCGGCCGCCCTTATTCTGCATTTCTCCGCCCTCATTCTGCATTTTTCCGTCGCCAACCCGCTCCTCTCTCTTGCAGCTGCAATCCCGATCATCCTCGCACACGCCGTGTTCCGATCACCTGACGATCTTTCGGCTGCTGGGGCGGTAGAGAATGGAAAACTCTCCGGCGAGTTGACACCACTTTCTGAGAAGAAGAATAGCGATTTGGAATCAGGCGGTGCCCAGGGATCCCATCGATCATCCTAGGGTTTCCCTAATCGGTATTGTACTAATCCTTTTTAATCTTATCATGAATACTATAGCAGTGACAAAATCATGTTCTGTATCTTTTTTTTCAAAGAATGTTTTAGATTTCCTCCTTAATATAATACAATATCTCCCCCATTACACCTTCCTTGTTGCCATGAATATGTGACGCAAGACGAATCTATAGGCGGCGACCTAACCCTTACATGCTATGCAAATCCGACAGTTAAATCATATTGGATAATAAAAATAACATCACACGCAGTTAATTCACAACAAGACAAAATATTTTATTAGGGCAAAGCAAGCTTAGGTTTTCCTCCGCGTGGAGGATCAAAGCAAGAGCGCGAAGTGAATAAATCCTGCAAATCACAATAATAATCTAACAAGCAACTACCAGATTTAAAACCAGTACCAATCTAATATGAATATGTTGAAAACAGTTATATGATACAACAAGGACTCACCAAGTAGTAGTGATGGGGAACGGGCCCCGCCCCATGATCGTATTGCCGATCCGACTCCGCGGTTCCGTCCGGAGGGTCGGCGCGAGTCGAAATGATATATTAGTTTATATATTTTGAGTATATTTTAAGGGTTTGATGCAGCCCCCATCCGGGCAAATCTGGACCATTGGATGCGATGAAGTTTATTATAAATACGAGATTAGGGCTGCAGCATGGGGATCAAGATTTTGGGAAAGAACAAGCCGCCGACTCCTTCCCGATTCCTTCGGTCACGCCACCGGTGCCGACGCCGGAGGCCCTCCTTGGTGCCGACTCCAAGAGAGATTTGTATCTTCATCTCCTCACCCGCCATCTTCTCCATCTCCACATCCGCCGGCTCCTCCCTGCGTCCCTGCTCCAGCAGCCACCGCCGCTCCCTTCTCCAGCCGCGGCAGCCGCCCGCAGGAAGCCCTCATCCGCCGGCTCCTCCCTGCGTCCCTGCTCCCGCAGCCACCGCCGCTCCTCCAAGCAGCCCTGCAGATCCCGACAGCCCTCCTCTGCCTGCAGATTTGGCCGCCGCAGCAGCAGCCGCCCTCCCCGACACTTCCTGCAGCCGGCCAGCCTCCCTGCAGATAACAAAGAAAAGTTAAATTCATTAGCACTTCTGTTAAAGCTATGCCAATTCAAAGTGATTGGAAAGGTTTGACTCCGCTGAATAATGCATGATTGATTGGTACGGTAGAATGCTTTTACTGCACTCTTAAAGTTTAGAATTCTATCTTGGTACTTTAATTTTATGCTTGAATCAGAGAGGGTTATTTAATTGTGGGTTTGGCCCCGCGAACTCTAGCGTTTACCACCCTACATCAAGTGGGCTGACCAAGACACTGAAGAATCCGAAGTCGGAGATACGTGCACGACGATCCGAGGTGGAAAACAGCGTAGGTGATTGTCCTCGACGGTGGGAGGCAGGATTGGGACGAAAAGGAGTAGATCCGGCAATGTATGGGTGGATCCGGGCGAGGAGGGGAGGGATCGGGTATGTTGGAGTGGATCCGGGCTGTAGAAGTGGCGGGGAGTGAGTGGTCGGGTTGTATCTGGATCTGATGTGGAAGTGTTATGATCAAAGAGGCAAAAAGGAAACAACCACTTGCATGCAGCAGGAAACACAAGAGACAACCAGCTAGCATACAAATATCCACATCAATAGAAGGAAATACAAGGATACAAGATCACCTGAGAGCTAGGCCCTGGGAGGTCTTCTTCACGGTGAGGGGAAAACTTCCTGATTCAGCCGCCACTACACAAACAGTCTACAAGTTCTTCGATAAATAAACCCAACCCTAACATAGCCGGCTACTTATATGAACCGTAGTCAAATCAATTACAAAAATACTCTCCCCCCAAATAAAACGCAATTAAAAGATCATAACAATGCATCCCCCCCATAAATTCCTCGTCCTCAAGGAATAATAAAGCCCGGATATCGCCTCTTGAAAGATTCCAGCTCCTCCCAGGTTGCCTCTTCTTTGGTGTCGTTAACCCACTGCACAAGAACTTGCGTCACCACGCGGCCGCGGATTGGGGTGATGCGGCGATTCAGGATGCCTTGCGGTTCCACCATCATATTACCCTCCGCGTTGGTGATGGTCTGTAGAGGAATTGGTTGGAATGGGCTGTCCCCGACATGTTCCCGAAGTTGGGAAATGTGAAAGGTATGATGTATTTTGACGTCGGCCGGTAACTCCAATTTATATGTCATCGGTCTGATGCGTTCCAATACCCGAAAGGGACCAAAAAACCTTGGGGACAATTTGTGTAACCCATGTGCTCGGAGACTTGTTTGCTTGTACGGTTGGAGGCGGACATACACCCATAAACCCACTTCTAAGGTCCTCTCCCGCCGCTTCTTATCCGTCATGACTCGCATTCAATTTTGTGCTTGTGCCAAGTTGGTCTTCAATAATGATATCACCCTCTCCCGCTCCTCGAGGGAACGATCCACTTCTTCCGTTAGCGCTTCACCGAAAATATATGGAACATGAATCGCCCGTTCTTGGCCGTACACCACTTCATAGGGAGTCATGTTAATGACACTATGATACGTCGTGTTATACCACCACTCCGCTAGCGGTAACCACGTGGCCCAACTACGTGGTCGTTCAAAGCACATGCACCTCAAATATCCTTCAAGACAACGGTTGACCACTTCCGTTTGTCCGTCGGTTTGCGGATGCTACGCCGTGGAAAACTTCAGTTGGACTCCGAGGATGCTGAATAGTTCTTGCCAAAACTGACTTAGAAAGGTTGTGTCCCGATCACTCACTATGGAGGACGGTAGTCCATGGAGCCTCACTATCACATCCAAGAAGAGCTGAACGACTCCTTGCGGGGTGTACGGGTGGGGAGAGTGCTGAAATGGGTTTGTTTACTTAGACGATCGACCACCACGAGTATCGTAGTCATCCCCTTGCTCTTGGGCAGCCCCTCTATGAAGTCCAAAGAAATATCCTGCCAAATTCGGGATGGAATCGGTAGTGGCTGCAGCAGCCCCATCGGTTTTTGCGTGTCCGCTTTGCATTGTTGGCACACCACACACTGTTGGATGTACGCGTACACCTTCGGTTTCATCCTCTTCCAATAAAAGATGTTTTTGAGCCTCCGGTATGTGGAATTAATGCCCGAGTGCCCTCCAACCACCCCATCATGATACGGTTTCAGCATGGTCTCCTTCATTGTCGGGTCTCTTCCCACCACCAATCTCCCCTCGCGCGTCAACAAGCCGTTTGCCCACTCATACTTCATAAAACTAGAGGAGTCTTGCTCCTTTTGAGCCATGATATGTTGCAAGTCCGCGTCATTTGCCCACGATTCCCGCAACTGTTGTAGCACATTAGACCGGACAGTGACCATCACATTGAGTTCGCCCCCGTCCGCTTCTTCCTTCCTCGTAAGTGCATCCACACACAAGTTCTCTTTACCCTGTTTGTATCGGATGGTGTAGTCATAGCCTAGGAGTTTGGCTAGATACTTTTGTTGCGCGGGCGTAGCTAGTTTTTGGTCAAGCAAATATTTTAAGGAGCGTTGGTCCGTCTTGATCACAAACGAATTTCTTAACAAATAATGACGCCATTGTTGCACGACCATCACGATAGCAAGGAGCTCTTTTTCATATACGGACATGGCGTCATTCTTCTTCCCGAGCGCCCGACTAAAATAAGCAATCGGCCTCCCCTCTTGCAGGAGCACCGCACCCACGCCCACATCTGAGGCGTCAGATTCCAAGACGAAGGGCTTGTGAAAATCCGACACACATAGAACCGGTGGATGGGAAACGGCCTCCTTGAGCTGAATGAAAGCTTGTTCGGCTGCTTGGGTCCACTTGAATCCCCTGTTGTGTAGTGACTCTGTAAGTGGGCGGGCAATTGTGCCGTAATGTTGGATGAAGCGTCGGTAATAGCCGGTAAGGACGAGGAAGCCCCGTAGTTTCTTCACCGTTGTAGGTCGTAGCCACTCCAACATGGCCCGAATTTTCATGGGGTCCGTCTCCACACCCCGCTTGGAAATGAGGTGTCCCAAGTTGTGTACTTGTTGCATTCCAAAGTTGTACTTGGATCGCTTAAGATATAGTTGATGACGACGCAGGGTAGTAAAGGTGAATTGGAGATGTTGTAGATGCTCTTCCCAGGACCTGCTAAATACAAGAATATCATCAAAAAACACCAAAATAAACTTGCGTAGTTGCTCCTGGAAGACCTTGTTCATCAAACTTTGAAATGTGGACGGAGCGTTCATAAGCTCAAATGGCATAACCAAGAACTCGTAGTGTCCTTGATGTGTACGAAACGCCGTCTTATGAATATCAGCTTCTGCCATCCGCACTTGGTGGTAACCCGCCCTGAGGTCCAATTTGGAAAAAAATTGTGCTCCACAAAGCTCGTCGATCAGCCCTTTAATGATGGGAATTGAGAATTTGTCTTTAATGGTATGCTTGTTGAGCTGACGGTAGTCGATACATAGCCGCCAAGTTTCGTCACCCTTCTTCACCAATACGACTGGCGATGCAAACTGGCTAAAGCTATGTCGGATTATGCCGGTCTGGAGCATTTCCTTGATCAAGTGCTCAATGACCGTTTTCTGCAAGGGCGGATAACGATACAGCCGCAAGTTGACCTCTACCTTGTCGTCCTTGAGGGTGATGCGATGCTCATGTTGTCTCAATGGTGGCAGCCCTTTGAGCTTCTCAAATATGTCCTGAAAAACCTCCAAGAGTTGTGCCAACAGCTGCTGTTGAGGCTGGTCCCCTGGAGATCCCTGCAGCAAATTTTCCGGACTGCTTGTTTTGACGGGAGTTGGCTGGTCGCATGCCATCGTGCAGAGCCGTCCGGCCTCTTGCTCTTCCCCAGGTGCTTTGTGCCTCTCCAAAACCATTAACATATGAAACTGCCCTGATCTCCTTTGTCCCTTCTCCTCGTGTCGGTGCACCATCCAAGTGCCTACTACGCCTGTAGATCCTCTCAATGCAATTCGCCGCCCTTGGGCCGTAAATTCCAGCGTGAGGTTACAGAAATCCCATTGGATGACTCCCAAAGTGACGAGCCATTATACTCCAAGAACCACCTCGCACCCTCCGAGAGGCAAAACCAACATATCTGACGAGAAAAAAACGTCTCTCATCTTCCATTGGAAGCCCTCCACCTTATGTGAACTGGAGATGCACTTTTCGTTGGCGACCGCCACATTAAATGTGGGTATGGAGACAAGTTCGCACTGTAGCCGTGAAGCCGTCTCCCTATCCAGAAAGTTGTGAGTGCTGCCCGAATCGATCAAAATATTGATTGGTTGGCCTCGGTAGGAAGCCGTCACCTGCATGGTGGAGAAGTGGCCGGTTCCCGTCAGTGCGAGCGCGGATAATTGCGGCGTTTCCTGCAAGTCCTCGGCATTCAGGAGTATTTTGAGGTTCTCTTTCGGTTCGTCGTCTTCCCATTGGTCATCATCTTGCTCCGGTATGAGTTGGATAGCATAAGCTTTTTTGAGGCCCAAACACCGATGGCCCAGGGAATATGGTGCGTCACACCCAAAACATAAGCCCTTGCGGCGCTTGTCTTTGACCTCGGCCGCTGTGAGCCGTGGCCCCCGCCTAGCTGAATTAAACCCTGTGCTGGGTTGAGGACTGTGGTGTGGAGGCTGCCCTGGACTAAAACTGGCCAACGGCCGGCTGTTGCGTGGAGTGGTGGTGGCTGCCCATCCGACATCTTGTTGTTGCCGCAGTTGTAACTTGTGTTCTTGAAGACGAGCGAGAGAGGCCACGTCCGCCAACGTCTTTGGTTGGAACATCCGCACTGAATATGCGATCTCTTCCTTCAACCCAGCGACGCAAAAACTCATGGCATGATCTTCTTGGATGTGTGCCCGGTGGCGATGCATGTCGAAGGCTTCCAAATACTGTTGCACTATCCCCTGTTGCCGCAAAATTTTCAATTCCCACTTGGGGTCGTCAAACAGAATGGATCCAAATCTGTTGGAGATGGCTTGGTCGCACTCTTCCCAAGTCGGCCCTTGTGTGGACAGGCGTGATTTCATAAAGGCTTGGTGCCAAAAAAGAGCCTTGCCCTCCAGATGCATCGAGGCTAGTTGAACCTTCGTCTCCGGGGCGGTGCCGACAATCGCAAAGAATTGGTCGCAGCGGAAGAGGCACTCATGGAGGGCATTCCCATTGAAGCACGAAAACTCTATCCGTGGAAGGCGAGTTGCTAACTGCGGTGTTGGACCCGGCTGGCCTGTCGGTGTTCCCGCCGAAACGTGTGTGGGAAGAATGGAATCGGGTCGGATGCCCGAAGAAGAGTCGCAGCTGCCATTGTCGGAGCTTCGATCCACACGAATGGTGGAAATCAACTCCCGAATTTCCTCCAATGTACGACTCTGTTGATCTTCCACAGCCCGGAGCGTTCCCTGCATCTGTTCCTGGGCTTGGCACAGGGTGTCGACCTCAAGCAGGAGGTCACACGTATTGAAACTGAAAACTTGGTCTCTGTGAAGTTCACCCTTGGGGAAGGGGTGATCGCGCATTTACTTCCCTCCCGCGAGCTAAACAACAAAGGAAAAGGAACAAGGGACAGACCCAAGGGCTCGGCGTGGAGGTCCCACCACAGGCCCGAAAGATCTTAGAGTGCTTCCCCTCCCTAGCCAAATGCCGAGCTAAGGATACCTCAGAGAGCGCAAGAAGACCGGGACACAAGTAAGTCTCGCTGAGCTCTTGGGTCTATCACTTGTTCTTTTTCCTTTGTTGTTTAGCTCGTGGGAGGGAAGTAAGTGCGCGATCACCCCTTCCCAAGGGTGAACTCCACAAAGACCGAGTTTTCGGTTTCAACATTTTGGTGCGGCGAGCTTGAAGAAGGGAGGGGCGAGTAGCAGGTTGGCTCCGAAGATTCGTCAGCCTCAGACTGACTGGAAAGAGCTACAAAGGCATTCAGTCAGGTGTCAATACAAAATACGAGTACTCCAGGAGAATCATGCGAGACCAATCAGTGGAAGCCTAAACTTACCTTACGAGCTCGGCGCCCCCAAGGAAGTGCGGACATGGGGGAGGCTCAGGTTCTTGCCACGACCCGGGCGATGAGTTTTTGGTGGGAGGAGACCGAAGACCGGAATGGGGATGACTTCAGCGCCTCCCCCCGCAGTTCCAGTAGGAAGTTGCTGCTGAGAGGGGGTACGAGCCGGCGACTTCGGCTTCTGCGAGTCTAGCCCCAGGGTCCCAAAGGGGGGCGACGGGTCTCACAGGCGAGTCTTCGGAGTTTTAGGCCGCGAGTCGGTAAGGGGGGGGGTCTTAACTCGCGGCGTGGAGGCCTCGCCGTCATCCCGTTGGCTGCCCGGGTCGGCGGAAAGGTTGACGGTGTCTTTACCCTTCTTCTCAGTGGCAGGCAGAGTGGAGGAGTCGGCCCTGTTTTCCAGGGTGGATTTCAGTTCGTTGAAGATGGGTTCAGCCGCCTTGGAAAGTGGTTTTGCCTTCTTAGCGGGGTTGGATTCTGTCAGGCCGCTCAGCGGGATGTTAAGGGAAACGTCAGTTAAGCCGGCAACGCGGGCAAAGGCAGGCTCGCGAGCTCGGGCAAGCCTTACTTGGATCTCTTTGGGGATGGGCATCTCGGCAAGGTTAGAGCAAAGAGAATGACAAAGGTCACTCAGGTACGCTGGCGTATATATATAGCCGCATGTGGACCCCACCCGAAGATTCCCTCTGGCTCCTGCCGACTCGCCGAATCTTTTGGGGTTAGATGATTCTTTCCGAGTTTGCATCAACCTCGCAAAGAGCGGGGATTGTGTACAACCCCGTATCCGGAGAGTGGGCTTGGCAGGAGCCAGACCGGCCGGATTCGGGCAGTCCAAGTCCCTGGCGAGCACCCAAGGGGCCAGAGCTCGGCAGCCCCCGACTCGCCCAGGCGAGTTGGAATCATCGGGGGGCGAGTGGAGCTGAAGGACTCGCACTCGCCCCAGGGGAGCTCGACAAGCGGTAGGCGAGTAGGGCCAACCGGGTCCGTACTCGCCATGGTCCAAGGAGAGGCGGCGAGTGCCAGCGTCATCGAGCACTCGCCGCCCCGGGCGAGTGGAGGTCTCAGGGGCCACTCGCCCAGTGATCTATGATGCTTTTTACTCTTTTGTCCCTGCTGGCCTGCCCTTAGCCTTCCAGAACAGCGGAGTTACGCTGTTGGCAGGCCAACCTGGACTGCACATAGCTGTTTGGAACAACAGAGGTCGGTTATTTGCAGGTCGTTTTCAGAAATCTATAAATAGGACCCAAAGGGTACCTCAGAAGGCAGACTTACTTGTGTCCCGGTCTTCTTGTCCTTTCTGAGGTATCCTTAGCTCGACATTTGGCTAGAGAGGGGAAGCACTCTAAGATCTTCCGGGTGTGTGGTGGGACCTTCACGCCGAGCCCTTGGGTCTGTCCCTTATTCTTTTTCCTTTGTTGTTTAGCCCGCGAGAGGGAAGTAAGTGCGCGATCACCCCTTCCCCAAGGGTGAACTCCACAGAGACCGAGTTTTCGGTTTCAACAACTCGAGCGAGTGCCGTCCGCCGGAGCCATCCCACTCCCAGTCGAAGCTCTGATACCTTGTTATGATCAAAGGGGCAAAAAGGAAACAACCACTTGCATGCAACAAGAAACACAAGAGACAACCAGCTAGCGTACAAATCTCCACATCAATAGAAGGAAAGACAAGGATACAAGAGCACCTGAGAGCTAGGCCCTGAGAGGTGTTTTTCGCGGTGAGGGGAAAACTTCCCGATTCAGCCGCCACTACACAAACAGTTTACAAGTTCTTCGATAAAAAAACCCAACCCTAACATAGCTGGCTACTTATATGAACCGTAGTCAAGCCAATTACAAAAATACCCTTCCCCAAATAAAACGCAATTAAAAGATCATAACAAGAAGGAGGTCGGGGTGGATCCACAGGAGTAGGGGAAGGCGGTTGTGGGTTGGCGACTAGAGGAAGGCAGGGGGCTTGGTGGCGGTGCTGCAGGGAGTCCAGGGAAATGGTGACTGAGGGTGGACAAGCTGGAGGAGCGGCCGACTGGAAGAGGAGAGGCTGCTTGGCAGGCTGCTTTCAGGAAGGGGGTTGCTGGAGTCTTTAAACCCGGCGGCAGGAAGGGGCTCAGGTGGCGGCTTGCTGGACGGAGGGTGTGGAAGCCACCTGGTGGAATAGGAGGGGAATACTATAGGCTGTGAACAGTAGATTTCATTTTTGAACAGTAGAATTGAATAGAAAACAGGAATTTTTTTGGGACAGCCCTGTTGCTTTTGGGAGGAGTTGGGTGGCTGTGGAGATGGTTTAGGAGGGGGAAAAAGCGGGCTAGGGTTAAGGGGTACCTTGGGGAGGGAGATACAAACGTAGGAGTCGTCACCTAGGGTTCCACGGAGTCGGCACCATGGAGGGATCGCAGGATTCCGGGAATTCTTTCACCAAAATCTGCAATAGCTCTAATCAGCCCACTGACATCCTTTTTATAATAATAAGAGACTTAGGGCATCCCACCATCGACGGCTATGATTGGCCGAAGATGGGGCCACCTACATCAAAATAAAATGCAAAATCGTGAAATAATATATCAAATCGATTTGCAACGCGAATCCAAACACATTTGCGGAGTCCGATCGTCGATCCGGGCAAGCCATATATGAAAACTCGTCAAATCAGCCCCGAATGAGCCCAAAATTCACCATCACTGCAAGTCCTCGTCTATGCTCCGCATCAATACGTCTGATGTTCTTTATTTTTATTTTGAGTTCATGTGAACAAACTTTTATAGTAATTTCCATGTTATGCATTTCTCCATATACATATGAAATCTTTGTTACTATTTCTATGAAATAAGGTCCTGAAACAATGATAGATTGACACAGATCTGTTTTTCTTTTCTTATATCAGTGGCGGTGTTGAAACCGAAAATCAGTCTCCTGTGGAGTTCGACCATTGGGGAAGGGGTGGTCTCGCGCCTACTTTACTCCTGCAAGCAAAACAACAGGGAAAATAAGGAAAAAAACGACCCAAGGGCTCGTCGGGGAGGACCCACCACTCACCCGGAAGACCTGAGAATACTTCCCCTCCTTAGCCACAGACCGAGCTAAGGCTACCCCAGAAAGCACTACTAAATCGGGGAACAAGAGAGTATGAGAGCGTGCCTTCTGAGGTGCCCCCTTGGGTTCTATTTATAGAATTCTGTAGAGGGCCTGCTAATAGCCAACCTCCGCTGTTTCGAACAGCTATGTGCAGTCCAACTTGGTCTGCTAACAGCGTAGCTCCGCTGTTCCGAGAAGTTATTTGCACCCACGGGGAGGGCATCCATGTAATTTCTCCTCGGGGCTTCTACTGGGCGCCACCCATGGATTGGGAGGTCAGCTCGCCACTAATCCCTCTCCGCGAGAGGCGGGTGCGACCTGGCTCTAGCGGCTCGTCTACTCTTCTTGGGCGAGCGCGAGCCGGGCCACCACGATCCGCCAATCCTCTACCGAGGCGGTCATGCGACCAGGTCGCGAATAGGGAACGGGCTGGCGGCCAATTAGAACGGTTCGCAGGTCGCGGGTCGTCGGACCCATCCATGAATATCGGTTCGACGAATAGCGCCCCCCACTCCGGTCGACGATTCTCTGAGCGAGTGAGGGGGGGGGGGCTGACCAGCCTCTTGCCGCATGCCCGCTTGTTGCTTGGGTGCGGGCCGTGGAACTTGGTTCGCTCGCCTTTCCTGGCGGGGCCCGCTCGAAGAACACGGGGTTGTACACAATCCCCGCTCTTTTTGAGCTTGATCAAGCTCGGAAAGAACCATCCAACCCGCGTGTTCGGCGAGTACTGTGCTGAGCTGGCATGGAATCTTCTGGTGGGGCCCCACCATTCGGCTATAAATATGCCACTGAGCCCAGGGGTGCCTCCCTATGCCATCTCGTCTTTTCAAGCAGACTGCAGCTTCTTGATGCCGGTCAGCGAAGAGGTGCGAGCCCGCCTGGCGGCCGCGGGCCAGAAGACTCGGGAGGAGGCCCTCGAGGCCGCCCCCTGGCTAGCGCGTGGGTCTCCCGACCCTCTCTTTAGACCGGTAAAGGGAAAGATTGTGAGGCGGTCCCCGGCGAATAACTTCCCGGGTTCCAGCTCGGCGGCGGGCATCGAGGTCACTTCTGAGGTACGTGATCTTCCTTCCTGGCTTGTTGCTACATTTCTGACCCTTTGTCCCGCAGGTACTGCCTCGTGAAGATGAGGGTGATGGGGGGAGGATCGCTCCCCTCCCTTGTCGTCCGAGAGGGTTGCTAGCCCCTCGGGTCTGGACCGTCCACCCCTGAATACCCCTCGTTCGCCGGTTCCCCCCGGACTAGGGAAATCTCTTGCGGCCTTCGAGGGAGAACCCTTTCAGGGTCGGCCGGGCTCTTCCCGTCCTTCTACCGGTATGGACGGCGTGCCAACCCCTGGTAAGCTCGTACTCGGCGCCTGCTTTGTTCTCGTCCGTCCCCTCTAAATCTCCTTTTTGCAGGCTACAACGCGATTTCCTCTGAAACTGAGATGAGTGAAGGGTACTCGCCTCCGCCTGACGTGGAGGGTGTTTCGGATTACCTGGGCGATCCGACTGATGCGGTGGGGATGAAGAGGCAGGTGACACGGCTGTTCCAGAAACATACTCTGCTGCTTCAGGAGCTCGCCAAGAGGGTCGACCGAGACAAGGCCGAGACCGAGGCTCGGCTCGCGGCTTTGGAGGGGGCTCCGCGTGCAGCAGAAGGTGGCGAGGTCACTTCACCCGGCGTGCACATTACGCGGGCCGAGGAGCGTCTAAAGAGTGTCTCGGAGCAAGTTGGCCTGGCCCAGCAGGAGTTGGTGGCGGTGCGCGTTTATCATTATCCTCGCGTGCCGCCGCGAACCGGAACGCAACGGCGGGGCAGGTGGAAGTGGATCCAGTACTGATCCACCCTCTCTTCTCTCCGTTCGCGGACTATCGCTGGGTCGGGCCGCGTCTGTGCTTCGAGTTGACTCGCCCGGGGGGGATGGGGGTATTATTATTTCAAAGACTTATTCAGTATCTGTAACTATTTGCGACTCTCCTCGGCCGCCTATGTGTCTGGTTTTTGATTTTTGATGCATATCGTTCTTATCACGTTGCTGTTTGATTCTCCGCGGGGCGGGCTCGAGTGCACCCGTGTCCTCCGCTCGCCACCCTCCTCGGGCGAGTACGGGTCGTAGGATGGACTCGCTCAACCCGCCATCCTAATTTTAGCGGGAGCGGGCCAAGGAGCTCGCCGGCTGAGAGTCTCCCCGACTCGCTCAGAATCCCGGGCGGGTGAGGGCCGTGACTCGCCAGCTCGTTTCTCGTGCGGATGCGGACGGGTGAGGCCCGCTCCTGAATGGTCTTGGTGGTGCGGTTGCAGGTCGGGAAGTCGAACCGTCGGGCCTGATTTTTGCTATACGCACTTTTCCTGTCGGCGGAAAATTTTCCCGCTCTTTCTTTCTTATAAATAGGCCTTGCTGGTTCTTGTCCTTCCACCGCTTCAAAGCACTTTCCCCTCTCCTGCTCTTTGCGAAGCCCGGCTCGCGTTCGCCTTCTGAGGCTTTCTCGCTCGCTCGACGATCGTTTCGTGGAATGGGCGGCGGCGGCGGCGACGCGGACGGGCGAAGTAAATGCGCCTAGACATTCTCGGAGCATGACTTTCCCCATGCCGTTATCTCTGAGCGCGAGTACTTAGACGCCCTCGGCGATCACGTCCCTCCTGGATTCTCGGCGAGACGGCCCGGGGAAGGGGAGAAGATCAACGATCTTTCCAGGGACGAGCTCGTCATTCCGCTGGCTCACTTCGAGGCGGGTCTTCGGCTTCCTCTGTGGCCGGAGGTGCGTCAAGTGTTGAAGTACTTCGGGGTCGTCATAGGCCAGATGACCCCGAACTCTGTGGCCGTCATGGTAGGGTTCACCTGCTTTTTGCGGGAGGAGCGGGTCGAGTTCAGTCTCGCGGTTTTCCGCAAATTATTCTCCTTCCGCTCGAACCGGGACGGGACCGCCTATTTCTCCAGCGCCCACCTCAAGGTGCGGGAGACCGTTAATAAGAGTCACAACTGGCTCAAGAAGTTCTTGTTCGTCAAGGGGGATTTTGGCAACGTCCCTTTCTCGCCGGTGCAGCTCAGCGAGGCGAGTTACCGCCCGCCCAGCCTGGGGGGCCATGAAGCCGACCTGTGGGGGTTCTTTGCCGGGAAGAACTTCGAGGTCGCGTACCTGCGCCGCAACCTCGATGGCCTTGTTGTCGTCCCGCCTGGGGGAGGTTAGCCACTCGCCATTGCTCTGTCTCGCTATTTTCTTCTTTAGTTTCACCCTCTCTCTCCTTGGCAGGCGAGCGAGACGTTCCCCTTCACCCCCCCCCTACGAGAGTGCTAGGGTCGCCTCCGGGGTCCTCGCCCGAGCTCAGGCCGCTGACGCCGCCCAGCGCGACGTCCCGCCGGTCCCTGCTAAGAAGCGGTCGGGCCGCGAACAGCCTGCTCCCCCGCCCAAGATGGCGAAGACTGCGGGGCAGCAACTCGCCGCGGGCCAGAGAAAAGGCAAGGCCCCCGCGGATCAATCGGCCGAGGGTCTTCCCCCCTTGGTTGCCTCGACCAGCGACACCCCCGGCGGGGCGGCGGGCACTTCTGGTCCGCCGGACGGGGCGCATGCTGCCGCGAAGCCGGTGTCGAGAAGGCACCGCAATTTCGGCTACGGCGCGAAATACCTGGACGAGCTCGGCGTCCCGCTTCTCTCATGGGACAAAGAGTCAAATCGCGCGGTGGTCTCGACTCTGTTGCCGAGTTGGTTGGAGCAGGACACCATCGGCGGGGAGGCCTATAACTTCTCGTTTGGCCTTTACTCGCAAGAGGACGTCGCTATCTACGACAAGGAGGCGACACGAGTACTGGTGCACGAAAGCGCGCGGGCCCAACTACGCGGCCTGGAGCTGGCCCATATGGTTGGGCGGCGCTGCACCCAGCTGGAGCGGAACGCCACTTCTCTCAAGAAGTTGGCGGACGAGAAGGAGGAGGCCCGTAAGCTTGCTCAGGAGGACGCGGATCTCAAGAGGAAGCGGGCCGACGCGGCCGAGGAGACCCTCACGCAGTATTTGGGAGGGGTGGTACGTGCTTACTTCCAATTATCGTTTCCTTTCGCGAATCCACCTTCCGACCTTCTTTCTTTTCGCAGGATGCGGCGACGGCCAGCCGGATGGGTGCCGAGATCGCCGCCCTCGGCCAGGACAAGTTGGCACGGGAGGCGCGGGTGCGCGAGCTGGAGGCTGCCGCTGCCGCCCCTCCGCCAGCCAATAGCAGCTGCCCGCTCGAACATCACTCTGATTATGAGTTGGAGGTATTAATGCAGAAGAACGTCGCCAGTGCCGCGAAGTACGCAATGCAGATGCTGCGGCGTGCGGACCTCCTCAAGAGCGAGGCCGCGGGACTCTCGGCGGGCGAGGTGGTGCCGGCGCTGTTCCTTCCCGTGCCGGACCCCGGGGATAAGCCCTACCAGCCCATCTAGGACTTCCCGCCCAGGATCTCGCATCGCCCTCGCGCCCTTGCAATTCACTTGTTATATGTATACCTGTGTATTTTTTGGTTGTTTGAAACGCAGTCACGAACAGTGTCCCGACATTGTGATTTTTGTCTACTCTTGCCCTTACAAACATTTCTGCAATCGTGTTATATGAATGTTTGTTGTTATTGTGTGATGTGAACCTCCCCTTTCCGCATTCGCAGTCGTTCGCTTCGCGTTACGTCGACGAGGTCATGCGCCTATAGACCCGGCTCAGGAGTCATCGGGGACCCAGTCGGTTGCCTCGCTGGCGGCGACCTGTCCCTGCCGTCCGGACTCGCTAAGGTGATTACTTGCTCACCAGGAGAGGCGAGCCGGCTTCGTCGCTCGCCTGAGCCACCAGAATTCTTGCGAGTCGATCGTCTCGCATGCGGCTCGGGTTCTTTTCTTCCCTTTTTTGGTTAGCTTCGCGACTCCAACTCCTCGTCCTTTGGATACCCGGTTCCCCGACTTTTGATCTGGCTTTGCACGTCAAGGCCTCCTCGTTAGTTGACGAGGAGTCGACGTCTTTCCCTGACGAGTGTCTTCTAGCCCTGCCAACTTGGTGAGAGCCTGACAGCGGGATCCGCTCGGGGTCCACTATCGATACCATCGAGTGACTTCCAGCCCTGCCAGCTAGGTGAGTGCCTGACAGCGGGATCTGCTCGAGGCCAAGGATGACACCGAGTGACTTCCAGCCATGCCAGCTAGGTGAGAGCCTGGCAGCGGGATCTGCTCGGGGTCCACTATCAATACCATCGAGTGACTTCCAGCCCTGCCAGCTAGGTGAGAGCCTGACAGCGGGATCTGCTCGAGGCCAAGGATGACACCGAGTGACTTCCAGCCCTGCCAGCTAGGTGAGAGCCTGACAGCGGGATCTGCTCGGGGTCCACTATCAATACCATCGAGTGACTTCCAGCCCTGCCAGATAGGTGGGAGCCTGACAGCGGGATCTCCTGTGTAGTTCGACACTTGGGGAAGGGGTGGTCTCGCGCCTACTTTACTCCTGCAAGCAAAACAACAGAGAAAACAAGGAAAAAACGACCCAAGGGCTCGGCGGGGAGGACCCACCACTCACCCGGAAGACCTGAGAATACTTCCCCTCCTTAGCCACAGGCCGAGCTAAGGCTACCCCAGAAAGCACTACTAAATCGGGGAACAAGAGAGTATGAGAGCGTGCCTTCTGAGGTGCCCCCTTGGGTTCTATTTATAGAATTCTGTAGAGGGCCTGCTAATAGCCAACCTCCGTTGTTTCGAACAGCTATGTGCAGTCCAACTTGGTCTGCTAACAGCGTAGCTCCGCTGTTCGGAGAAGCTATTCGCACCCACGGGGAGGACATCCATGTAATTTCTCCTCGGGGCTTCTACTGGGCCCCACCCATGGATTGGGAGGTCAGCTCGCCACTAATCCCTCTCCCCGAGAGGCGGGTGCGACCTGGCTCTAGCGGCTCGCCTACTCTTCTTGGGCGAGCGCGAGCCGGGCCACCACGATCCGCCAATCCTCTACCGAGGCGGTCAGGCGGCCACGTCGCGAATAGGGAACGGGCTGGCGGCCAATTAGAATGGTTCGCAGGTCGCGGGTCGTCGAACCCATCCATGAATATCGGTTCGACGAATAGCGCCCCCCACTCCGGTCGACGATTCTCTGAGCGAGTGAGGGGGGCTGGGGGAGGAGTCGTCTCGCCTGGCTCGCTTGCTTGAACTGAGCGGGAGCGGACCAGCCTCTTGCCGCATGCCCGCTTGTTGCTTGGGTGCGGGCCGTGGAACTTGGTTCGCTCGCCTTTCCTGGCGGGGCCCGCTCGACGAACACAGGGTTGTACAGGCGGATCCAGTAAATTGATAATGAGGGTGCACAAATTTTTATTTAAATGAAATAGCACAAACATTTATTATATCTTTTTAAATTTAAGTAGCACTTTTTTCAGAAAATCCTTGAAGTACCTCTGTAGTGTGGAATATATCGAACCACACGATCAATGACTTGAATTGCGCTCGATGCACTCAGCTCATGTGTGTCGAGGGTACAATATTTTTTTTTCTTTTGTCCGCGCCTCAACATAGAAATGCGTCACTGAGTTTTAGAAATTTTAATAAGGCGGGCCGGACATTAACTTCAACAAAAAAAATTAAACACTTTCATCTTATCAGAGATGTTTCTTGCTCATCTAGCCACCGTTTTTGACGTATAAGTAGTCAAAATTCATTTCCTCGACGAGAGGAATCCAAATAAACTAACCATTTTGAAAAATTATTGGGGTTCAGTGCCCCTTGGGCCCCCCTCTGGATCCGCCCCTACTTATACTGCTGCTGTTTTGCTACCTCTAGTTGGTTTAAGTGGCTCCTACAAATTGCATTTCACTGACATTATATTTTATTACAACTGTTTAGCAGTTTAGTGTCGGACTAGTGTGTACTTCATCTTTATCATTCATATAAAGTGAAAATATCATAGAAAAAAATTAATATTTTACTTTGGTGTGCATAATTATTTTTATACTTTTATGTGCAACAATCAAATTTTTAAACATGGTGTGTAAAAATAAAAATTTTAACTTTAGTGTGTTAATAACATGACGGTGTGAAAATAACATATAATTATTTTGACGTGTCATTATAGTTTGGCGATTAATAGCCAAAATGTGCGTGCTTATAACATTGACCAAAATTAATTAGGGATCTGGATTATTCTAGAAGAAAGAAGCAAAAGCTACAATTTTTTTAACTGTTTGGAATTCTTGACACCAAAACACATTTTGTGTCTAATTCCAACCACAAGAATATGTCTACACATTTTAGAAACGTCATTTAATCTCCTCTCTCCCAAATTTAACTTGTCTTTAGGATTGCGTTACTCTCACATAAAAATAGGTGCATGGGTAAATACTGGTCGTTGATTTCATGCAGAAGTAGCATGATTGATCCAAATACTGATCAATGGTCAGTATTTAATACCGTATGTGTCGTAGGATATCAGATCAACGGTCAGTATTTACTTCTGCACCTAGAAATATATGAGAGTAACTCACCTAAATTTTTTTTGTATCTTTGGGTTGGATTTGCAAAAGTTAAAGAAAGTTAGAGATAATTCCTAAAAATCATTGCATCCACTCCACTGCTTTACGAATATGAAAATTCTATCACGTTGATTTTATTCTCGAATGTCGCAGATTATCATTTTTTTAGTAATCTTTTTGGTTTCTTTCCTCCTCTTCTGCATACGACAAATATCTTGTGGACCAGCCTTAGAAGTAGAAATAGGATCCGAGGAGCAATCGCTCCTAAATTAAATTAAGTCTGAAGAAATCACAAAAGATAAGAACAAAACTACACAGCGAAAGTCAAAGAAAATTAGAGATAATTCCTAGAACTCTTTGGATCCACAGCTTCACGAATGCGGAATACTCCATCGCGCTGATTTTATTCTCGAAGATCATGGATTATCTTTTTTTTCGAGTAAGTTTTTTTGGGGTTCTTTCTTCTTCTTCTTAATTCTGGGTAAGCCAGATATCTTGTGGACCAACCTTAGAAGCAGTAGGATCCATCGGTGTTGAAGATTGATTCCTAAGAGTGCACCAATGTGATAGCGGCCCCGTCAAGGGACTATGCATATTGCTTTAATTAGGTTTAAACCTTATTGATCATCTCCCCAATCTACCCTCCAACATTAGGTTGCTATAGGATCTAACATAATAATATGCAGGCCTAAATTCTTGTAAAATTCCGTTGCTGCATTTGACAAATTCTTCTAATTTTTTCTTCCACAATTGATGAAAACTGAGTACTTGTTCCCATGATTATAATCCACCCTTCGCTATTGATCGCATAGCTCACCATCTTTATTCAGTGGACGAAGGAAAGGGAGAAGCTTTTTGGGCGTAGTTGAGGATGAGAACGAGGCGAGAAATGGTGTTGAGATTGTTAATCAAGTAATCTTATTCTCCAGCGATCGGTGAACAAACGAAAAAAAATGCTTGTACATGATACTGGTAATAGTTATCAAGCCTCCACATACACATGAAATAATTGAAACATTGCTTGCATGGAGAAAATCATCAAAGCTATGGTAGGAATATCAAAGCTAATTAGTATGCTTCAAAGAGCAAGGAAATTCTTTGAAATGTGTTCATAAGATATGACTCCAATCTGCATCATTAGTAATTTACATATCCATAAGATTATAACTATTTTCTCTGGAAATTAAGACACTTGATTGCTACAGCAAAGGCCGCGGAAAAAAGCACCGCAAAGAAGGCGACCATAACTGCGGGCACTTCTAAATGATCATGACTAAATCCATAGTGACTCTTAACAAACTGAGCCACGGTCTGGTTCGCATCAAGATAAGACATGTCATCTCCGTACTGCGATTGAATCAGTCCACGCAGCGTCCATGAGACGGGGCAAGCCCAATAATACCATCTCCACCACACTGGTATCCTCTATATTATTACAAAACAACAAAAACCAATCAAGGAATTAAAATTTGAAAGTCTATGCAACTGTGTCATAATAATGTTTGTGGCAGCAAATGTTCAAACTTACTGTCTGAGGGATTAAAAATCCACAAAAAATATTCCACATCCCATAAAAAATAGTAGCCCATATTACTGCTATTCTATTATTAGGGGTTATAGACACGGAGAGCATCCCAAAGTACGTGTAGTATAACAATGTCAAGTGTGTGAAAAACAGGTACCAAAAGAATTTAGCCACAGTCCAGTGCAGTGCCATCATCGAATAGACTATAAGGCAGTATAATAAAGACTGCACGAAGATGTAAGGCTGCTCGATTAGGACCTGAGAGGATGAAAAAGATGTTGGTCAACAAATAGTTTGGGAATGTATATGTTAATGGTGATCGAATACGCTAAATTTATGATTACTAGTGCGAAGGCAAACGGTACTGCGGAGTACATTCCAGCTGATCTTTCTCTGTAGAAGACCGTACGTTCAACAGCGACAATTGGTTGAACTATGATAGAATGCATGACCCCCAAGACTATGGAAGTGGCGTACATGGAACCAATCACATTGAACAGATCTTGTACTTTGCCTCTTCAATTATAATGAAAATATACATAAAAATCATCAAACTAGCAAATAAGCGTTGATGCATTAGTTTGTAGATAGTATGCACACCTTTTATGGCCAAAATCCCAAAATATTGTCCCATATAATAAACCCAGCATCATAGTGTAAAAAAATCTCGCACAAGTGTATAAGGGATTCCTCCAGTATGACAGGTGCTGTTTCCATAGACACGCAGTGCACTGCGTGAGAAACGCTTGGGAGTATTGCTTTTGAAAATGGAGAGCACTTAGTTCGGGAGTTGGTTCACTGCTTTCTTTAATCAATTCTTTGTTCTTCCTGTAAGTCATCGATCATGCAAATTAAATATAAGATTGGCAGCATCAAATGTAGAAGGTGGTGTGAGGATGAGATTATATTTGTTGCATACTGATATAATTCAGAGTTTTTGTATATTTCACTGAAATCAATTTGTAGAGCTTGCTCCTTAGTTGATGTGCTTTCTTCGAGGATCCATGTCGCGGGATTGTACTCGTCTTTTATCCTACTAACCCCTTGAATCCCCTACAAAATATTTGAGTAATCAAGTTAATTATTGTTTGATTTATTTATGCATCCGCATTTAAAATGCCGTCTGAAAAGTATTTTATGTCATCACCTCAAAATATCTGATGAGATGGAAAGAACGGCTCCCTAATGGCCCGACATATATCTCTTTTCCTCCTTTTTTCAAAAGAAACAGCTATAATATTCAACAAGATAAGCATGTCATGCAAATATTGCTGGTGAAAATTATGTATTGGTAGCATATCATGCCATATATATACCATTTTACCTCATCAAAAGCTTCAAATATATCAATGCTAGGTTGGTGAATTGTGCACAACACTGTCCTCTTAGTATCTACTATGTTTCTCACAGTTCTCATAACAATTGACGCTGCCCTAGAATCAAGACCCGAGGTCGGCTCATCCATGAATATTATTGAAGGGTTCGCGACAATTTCAACAGCGATCGTGAGCCTCTTGCGTTGCTCAAGGCTCAGCCCAAATTCCTCGGTAGGTGACCCAACTAATGCTTTCTTTATTGAGCGCAGCTCAACTAGTTCCATTATCTCTTCAATAAACATCTACAATCCAACAATTTGGTTAATAAGTGCAAACAGAAATTTGATGAAAAAATCACCATTTATGACTAAAACACCTTTCTTGTTGGCGTATCGACATCCGGAGGTAAGCGAAGCCAAGCGGAGAACACTAGAGATTCATAAACAGTTATATTGGCAGAATGTATATCATTTTGTTCACAATATCCTAAGACACGGGTGAATGCTTCCTGTTGTTTTGGGTATCCATTTATAGTAATATTTCCTTCTGTGTATCCACCTGTCTTTCTCCCTGCAAGCACATCCATAAGTGTAGTTTTACCTGCTCCACTAACACCCATCAGCGCTGTAAGAATTCCAGGCCGCAAGCTGCCGCTCACGCCATTCAAAAGCTTCAATCTATCATCTTTAGCTCCCATTTCCTTCATTTCCTGGATTAGATTCAGGTTTAGAAAATATTTAAGCACTTAATTAAGCTTGCTCAGTTACATACCTGTGGCATATCAATTGAGTAACTTATATTGTCAAATGCAACTACAAGCGGTATAAATGGAAGGATCATCCCCTTTCTTTCATGTGACAAGTCAATAACTTTATCTATAAAAATGAAGCTTCATTAATGTTGTATTCAAAGATCATACATGATAAATGTTGAATGTGTTCTATGTCTTACTTTTATACTCATGTTTATGAGTGGACTTATTTCCCTCAAATGATGAATCCTCATGCTTTCCAGTTATACATATTCTTTTTTCTCTTAATGTCTCCTTGGATATTACTTGGTTATCTCTTCCAATTTCTAAAACCAATACCAATAAACCATATTATTGCTTATAATTTAAATTCATGGTCATAGTTTCAATAAGATAAATGCATATTTTGTAAATGTGCACTCACTTTTTGCATACGATACAGTTAAGGTGAAGAAAAAATTGAATAGAAGCACATAGGCAAGCAAAACCACCACACCGATCCAGTACCGGTTTGCTTCAGGCACGATTCCGCGAGACTCTAAGATTTGTATGCCGAGGGTTACATTTGAATTGGGTATCATCTGCAACATGAATTTATTTGCTTGAGGTCATATTTAAAACTTAATTATGTCAATTATATTGAATGTTGAGAGCATTATTAATCCAAGGATTGAAATTTTTGTTTAATTTAAACAAAAAATTCTATAGTTCTAGCCTGCATGCTTAGTATAATAAGGATTCATTTAAAAAATTTATGTGCTTTTCCATATTGTTCGCTGTACACATGATTATTACACTATGCTAACAATTACTGCAGAACAATTTTTCTCTCTTCTTTAAGCATATTAGGGGCTGAAGGAGAGAGACTTTCAAATCTTACTCGATTCCAATTCGTCCCAAGGAACTCATTTACTGAAATGGCATTTTGCGAGTACATCATTGGTGAAAGCCAATATGCCCATATCCACCATTTCTTCATATCATCTACATAAACAGAGTTAACAGTAGTCAAGTGATCGCCCCACCACATTACAAAAAGGCAAAGAAATCATATTGTCCAAAAGAGCAAACCGTGCGAAATTACAAAACCGCCCAACACTATTGACAGCCCGAACGCCAAAGACGCATAAGTGTTGGCTACCACCATTACTCTCCCAATCGCCGCCATGATGCGAAACAATCCTACGGACATTTGATTGGTTACCACAAGCAGAATGTAACACTTCAGGAACCTGCACAATCATGCAATAGTCAAGGTAAAGTTGAATGTTTCTTCATTCTATATGAATTTAAGCATAAAAATGATTGAATTGTAGTTATGACCTCTTTATACTTGAATCCAATCCTATTGCAAAATAGTTAAGCAGCAACCAAATAGAAGTTTCTGTAAATGAAAATGGGATCTTCATAAGCCACATTGGAATTGTGTAAGCCCATGCCGGGTAAAAATTGTAATCTCTCTGCTTTGTTATGATGGGAAGATTAACAATGGTCAAAGCAAGCTCGGAGAAGGCATTGATCAGCATAATTAGAACCGAGTAATAAAGGAATCCCATATAAATCCCTCCATCAATTACAGATTTGTTGTGCATGTTGGTCCGAAGAAAGAGTGTCATTGTAATAAACGACATTAAAGTTACCTGAAATCAACATGATAAATGAGTGAACTCACAACACGAAAGATGTTTTTAATCAGTATGAGCATAAACAATGGAATTTAACCTGAACAGCTCTAAATGCATAAATAATGGAGTTTCTTTTAATCAGTATGAGCTCTCTCCAAGCACAAGCTTTTAGTAATTCTATTCTTTTGATTCCATACTTTGACATGACCAGAGCACTAGTGTGGCTTTTGCTCCTATCAAATGGGACAGACATTTCTTCTTTTAACTTTTCACCTTCATGGAAGCTGTGAAATGCATCTGCAAATTCCATTATAGGAATGTATCTGTATTCATGTTCCCCTACCCAATATTTGTGCTGATCTTTTCTAGATGTCACCTATGAATACATATATATATTTGGAGATTAGGATACAAATCATACAAATGTAATGAGAGAATGGAAGGCTCGGTTAAATTGTACCTCTTGTAGGAAGTCAGCATAGCCTTTTCTCTCAGGGCACTTGAAGCCCATAGACTCGAAGAACTGGGGCGCGTGCGTACGGGAGCCTTGATAGACAATATGGCCGTCAGATAGAAGGATGATGTCATCGAAGAGCTCATACGTCTCTGGTGCTGGTTGAAGCAGGGAGAGAACTGCCGTCCCGCCGAGAATATGAATAGCTTGTCTTACTGAGTTGACTATCTGAAAGGTTGTGGAGCTGTCGAGGCCCGTCGATATATCATCCATGAATAATGTTTTTATTGGCCCGACAATCATCTCACCTGCAGCATAGAAAAACAACTATGGTCTTCATTATTCGTGGCAAGCTAGCTACACAATACATTGATATTAGTATGAGTGCAACTCTGATCCAATACAAAGTTAGCTCATACGTCTCTGTTGTCGTTATTTTTGCATACCCCCAGATAGTATTAGTAGTAGTACCAGTACTGGATCCAATACAAAGTTATTTCAGTAGATATACCTATAGTGACGCGTTTCTTTTCTCCCCCAGAGATACCTCTAATCATTTGATTCCCCACCAGAGTGTCAGCACAGCCATCCAACTTTAGAATCTGTCATTTGGATTTATTTAGAGCTTGGAGAAGAATTTTAAGCATCAAATTAATGTCATATTTCCTCCAGCACATAAATTAGCATAATTAGTGAGAGCATCCTTCTTATTTTTGAAATTACAAAATTTTTTTTTTAAGTTTTCATTTCATTACAAAAATCTCACGTAGTCTTTTCATTTCATTGCATCCTTGAAGAAAAATATCCTCCTAGACACTTACATCGAGAGAGTGGTTTTGTGCATAGATGTTATGAAATTAAAACTTCATGAGAGATTTTTGTACTGAAATGAAAATTTTAGAAAAAGTTTTTGTAATTTCAAAAATAAGAAGGGTGTTGTCAGTAATTTAGCAAAGTTAGAGGGGAGGTCCCAGTAAATGACCCTATATATGTATGTATAAAGAAACAGAGCATGCATAATTCTACTACATGCCTTAATTATGTACTCTGTAATTATTCCACTGGCATTCTCTTCCATTGTAGCTATCTGTACGTAGCTCGATGTTAATATAAGATGATCGAAAATGTATATCTTGATTCAACTGTAATTTGTATGAATAAATTACAAAAAAAAACCTTCATGAAGAGATTAATATCTTGGTCCGGTTTGATATTTTTTCCCTCCTCTTTCTTTAACAGTTGGGTTAATAAATCTGCAGCGGCAATGAATGCTTAATTATGTTTGTGTTTGTTTGAATCGCCGTGAATAATGAAAGAAATGAATAGTAGTTTTAGGCTTCATTTGGAGGGATTTATTTTCATCGGTCAAGCGGTTACGACTGTATAAACCGAACCTTAATTTACAGTCCAAACTTATAAAAACCCATTGGAAGCTGTGAACCTGTATAGACCTTGACCCGCACATAAGCAAGGCCTATACATAGCCGAAATCAGCCTGCGTATAGTTATTGCCTAATTTAATTACCAAGATGAGAGCCGACCCCTTGACACCGAGCGGAGAACTGCAAGGTTTCTCTAACGGTCAGGTCTGCTATATGAAGGTCACGCTGGTCAACATAAGCAGCAGTTCTCTGCGGCACAAACTCTTCCAATCCATGCCCGTTGTAGCTCACTTTCCCTGATACCTGTAATATTCATATTCTAATCAAATTATTAATCCAGCTGCGGCGACAAGAAATTAAGGGCTGGCTAGTGGCTAGCTACGGACCTTAAGATCCGACTGAAGCTTTCCTGCGAGAGCTAATAAAAATGTGGTCTTTCCGGAACCAGGGGGGCCTAGCAGCAGAGTCAGCCTGTTCATTGAAGATCTCAAGGGAATTGTTAAACTGCACTACAATTTTCTCTATGTGCATATCAATTTCGAATAAATTTAGGTCATAATCCCCCTCCCCCCAAAAAAAACTGTGCGCACTCAATTAATTAAGCATTGTTGCAGCCAAACTCGGCATCACGGTCGGACCGGATTAACTTGGACCGCCTTAGCCTATGGAGCAGTCGAGCGCGCCCACGGTCAATGAGAGAGAGGTTATGCATACGATGTTTTGACGTGGAAAAACTCCTCAACCAGGTAAAGAATCACGTGACCGGGTCTGTGCCGGTCAAACTCAACTATTTGTTTCGGGTTACAACTTTCTTGAAGAATCGAGTGCGACAGACCGCTGCTCGTTACACTTTTGGGATGAGAGAGAGGTATTCAGGCTCACGGCGAGCAACAGGCTGCTCTTCGTGAGGTTACTTGCTGGGCGTTGTCCACGAACGGGTGCTTCCTGTAACAAGAATTTTTTTCTCGCGGCTCACTTGTGGACTTAGACGGATTTTTGGTAGAGAGATGGAAGCTCGAAGGTGGCTCGCGGGAGGAATCTGACAGAGTTCTGACTTGAGGAAAAAGAAAGCAGAGAGGAGAAAAGTGAGAAATGAGGAGGCCTGAGACTTTTTTTATAGTCTACAGAAGGTGGTTACGGTGATTATGTGGCTATCCGCACACCGTAACCACCAACATAATTATTTTTTGTATAATTAAGGGTGTACATTTTGATCATTAAATCTGTTGTTCGTAGACCGATGTCTTAATAAAAAATATTCCTCCACTAACCATGATGGTTAGTGGGTGGTTACACATAAAACGGACGGCGACGATCACACCGGACCGATAAAACGGCGGGGAAGTGCCGCCATGCATGCGCGGTGAACCCACCTGAGGACACGGTCGGGCACGTGCCCGCCCCTCTTTTTCGCATAATCCCGCCAAGGGTTTGTGTTTCCCATTATTTCTTCGCGCGATATATTTTCTCCCTTTCCATTTCTGGCGGCGTCGACTACTGGCGAGCCCACATCGGACTTCTGCAAGCTACGTCGGCTCTTCCTCTGTGAAGAATAGCAGCCGACGTTTGATCACCGGTTCTACTGAGTTCTGATGTTGTCGATCTAAGTCGAGAAGGCTGGTGGAGAACCCGATCCTTATTTCTTTTCCTCGATCCAGTCATCCAGTGAGTGGAGCCTCGCGACCAACTCTCCCACGGGATGATGCCGGCGGTTTGTCGTGGTGGTGGCGATCGCGTGCGCGGTGGTCAAACTCATTAAATATCTCTCTCCCACCTTCTCTCCCTCCGACTCTCTCTTTCTCTCTCTCCCAACTCTCTCCCCTCCCACACTCCCTCTCATGATCCAACGACTCGTATTAATGATTGGCTATATCCAACTATTGGTATCCAATTTTTTGTTCTATTGAGTTTAGGCGGGATTAATCTCGCCTAATTAATCCCGCCTGGGATTGTATTAATCCCAGGCGGGATTTAGTCCCACACCGCCCATTTGGGGAGCAATTTTGGGTATATATAGTTTTGTCCATACCATATAGGTGCAGTGTGGTCTGGGCGGGCCAGCTAGTCTTGCTAGACGGCGGGTTTGCTGGGCTTGGCGGGCTGGCTGTCGGGCGGGCGGGTCGGCTTTAGCAAATTTAGGTTAAATTTTGTAGCCAGTCTATATTGAATTGGGCTGATGTGTTGTAGGGTACCCTACAAAATATATAAATTTGAGAGGCCCTATATGAGTTTAGGAGACCTAAGAAAAAATATGAACGGTCATGATTCGTTGTCGTGATCAACGGTTGCGATCAAATGTTTGGTTTATATTCAATGGACGTGATCGATCGTGATCTGATTCTAGAATTCAAAAATACTTTTTTATAATATATATATATATATATATATATATATATATATATATATATATATATATATATATATATATATATATATATATATATATATATGTATACTAGCATATTCGAACGGGCTTCGCCCGTTCTCGATGCGCCGTTGCGGGCTTCGCCCGCAATCAAGCGGGCTTCGCCCGCTTGACCCGCCGGCGGGGTTCGCCGGCCGCCCCCCCGCATCTTCGAATGGGCTCCGCCCGTTCTCGATGCGTCGTTGCGGGCGAACGGCTTCTCCCGCTTGACCCCCCGGCGCCGGGCTTCGCCCGCCCCCCGGCGGGCTTCGCCCGCGGCCCAGTTTTTTATAAAAAATTTAATAGAAAATTTTTATTAAATTTTAATAGAAAATTTATTAAAATTTATAAAATTTAATAATTTTATAAATTATAAATAAATTTAATAAATAATATAATTAAAAGAAAATGAAAAAAAAACAACCCTCCCCGCTTCGGCCTGCTCACGCAGGCCGATCTTCTCGGCCGCCAGCGGCGGAGTCGCCGACGGTCTGCCCGGCGCCCACCGGCGGGTTCGCCGGCCTCCGGCGAACCCGCCGGGGGTTGTCCGGCGGCGAGCGGGCATGGCCACCGCCGGCCGGACAACCCCCGGCGGGTTCGCCGGAGGCCGGCGAACCACGCTGGTGGGCGCCGGGCAGGCCGCCGGCGGCTCCGCCGGCGGCGGCGGGGGTGAGGCCGTGAGGGCACGGGACTCCGAAATGGGTATCGGGTTTTCCTTCATTGTGAACAGTGCAAGCTTAGGTGATTTGGTTATTTGCAGACCTTCTGCTTTGAATTCAACGACCCGTTTTTGATGGAGCTTGATCGGACGGTACAGATGAGTTTTATGGTGTGATTCAAATATGCATATTGTATATATAATAAAGATAATATATATATATATATATACACACATATATATATACATATATATATATATATATATATATACACACACACACATATATATAATATATATATATATATATATATATATACACACACGAGTGGCAGGCACGGCCCTCCGGCCCAATGGCTACGCGCCACAGTACCTGGCCGTCGACGGCGGGTACCAACCAATTCTAAGATTACAGTAGACGTCGGCTGCAGCTGAAGCCACCAATATACGTTTTTAAGGGTTTCCACCTTAAAAACTGGCATATTCTACAGAGGGTCACGGGAGGGGAGGAGGATCTGTGAAACCCTAGTTGCGCGGCGATGACGGAAGCGAGGATGGAAGTGGCGGGTTTTTCCACTTCTTTTTCTTTCCAAAGGAGAAGAAAGAAAGCGGGCCCCACGTTATTGGAGGTATTTAAATGGGCATAGGAGAAGCGTGCATTATGTGCACTTAAAAATTTTCCCTCTATCTCTCTCTTCTCTCTCTTTCTCTAGGTTTTGTTGAGGTATATTGATATTCGTGTTTAATGGGCTACTTAACGGGTTGGTTAGGATCCGATAGGAATCCAAACCCGTAGTCGGGGATTTAGGGTTTCGCCTATATATACCCTGCTGGGGGCAACAGGTAGGCCATTCCAAACTAGATGGTCACGTGGATGCTTCGAGCGCTTCAACATTCTCGAAGATTGCCCTAGCCCCGCTCCCTCTCCCGTGACCGATCCCCGCTTCCTCACGCGTTTCTGGATCGCTTCCGCCGCTCCCGATCGAAGAAGAAGATCGTGATTCCGCCGGTGTTCATCGCGAAATAGGGGTTCATCTCCGTCGTTCCCGTGCAAATCGCGATATCATCCCCTTTCGGGATTTTCTCAATCGGGAAGGAGATCCACCGCTGCTTTCTGCGTCGCCGATCGCGAAGGAGAGGCGAATCCCGCTCGTGGAATAGGAGTTTCTCTCCGCCGTTCCTGTGTGAAATCTCCGATTTCGCCCTAGCCGATCGCGAAGGAGGCGGATCGCGGCCTGTGCTGTCGCTGCTTTCACGGGAAGCCACCAAACCGATTCGCTAGATCCTGCGCTTTCGTCGATCGTGAAGACCTCAGCCGCCGTTCGTTCTTGCCGGAGGAGAAGCTCGTTGTCCCGATTCTTTTTTTTATCGTGTGCTTCTTTCACCATTTCCGATCAGGTAGCAACCAAAGTACCTGCAGGTTATCAAAGTGATAATTTTATTTTGGCTATACTCATGTGCTGATCGGAAGAAGGACTTCTTGCTTGCACCGAAAGAGTGGATTTTTGTAGAAAAATTCTCTGACTATTTCGAAGGAAGGAGACTTGCTGCTGCTGTCTAGGTCCCGTCCAGATCACACTTTTTGTCGAAGGAGGCAGAGAGGTTATCACCCATCTGGATCCTTGTTTGCATATCAGTGAAGCAAAGCCCGTCCATTTTCACCTCTAAATAATCTTGCACTGAGTTTTGGTGTGGAGTTCTCGTCTCCTCTGCCTTGTTTGGAGGAAGCTGTGACTTCAGTAGTTTGCTGCTTGATATCTAGTCTTTGGCGACTGTGCTCAGCCGAAGAAGAGGACCAAATCTCTTTCTCCTGGATTGGATCTGAAGAACTCATCGTCTCTGCGGCTCAGGTGATTTCTTTCTAGTTTTTTTTCTGCTTTTTTCTGCAAGTAGAAATTACACGTAGTGGAAAGAAACACAAAATGTCAAAGGCGATCAATCACTCTTCTCCTGTGCCGATGATCAAGCTGGAGAAATTCTCCAACGCCGAGTTCAGTGTCTGGAAGCGCAACACACAGTTCGGCATGAAGTACCTGAACATCTTCTACACAGTGCAGACTATCTTTGAAGAATTCAAAGGAAGTGATGTTGAAGATCAATGGGTCAACGACGAGGACTTCTGCAGAGACTACATCCTGAATTGCCTCTCCAACAGGCTTGCAGAGACGTACGACAAGATGCAAAGGGCCAAGGAGATCTGGGAAGCCTTAGAGGAGCAGTTCAAGGAGGAGGAGAACATGTCCAAGACGCACCTGGTGGACAAGTTTATGACATTCACCTTCACTGAGGAAAGGGAAATTCTGTCACAGGTTGCTGAGTTTGAAAATTTGGTGGACAAGCTCAACAGTGAGAACATCCCTCTGCCAGATGGATTTGTTGCAGGGGAGATCATTTTCAAATTGCCCTCGGCCTGGTATTCCTTCAAGACTGAGATGTACCGGAAGAAGACGCAGGTGAGTCTTAAAGACCTCAAGCGCTTCATCTGCATTGAGGATGAGAATCGGACTAGGCACGCTATAGAGACGATCAGCAAGTAGTCCTCTACTGCTAACATGATCACGCATCCTAAGCGGAAGCCTAAGCCTGGCAAGACTCGCCCACCGACCAGTGCACCCGCAGTTGCTGCCACTAGCAAACAAATAAAGAAGAAATTCAAAGTCAAGTGCTACAACTGCAATAAGTGGGGTCACTGCGCTTCCGAGTGCCGTCAGCCCAAACGGGGCGAATCCAGCACACCAAGGACTGGTAATCAAGCCAACATGGTTTATCAGACTGCGCCTACCGACTTTGTTGCCATGGTCGGTAACGGGACGGCCAGTTCAGGTGGTGGCTCGATTCAGGTGCTACCTGCCACGTCTGTCACAATCCAAAGCTTCTGGAGGATGAAAAAGAGGTGCAAGAGACTGTCACTGTTGCAAATGGAGCTGTAGCTGACGTACTGAAGGTCGACAACGCTACCTTGACTCTCTCCTCAGGTAAGACTCTTACTTTGAAAAATGTTAAATTTATACCGACATTAGCTGCTAATTTAATTTCTATTAGCCTGTTGTGCGATGCGGGTATGTCTTTTAACATTAGTGGTGGTCGGGTAACCCTTATGGTTCACTCACATTACTTTGGTTGCGCATATGTCGTTAATGGATGTATAGGCTGAGTCTAGCACACGAGGTAGTTAATCAGGTTAATTCTAATCTGATAGATCCTAAGACTTTACATGCAAGACTAGGACACGTCAATTATAGAAAACTTCTCCTGCTAGCTAGAACTCACAACATACCACTCGACACAAAAACCAAATTTGAAAAATGTGAAATTTGTGCTCAAACTAAGATAACTAGAACACCTTTTAGTCAGGTTTCTAGGAGCACACAATTGCTAGAGTTAATACATTCTGATATTTGTGACTACAAAAGTTTTGTCACTCGAGGCGGTCGGAAGTATCTGATAACCTTTATCGACGACTACTCTAGATTCAGTCACATTTACCTTCTTAAAACCAAAGATGAAGCTTTTGAAAAATTCCATATTTTCAAAAATAGGGTTGAAAATCAACTTGACATGAAAATAAAAAGGCTAAGAAGTGATAGAGGAGGAGAATACGTCTCGGGGGAGTTCAGAGATTTCCTTGCCAGCAATGGCATAATCCCTGAAACCACCGCTCCATATTCCCCACAATCCAACGGCATCGCTGAAAGGAAAAACAGAACTTTAACAGAAATGTTGAATTCTATGTTGCTGACTGCTGGCATGCCTGCGGCCTATTGGGGTGAAGCCGTTCTCACATCAAATCACATTCTTAATAAAGTTCTCATGCAAAGTTGACTAAGACACCCTACGAGCTTTGGTTTAAGAGGCCTCCTAGATTTGACAATCTTAAGACATGTGGTTGTATCGCTTATGTTAGGATACCAGACTCTAGAAGAGCTAAGATTGGACCCAGGACTAATACCTGCGTCTACCTAGGATGTGCAGATGATAGTGCTGCAGACAGGTTTCTGGATCTCTCAACTAATACGGTAATAGAATCAAGAGACGCTGTCTTCTTTGAGGATAAGTTCCTTAAGGACAAGAACCTGACATTGCCAGGTCTGCCAGCCACTAGTACTGAGCCTTTAGTTGAGCCAGGACAACGTAACTCTGATACTGAGCCTGTAGACACGAGTAGTTTAGATACCAGAAGGCTATCTAGTAGAGAGAAAATGCCTAAAAGCTTCGGTACAGACTTCGTGACTTACCACGTTGAAGCTGATCCATCCACTTATAAGGAAGCGATGCGATCTAGAGACTCTCTATTATGGAAAGAAGCCATAGACAAAGAGATGAACTCTCTCATGCAGAACAACACATGGACTTTGGTCGATTTGCCCAAAGGGGCTAAAACCATTGGCAATAAGTGGGTTCTGAGGAAGAAGCTTAATCCTGAAGGGAGTATCGCAAAATACAAAGCACGTCTAGTTGCCAAAGGCTTCACTCAAGTGAGTGGTGTAGACTACTTTGATATATACTCACCTGTATGTCATTATGCGACAATTAGGATTCTTCTCGCACTAGCATCTATTGAACACTACACTGTTCATCAGATGGATGTCAAGACTGCATTTCTGAATGGAGATCTGACTGAGGAGATCTACATGCACCAGCCTGAAGGGTTCGTCATAGAAGGTCTAGAAAATAAGGTCTGTAAGCTGATTAAGTCACTATACGGATTGAAACAAGCACCTAAAATGTGGCATGAAAAATTTGACACCTGTGTAAAAGGCTTGGGTTTCAAATCCAGCCTATCAGATAAATGTCTGTACGTTAGAACAAGTGCAAATAAAGTAGCCATCATATGCTTGTACGTTGATGACATGCTAATTCTGGGCACTGATCAGTCTGAGGTGAAAGACGTGAAAGTTGCCTTGACGGCACAATTTAGCATGAAAGACCTAGGTGAGGTGAAAACCATCCTAGGAATGGAAGTGAACTTCCCAAAAAAGGGTATTACCCTGAGTCAGAGTCACTACATTAGGAATCTACTGAAAAAGTGGGGTTACGATAAGAGCAAAAAGGCTGAGACTCCATACGATTATAACAGTAGACTGAAACCGAATGAAGGTTCAGCTATCAGACAGTTGGATTATTCCAAACTCATAGGAAGTCTCATGTACGCTACTACCTGCACTAGACCTGACATAGCCTTTACGGTCGGCATGTTGAGTAGATTCACCAGTAACCCTGGGAAGGACCACTGGGACGCCTTAGACAGGCTAATGAGATACTTAAAGTATACTGAGAAGTACGCTTTATGTTACAGTGGGCATCCTCCAGTGCTTGAAGGGTACTCCGACGCATCTTGGTGCTCGGAAATAGCTGATTGTCGATCCACTAGTGGCTTTGTGTTTACACTAGGAGGAGCTGTAGTAGCTTGGAAGTCTAAGAGGCAAACGTGCATTGCACTAACCTCTATGGAATCGGAACTCTATGCTCTCGCTTCAGCTGGAGAAGAAGCAGAGTGGATAAGAGATCTGATATTGGACATTCCAATGACGAGTCTGAAAATGCACTCTATTTCGATTTATTGTGACAATCAGGCCACAAAGACCATTGCTACAAATACGTTGTTCAATGGCAAGCGAAGACAACTTAGGATGAAACAAGCCTGGTTGACCTATCTCACTAGTCAGGGGATAATCTCCCTATTTGACGTGAGATCAAAAGATAATGTAGCAGATGTCCTTACTAAGGGCTTATGTAAGGTTCTCACATCTAAAACATCGGGGAGATGAGATTAACGCCCATTTAGGAGGACTTAATACCTAGCTTGTGTTTTAAATTTAAGAACTGTTGTCTGCTTACATTCAAGCATCTACGTTGAGCATACTAAATTATTTCAGATGTTATCTGATGAAAGCTAGAGGTGAGATAGTTGCCAGTCATTCCAAACTAGATGACTTACGTAACTATTCTTTGCCAAAGGCTGAATTGAGTATCATTCCAAAAAGGAGTACTGAGCTTGCTGATATGTGTCCTGATATTATGATTATTAGTTATATCATTCCAAACTTGATGATATAATAGTCACAGCTTGTTGTATCATTCCAAACTTGATGATATAGCACAATTGTTGAACGTTAATAATAATCTTAATAATCGAAGGAACATGGTTTGATTCTATGAAATCATTTAATCTAATTTTGTGTAAATTAGATAGAGATGCTGTTTTGGGATTCTTTCCTCCCAGTTAGAGTATTAAGTTCACCCGCTGTTAGAACTAATCACTTTATTTCTGCAAATGTTTGAATTCATAGAGATTTGTCTCATGACATTCTTGTTTTAATTGTTTGTAGGAAAAGTGGAGATTGGAGGAGAGACAGTTGATTTTGACCCAGATGATGATGATCTGCTTTTCGCTTAGATCAATTATCGGTTTGAGCTTTCCAGTTTATTGTTTTATTTCATGTTTGGAACATTTGGTTTGAGTTTAGTATTTTGTTATCTAAAACTCATATTTATATTTCTGGAAAAACTCTTTTGTTTGGTCATTATTAACTATTGGATAAGTAGCACTTTTCTTATGCTAACACTTATATACAATATAGGAGGAGATTGTTGAGGTATATTGATATTCGTGTTTAATGAGCTACTTAACGGGTTGGTTAGGATCCGATAGGAATCCAAACCCGTAGTCGGGGATTTAGGGTTTCGCCTATATATACCCTGCTGGGGCAACGGGTAGGCCATTCCAAACTAGATGGTCACGCGGATGCTTCGAGCGCTTCAACAGGTTTAAGTGATCTAGTTTTTTATTTTTTTAATGAGAAAACAAAGACCTATGTAAATTCAATCTTTGACTTTTGGACTCTTTTGAACGGCTTAGATGCAATCAAAATTATATCTTCATAATAGACAAAAATAAATAAATATATATATATACTATATTATAAAAAATTTTACCTATCTACAATATTTTCAGTCAAAAATTCAAATTAATTTTATAAAAAACATGTATATATATAATTACATTAATGTCTAAATAAACTAATTTATATATACAAATATATATTATATATATAAACTATAATATAAACTATCGTTATTATATATACATATAATATATATCTTTATTACTAATTAATATATTTATATATAAACTATCGTTATTAATAACATAATTAATTATTTATAATAAACTTATTAATAAATTATATAAATATAATCAATTGTTAATATAACGCTTATATATATATATATATATATATATCTTTATAAACTATATCCTCTCTTTACGGTTTACTATATATACTATCGTTTTTGTATAATATTCAATCATTATTAAATATAAACTTAATGTTATAATAACAAATAATTAATCTTTATAGACCATAATTAAAACAAATGTCTCTTAATTAATTATTATAATTAAATAATATATATTAATATAATATTAGGGTAATTTGTATTTCAAGCCTTATAAATTTTTATGTTTAGATATATATATATATATATCAAGCCAGAGATATATCTGCTTCATATATATAAATATATATATATTTATATATATATATATATATATATATATATATACGAGCATCTTCACACGGGCTACGCCCGTGTTCGATACACTCGGGTGGCCTTCGACCGCATCAAGACGGGCTTCGCCCGCCCGCCCGTGCTTGATGCTCCGGGCGGCCTTCGTCCGCATAGAAGCGGGTTTGGCTTGCTTCGACGCAATCCACCATGTCGGCGTTGCACCCGCCGCTCCCCCCCCCCCCCCCCCCCCCCCCCCCCCAAGTGCTCCGGGGGTTGCGAGCGGCGGGTGCTACGCCGAGTTGGTGGATTGCGTTAAAGCGGGCGAAGCCCGCTTCTATGCGGTCGAAAGCCACCCGATGCATCAAGCACGAGGAAGCCCGTGCGCAGGCGGGCGAAGCCCGTGCGCAAGCGGGCGAAGCCCGCCTGGATGCGGCCGAAAGCCGCCCGAGAGCATCGAGCACGGGCGTAGCCGATGCGAGGATGCTCGGTGTGTGTGTGTGTGTGTGTGTGTGTATATATATATATATTATTCGCCCGCCTGGATGCGACCGAAGGCCGCCCGAGACCATCGAGCACGGACGTAACTCGTGCGAAGATGCTCGTATGCACACACACACGCGCGCGCGCGCGCGCGCGAGCTTCTTCTTGTGAAGCTCTCGGGCGGCCTTCGGCGGCATCCAGGAGGGCTTCGCTAGTCTCCGTATGGTCTACGCCAAGATCACTCAACGCAAAACAGATCTTGACATCGAGAGCACTCGATGCCAAGACTTTGTAGTGCTGCGCGCTGGCTGTCTGACGTCATGTATCCTTGCTTAGCATCGAGTGCTAGCTCTCGACGTCAATATCACTCGACGCAAAACAGATCTTGGCGTCGAGAGCTCTTGAGCACGGGCGAAACCCGTGCGAAGAACCGCGTATTAAATAAAGTTAAAATAATATAATAATATAAATATAATCTATAATATAATAATATAATAGAATAATATATAATAATATATACTATAATAGAACAATATAATAATATAATATAAATAAAACTTATGACTTATAGTTCAGAACAGGAAATTAAATCTGGCGGGGGAGGAGGAGGGGTGCGCGGGAAGAGGAGGAGAAGGAGGAGGGGGGCAGGCCAACCGTCGGATGCAGGCGACACCGGCAGGGTTTGCTGGAGGCAAACCGGCAGGGCCATTGCACCGCCGGTGGTGGCCCTGTCCGTGAGCCCCAAACCTGGGAATCACTGGCAGGGCCACCGCCGGTGGTGGTCCTGCCGGTTCGCCTTTGGCCTACCCCCTTCGGGGTTGCCGTTGTCCGGCGACCTCGTCAGTGGGGTCTGGTCAGGCGAACGCCGGCTCCGGCGGAGGCGGCGGTGCAGTTATTTTTTTTAATAAAAAGCATCGCCGACGGAGGGTATTTTTCAGGAGATCAAATGTAACCGACTCTTCGGCCTACCCCCACCGGGGTCGCCGTTGTCCGGCGTCCTGGTCGGTGGAGTCCTGTCATACCAACGCCTGACAGTGTAGCAATCCAATATTTTCGTTAATATATATATATATATATATATATATATATATATATATATATATATATATATATATATATAATATATATATATATATATATATATATATACTAGCATCTTCGAGCGGGCTCCCGCCCGCGATGCGTCGCTGCGGGCTTCGCCCGCAACCAAGCGGGCTTCGCCTGCTTGACATTTTGTCGGGCTTCGCCCCCCCCCGCGGGCTTCGCTGGCCCGACATACAATTTTAAAAATTTTAAAATATTTATTATTTAAAATTTTAAAATTCTGATTTTTTTAAAAAAATATTTAATAATTATTTAATTATTTATTAATAATATAAATTATTTAAATATAAACAAAATAAAAAAAAAAAAAAAACCAATTTTAAAAATTTTAAAATATTTATTAATTTAAAATTTTAGCGGCGCACGGGCAGCGCCGCTCCCCCCGCCGCCGCCGGCGAGCCGCCGGCGGTTTTTTTAAAAAAATATTTAATAATTATTAATTATTTATTAATAATATAAATTATTTAAATATATAAAAAAATGCCCGGCGCCCACCGGCGGTTCGCCGTCCTCCCGGAAAAAAACCCGCCGGGGTTGTCCGGCGCGAGCGGGCAGGGCCACCGCCGGGGCCTGCCCGAGAGCGCCGCTCCCCCCGGCCTGGAGCTCACTGGCAGGCCAACTGCCGGCGGTGCCGCCCTGCCCGCCTCGCCGCGGACAACCCCCGGCGTCGCCGGAGCCGGCGAACCCGCCGTGGGCGCCGGCATTCCGGCGAACCCGCCGGGCGGGCGCCGGGCAGGCCGCCGGCGCTCCGCCGGCGGCGGCGAGGGTGAGCGGGTGAGGGGGCGGGAGGTAGGCCTGCGTATCGGGATTTTTCATGATGAACAGTGGATTTGGTTATTCGCAGGCCTCCAGTTTGAATCCAACGCCTGTATTTGATGGAACTTTGATCGGACGGTAGCATTTCATGGTGTGATCAAATATGTCTATTTTCAAAAATATATAGATATATAATATAAAGATATATATATATATATATATATATATATATATATATATATATTATATATATATATATATATATATATATATATATCGCCTTATATATATATATATCACCTTTCAGGCTTAATGATTCCAGTCGCATCTTCCAGTATGTTTATTATTCTCCTCTTCTTGCTCGGCATCAGATGAAACAAATCCGCAATGCTCTGCAATTTTTATAAAAACAATTAAGAAGCCCGCAAAATCACTTTATAATACAACATAAGCGAGCATATATATTTATATTTATAAATATATACTTGGATTGTGTTGAGAATGGCGTTGGAGAAGGAAGGTGAGCTCCTGCTGCCAACATAAGCCTCTGCCGCAACACTCAGATTCTCGAAACGCACCTCGATTCTTGGCAGTTCAATCCCAACTCTGCAACATATTACATATCAATCATATCTAATTACAATTTAATCAAATTTACAACGTAACTACTCTGCATCATTATTCTTATTATATTATATAAAAACAAATTAGTTCAGCAGTTGTACCTTTGGAAGCGCTGTTTGAGCCTGAGAAGGAAACTCTCGTTATCCTCCGTTGCGGCTCTGGCCAGCCTCTCCTGCAGCATCTTCATCTCCTCCTTCGTGTCCGGAACCTTTGCCGGAAAATCTTCCTGGCCGGCGGAGGACATTCTCGGAGGTGCCTCCTCCTCGCTGGCATTTTCAATAGCCATTATTAGCAAATAAAATGATCTTCTGCTGCCTTTGTCCCTCGTACCCCTAACACCATTGTTATATATGTTTTCAACATAAAAGTGATTGAAGTTATTGTCGTTATTGGTAAGTCGTACTCTCAAATTTCCTAATTTTTTGTCTTTTCGAAATACGTCTTGTAAATGCAATTTCAGGAAAAGTGTTTAACACGATAGTTGTAGATCTCGAAGAGATCTACAACTTTTCTGTCGAACACTTTTCCTGAAATTGCATGTTCAAGGCGTATTTCTGAAAGCCGCAAAACCTGAGCATATTTTCAAAGTAGGTCTTGTACATGTTTTTTTGAAAAGTGATCAACACGAAATCTATAACTTTCGTGTTGAGCACTTTTCCTAAAATTGTATATACAACACGTATTTCGAAAAGGCGCGTAAAATTGTAAGATTTTAACGTGCGACTAGCCAATAAGAAATTGTGCGGTTAACAATCACCTTTAAAAAAACAAATTGATAGTTATATTAAGGGAATTGATATACGCAAACCTCCACCCGCTATCCGCAAACCGGGTTAAGTAGTTTTTTAGGGTTTTGTTTTTTTATATCCGCAAACGTTTCTTCCTTCCGCCGCAACCCACGCCAAATCAGCCGCACCTCACGAACGCTGCTGCTTCCGCCCCCCACCTCGATCACTTCTGCTTCCGCCGGCCCGCGACTGCTCCTTCTTCGCCGCCCCCCCCAGATCGACGCTCCTACTTCCGCCGCCCCACGCGCGTTCATTCCTGCTTCCGCCGACCGCTCCTTCTCCGCCGCACCCCACGGTCGACCGCACAGGTTCGCCCTTCTTCTTCCCGCTTCTTGTTAGGTATGCATTTTTACTGCTGTTTCTACCTTGTAATGGAATGAACTCTACATATATTCATGAGCACTAAGAAGCCTCTGTTGAAGAAATAATCACAGCCAGCCGTTCCTGTTTTTCAATAATTCAGCCGAAGTGTTATTGCTGAAGTCCTTTCATACATGTTTACGAAGAATAAATTCTCAGTTTAAATGTCAATTAGTTGTTCCTTTTGTAACAGATGCAATAGTTAATAGCTATTATAAAATGAAATTCTGAATGAAGAATTTTCATGGACAAAAGTCAGAACTTTTTATTCTTCCACTTCATTCAACAATGTCGGAGGTTCCAACACTTATTTGCATTGGGTTTGTAAATAACAATCACTTCATTCGGCTAGTCTTGAGTGCTTGCTCTCTGATGCCACATATTTTTCCTTCATGTAGTACATATCACGAACAAGTTGTGAATAATTGGAGAGTGCATTACAACGAACGGTTGCAAGGACCACCGCCGGCAACAGGACCAAGTACATTACTGACATTGAATAATTGATAATGAAAAGTGGTATGTATAAGACGTTTTTTATGCAATTTAACTTAAAGTTTTTTTTTCAAATGATAATGTTACAACTATTAATATTAATTTTTCTCCATATGCAGGCAAAAACACTGACAAAAAACAGTGACAGATTCAGCCAAAAACGATGCTAAATATTTTCAAGACAACTTTAGAGGCTAGTCATGACTTCTTTTGACTTCTTTTCAAGGCAACTATTAATATTGATATCTTCTTAAATTTTGCAGGCTAAAACATCGGTGTGAAGCAATGTCATATTAGGCTACAATCATGACTTATTTTGAATGTTAACTATGTTCGTATGGATTTTAGAAAAACTAAAATTAATTACATTATGATGATATTTTGGGAAGTTTATTAATATCTATGTATTTGTGGTGTCATTATTGCGGCTAACAATTATGTTTGCGGATAACAAATTTATAAAGCAGTGGTTTTCGGATAACAATTATGTTTGCGGATAGCTAATTTGAAAAACAGTGGTTTGCGAATATCAAATATTTGCGGATAGCGAAAAGTGATTTCTGTACATCAATTCCCTATATTAATTACGGTATTCAACATTTCAACACAAGCAGGTTGGAGCGGACTCTTCTTGTGGCGCATTCTACCACGTGGCAACATTGCCCTCTTAAGAAATCATTAAAAATGATTTTCGTCATCCAATTTCATTATCATTTTATTTTAAATTAAATCATTTAAAATTCTATTTTTAAAATAAAATTATCTGATCCTCATATCAACAATAATTTTAGGATGTTGTTATTAGAAAATTCATTTTCGTTATTACCAAATCATTACTATTAGCAAATCATAAAATTTGAAAATGAGTATTTGAAAATCAATCAAAAGAATTAAAAAAAACTCCCAAAATTGCATGTAGAAGACGCAGTTCGAAAAAACGCGAAGGAAAATTGAGTTTCCTAGAAGTCATTTCAAATAACATAAATATTAATATTTTGAATATTTTTTGATTTGCTAGAAGCGAAATATGATTTGCTTATGACAGCACCCTAATTTTAGTTGGGCTAATAAAAAATATTGTACTAATAAAATATAACCTGAAGTGTTTTAAGTTCGAGTTTCAATTTTAATTTTAAAATAATAATTATAGTAATTGATGAGGTTCCTCTTAAGTATTTCTGAGTCAGGTCAAGGGGACACAGACGTCCCGAGCACAAGCGCAGCGCGTCGCAGCGGGCACGGCGCACCGCCCCCCGGGGGGGGAGTGTCTTTTCATGAAAATTGGTGATCTAGGTGATTGAAACGGAGTAACATCATCCGCCACATCAAAATCCGCTCCGACGCAATTACCATCAAGTATCTCCAGAAAACTATAAAAGATCCCCTCATTTGAAGGCAAGCAACTCCAGAGGCTAGAGAGAGCACTGACGTTTTCCGACGAAGATATGTGACAGATCGTTCCTTCGCTCGGAATTAGCTCTGCTCTCTCTAGGTCGTCAAGCATGCAACGCTCAACATTGCAGGGACTTAGTCATTGCTCTCATCTAAGTCTCGAAGCCTTAGAGAATCCTCAGATCCATTGGACGATCCTGTGAGAGCATTGTGGACTAGGTTTATTTTCTATCATTTTTGTGTTATGAAATCAGATCGAGTATCGCGGCAGCGCAACAGAATTAATCGAGCAAAACAGTCGTACAAAAAAAAACACAGAACGAGATATCCAAGCACACAGACGACACAAATATTTTACGTGGTTCGGAGAGGAGCTCCTACGTCCACGGGGAGTGCGCGCCGGTAAAAGATCCACTAATAAAATAGGAGGTTACATATTACAATATTTGGACAAGTGTCTGGAGTTCTCGCCGAGGATGTCGCCGCTGGGCAGTCGTCACACGCCGCCGCTAGCCACCGGAACCGAGTCCCGCCGCCACCGTACGCATGGATCAACCTCGCCGTAGCCTCCTCCTGGATTACCTCCGCCAGGACAGCCTTCCGCTGCCGCCGAACGGCCGTCGCTTCCGCCTGGACAGTCGCCGCCACTTGGGCAGCCAGTCGCCGCCTAGAAACAACACCGCCGCCGCATGCCCCTCTCACGGATGGATTTTTCTCTCCTTAGAAGCTTCAGATTTCCGAATTGATCAAGAGGGAAGACGGGATCCCAATATATAGCTGTAACTCACCTCCAAACAATAATATAATGATCTCCCAAAAATAAGATGTTGCCAATCATGGCTGGGCAAGAAAAGAATGGCAACCGGCCATATGAAATCCTCTCTAATGAACTTTCCAAAATATGATTTCAATTAAAAAAATTCCTTGGATTGGATTTACCGGCCACCATTGGAATTTCTAAATATAGCATTCCCAGAAAAGGCTTCGCCCGGATTAGGAATCCAAATGGCACATGGATCGCTGACATGGCGCAATCCTAACGGTCCAGACGAAAATGAGGTGTCACAATCTAACAATCTCCACCTTGACGCCTCACGCGACAGACTCCACCTGCAACTGAATCCTCCCTTCGGCGAACTACCCCCTCTCCCTGGGGTTACCACGATCAGCACGCACAGATATGAGCCAAGTCAAGGCAGTGCTTGAACTTGACTCCGGTCAATGGCTTGGTCAACATGTCTGCAATGTTATCCTCAGTGTGCACCTTTAGTAACTGAATATCTCCGCCAGCAACGAACTCTCTCAACTTATGGTACCGCACATCAATGTGTTTTGTCCTGGCATGATAGACCGGGTCTTTGGCCAGACAAATCGCACTCCGAATGTCACAGTGCAGCTTCACCGCTTCCGGAGAAATCTTGAGTTCTTTGGCGAGACCTTTGAGCCAGATAGCTTCCTTCGCGGCTTCCACTGCAGCAATGTACTCAGCCTCTGTCGTAGATAAAGCCACAATGTCCTGCAGAGTGGCTTTCCAACTGATGGGGCCCTCACCACAAAGGAAGATGTACCCGGAGGTAGATCTTCTTCGGTCGAGGTCACCCACATTGTCAGAATCAACGTAGCCCTCTAGGACTCTAGAAACTCCGCTCTTCTTAAACAGCAAACCGACTTTTTTCGTTCCGTTCAGATATCTTAGAATCCACTTGACTGCTTCCCAGTGTTGTTGCCCCGGATTCCTCATATATCTGCTGACTATGCTCACAGCCTGAGCGATATCTGGTCTCGTACAGATCATGACGTACATCAAACATCCTACCGCACTAGCGTCCGGCACCCCGAGCATCTTTTGTCGTACTCCCTCTGTGTCTGGACACTGCTGTGACGATAATCTAAACTGTTGCCCGAGAGGGGTTGAAACGGGCTTAGATTCAGTCATATTGAACTTCTCCAGAACCTTCTGAATGTACCCTGTCTGAGAAAGCCAAAGCATGCCCCGCTTCCTATCTCGCTTGATTTCCATGCCAAGGATCTTCTGTGCTTGACCCAGATCCTTCATTTCAAACTCAGCTTGAAGTTTCTGCTTCAAAGACTGGATCTCCTGAGCTGACTTGCACGCAATCAGCATGTCGTCGACGTATAACATCAGAATCAGAACGTCATCGTTTGCCAGAAACTTGTAGTAGGCGCAGCTGTCGTACTGGCTCCCGCTGAATCCTTGTGAAACCATGAACGTATCACATTCTTGGAGCCTGCTTCAGACCGTAGAGGGACCTTCTTAGTTTACACGCCTTCTTCTCGTAACCGGGTTGTACAAACCCTTCAGGCTGCAAGATGTAGATCTCCTCTTCCAAGTTGGCGTGAAGAAACGCCGTTTTCACGTCCATCTGCTCAAGCTCCATGTCGTTCATTGCCACCATCACAAGAAGCACCCGTATGGAGCAGTGTTTTACCACGGGTGAGAATATTTCATCAAAATCGACACCCTTCTTCTGCGCGAACCACTTGACAACGAATCTGGCCGTGTATCTCCACTGGTATTTGCGGGATGTAGATTCCTTCTTCCTGAATATCCATTTGGAACTGATTTCCTTCACCCCTTTGGGCAGACGAACCAAGTCCCAAGTCTGGTTTTTACGAAGGGACTCCATCTCTTCTTCCATAGCTGCTTTCCACTGAGAACTCTCTCTACTCTCTACAGCTTCTTTATAAGATCCAGGATCTGTGGAGATCACTTGGAAAGCGTACGCTACCGTGTCCTGTAGCCTGAGAGGCAGTCTGACCTCTCTCCTTGCCCTTTCTCTAGCAATAGAGTACGGCCCTGCTTCCGTAGGTTGCACAACATCAGCATTTTCTGGGTTAGAGGAATCACTGTGGTCGTCAGCTTGGTCGCTCCCTTCCAGCTCCACCTCTAGGGGTGTGACTGGAGTCTCCTCCACCTCTTTAGACTGAGCCTCAGATTTCTTGAGCATAGAGGCCTCATCAAAGATCACATCGCGCCTGACCTCCACCTTCTTTGTGTCCGGGTTCCACAGTTTGAACCCCTTCGTGTCGGTCTTTCGTCCCAGATAGATGCACCGTTTGGACTTAGCATCCAGCTTCATCTTCTCAGAGTCATGTACAAGGGTGTACACAGGACAACCAAATATGTGGATGTCAGAGTAGTCAATCGGCCTGCCTAACCAAACTTCCTGTGGCGATTTCAGATTCAGTGACATCGATGGGGATCGATTCACTAGATAACATGTCGTATTAATGGCCTCGGCCCAGAAGGACCTTGGTAGGTCTGCAAATAACCGCATGCACCGAGCTCTCTCTAGCAACGTTCGGTTCATCCTTTCTGCCACGTCGTTCTGCTGCGGTGTACCGGGAATAGTAAGGTGTCGAGTGATGCCCTCCTGATTGCAGTATTCCTGGAACTCCGCTGAGGTGTACTCGCCACTGTTATCAGATCTCAGATATTTGACTCTTTTCCCGGCCTGCTTTTCCATTGTCGTCTTCCAGACTTTGAATTTCTCGAATACTTCGGACTTGTGCTTCAGAAAGTGTATCCAGACTTTTCTCGAAAAATCATCGATGAAAGTCACGAAGTATCTGGCCCCACCAAGAGACGGCTCTGGGGCAGACCCCCAAACATCTGAGTGTATATATTCCAGTGCCTGCTTGCTCCGCTGCGTAGATGTCACGAACTTCACTCTGTGCTGCTTCCCGAGAATGCAGGTCTCGCAGAAGTCTAACTTGCATGTCTTGACTCCTTTCAGTAGGCCCTTCTTGTGAAGCTCCAGCAGTCCTCTCTCGCTCATGTGGCCAAGTCTGGCATGCCACAGCAGAGAGGAATCCTCATCTGTCGTCTCAGAAACCGCCGCGTCGCCGGCGATGGTAGTGCCGATCAGCTTGTAGAGAGTACCAGAGCGCTCTCCTTTCATGACCACCAGAGCGCCTTTCTTGACCTTCAGATGTCCTCCCTCGCCGGTGTATGAGCACCCAGCCGCCTCTAGAGTGCCTAGGGAAATTAGACTCTTCCTCAGATCGGGCACGTATCTTACATCAGTAAGGGTCCTGATTGTTTCGTCGAACATCTTAATTCTGATACTGTCGATCCCGAGTGTCTTGCACTCCGAGTCGTTTCCCATCAGAACGCGACCGCCGTCACATTGCCTGAAGCTAGTGAACCATTTTATGTTCGAGCACATGTGATACGAGCATCCCGTATCCATGATCCACGTGTCGGTGGTATCCAGGGTGGAGTGTACATGGAGTACGTCAACATCTCTCTCGGGGTCAGACGCCACAGCCTCCTGTTGTTGTTCCTGATTCTTTTCTTTTGCCTTTTTCTTCGGACAATTATTTTTCCAGTGCCCTTATTCCTTGCAGTAGTGGCACTGGTTCTTCTTGTCCCGAGACTTAGACCTAGCCCGATTGAATTTCTTCCCTCTGTCTCTCGATCTCCCTCTGACCGGTTCTTTGTTCTTCACGAACAAACCTTCGCTGGTGCTGGGGCCAGGTTTGCTCCGCGTTACATTCGATAGCAGCATCGTCATCACCTCCTCCATTTTGAACGTATCCTTTCCGTAGATGATCGTGGTGACCAGATGATCGTAGGACTTCGGTAGAGAAGACAATAGTAGAAGCGTCTGGTCTTCCTCTTCGACTTTTACGTTCATACTCCGCAGCTGGGAGATCAACTTGTTGAACACATTCATGTGTTCTAGCAGCTTGTTGCTCTCGGACATTCTTAAGCTATATAACTGTCTCTTCACATAGAGCTTATTTGTGAGAGATTTCGACATATACAACTCCTCCAATTTCTTCCATAGGTCTACGATGGTGTCAGCGTCGACCACGTTGTACATGACCTCGTCGGCGAGACTCAACTGGATTGTGCTGATGGCCTTCAGATCCAGTTCCACCCATTCCTCGTCTTTCTTCACGCCGGACTTCTCCTTGCCGAGTAGCGTCTTGTGGAGTCCTTGCTGAACGATGTTGAAGTATTAGACCGGGCGGCTTAGCGGTCTGATCCAGCGGTTTGTTAACCGTGCGGTCTGGCGGTCTATCTGGTGCCTGGAGACCGGGCGGTCTATCGGTCTACCTCTGCGGCCTGTTCTATCCTGCTGGAGTTGCCGAGCGGTTAGCCCATCTGTCTAACCGCGCGGCCTATGCGGTCTCCATTATTCTAGCCGCCCAGTACTGTAAATGTTTTGTCCCACATTGTTTGTATACTCTCTTTCTTATCTCCTCCATTCTATATAAGGGAGGCCATACCTTTGTAAATGATATCTTTTTTGGATAATAAAATTTCGATTATTCAAAAGTTTATTCGCTTGTTCTCTACTTTTCGCTTCTTTTCTCTACTTTTTAACATGGTATCAGAGGACACGGTCATTTCCTTCTGATTCTGTGCGCTCTCTGTTGTTCGCGGCTTGTTTTCCGCATTCTGCGACTTGCTTCGCGACTTGGCTTCTCTCTGTCCGCGCGGCTTGTTTCTATCCGCGCGGCTTGTTTCTGTCCGCTGCCCCGTTCGCGCGGCTTGCTTCTTCTTCTTCTCTTCTCCTACTGCTCTTTGTCGCCGCGACCTGTTTCCTTGTCGCCGCGCTCCTTGTTCTTTTCTCCCGCTCCGACTTCCTAGTCGTTGCGGTCTGTCCCTATCCGCGTGTGTTGTCTCTCTACTCGCGGCTTGCTGCTATGATCTGTCTGACCGTGCGGGTTGTTCCTTTCTCACCCGCATCTTGGTCGCGGTCATCAGCTCGTCTCCACTCTTCTGTTCGCTCGGCCTTTTTAGTCCGCGCGACCTCTTCCCCGCTGTGCCTTTGACCGCCTTCTCGCCACTGCTGTGATCTGCCTGACCGTGCGGGTTATTCCTTTCTTACCCGCATCTTGGTCGCGGTCACCTGCTCTTCTCCTCTCTGCTGTTCGCTCGGCCTTTTCAGTCCGCGCGACCTCTTCCCCCCTATGCCTTTGCCTCTTGCAAGCCTCTACTGTTCGCGCGGCTTCGTCTGTTTTCTAACCGCTTCAGTTCGCGCGGCTTCTTCTGCTTGCCGGGTTCTATGACTACCTCCGGTCTCACCACTACTCCTGCAGCTCCTTCTCCTCCTCCTCCTTCGGGCAACCTTGGCACTCTGTCCAAGCTTGTTGGCTCCAACTATCCCGATTGGAGTGTTTCTTTCACCTTTCTCCTTCGTTCTCAACGCAAGCGTCATCACCTCACCGATGACCCTCCTCCTCGCACCTCTCCTGAGTTTGATGACTGGGATACGAGTGATGCTCTTGTTCGCACCTGGCTGGCCAACAGCCTTTCTGATGAGTGCCTTCCCGTCATTCGCCATGATGAGACGGTCAAGGCCGCATGGCTTCACCTCGCTGCTCTCTATTCTAAGGGGGGCCAGACGTCCCGCATTTATACTCTCTATGCGGACCTCTTCGCCCGCCCTTCCATGTCCCCAGCTGCGGTTTATCAGCAGGTTCAGGCTCTTGGGGCTGAAATCCTCCAGAATCGCCCCTTCTCCGCGGACTTGGCCGACCAGCACAAACACTTCCAGGAACTCTTGGTTGTTTGTTATCTTCTTCGTCTTCCCGACTCTTATGATATGATCCGCCAGCAGATCTTGGGTGAGGCGGAATCTCCTACTTTGGATGCCACTGCGGCTCGCATTGCCGCCGTTACTTCGCTCCTCCAGCGGCCTCTGTTGGCCTCCCCCCCTTCCCAGGACTCCTTTGCTCACCAAGCTCAGCGGGGGGCCTAGTGGCCGTGGCTCCTCTGGCGGACGGGGTTCCTCCCGGTTCTTCTGCTCTCACTGTGGTCGTACTGGCCATACTGTTGACCGCTGCTGGCAGAAACATCCTCATCTTCACCCTTCCGGTGATGCTCCTTCTTCGGCCTCCGCCTCTTCTAGGCCGTCTGCCTCTGTGGCCACGACGTCAGGTAGTGCCCACGTCGTTACCCAAGGTAAATGGTTGATTGACTCCGGTGCCACCAATCATATGACGGGCAACCCTCATTGCTTCTCCCGTCTTGAGACCCATGACCGCTTACCCCCAGTTCGTGTGGCGGATGGTTCCCCGTCTCCGGTTCATGGGACGGGCATGGTTCAACTCACTCCTTCGCTTTGCTTGGAGGATACCCTCTATGTCCCAAAGTTCCCGTGCAATTTGTTATCAGTTACTACTTTATGCCGGCAACTTCAGTGCTCCGTTTTATTCACTCCCACTACTTGTTCTTTTCAGGACCCGAGGACCCAGCGGACGATTGCTACTGGGACTGAGAGCGGCGGTCTCTACTTCCTCGACGATGTTTCAGCTCTTTCTGCCTACTCCTCCTCCACCGATCTCCTTCAGTGGCATCTTCGTCTTGGACATCCTCCTCCTCGGCTTATTCGTCAGCTTCTGCCCCACTTACCTCCCACCAGTTCTCCGCTCAACTGTGATGCGTGTCAGCTTGGCAAACATCATCGCTCCTCCTTCCCACCGAAGCAAGGCCGTGGCTCCTCTCGCATTTTTGATCTTATTCATTCTGATGTATGGGGTCCTGCTCCTACCCTCACAGTTGGTAGGGGCAGTTCCTATTTTGTCACTTTTATCGATGATTTTACTCGATGTACCTGGGTGTATCTATTAAAGGATCGCTCTGAGCTCTTTTCTGTTTGGCAATCTTTTTACTTTATGATTAAGACTCAATTTGCTATTTCTATTAAAGTCTTACGTTCTGATAATGCCAAGGAATATCTGTCTCATGAGTTCTCCGCGTTCTTTCACCAACACGGCCTCATTCATCAAACGACTTGTGTTTACACCTCCCAACAGAATGGGGTGGCGGAGCGTAAAAACCGTCACCTGCTTGATGTTGCGCGTACTCTCATGACGCAGATGCATGTCCCTCGCTCCTACTGGGGCTACGCTGTGCTTCTCGCTTGCTATCTCATCAACCGCATTCCCTCCACGGTCCTCCACGGCCGGACTCCCTTCTCCCTTCTCTACCCCCACCAGGAACCTTTTCCTCTTCCTCTCCGTGTCTTTGGCTGTACGGCCTTTGTTCACGCTCCCTCCGCTACCCGCGACAAGCTTTCCCCCCGTTCCACCAAGTGTGTCTTTTTGGGGTACTCTACCACTCAAAAAGGCTATTGCTGCTTTGACCCCCTTCTCCGCAAGCAGTTTGTCTCCGCCGATGTGACTTTTTTCGAAAATGCTTCCTATTTCTCTCCTTCCTCTTCTCTTCCTTCTCTTCCTTCTGATCTCTCCGTTTCTTCCACACCTCTTCACGTTTTCCCACCTTCGTCTCCTCCTCCACCCACTCCTTCCCAGTCCGTCTCCCCACCCACCCATCCACCCTCCTCTCCGCTGCCGTCTCTCTCTAGTCCCGGGCCAGCCTTCTCCGCCACGGACGCTCCGGTCGCTGACGCTCCTGTCGCCGACGCTCCCGATGATCTGGATGTTCTCATTGCCCTTCGCAAAGGGGTGCGGGCGTGTACTCAACACCCGCTCACGGCTGTTGTTTCTTATGATCAGCTTTCTCCTTCTCGCAGGTCGTTTGCCTTGGCTATCTCTGCTACTTCTACTCCCCGTACCTACCAGGAGGCTCTCGCTCTCCCTCATTGGAAGTCTGCCATGGATGAGGAGATGGCTACTCTTACTGAACGGGGTACCTGGACATTGGTTCCTCCTCCCGTGGGCACTGATGTGGTTGGCTGTCGCTGGGTCTTTGTTGTGAAGTTTCGCCCCGATGGCACTGTGGATCGCTACAAAGCCCGGCTGGTGGCCAAGGGCTTTACTCAGACTTATGGCGTTGATTACTTTGATACCTTCTCTCTCGGTTGCTCGCTTCAGCACCATCCGGGTTCTCTTTCTGTGGCCGTTAACCGGGCTTGGGCTATTTCCCAGCTTGATGTGAAGAATGCCTTTCTCTATGGCGATCTTCAGGAGGACGTCTATATGGAGTAACCTCCTGGGTATGTTGCTCAGGGGGAGACACGTGTCTGTCATTTGAAGAAGGCCATTTATGGCCTAAAGCAGAGCCCTCGGGCATGGTTCGAAAATTCAGTGGTATTGTGGCAACCATCGGCTTTCAAAGAAGTTCGGCCGATCACTCCTTGTTTATTCGCAAAACGGCCTCGGGACTGGTGGTTTTAGCCGTATATGTGGATGATATTCTCCTTACTGGTGATGACCAAGATGGGGTGGACTTGACGAAGAAGCACCTCCGTCAGCACTTGGTCACGAAGGATATGGGCTCCCCAAAATACTTTTTTGGGATAAAAATCTCTCGAAGCCTGACTCCTTGGTTCTCTCTCAACGGAAGTATGCCCTTGATCTTCTTCGAGAAGCAGGCTTGACAGGTGCCAAACCAGCTCATCTTCCCATGGCTGTTGGAGAGGACAAAACGTGGACGGATGAATCGCCTCCTCTATCTGATGTCACACGGTACAGACGTTTGGTAGGCAAACTCATCTATCTCACGGTGACTAGACCCGACATCGCCTACGCTGTAGGAAAGGTCAGTCAGTTTATGCAAGCTCCCAGGGAGTGTCATCTTCAGTCCGCCCTGAAGATTTTAGAGTATATCAAAGCAGCACCGGGCAGAGGGTTACTCTTCCAGAAGAATGGCCATCTGAGGTTGAGGCCTACTCAGATTCAAGCTACGCAGATGACAAAGGCGATCGTAAATCCACGTCAGGTTTTTGTACCTTTGTTGGAGGTAATCTCGTAAGTTGGAAGAACAAGAAACAGTCTGTTGTTTCCAGATCTAGTGCCGAAGCAGAATACCGGAGTATGGCGTCAACTACGTGTGAGTTAAAGTGGTTGCGGGCTCTCATGCTTGACCTGGGCGAGGTATATGATTGTCCTCTCCCTATGTTCTGTGACAACAAAGCCGCTATACACATATCCAGGAATCTGGTCTTTCATGAGAGAACGAAGCATATAGAGGTTGACTGTCACTTCATTCGGGAGGAGATTTTGAAGAAACAGATTTGTACTCCTTTTGTCACCTCTGACAAGGAGTTGGCAGATATCTTCACCAAGCCGGTTTCTACTTCCTTCTTCCGCATTTGTGACAAGCTGGACATGATTGATATCTATGCTCCAGCTTGAGGGGGAGTGTTGAAGTATTAGACCGGGCGGCTTAGCGGTCTGATCCAGCGGTTTGTTAACTGTGCGGTCTGGCGGTCTATCTGGTGCCTGGAGACCGGGCGGTCTATCGGTCTACCTCTGCGGCCTGTTCTATCCTGCTGGAGTTGCCGAGCGGTTAGCCCATCTGTCTAACCGCGCGGCCTATGCGGTCCCCATTATTCTAGCCGCCCAGTACTGTAAATGTTTTGTCCCACATTGTTTGTATACTCTCTTTCTTATCTCCTCCATTCTATATAAGGGAGACCATACCTTTGTAAATGATATCTTTTTTGGATAATAAAATTTCGATTATTCAAAAGTTTATTCGCTTGTTCTCTACTTTTCGCTTCTTTTCTCTACTTTTTAACAAACGAGAATCGCCTTGATCCGCTTCTGCCATAAGCCGAAATCGATCTTGCCGTCGTACTTGAAAATCTCGAATTTTGCCGCCATTGATTTGCTCGCAGTGCTACTGAGTGATGAGAAAAATGTTCTCGGATCAGATCTTGAGAAGGTAGGGAGTGGACCTTGTCATCACCTACCGTTGACCCAGATCTCGAACCAGAACGCCCAGACGATCACCCCCGCAGAACCTCGCTCTGATACCAATTGTTATGCAATCGGACCGAGTACCGCAGTAGCGTAACGGAATTAAATCGAGCAAATACAATCGCGCAAAATAAAATAACGGAGCGAGATTTCAAAGCACACAGACGACACAAAAATTTTATGTGGTTCGGAGAGGAGCTCCTACGTCCACGGGGAGAGCGCGCCGGTAAAAGATCCACTAATAAAATAGGAGGTTACAAATTACAATATTTGGACAAGTCTCTGGAGTTCTCGCCGAGGGTGTCGCCGCTGGGCAGCCGTCACACGCCGCCGCTTGCCACCGGAACCGAGTCCCGCCGCCGCCGTACGCCTGGATCAACCTCGTCGTAGCCTCCTCCTGGATTACCTCCGCCAGGACAGCCTTCCGCCGCCGCCGAATGGTCGTCGCTTCCGCCTGAACAGTCGCTGCCACTTGGGCAGCCAGTCGCCGCCTAGAAACAACACCGCCGCCGCCTGCCCCTCTCACGGATGGATATTTCTCTCCTTGGAAGCTTCAGATTTCCGAATTGATCAAGATGGAAGACGGGAGCCCAATATATAGCTGTAACTCACCTCCAAACAATAATAGAATGATCTCCCAAAAATAGGATGTTGTCAATCATGGCTGCGCAAGAAAAGAATGGCAACTGGCCATATGAAATCCTCTCTAATGATCTTTCCAAAATATGATTTCAATTAAAAAAATTCCTTGGATTGGATTTACCGGCCACCATTGGAATTTCTAAACATAGCATTCCCAGAAAAGGCTTCGCCCGGATTAGGAATCCAAATGACACACGGATCGTTGACATGGCGCAATCCTAACGGTCCAGACGAAAATGAGGTGTCACAATCTAACATTTTTGTGCTCAAAGCTAGCTTTGTAACGGAGTGGTGAGCTATCATCCTCCGAAAAAACTTTCAACTCTTGTAAAATCAAACGGAATATTGAATTTTGACCCGGCACATATCCGGCCCGTTTTTTCATTATTCTGAGTTTTTCACGTCAAAAAAAGCTTTTTATTATGTGCTATTATTTTTTTTATTTGTGTGTATGATCCAATTCCTGAGACGATCACATTCTCCAACCATTTTTGAAATTTAATATTGTACATAACTCTCTTGTAACTAAAGACAAATTTGTCCATATCATATGTGCCTAATGTACTTAGGTGAAAATAATAAGATAAATTTGAATATAAACAAACCATACATTTTGTCTGTTCATCACTTCATCCTGATAAAGTTTTTTTTTTTGAAAAATGTGATTCATGATATAAAAAGAGCGTTTTTATTAGAAAAATTCAGTTTCGCTAATAACAAATCACAAAAAAACTGAATTCAGTATTTTTAGGTTCAATCTAGAAAATAGTTTTGTTGTGAATCGCCCGTATTCCTTTGGTCCGGAGAATCAGACCGTCTTAATTCGGAGTCAAAACGGGCGGACAAACAATCCAGTAAGAAACCAAGCAACAATAACAAGAAGTTTTTTAACGTGGAAAACTTGAAAATGATGAAAAATCGCGTAACCAGATCTGTGTATATGGCCAAAATCCAATATTTCTCTTTGAGTTTACCTGTGTTTCTGTTCCTCATAGGATGATATATAGACCACCTTTACGCTACAAGCCTTGAGTACAGAGAAATGAAGAAAAAAGCCAAGTCCATTAAGCTTCTATGAAGTGCCCACGAGGATGCCCGCGTGAGCGTTCCCCGACGCCTTCTCCTGGGCTCGCTGAAGCGTCCAAGTGAGTGTTGAGTGTACTAGAGAGGCCTGGAGAGAGAGAGTGCGGAGCGAATCCCGAGCAAAGGAATGATCTAAGTCTCATGTTATTGTCAGAAAATCTCAGAGCACTCTATAGTCTATGGAGTTGCTTGTCTTTAAATGAAGCTCTGGGAGACTTTTATACCTTTCTGAAAGGGCGCGTTGGTAATTGCGCCCGGTTGAATATTGAGTTGTTGAATGTTGTTGCTCCGTTCTGGTCACCTGGATCGACAATTTTCTCGAAATGATGAACATGCCCACCGGACGGCTCAGGCAGGCACCCGGTGACGGCGGCGGCGACCGCTGACTTGGGCGTGCGCGCCCATACGACATCCGTGCGCACTTGGGGCGCGCGCGCGCACGGACGTCGTAAGGGCGCGCTCGCCCAAAGCTCTGCCTAAGGAGGAGGCCCCCCCCCCCCCCCCCCCCCCCCCCCCGAGTTTTGTCAAACCCTCCCCTTTTCCCCATTTTTGGAAAATTCACCTAAGGAGGAGGCCACCCCCTCTCCATAGGAAAATGGTGCATTGCTCCCTTACCCATAAGAACCACAAATTATTGAGATGGGAAGGAATGAGCCCAAGTAGTGGCCCACCAACTTTTTCCCCACTCCCCTCTCTTTTTCCTCTCCCACTTATGAAAGCTCAAGCCCATAAGGGGCCCAACCTCATTTTCCCACATGAGGGAATTGCCTTGAGCCTCCAGCTGTCCTTAGACAGCTGGAGGGTGGAAATTAATCCCTCCCTAAGGAGGGATTAATCCCACATTGGGTAGGGGAGGAGATCCCCTCCCCCTACAGCCTATATAAAGGCCACCTCCCCAGGTAATCCTCTCACAAGCTCAAAGAGCAACTCCCCCACCACTACCAAAGCTCTGCCGGAGCTCAGGTCGCCGGAAAAGGCAAGTCAGAGCTCCACCACCACCACCTTGGATGGCCAACCAAGCCGGCCCCTCCCAAGCCCCTCCTCCACAGGTAGAAACTTCTCCCTTCCCCTTCCCCTCCTTCTGGACGTCCTGCATGGGCCCTCTGGCGGCCGGAGCACCGCCGACACCACCCAACCCTTGCTCCAGGTCGGGCGGTGGCCGCAGGAAAGCTGACCTCTCCCGACGCTGGGGGCGGCATTGGAGAAGGTTTGACCCACCAGGATGACATTTCCCGGTGGGGGGAAGCCGGGGTGCCACCAAAAAACACCACTCCGGCGGCACCCGAGAGGTAGAACATTTGCTTTGTTTTGCCTCTAGGGGAGGCCGGCGGCCGATAGTCGCCGGACCACCACTAGAGAAGAGCCCTACCACCGGTGTGCCTGTCGGTGGTGGTTACGGAGTTGTGCTCAACGCCGGAGAGGCGGGGTGGTGCGGTGGCGTCGATGAGCTCTGCTTGACGTTTTGTCGAGGTTTGCTCGACGTTTCGTCGAGCTCAGCTCGACTTTTATCGCGGAGCTCCGCTCGACGAAATTAGCCGAGCTCCGCTCGAAGAAATTCGTCGAGCTTCGCTCGACAACTATCCTCGAGCTCCGCTCGACGACTTTCCCCGCTCTTGGGTTGGCCAAATCAGACGGTGGCCGGCGGCGACAGGCCACCAGGCCACCACCCAGGGACTCACCGGCCCCGACGAACAGTCCGGGAGCAGTGCTGGCGCCCGACGGTGACTGGCCGGCGTTGGAAGTGGTTATCCCTGCCTGCCGCCGATGAAGAGTAGCAGCCGCCCGATCTAATGATGAAGATTGGACGACCGGTATTTTATTAAATCCCGCCCCCGCCTCAGCATCAGCGTCCCCCACATCGGATCCGCGACTGATCCACTGTGGGGATAGAAGGGTAATTTTTAAGGACCGGCTCGATCTAAGCCACATGATATTCTTGATTTGCTATCAGCAGACCATATTATCATATATATTTTGAGAAATTTTCTGGGCCATTTCTATGCCTCTGGGGGCAAAGTGATCAACATGAAAAATGTTCCCCGTACTAAGGGCTTCCTCCACAAAAATTTTGAAAATTTTTGGAGTTGAATTAATATTTTTATAAGTAAAAATGAAAATTATTTAGCCAAATTAAATACCCAAAACTTTTCAAAAAATTATGAAAATTTCTATAGCCTCATTATAGATTGAAAGTGCAACTAGATCTGATATACTCTAGAGGGAGGTGAATAGAGTATATGGTGCTTTAAAAACTTTTACAAACTTTTACAACAATTGTTGTAATATGTGTGAGCAGAGAAGCAAAAATAAATCTAATCACAGCACTAAGCTAAGCAAAAACTAAGCACAGAAAAATCAAGGCCAGAAACAAAAAATGAAAGCAAGCAGAACCAGAAGACACAAGGAAATATAGTGGTTCCCCAAACTTGGGTACATCCACTCTTCTACCACCCTAGGTAGGAATCCACTGCAGGATGAGTTGATCAGGTGTCCTGAGCACCAATGAGCTTTTGATAAGGTGCTCAAGAACCAAACCAGATTTTTTGATCAGGTGTCTTGCCACCAATGAGCTTTTGACAAGGTGCTCAAAAACCAAGCTCAAACTTTTGAAGGGATTTTGAAAAACCCTTTACAGAGTGGGGGTGAGAGAGTGATGGAAGTCTTCTCTTTCTCAAACAACTGAGAAGACTATGTGGATTGATGTCAAAGCTCCCCCTGAATCCTTGAAATCTTCATGAAGAAAAGCTTTGCTGAGGGTGATAGGCCTTCAAAGGTTGAACTCCAGCAATAGATGATTTCAGCAAATAGCTGAAAGGTTGAATGTCTGGAGTCTGGAAATATGTTGGCCTTGAACACTTTGAAAACTAAAGAGATCTGAAGATTTGAAAACTTGATCTCCTTGGATGAGTGTTCTTCAGAATTCTTTGAGACAAAAGATTTTTTGAGAGTGTCTCTGTAGTCTGTATCTTCTCTCTGTATTGTGTGTATTCTTCTATGTGAGAGATTCAAAAAGTTCTATGTTTTATTCTCTGTTACAGAATAGAATATCATTCTCTGTCAAGTATAGCCGTTGGCCTGCATTAATTGCATCCTTAATTGCATAATCTCTTCTGGAGGAAAGTCCACAGAAACATTCCTTGAAAAATCCCTTGAAACTTGGTCCAGAAATAAATGAAAACGGCTACCAAATCTCTGAATTAATTGCAGAATAACTCCTAACTGATTTTGAATTTGAATTCTGGAAGTTATCTGAAATCGTCGAACTGAGCTCTGCTATCGTCGAGCTGAGCTCAGCGATCTGAAAACATACAGCAGCAAAATATTGTCGATCTGAGCTCAAAGATCGTCGAACTGAGCTCAGAGATAAGATCCAAAGCAGAGTCAAAATCGTCGACCTGAGCTCACCGATCGTCGAATGGAGTTCGACGATATAATGAAGTTGAGCTCAGTGATCGTCGAATGGAGTTCGACGATCTGTCGAAGTTGAGCTAGACGATCGTCGACCGGAGTTCGACGAATCGTCGTGCTGAGCTCGACGATCAGACTTAGTCTCCAGACTGAGAATCCTGGTCTTTAGGGCAGCTTCCAAACCTAGACTTCTAACCCTTAGACTCAATTCTAATTGACCTATTAAGCTATACAGAAGGTCAAGCAAAGATTCCTAGAGACATAGTGATCCTGACCCAAATTAGTAATAGGGTGTTCCAACATAGACCCCCCCCCCCTTAAAGGTTGTATCAAAATTAGGGACTTGGGGATCAAAATTTAATTTTCCTCAGTTCCTTGGTGTTGAAACCGGAATCCGGTCTCCTGTGGGGTTCGACCCTTGGAGAAGGGGTGGTCTCGCGCCTACTTCGCTCCTGCAAGAAAAACAACAAAGAAGACAAGGAGAAACAGACCCAAGGGCTCGGCAGGGAGGTCCCACCACAAACCCGGAAGATCTCAGAGCGCTTCCCCTCCTCAGCCAGAAGCCGAGCTAAGGTACCCTCAGAAAGCACTTGAAGATTGGAGCAGGAGAGCACTCAGGAGAACCTGCTTTCTGGGGTACCCCTTGGGTCCTATTTATAGTTTTTGAAATCCGGACTGCCAATAACCAAAAGAACTGACCTGAAATTACCAGAAAACCCTTGGTTGGGTCTGCCAACAGCCAAACTCCGCTGTTTTGAAGGGCTATGGGCAGACTAGCGGGGGCAAAACAGTAAAAAGTACCTCATACATCCAGGCGAGCTGGGGAGCTTTGACCACCTCGGCATGTTCTGCTCGCCTACTGCTGCCGAGCTCCACTGCGAGGACGCGAGTTGTGTTTCGCTCGGCAAATGCCGAGATAAGGGTCGTCGATCGTCGATCTCTGGTCGACGGATGCCGAGCTCGGGCTCGCCCCCCTTTACTGCCGAGCTCGCCCATTGTCCTCAGCCCGATCTGCCTAGACCCCGGTGACCTTGCTCGCCGGACACGGGGTTGTACACAATCCCCGCTCTTTTCGAGCTTGTCAAAGCTCGGAAAGAAACATCCAACCCCAAGTGTGCGGCGAGCGCTGGTTGGCGAGTTGGAGGGAATCTTTTGGTGGGGGCCACCTGCGGCTATATATATATGTGCACCTGCCCACCTGTCTGACTCTTGCCATTCCCTTTGCTACCCTGCCAAGATGCCCCTTCCCAAGGAGATCCAAGAGCGCATAAACCGAGCCCGCCAGGCCTCCGCGGCTCGAGTTGCCGCTCTGACGGCGGTCCCCGCAAAATCTCCCCAAACCGATTCTGCCGAGCCCAGTTCCAAGAAGTCAAAGCCATTCCCTGAGGCGGCTGAGCCCATTTTCAATGACCTGAGGGCCACCCTGGCTCGCGAGACCGGCTCTTCCACCCGAACTATTCTTGAGAAGGATAGAGAGGTGGTCGTAGTTGGCGACGACCTAGACGGTCAACCAGATGGCGAGGGCGTCGCGCCGCGAGAGCCCACACCGCGAGGCGAGACCACGCTCGCCAACTCGCGATTCTCGGCACCGGACAACCATCCCCGGGACCCGCCCCTTCTCTTTGGGATCCTGCCTATGAGCTCGCAGAGGCCGAATTCGCCAGTGGGCTCCCCCCCTCACCAAACCGACATGGCCGCGGGGGCTGGTCTGGGGACCATTCCCACCCCGGGATTAGAGCTCATTTCGTCGGGGGCTCGCGGCCCAGGTCGCGGGAAGGATCTGAGGTTCATCCCTCCTCACACCTCCCTTGAGCTGCCGAGCTCGTCTGGTCAGTCCTGCTTGACTCCTCGCTCCATGAGTTTTTGCACTTTTTGCTAACACATGTCTTCACAGCTCTTCCCAGTCAATCGGCTGCCGAGGAATCCTCGCGGGCAGCCCACTATTCTCCCCTCCCTTCCCCGAGCTCGCTGGACTCTTACCTGGGTCCTGAGGTAGATCAAGGCGAGTTGACGAGGAGGGAGGTCAAGCTCCTCAAAAAGCTGGTGTGTGGGCTGCGCGAGGTGCAGGGGGTCAACGAGACGCTGCAGTGCGACTACGCACGTCTTGCTGACGAGGTGCGCCGTGGCCAAGCTGGCGAGCTGATGTCCCCCTCCCGGCTCCTGGACGAGATAGACGACGGTCTCTCGGTTGCGCAGAGGAATTCCAGAAGGATCCGCGAGTTGCTCCGCGCTTGGCAGCCTGGGGGGAGGGGGTCGCGGGGCCGGGGTAGGTAAGTGAGCGGCTCCTTTACCGAGCCGACCGGCACTCGCATCCCGATGCCCCCCTGCTTGCGCGCCCTGCCTTTTTTTAAATCCTGAACTTTATTTCTGTAATAAATAAATCTTAGAATATTCTTGATCATGTTACTTGAATAAAATGCTGCAATGTTTGGCTTAGCTTTGGTTGGTATGCGCCGGAAGTCGGCGAGCTGGGGTGGCGAGCTGGGGGAGCGAGCTGCGCTGATTGGACAGCCTGCCTCAGATTCCTTTTCCTATAAATAGCCCCCCCTCACCTACCCACGTACTGTGCCTTTATTGCTTTCTTCCCCTCCCTGCGCTTTTCCGTTTCCTGCTCGCGCTCTACCTCTGCCTCCGCGAACATGGGCAAGGCGAATCCAGATGCCGACCGCCGCTCCAAGTGCGCTCAGCACTTCACGGACCACTACTTCTTCGAGGGGCACACTAGCGAGGAGGAGCTCGCTGAGTTTGTGGCGGAGCGCGTGCCTCCGGGCTTTGAGGCTCGCAGGCCGAAACAGGGGGAGGCCATCAATACCTTTTACGAGGACGAGCTCGCCTTCCCCCTTTCACATTTCGAGGTGGGGTTACGCCTTCCCCTGTGGCCGAAGATCCGACAAATCTTAATATATTACGGAGCCGTGCCTGCGCAGCTAAATTCCAACGCCATCGCGATGATGGTGGCGTTCGCGAGTTACCTCCAGCGGGAGAGGATCGAGTTCAACCTGACGGTGTTCAGGAAGCTCTTCTCCTACAAGGCGACGCCAGACGGGGTCGCCTACTTCGGTGGCTCGCTAATCAAAGTTCGCGAGATCGCGAACAAGCACCACACCTGGATGACCAAGATCGCCTTCATCAAGGGCGATCTCGGCAAAATCCCCTACTCGCCTCAGCAGAAGGGCTAGGAGGTGTACCGCCCGCCGGCCGTGTCCGGCAACGACGCCGAACTCCACAAATACTTCCTCCATAAAGATTTCGAGGTCGCCTTCCTGCGGAGGGGCCTCGACGCGCTCCCCCCCCCCCCCCCCGTTCTGCCGGCGAAGGTATGCTTCCCTCCTCATCTTGCCGAGTTCGCCTACCTGCCGAACTCGCCATATTATTGCTAAATTCCTAACTTTTTTCAGAGTGTTTTCCTGCAGGGGAGCGAATAATCCCCGTGAACCCGTCGTTCGCGGATCCGGGGCTCCATGCCGACCCTCTTGCTCGCGAGAAGGCGGCAGCGGCGGCCTGCCGAGATGAGGCAGCCCTCTCGCAACCCTCTTCCAGCAAGAGGCGGCCTGAGGACGCGGGATCGAACCCGCCATTCGGCCATCGACAAATGAAGAAGATGCGGAGAGCCCTGCTAGCTCCGCAGGGGCAACAACAACAACAGCCCAGCCCCAAGTACATCAGCTCGTCGGCGACCCCTCCCGACGCGTCGCCGGAGAGCCCGTTGAAGGAGATAACCAGCAAGGGGTGGAAAGGTGGCGAGGGCCCCTCTTCTACGGCGGCGATCTCCCCTCCTCCATCGGCGAAGAGGGCCGGCCGCGAGCGCGCGCCGCCGAAGCAACTCCCCCTCTTCAACTTCGGCGCGCGCTGGAAGAATTCGGCGGGCGAGCCCATGCTGCAGTGGGACGAGCTCGCTCATCGAGTCTCCGTCTCCACTCTGCACCCCTCCTGGCATGACCGCAAGCCTGCCACCGGTCATGCCTACGCCCTCGGCTTCGGCCTATATGGCCGGGAGGATGTCGAGGCCTACAATAAGATGACCCTTCGGCAGCTCGGCCATGAGGGCCTGTAGTCCCACCTGCGGACCCTGGAGCTGCATCACATGCTGGCACGCCGCAGCTTTGCCCTCAGCCACAAACTCAAAAAGGCTGAGCAGGCTCGCGACCTCGCCAAGGATAAGGTCACCGATCAGGCGAGGCGGCTCGGCATAGCGGAGTGTACAACCCCGTGTCCGGCGAGCAAGGTCACCAAGGTCTAGGCAGATCAGGCTGAGGACAATGGGCGAGCTCGGCAGTAAAGGGGGGCGAGCCCGAGCTCGGCATCCGTCGACGAGAATTCGACGATCGGCGACCCTTAGCTCGGCATTTGCCGAGCGAAACACAACTCGCGTCCTCGCAGTGGAGCTCGGCAGCAGTAGGCGAGCAGAACATGTCGAGGTGGTCAAAGCTCCCCAGCTCTCCTGGATGTATGAGGTACTTTTTACTGTTTTGCCCCCGCTGGTCTGCCCATAGCCCTTCAAAACAGCGGAGTTTGGCTGTTGGCAGACCCAACCAAGGGTTTTCTGGTAATTTCAGGTCAGTTCTTTTGGTTATTGGCAGTCCGGATTTCAAAAAATATAAATAGGACCCAAGGGGTACCCCAGAAAGCAGGTTCTCCTGAGTGCTCTCCTACTCCAATCTTCAAGTGCTTTCTGAGGGTACCTTAGCTCGGCTTCTGGCTGAGGAGGGGAAGCGCTCTGAGATCTTCCGGGTTTGTGGTGGACCTCCCTGCCGAGCCCTTGGGTCTGTTTCTCTTGTCTTCTTTGTTTTTTTTCTTGCAGGAGCGAAGTAGGCGCGATGTAACAGCCCAAGTTCTGCAGCAAGTGACACGGCCTGGGACACGGTGTGTCCCGTGTCAGGTGACACGGCCTGCGACACGGCGTGTCGCAGGGCGTGTCGAGTGTGTCGACGATTGGGCTTTGTCTCGACGATTTTTTTTTGGTCTCGACGATTCGTCGAGACACGGCCCAGGACAGGCGTGTCCAAGGCCGTGTCACATTCTCGACGAGTTTTGCTCGACGATCGTCGAGTGTCGAGAAGTGAGCGTCGAGAGTTGAACACGGCCTGTGACACGGCGTGTCCAGGGCGTGTCAAATCAGGCGACGAACTGCCGAATGAGTTCGACACTCACGGCCAATGACACGGGCGTGTGGTGTGTCACTGGTTTGGATAAGTCGGTTGACCACCGCTTGAGGCACACGGCCAGGCGTGTTCGAGGCCGTGTCGGGTCAAAGCTCTTCTTCTTTTTCCTTAAGGGCCGAAATCAGAAAAGAATCCTCACTTTGAACCTTCATCTTCTTCGAGCTTGCTGTTGGTGGTGCTGCGGTTACCGGCGAGAGATCCGAAGCAGCGTTGGGAGGAAACGCTCTTGCGAGTCTTGCAAGCAAGCTTTCAAGCCATGGCACCGAAGCGATCGTCAAGGGTAACGACTCTTCTAGCCATGTGAAGGCTTCTGGCATATTTGATTCCCCAGAGTGGCTGCGTTTGGGAGTCATTTGGGTGGATGCTGAAATCCGCATGCTGTGTGAAGTTCTTTTGAGTGCTTTTGTGGTCGGCCTGCGCAATTTGTAGGCCAATTTGTTTAGGCCACTGTAAGGCATAAGGCCAATACCATGTTGTAAGACATTCCTATCGTTTAGGACATTCATGAGAGTTCAAGTCAAGTTAGGCTTCCGCTAGAATGCTTGTGATAGGTGCGATGCGCTGCTCTAGTATCATCCCCGACTGTTTTGTGCTATATCCTGTCCCGGACCTTCTAGAATATATCACGGATGAGGTTGTTACACGCGAGACCACCCCTTCTCCAAGGGTCGAACTCCACAGGAGACCGGATTCCGGTTTCAACATTTTGGTGCGGTGAGCGTGGAGAGTGGTCAGTGCAGAAAAGCTTCGGTGAGTTCAATGATAGGACAAGGATCTGACAGGCAGAACTCGCCCCCCCCCCCCGCCTCTCGCAACGGTGGGGATGTTGGAAGACTTCAGGAACGAGGTGTTGGGCCTCATCAAGTTCGCACTCGGCGCGCGGGCCGAGTGCTCGACTCCAGTAGCCCAGATCGCGGCCACCCCCTCTTTGGGCGAGGACGCTCCCGGCCGGTGAGCTGGGAAAGAGGTGGCCGAGGAAGGCCGGGGGTGCGAGCTCCCAGGGCACGAGCTCTTCCCCGGCTCGGCAGGCCGAGGCTGGTTCGGCGAGCTGGGCTCGCGAGACTCGCCAGCTCGCCCAGTGGGGGGAGGCAGTCCTTTCAGCGAACTTGTCTCCTCAGCTCCAGTCCCAGATGGGTTCAGGGAACCCGAGATGTCTTACTATACCGGGAAGGGAGACCCGGTCCAGCATGTCCAATGGTTCGAGGATGTGGTCTCCATCCGTCAGATGTCGGACGGATTCACCAGCTCCCGGCCAGCTCCATCTACTGCTTCGAGGACCTGCGTCGAGGGTTCATGCTGAGATTCACCACCTCGAAGAAGAGAAAGGAGTCTGAGTCTTTGTTCCACATTAAGCAGGGAGTGAACGAGACGTTGGGGAGCTACGTGGACCGATTCCAGGAGGAAGTTACTCAAGTCCAGGAGATGCCGGGCCATAGTCTGATGATGGCCTTTACCCTGGGCCTGCAGCAAGGTTTCTTCTGAATGGAGCTGAAGAGAGTTCCTCCCCTCTCCTACGAGGAGTTGATGGAGAGGGAGGTGAGAGAGGTCGACGGGGAGGCGTCGAACCCGGAGTTTGCCAGGAAGCTGGCCAGGTGGGCCACAGAGGAAGAGAAGGAGTCGAGAGGAGGAAAGACACAGGAGGAGAGAAGAGGGGAGCCTAGGCAGAGGGAGCAAAGGCAGCTCCAGTGGCAGCAGCAGCCGAGGTGGGGGCATCAGGAGCCCGACCGTCGGCTAGGCTGGAGACCCGAGTGGCAAGGGCAGGGGCCACAGAGAGGGTATTACAGAAAGGGTCACCACCAGGGGAGGCAAGATCAGTTCCGCCCTCCGGGCTGGAGGCAGGGCCAGAGGCCCTGACTCCCCGATCAGGAGGAGGCCATGGCCATAGCCTTGGGGGCAAGGAGGGGGATCATGAGGAAGAGGAGAAGAGAGGTCAGGGTGGAGCTGCCCTATTGCGACTTCCATCAGGAAGAGGTGCACGCCACAGCCACCTGCCCGGAATTCCTCGAGATGAGAGGGAATAGGGAACAACAGCAGCAGCAGCAGGGAGGTCGGCAAGAAGTGAGGATTGAGGAGGTCCTGCCTCGGGTGGAAGAGGATCGGTGTGAAGACCGGGTGGATGTTGGAACCCGAGGGGGATTGGAATGATCCACGAGGGAGCAGGGGTCGAGGCCTCCCGCAAGGAGAGCCTCCACACCATGTACCGGCGAAGCGTCGCCTCCACATCCCAAACCCCACCCCCAGAGGAGAGGATCACTTTCTCCAAGAGCGATATGCCAGGCCACAAGGACTCATTCTGCAATGCGCTGGTCATCAAGGCAGCCATCGAGAATTTCACCATCTCTCGGATCCTCGTGGACAACGGGAGCTCCGTCAACGTCGTCTTCAAAAAGGCGTTTGACACAATGAAGGTGGAGGCAAAGAGGGTGCTGGCCTCGGATGGGCCCTTGTTCGGGTTCTCGGGGGAAAGGAAGGAAGTGGAGGGAGGAGTAGGCCTCCATGTCACCTTGGGGGTGGTAGTCCCGAAACTGCAAGTTCGTCATTGTGGACGCCCCCAGCAGCTACAGCGCCATCTTCGGGAGGCCCCTTATCAGCGCCTTCCGCTGCGTCCCCTCATCTTTCCATCAGTACTTGAAGTTCAACGCTGAGGGGGTCCAGGCCAGGGCCAGGGGGGACCCAAAGGTGGCGCGGGAGTGTTATGTCACTGCGGTGAACACCATCTCCTGGCAAGAGGGAGCCAAGGAGATGGGGCGAAGGATGGAGGAGGTCGAGCAGGAAGCAGGAGGGGAGGAGCTGGAAGTGAAGGACTATGCGGAGGAGGCAGCATGAGGAGATCTGGAGGAGGTGGCTGAAGTGAGGGCCGTGGGAGGAGAGATGGAGGTAGAGGTTCCCGTTACGGAGGAAGGGGATGCCGAGGGATGGGGGGAGCAATCCAGGCTGGAGGCAGCAGAGGAAGTGGTGGAGCTGGAGGTGCTCACCCAAGGGGGCAGGATGGAGAAGATCCGCGTCAGCGGGGGGCTAACCCCGGAGGACCAAGGCAGGATGCTGGAGTGCATCCAGAAGAACGTGGATATCTTCGCTTGGAACGCCGCAGAGATGCCGGGGGTTGACGCGGATGTGGCCTGCCACCGCCTCAACCTGGACCCGGGAACACGCCCCGTTCAGCAGAAGAAGAGGTCCACCGCGGACAAGCTGGCGGAGCCCATCAGGGAGGAGGTGGTGAAACTCCTCAAGGCCGGCTTCGTGTCTGAGATTCAGTACCCTGGCTGGGTCTCCAACATGGTTATGGTTAAAAAAGGAGACGGCCGATGGAGGATGTGTATCGATTTTTCCTTAATAAAGCTTGTCCTAAGGACTGTTATCCTTTGCCTCGAATCGACGCGCTGGTTGACTCAGCCGTCGGTTATTCTGTAATGAGTTTTTTAGATGTTTTTTCAGGTTATCATCAGATCAGGATGCACCCCCCAGACATCAAGGATGTCTCGTTCATCACAGGGGATGGATGCTACTGCTACAAGATGATGCCCTTCGGGCTGAAGAATGCTGGGGCAACCTACCAGAAAATGATGGATAGGGTCTTCAAGGAGCAGAGGGGGAGGAATTTGGAGGTGTATGTAGATGACCTCATGATCAAAAGTCGGGATGTGGACTCCCACCTCCGGGACCTGGAAGAGACCTTCACCACCCTGCGCAAATACAAGATGTGGTTGAACCCCCTGAAATGTATCTTCGGGGCCAGCAGGGGAAAGTTCCTAGGGCACCTCCTCACCCCCGCGGGGGTCGAGCCGAATCCAGATAAGGTCAAGGCTATCTTGGAGCTGGGGTCCCCGCGGAATGCAAAGGAGGTCCAACGGCTGACGGGGAAGCTAGCAGGGCTGAGTCGCTTCCTTTCACGGGCAGGGGAGAAGTGCTCCCCCTTCTTCAAAACGCTAAGGGGTGGTCAGAGGTTTGAATGGACCAAGGAATGCGAGGAGGCGTTCCAGGCCCTCAAAGTGCAGTTGACACAGGCTCCGCTGCTCCAAGGGCCGAAGGAGGGGGAGGATTTGTTCCTATATCTAGGGGTCGGGGCGGAGGCCTTGAGCTCGGTTTTAGTTCGTGAAGAGGGGAAGAGGCAGCTCCCTATTTATTACGTGAGCCGGGTCCTGAGGAAGGCCGAGCTCCGGTATCCGATTTTGGAGAAACTAGCCTTCGCACTGATCATCTCAGCTCGGAGGCTGCGACCTTACTTCCAAGCACACTCAATCCGAGTGGTGACCGACCATACTCTCCGCAACATCTTCAAGGGGGTGGAGCATTCAGGCAGGCTGGCTAAGTGGTTGGTGGAGCTGAGCGAGTTCGACGTCTCCTTCGTTCCGCGGCTCTCGATCAAAGCTCAGGCGATGGCCGACTTCTTGGCCGACTACGTGGTTGAAATGGCGGAGAAAGAGCTCACCCGCCCGACTCCTTGGAAGGTGAGGGTCGATGGTGCCTCGGGAAGGCATTCACTGGGAGTAGGGGTAATCCTGGAAAGCCCTCAGGGGACTCGAATTGAGCATACGGTGGTGGTGCACTTTTCCATTACCAACAACCAGGCCGAGTACGAGGCCGTGATAGCAGGACTACGCCTGGCCAGGGAGCTGGGGGTGTCGGATGTGGAGGTCCTTACTGACTCCATGGTAGTAGCTTCCCAGATCAACGGGGAGTTCGAGGCAACGGAGCCCACCCTGCGATCGTAATTGGCCAAGGTGAAGGGGGTCATTGACACTTTTCAAACTTTCACCATCCGACACGTGCCCAGGGAAGAGAATGAACAAGCCGATCAGCTGGCGAAGCATGGTCCCCAGGTGGGGGGCACCATCACCGACCTGTTCCGCCCCTCCATCGAAGAATGAGAGCTTATGGAAATCGATCAACAAGCTTCGTGGATGGATCCAGTTGCAGTTTTCCTCTCCACGGGAAAGTATCCGGAGGGGGTAGATAAGAAGAAACTGAGGCACAAGTCAGCATATTACCTCCTCCAGGACGGGCAGCTATACAGGAAGACCCTCTCAGGGATGCTAGCCCGCTGCGTGACCGAGGGAGAAGTACGAAGGATCTTGGAGGAAGTCCACTCCGGGAATGTGGGAGTCACTCCGGGAGTAGGACCCTGGAAGGGAGGATAGTCAGGCAAGGGTATTTCTGGCCTACCCTGGGCCGAGACGCCGCAGAGTTCGCAAGAAGATGTCATAAGTGCCAGTTGTTTGCCCCACTCCAGCTACAGCCGGTCCAGCGACTCAGAAGTATCACGGCCCAATGGCCCTTTGCAATTTGGGGAATGGATTTGGTTGGACCATTCCCCCAAGCCAGCGGTCAGAGAAGGTTCCTCCTAGTAATGATTGACTACTTCTCAAAGTGGATGGAGGTGAAGGCGCTGGCCAAGGTGACCTCCCAGGTGATCAGGAACTTTGTTTGGGGGGAGATCATCTGTCGCCATGGGCTGCCCCAGGCCATCGTCACGGACAACGGGCCCAGTTCGCCAGTGCCAAATTCACCAGCTTCTGCGAGCAGCTTGGAATCGACCTCAGGTTCGCCTCGGTCCATCACCCCAGGAGCAACGGGTAGGTGGAGGCCGCAAACAAGATCATCGTCAACCTCCTCAAGAAGAAGGTGGAGAATTTGAAGGGGAGCTGGGTGGAACAGCTTCCCGCAGCTCTTTGGGCCCTAAGGACCACCCCCAACACGGCTACAGGAGAGACCCCCTTCAAACTCTCCCATGGATGCGAGGCAGTGCTCCCCATAGAATTCAAAGTCCAAACACCACGAGTCGTTGCGGCAAAAGAAGGCCGTGAGGAATGGCAAGCGGAGAATGAGGAGGAACTGAGGCTCTCCCTTGACATGGTGGAAGAGGTGAGGGACCTTTCCGCTATCCGGTAGGAGGAGGTGAAAAGAAGAATGGCCAAATACTTTGACAAGCATGTCAGGGTCAAGCAGTTCGTGGAAGGGGACTTGGTGCTGAAGAAGGTGGATGCAACAGGGAGGTCAGCATCCGTAGGGAAGCTCAATCCCAGCTGGGAGGGACCATTCATTATAAAGGAAGCCTTGAAGTCAGGGGGCTATCGACTCCAAAATGTAGAGGGCGAGACCCTGAGTCTCACCTGGAGTGGTGACGACCTAAAACGATTTTTCCCCTGAAGCATGTAAGCGACACTTTGATTATAATAAATTTCTTCAACTCTCTAATATTATCATAGCTAGCCTGCATAGAGGAATGGAATGTGTTTGGACCCCGAGAAGATCCCACTGCCAGGCTCTCATCTAGCTGGCAGGGCCGGAAGTCACTCGGTGTCATCCTTAGCATCGAGAAGATCCCACTGTCAGTCTCCCACCTAGCTGACAGGGCCGGATGTCACTCGATGGAATGTGTTTGGACCCCGAGAAGATCCCGCTGCCAGGCTCTCATCTAGCTGGCAGGGCCGGAAGTCACTCGGTGTCATCCTTAGCCTCGAGCAGATCCCGCTGTCAGGCTCTCACCTAGCTGACAGGGCCGGATGTCACTCTATGGAATGTGTTTGGACCCCGAGAAGATCCCGCTGCCAGGCTCTCATCTAGCTGGCAGGACCGGAAGTCACTCGGTGTCATCCTTAGCCTCGAGCAGATCCCGTTGTCAGGCTCTCACCTAGCTGACAGGGCCGGATGTCACTCAATGGAATGTGTTTGGACCCCAAGAACATCCCGCTGCCAGACTCTCATCTAGCTGGCAGGGCCGGAAGTCACTCGGTGTCATCCTTAGCCTCGAGCAGATCCTGCTGACAGGCTCTCATCTAGCTGGCAGGGCCGGAAGTCACTCGGTGTCATCCTTAGCCCCGAGCAGATCCCGCTATCAGGCTCACCTAGCTGACAGGGTCGGAGGTCACTCGATGGTGTCGGCCTCGGAATCGCCAGATAAAGATCAAAGTCTCAGTACCAGGGAGCAAGGTGGAAAGGGTTCTGTCAAGGCGAGCTCGGGCTCGGTAAATCCAGCTCGACATGATTAAAAAGGCAAGCCAGGATGGAGGACTCTGCATGAGCGAGTATGGACTCGTCATTCCCGGCTCGGCATTGGCAAGTAGGTCGCGGACCCGGGCCTCGCCAAAGGAGGGCGAGCCAGGCCGGGGCACCTCACCCGCTTTGCCTGTTTGACTTGGAAAATCTTCCTTTCTTCAGGATCAACCTGGATGGCTCGCGTGCGAGTTACGGTGGCGTGACAAGGGCAGACGGCAACTCGCCCCAAATCGCTTGGGGCTCGGCAAAAACTCAAAACGCATCCACTCGCGGGCACGCTCTCATAACTACCCTGCTCGCGGAACCTGTCTCGGCGAGGTCGCGTGGGGAAACACTCGCATATATTCAGAGCTCAACAAAGAAAGTAAAGAAAAGAAAAGGAAGTGGCACGGGTATGATCAAAAACTTTCATTGTTTAAAAAAAGTAATTACAGGGGCTCGCCTCGGCGAGTAAACAAAAAAGAAGAAAAAAGAAAAATTACAGGCTACCCTCAGGCCCCGCCCCCTCCGCCGGATTGGTCCTCGCCGTCGCCCGAAGGATCCTGGAAGCTTTTCCCAAACATCGCGTCCAGGCTGTCTTCCTTCTCGCTGGGCGGCGTCGCCGGGAATAGGTTGGGCATCAGGTCCCGAGCCGAGAACCCCTCGCACCCCTCCACCAGCACCCCAGAATCCTTCATCATTTGGAGGGTGCACTCGGCGGCTTGGATGGAGTTGATCCGCAATCTCTCGACGAGGTCGGCCTCGCCAAAGATCCGCGGGCTCTTGTAGGGGAGGGTGGGGTCGGTGTCGTGAGGCGGGAAGAAGATCTCCGCCTGGAGACGCACCTCGCTGAGGAGGTGCTGATTCTCCCCCTTCAGCTTTGTGTTCGCGCCCTCCATCTCGGCAAGGCGTGCGCGCAGCTGGCCTATCTCCCCCCTGCTCAGTGTTGAAAGCCTGGAGCTCCCCTACAGCCTCGGCATCCGCGGCCAGTAGTGCGTGCAGCTGGCTGACCTCCTCCCCCAGCTCGGTGTTGCGAGCCTGAAGCTCGCCCGCCGCCTTGGCATCCTGGAAAAGAGTCCACTTAGCAGCAGCACAAAACATTCTAAGTAAAAAAGAAGAACATCGCGTGACACTTACCAGCCCGCCGGCGGCTTGGGCGAGTAGACCCTCCGTGTTGAAACCAGAATCCGGTCTCCTGTGGATTTTGACCCTTGGAGAAGGGGTGGTCTCGCGCCTACTTCGCTCCTGCATGAAAAACAACAAAGAGGATAAGGAGAAACAGACCCAAGGGCTCGGCATGGAGGTCCCACCACAAACCCGGAAGATCTCATAGTGCTTCCCCTCCTCAGCCAGAAGCCGAGCTAAGGTACCCTCAGAAATCACTTGAAGATTGGAGCAGGAGAGCACTCAGGAGAACCTGCTTTCTGGGGTACCCCTTGGGTCCTATTTATAGTTTTTGAAATCCGGACTGCCAATAACCAAAAGAACTGACCTGAAATTACCAGAAAACCCTTGGTTGGGTCTGCCAACAGCCAAACTCCGCTGTTTTGAAGGGCTACGGGCAAACCGGCGGGGGCAAAACAGTAAAAAGTTCCTCATACATCCAGGCGAGCTGGGGAGCTTTGACCAACTCGGCATATTCTTCTCGCCTACTGCTGCCGAGCTCCACTGCGAGGATGCGAGTTGTGTTCCGCTCGGCAAATGCCGAGCTAAGGGTCGCTGATCGTCGATCTCTGGTCGACGGATGCCGAGCTCAGGCTCGCCCCCCTTTACTACCGAGCTCACCCATTGTCCTCAGCCCGATATGCCTAGACCCTGATGACCTTGCTCGTCGGACACGGGGTTGTACACTTGGAGCTTAGGGTCGTGTTTGGAATTTATTACGCTTATTTTCCTCGAAAGTGAAAATTAGAGCGCACGACCAAATCAGATCTCACTGATGACCGGTGAGGAGTTCGGTGAGTTTGAAGCTCAATACTGCAGCTTGGGTACGTCGCTAGGAGGGCGGGTCCTGACGAGTTCCTTAACTCAATTTATAATGAGGAGCTCATCTTCCCCCTAGCGTACTTCTAAGTGGGACTTAGGGCTGCCCCTGTAACCTGAAGTGTGGTAAGTTCTCTACTACTTCAGGATGATCCCAGGGATGGTCAACCCTAATGCCATCAACGCCCTCTCCACGTATGTTTTCTATCTTCATCGAAAGAGAATAGAGTTCTACCTGACAACTTTCCATAAGATCATCACCCTAAAAGCGACTGCTGATAGAGTTATCTTTTTCACCAGCTCCTGTATAAAGCTCATCAAGATGATGAACAAGGTACATCATTGGACCAGCAAGTTTGTAATAGTGTGGGGGTGAGTCAAGAAATCTCCCACCGAGCTCCAATCCAGACGACGGGGAAATAATACAAGTCGCTTTGCCTTGAGGATAATGCGATGGAGCTCTCCAAGTTCCCATATGAGAAGTAGATGGACGTCATATTCATGAGAAAACAGGTCGTCCAACTCTCCTTCATGCCCCCTGAGATAGGTAAGCCTAGGATAATGCTCTCTATATGGTTTTCCACCTCGACACCTGCTGTACTAATTTATTTAACATGCGAGCTCTCCTTGGAAGGAAAATGGTCTCTTCTAGAGCACCCTCCCTTCGACGACTCGCGAGTACGCCCTTATGAGGTCCCAAATGAAAGCCCCTCTAATGAGCCTATTGAACTGGAGGCGGACGAGGCGACCCTCGTGCCCAGCAATACAAAGAAATGGCCCCCCTTGAGGCTCCATCCACTAGCGAGGCGAGCCAAAAAAAGAAAAAGTAGGGAAGGGTGGCCGCCTCCTATGCATCAAGCACCTCCGAGATTTCGAGAAATCGTCGAGCGCCTCGACTCTCGGGTAATTTGGGGCACGCTCGGAAGATAAGAGTACGAGTAGTGAGTTGCAAAATTATCCTCGATGAATAATAAGTGTGTAACTCCTAATAAGACTCTAATCTGATTAAGCCGTGATTAAAAAGGCGCGACCAAATCACTATCAGATCTTAATAATTGGTGTAACCAAGCAAGTTTATTAAAAACAGAAATAGAACTGGATATGCCTCTTGAGAACGGAGAAGGAACTGTGAATGCCTCCTGAGAACGAAGAAGGAATTGAAAATACCTCCTGAGAATGGAGATGGAACTGAATGTGTCTCCTAAGATAGGAGATGGAACTGAAGCCTCCTGATGGAGCGATTGGACTACTAATCATTTTCTTTATGATTATTCCAGTCATGCACTAGTCTTGTTTCCTTTATTCATTTCAGTTCGGAACTTTCAATTCAGTACTACTCCAGTCTCGTACTGCTCAAGTTCATTTCAATTTAATACTACTTCAGTCTTGTACTGATCAAGTTCATTTCAATTCAATACTACTTCAGTCTTGTACTGGTCAAGTTCATTTCAATTCAATAATACTCCAGTCTCGTACTGGTCAAGTACATACTACTCTAGTCTCGTACTGGTCAAGTTCATTTCAGTTCAGTACTTTCAATTCAGTACTACTCCAGTCTTGTACTGGTCAAGTTTATTTCAATTCAATACTACTCCAGTCTTGTATTGGTCAAGTATATACTACTCCAATCTCGTACTGCTCAAGTTCATTTCAGTTAAGTACTTTCAATTCAGTACTACTTCAGTCTTGTACTGGTCAAATTCATTTCAGAACTTTCATTTCAGTACTACTCCAGTCCCGTACTAGTCACATTTCATTCAGCACTTAAATTATGCAGCATTTATTATCGGCAGCTTTAATTACCGCATTTCATTACTGCAATTTATTATTATAAGCATGGGTCCTTCTCTGACGAGCAACCATCTGTTAAGGTCGAGCCCTAGTTGGTGATAACTAGAGTTGAGGTGTTCCTCCAGGTTTAGCCCCAAATAAGTGCTCACATGCTCTTTGTCGAAAGTTGAGCTCAGCGTCACTGCCCGAAGATTGAAGCATAGTAGGGCAGACTGCCACAGACTCAGAGCGTACTAGCAAAACTGACCATTTGATTGTTTGTAAATTGCTTGCGGTAAACTGTGGCGGGTCAGTCACTTCCGCAGACCGTTCGTACCGGTGCGGAAAGTTTGACGACTCAAGGTGTAGGATCAAACGCATACCCAAATGTTCCAAAAGCCTGGACTGTTGGAAAGGGTGCTACTTAATTTCTTAAATAAGTAGAAGAGCGTCACGGGTCAAGTGAAGGAACGCCGGACCCAACAATCCCCCCCCCCCCCGGCGTCCAACACAACCCGTTGGCTCAGAGGTGGGGTTACCACATGGCACACATAGCTCAGAGGTGGGGTTACCACATGGACCACACGAGTCAGAGGTGGGGTTAACACATGTCCACGGTTGCACGGCTCAGAGGTGGGGCTACCACATGTCCACTGTTGCCTGACCCGTCGGACTCACACAGGTAGAAGGGAAAAATCGGGATTTAATAGAACCCCCCGGTCTTGAACCCGTGACCTGCTCTGATACCAAATGTAGGATCAAGCGCATACTCAACTGTTCCAAAAGCCCGGACTGTTGGAAAGGGTGCTACTTAATTTCTTAAATAAGTAGAAGAGCGTCACGGGTCAAGTGAAGGAACGTCGGACCCAACACAAGGCGACGGGGAGATGAGTGCTACGGGTGACCTGTCTTTATGTTTTCCCCATCTGGTTTCCTCCGCTGGTCGGCCAAAATGTTGAATCGTTGGATGATGCTCAAATCCAAGAGTACACGAGGATGCACGTTAGGGCCTGGGCTGTGCGGTACGACCATCCCCAAAAGTGGCAGGAGTGGCCACTGTCATCGACGACCATATAGGTAAGGCCCGCGGGGCTCGCTACCCTGCTGGAACAGAAGTGGTTCATACTATGTTGACATAGGATTGTGTATGCACGGCTGTGAATGCTTGTGGTATGTGCGCGACTGTGAATGCATGCGGTATGTGCACGACTGTGAATACCTGTGGTATATGCGCGACTGTAAATATCTACGGTATGTGCGCGGCTGTGAATGCTTGAGGTAGGGTGTAGGTTGTGGATACCAGATGTGTTGATGGAGCCTTAATTATAACTGATATACATTGTTACTGCTATTCCATTTATATTATGCCGCACTTCTTTATTGTTGCTCCTAGCTTATTTATATGAAATATTATACTAACTCTCCCTTGCTTCGGCTATCTACTTTTGTGTGGTGGGTGTGTGTTCGTCCCCAGGATATGGATCCAGTGAGGAGATTTATTTCCACTTATCTCTGTGACTAACGGTTATTTAAATAATCATTCACAGGAAATGGAGCGCCGTAGTGACCCGCTGCCGCAGGAGGATGCGCCAGTAGTTAGAACTACTCGAGCAGAAGCACCCCCGACATCTTCAGAGTTTTGAGACGTGAGTACCGATGAGCTAGTTAGGGAGAGAGAGTGAGAAGTTATATCTAGTACTTGTACAGCCTGTGGACTTATATAAATACTTAGACTACAGGCTTTGTACTCATGTAAATATATATAATGTTATATATATTGTACTCTGGTTTCATGTTAATGCTTCCGCAATTCTCTGGTGTATTGTGAATGTTGTGATTCTAGCTGGGCTAGGCGGCCCCCTAGTGCTTAGATAGGGTGGGTTGTTACCCCTAAGGAGCACTGTGTGGACGTCTTGGGCAGTGAGATCCCCTCCGGCCTGACCTGGGTAAAAGTTGGTGGAAGGGGTCTTACAAATGGATCAGAGCGATCATGATTTGTCATTGTGGAGCAGTCTCACTATCCCTCCGTCACTCTCTTCGTTCTTTGGTTCGGGACGAACCTCGCAGCGGAAGCCTGGTGGACCCTAGTGGAGAGGCTTAGAGATTCTAGACTGAACGTTAGTATGCCCGTACAGCGTTGTTTCCGCTTCGTCAGTCGTTTTTGAAAATTTACCCTACTTTTACAAAGTACTAACAGTTTTCCTATTACTTCTCCAGATACCAGAGTACAGTAACGGGGGAACCTCTTCCAGAGGATATGTTCCCGCCACCCCACCTCCAGACCCGGTCGTTCTCGCGACTGTACCATTTGCTGAGACCGACTTGGGGCAGACACTAACGACCATCCTGGCCACCTTCCGGACAGCCTTGGAACAACCACCACGAGAGATGATGGCACCTATCGATTTGCTGACAACCTTCCGATGATTGAGGCCCCCCACTTCAAAGGCACGGAGACTGCCATCCAGGCAGAGGAGTGGGTGGAACGTGTGGAGGAGCTGCTGGTAGGCATGATGTGCCCAACAGTAGTTGTAGTCTCGTTGGTAGTGACCTTATTAGAAGGATATGATAGGGACTGGTGGAGAGCTGTCAGCCGCTCGACCTTTATAGGATGACCGATGAGCGATATACTATGGGGAGAGTTCTCGGAGGACCAGCTGGAGTTCTTTATTTCATACGTAGATCGAGCTGTTTTGCAGGAAAGGTTCCTGAATATCCGATAGGGAGATTGGATTGTGCCTGAGTATGAGAGAGAGTTCATACACCTGGCATGTTTTGCCGGGAGTTTGACAGCCTCTGACAGGGATAGAGCTTCCCAATCTTATCGAGGCCTACATGATGACCTGAGGTGGGCTCTAATTATGATCTCTCAGTCTACTTTCCACACCATAGCCACTCACACAGTAGCGCTAGAGTTGGACCAGCGGATGGTAGCCCAGCAGCACAGAGGACAGGTCGATGTCCCTAGAGGTCTGAGACAAGACAAAGGAGCTGCTCCCCATCGACAGGATAGAGGGCGCAGGTAGAGGCACTACAAAGAGCCTTATAGGCGCCCACCAGCACTCCCAGCACCCCTAAGCCCGCAACAGGAAATCAGACCAGCTCCGACACCATAGCCTGCGCTAGTGGCCCGACGTGATGTTCCCTTCGCAGGGAACTGCTTCTTGTGTCAGCAGCCATGTCATATGAGGGATTTCTGCCCACAGGCAACAGGAAGGCCAGGACTAGGAGCAGTACAAGGTGGGCATCCAACACGGGGACAAGGCCAGAGGGGTCGTAGAGGTAGAGCTAGCAGGAGAGGCCAGCAGGGCCGAGCAGCGCCCTTGGAGGCCTATGCACTAGACTTGCAACACGGACCAACCCCTGATATAGTGATAGGAATTCTGTTGGTAGGAGGACATTCAGACAAGGGCCTCTTCGATACATGAGTGACAGACTCCTTTGTGTCCCACAAATTTATCGCAACAAAAGAGAACGTTATCCGCACAACCGGACTAGCTATATGAATTCGTTTGCCGGATGGATCAGATATGACATCTACAGAAAAATGTTTGTTCCAGGCTATGCTAGGAGAAGTAGAATTTGAGGTCTACGCAACCATCCTGGCAATAACTGGATTCGATATTATACTGGGAATGGACTGGCTAGCCGAGCATAAAGCACAAATAAATTGTTCAACGCGAGAAGTCCGCCTGCAGAACAAAAACGGCCAGGATGTTACATTGACAGGTGTACCCTCGGTCTCGCACATTATTTTAACTTCTGCACAGATTGTAAGGTCAGTCCGACAGAAGAATGAGGTGTACCTTATCTAGTTCGAAATGAAAGACAAAACTCAAGTACTCGCCAAAGTTTTGGTGGTACGCGATTTCCCGGACATTTTTCCTGAATCCCTCCGAGGATTGCCACCCCAGCGAGAGGTTGACTTTCAGATCGAGCTCGTGACCGGAGCATGGCCAGTGTCACGAGCACCCTACCAGATGGCCCCAAGTGAACTGGCTGAATTAAAGATCCAATTGCAGGAGCTAATAGTTGCTGGATTCGTCCGTCCCAGTTCCTCACCCTGGGGAGCCCCGGTGCTATTCGTAAAGAAGAAGGACGGAACATTACGTATGTGCATAGACTACATGTAGCTAAATAAGCTTACTATACGGAACACATACCCCCTCCCTAGGATCGACGAACTATTCGATTAGTTGCAAGGTGCGTCCATGTTTTCCAAGATGGACTTGAGATCAGGCTACTATCAGCTTCGAATCCAGGAGGAAGATATTCTCAAGACTGCCTTTAGCTCGCGATATGGCATCTACGAGTTTCTGGTGATGCCTTTTGGGCTCACCAATGCACCCTTCGCCTTCATGGCCCTGATAAGTAGAGTCTTTGAGCCCATCCTAAACCACTTCGTGATTGTCTTCATTGATGATATTTTGATATACTCAAAGACCAAGACAGATCATACTAGGCACCTGCAGATGGTGTTACTAAAACTCCGAGAACACTCCCTCTTTGCCAAATTCAGTAAGTGCGAGTTTGTTTGGAAGAAGTTGGATTCTTGGGCCATACTATAAACAAGAAAGGGGTAGCAGTAGATCAAGCTAAGATCCAGGCAGTGCAAAATTGGTCACCGCTCAGAATAGAGACAGATATCTGAAGTTTCCTCGGTCTTGCCGGATATTATAGGAAGTTCGTAGAAGGCTTCTACAAGATTGCTTTACCCCTAACTGCCCTTACCAGAAAGGATGTTACATTTCAATGGACACCGGAATGCAAAACCGCATTCGTCGAATTGAAGAAACGGTTGACTTCTGCACCAATCCTTACGATCCCCGCAGGGACTGAGGGGTTCCAGATCTATACTGATGCCTCCCTGAAGGGGTTGGGAACTGTACTGATGCATCATGGCAAGGTGGTGGCCTACACATCTCGCCAATTGAAGTCGTACGAATTAAATTACGTAACTCATGATCTAGAGTTGGGCGATGTCGTCTTCGCCCTTAGAATCTGGAGGCATTACTTGTACGGAGTAAGATGTGAGATCTTCTCTGACCATAAGAGTCTCAAATACATCTTCACTCAAAAAGAGCTGAATCTTTGGCAACGCCGATGGTTAGAATTCCTGTGCGACTATGATTTTGCTCTCCAATATCACCAAAGAAAAGTTAATAGAGTCGTTGACACTTTGAGCCGCCAGTCTTCGATAGCTGGGAGTTGGATGGAGCAAATCCCTAAGGAGTTGTTTCAGTCTTTAATAGACTTGGAAATTACCCTGGTTGCCCGAAGAGATCCAGAGGAATACAATGTTCAGCTGTATTGGATGGAGATCCAGTGCAACATCCGAGATCGGATACGAGAAGCTCAGAAGATCGACCCAGAGGTGGTTCCGATCATTCGATCTCTGCAAAATGGAGCACAGGAGGATTATAATCTGCACGACAGGATTCTACAATTCAAGTATCATATATTTATTCACTCTACCGGAGGAATTCACGAAGAAATTCTACAAGAAGCCCATTAGTCAAGATACTTTATTCATCTTTGTGTGGTCAAGATGTATGTGGACCTGCACACAACCATTTATTGGCCTGGGATAAAAAGAGACGTCACTAACTTCGTGGCCCAGTGTCAGACATGTCTGAAGGTTAAAGCTGAATGTCGCAGCCCAGGAGGCCTGTTGCAGCCCCTGCCAATACCAGAATGGAAATTTGAAGATATCTCCATGGACTTCGTCCACTTTATACCTCAATCCCATGCCGGAAACGACTCTATTTGGGTGGTCGTTTACCGACTTACCAAGGTAGCGCGATTCATTCCAAATTGACAGGGTGATAGGGTTGAAATTTTGGCCAGAATGTTCCTAGAGCAGGTAGTTCGGTTCCACGGAGTGCCAAAGTCTATCGTATCAGATCGTGACGGGCATTTCACGTCTGAGTGGAGGAGAGTGCAGGCATACTTGGGGACCAAGTTGACCTTTAACACCGCCTTCCACCCGCAGACAGATGGACAAACAAAGGACAAACCGGACGATGGAGGATCTACTTCGACCATGAATAATAGAACATAATGAGCCATGGGAATAGTTGTTACCTCTGGTTGAGTTTTCTTACAATAATAGTTACCAGGCTAGCATCAAGATGGCCCCATACGAGGCATATATGGGAGGCATTGCCGGACCCCGTTGACTTGGGCTCAGGAAGAGGACCCAAAAGCCTTGAGAGTGGCACATATTGATGACACTACGACAGCGCTACAGCGAATCCAGGAACAAATGCGGGAGGCGCAGAGCTGGTTGGCCAAGTATTATGACACACGACACCGACCAATGGAGTTAAGCATGAGAGAAATTGTGTTTTTAAAAATCAATCCCATGCATCGTGTCTCCTGTTTGAGGAAGTAGAAAAAGCTAGATCCCCGCTACATGGGCCCCTATCAGGTGATAAAACATGTTGGCCCTATTGCCAACTGATTAGCCATGCCCCCAGAACTGGGAAATCTCCATGACATGTTTCATATCTCCTCCTTGAGACGAGGTCTCCGCCAACCAGAGCAGCATCTACCTACACCACCAGTACAACTGTGGTCTAATAGATCTTTCTAGCTCGAACCAATCAGGATCGTAGATCATAAAGTGAAGAAAAAACGTAACAAAATCATCCCAATGGTCAAGATATTATGGTCAAATCACAAAGAAGATGAGTACACTTGGGAACCAGAGGAACTCGTTCGCGAAAAGCACCCAGAGCTCTTTCCCCAGGTATGTTACACTTTTTCCATACTTCGAGCAAATTTTCGGGGACGAAAATCCTTTTATTTTTATTGGATTGTAACATCCCAACTTTTATTGGGCCACCAGAATCCTAGAACGCCCAATAAAAGTAACCCGAACCCCTACCCATGACCCTGTAGAAGGTAACCATATGCAGAAAATAGAGCTAGAGAACTCCGATTTGAGTTCCGTCAGTTCCTGTGACCTCGTATAGTCAATACGAGTGCGTCGGAACTCGTCTCGTTGAACGCCGAGGTCATGTGGTGGATGTAACCATTCCTCATAAAACACCACGAGAGCCAGACTCTGGATATCGGCCTAGAAAACCCTGATTTGAGTTCTGTCAGTTCATGTGGGCTCGTATAGTCATTATGAGCCTTTCGAAACTCGTCGCGTCGCGATTTAAGATCTAACGATGGATATAGACTTTTTGACCATTTTAGCACGTCGCGCCGCGTAGATTTTCAACTTTTACCAAACGAACTCTGATTCAACCCCGGTCAGTAGCGTTGGATTCGTATAGTCAATGCAAAGTCAATAGAATTGATTCCGGTCAGTTTTGATAATGAGTGGTCAAACTATGGTCAAATAAAGCTCAGTTTTGCACCGAAAAGCATGCGCACAGCAATTATGACCCAACGCCCCAATTTTGACCCAACCCCGATGACTTAGACCTATTTCGACTTTGACCCCCATGAGTTGACCCACCAAGGTTGACTTTGGTCAAACCCTCCCCTTTTCCCCATTTTTGGAAAATTCACCTAAGGAGAAGGTCACCCCCTCTCCATAGGAAAATAGTACATTGCTCCCTTAACCATAAGAACCACAAATTATTGAGATGGGAAGGAATGGGCCCAAGTAGTGGCCCACCAACTTTTTCCTCACTCCCCTCTCTTTTTACTCTTCCACTTATGAAAGCTCAAGCCCATAAGGGGCCCAACCTCATTTTCCCACATGAGGGAATTGCTTTGAGCCTCCAGCTATCCATGGACAGCTGGAGGGTGGAGATTAATCCCTCCCTAAGGAGGGATTAATCCCACATTGTGTAACAACCCCATCCGTTCATATGGTATATACTAGAAGGTACGGCCGGGGCCCCACAGCATATATCACAAAACAAGCGGTGAAGGTACGAGATGATACCAGAGTAGCGCATCGAACCTTAACACATTGCATTCTAGTGGAGGCCTATCCTAACACTTGAACTCCACACTTGAATGTCCAACATATAAAACAACTCCACATTGTATATATAATAGGAATGTCTTACAACAACACGAAAGTTGGTCTTATGGCCTTACATGGCTTTCAAACAGTGGCCTAAACATTGGCACGCAGGCCGGCCACATAAAAAGAAAACACAACATTCATTCCAAATAGCCTTCGAGGGCTAGCAGCAGCAACAGCAGGGACATCAACTTTTATGCGTCCCGCTTGGCTCTCCAGCACCTGTATAGGGACAATCCACCCACAGTGGCAAACAGAGGAAACGGTCAGTGTTCAGCTGACCAAATTATAACGACCATACCCCTTTTTTTCGGGGCAGCGGTAATCTTCTCTGCAGGCATATCATATCACAAGCATGGCAATATATCTCATATAATGTGCTTTCACGCACACATGCCATCACAACCGTCAGCCACCCGGCCCAATGGTCCGTGCACTCAGGGCACATTCTTGGTGTACTGGCAAACCAGTTGCCCACAATCGTATCAGGGTCATAGCCCAACGACAACTCACTTGAGCATTTACTCCATGGCGTGCAGCCGGAGTTCTAGTCTTAAAACACCGGGATGGCCCGTAGCCCCCCATTGTGTCATGGCACGCATGCCTAAGACTCTCGCTATGCGCTCCAACAGACCGCACCTTATGGTCCACGTCGGACGGACATAACGCAGGTCGGATCCTCCACCCCCGTTGCTCAAATCGCCTTGCCTTCACCGAGTACGGCATACTCGCGGCTTAATCAAAGGCACGGGTCGGTCTCACCAATCCTATTCTTGGCATTCAAGCCTGGGTATTTCTATTACACCCATTCATCTCACAACATCAGCGGGTCTTTCCTGGGCACACCAGTACTTCATGTTACTCGTTCACAGGTACGACACCGCAATATCACAAATGTCAGGGGTCTTTCCTAGGCACACCAGTACTTCCTGTTACTCTCTTCACAAGTACCACCTACGACATCAAGCATCACAAAGGGCCTTTACTGGTCACACCAGTACTTACTGTTACTCATTCATAGGTACGACCCAATAGCAGCATAACAGGGATATTTTCCTGGACTACCACTCCAGTACTTCCTGCTACTACTCTTCACAGGCATAACCCATTGACGCCTTAAACTACATATTTATCACGGAGTCTTCTCTGATTCATATGCAACATCACCAATCCAGACCAACCTGTCCAGATGGGCTTCACACAGCATGCCTATTCCGTACTCTATTTTCGGATCTATATGCCAACAAAAGGGGATTCCATAAATCACCCAAAAACTCCCAAAATCAGCGACCTTTTGGTGGCGGAATCACAAACATATGCCAAAAAGGAAGCCTTCACATGGCTAGGAAGAAAGGTCGTTACCCTTAAAGACCGCTTTGGTGCCATGAAGTTGTTGAAGTTGGTGACCGGGCGGTCTGGCGGTTTGTCTTGGCGGGTTGAAGACCGCGCGGTCTGGTGGTTTGTCTCAGCCGGCTTGGAGACCGGACGGTCTGGCGGTCTACCCTGGCGGTCTCTCTTCCTCTCTGGTGGTAGCCGTGCGGTTAGCCCTGCTGTCTAACCGCGCGGCCTGTGCGGTTTGTTTTGTATAGTCCGCCTAGTCCTGTAAATTTTAGTCTCACATCTCTTATTTGTATTCTCTCATCTCTCCTCCATTCTATATAAGGGAGGGCATACCTTTGTAATAGATACCTTTTTTGGATAATAAAATTTCAATTATTCAAAAGTTTATTCGGCTTGTTCTCTACTTTTCGCTTCTTTTCTCTACTTTCTAACATGGTATCAGAGGACACGGTCATTTCCTCCTGATTCTGTGCGCTCTCTGTTGTTCGCGGCTTGTTTTCCGCGTTCTGCGACTTGTTTTGCGACTTGACTTCTCTTCTGTCCGCGCGGCTTGTTTCTATCCGCGCGGCTTGTTTCTGTCCGCTGCCCTGTTCGCGCGGCTTGCTTCTTCTTGGTTCTCTTCTCCTACTGCTCTTTGTCGCCGCGACCTGTTTCCTTGTCGCCGCGCTCCTTGTTCCTTCTTGCCGCTCCGACTTCCTAGTCGTTGCGGTCTGTCTCTGTCCGCGTGTGTTGTCTCTCTACTCGCGGTTTGCTACTGTGATCTGCCTGACCGTGCGGGTTGTTCCTTTCTCACCCGCATCTTGGTCGCGATCGCCGGCTCTTCTCCTCTCTTCTGTTCGCTCGGCCTTTTCAGTCCGCGCGACCTCTTCCCCGCTGTGCCTTTGACCGCTTTCTAGCAGCTGCTGTGATCTGCCTGACCGTGCGGGTTGTTCCTTTCTCACCCGCCTCTTGGTCGCGGTCACCCGCTCCTGCTTGCTAGTCGCCCGGCTTCCTCTTTTTCCGTGCGACTTGTTCTCCTCTGTTCGCCCGACTTTTTCAGGCCGTGCGACTTCTTTCCCTCTGCTTTGCTCTGCTTCTTGGTAGCGGTCTTTCTAGCCGCCCGACCTGTTTTCTGTTCGCCCGGCTTGGTGCTCTTTTCTCTTCTCGCGGCTTGTTCTTATCGTCGCGGTTTGCTCCTCTCTTGCTTCCATGGCTTTCCCCTCCTCCGGCCTGTCCGCCTCTGTAGTAACCTCTTCTGGTAGTGCTCATGTTGTTACTCGCGGAAGATGGCTAATAGACTCTGGCGCCACCAATCATATGACAGGCAATCCTCACTGTTTTTCTCTTCTTGACACACATGCTCAGTTGCCCCCGGTTATTGTTGCTGATGGATCTCCCTCCCCGGTCCATGGGACGGGCCTGGTTCCCGTCACTTCATCTCTCTGCTTGGCTGATACCCTCTATGTGCCCGAGTTTCCGTGCAATTTACTATCGGTTACTTCTTTATGCAAGCAACTACGGTGTTCTGTCATATTCACCCCTACCTCTTGCACTTTTCAGGATCCGAACTCCCAACGGACGATTGCTACCGGGACAGAGAGTGGTGGCCTCTACTTCCTCGACAACGTTTCTGCTCTATCCGCCTTCTCCTCCTCCTCTACAGATCTTCTCCAATGGCATCTTCGCCTTGGACATGCTCCTCCCCGCATTCTACGACAGTTCCTGCCGCACCTCCCTCCTCATCATCCTCCTCTCAACTGTGATGCTTGTCAACTTGGCAAACATCACCGCTCATCCTTCCCCCCAACGCAGAGTCGGGGCTCTTCCCGTCCGTTCGACCTCGTTCACTCCGACATATGGGGTCCCGCTCCTAACCTCACCATCGGTCGGGGTAGTTCCTACTTTGTCACCTTCATTGATGATTTCTCTCGATGTACGTGGGTATATCTTCTCAAAGATCGCTCCGAGCTGTTCTCTGTTTGGACCTCCTTTTATTCTATGGTTAAGACTCAGTTCGATACGTCTATTAAACTCCTTCGTTCTGACAATGCCAAGGAGTATCTTAGCCACGACTTCTCATCCTTTTGTATTCACCATGGTGTCATTCGGCAAACCAGCTGTGTCTACACCTCACAACAAAATGGGGTGGCGGAACGCAAAAACCGTCACCTCCTTGATGTCGCTCGCACTATGATGACTCAAATGCATGTTCCTCGCTCCTATTGGGGATATGTTGTCCTCCTCTCCTGTTATATCATCAATCGCCTTCCCTCCACAGTTCTCCACGGTGCTACCCCCTTCTCCATTCTTTATCCGGACAAGGATCCCTTTCCTCTTCCTCTACACATCTTTGGGTGCACCGTCTTTGTGCACTCTCCCGCTGCCACCCGTGACAAACTCTCACCACGTGCCACCAAATGTGTCTTTCTGGGCTACTCTCCCACTCAGAAAGGTTATTGTTGCTTTGATCCCGTTACCCGCAAGCAATTTGTCTCTGCGGATGTCACCTTCTTCGACAATGTCTCTTACTTCTCTCCCGCTTCCTCCTCTCCTCCTCCTGCTCCTACTTTTCCTACCAACCCATCCCTCCCCTCTGCTCCCACTGATGTTCCGCCATCTCCACCATCTCCACCATCTCCACCACCTCCACCATCTCCACCCTCTACTCCGCTTTCTCCCTCCACTCCGCTGCCATCTCTCTCTGCTCCCGGGCCAGCTCTCTCCACCACGGATACTCTGGATACTGAGGCCCCTGTTGACCTGGATCTCCCTATTGCTCTTCGCAAGGGGGTTCGGGCATGTACCCAACACCCGCTTGCTGCAGTTGTTTCCTATGATCGTCTTACCCCTTCTCGCAGAGCTTTCGCTCTGGCTATCTCAGCTACTACCACCCCCCGTTCCTATCAGGAGGCCCTTACTATTCCTCATTGGAAAGCTGCCATGGATGAGGAGATTGCTACTCTGACTGAACGGGGTACCTGGACCCTTGTTCCTCCTCCTTACGGCACCGATGTTGTTGGTTGTCGATGGGTCTTCGTGGTGAAGTTTCTCCCGGATGGCAGTGTGGATCGTTATAAGGCTCGCCTGGTTGCCAAGGGTTTTACCCAAACTTATGGGCTTGATTACTTTGACACTTTCTCTCCCGTGGCTCGCCTCAGCACTATTCGGGTTCTTCTCTCTGTGGCTGTCAACCGGGATTGGCCCATCTCGCAGCTCGATGTTAAGAATGCCTTCCTCTATGGCGATCTGCAGGAAGATGTTTACATGGAGCAACCTCCTGGGTATGTTGCTCAGGGGGAGACAAGGGTATGCCGGCTAAAGAAGGCTATCTATGGCCTCAAGCAGAGTCCTCGTGCCTGGTTTGACAAGTTTAGTAGCATTGTTGCGGCCATTGGTTTTACAAGAAGCTCAGCAGATCACTCCTTGTTTGTTCGGAAAACCGCATCTGGTCTTGTTGTTCTTGCGGTTTATGTTGATGACATTCTTCTTACTGGCGATGACCAGGATGGGGTATTGATGACCAAGAAACACCTTCGTCACCATCTGGTCACAAAGGATATGGGCTCCCCGAAATACTTTCTGGGGATTGAAATCTCTAGAAAACCCAACTCCATGGTCCTTTCACAAAGGAAGTATGCTCTTGATCTTTTGAAGGAGGCAAGGACTCACTGGTGCTAAACCTGCTCGTTGTCCTATGGCTGCTGGAGAAGACAAAACTTGGACAGATAACTCACCTCTTCTCTCTGATCTTACGAGATACCGGCGTCTGGTGGGCAAGCTCATATATCTCACGGTAACCAGACCCGACATCTCTTATGCTGTTGGCAAAGTGAGCCAGTTCATGCAAGCTCCGAGGGAGTGTCATCTACAATCTGCTATGAGAATATTAGAGTATATTAAAGCTGCTCCAGGGAAAGGTCTCCTATTTCAGAAAAATGGTCACCTAAGGGTTGAAGCTTACTCTGATTCAAGCTATGCGGATGACAAAGTGGACCGCAAGTCGACTTCAGGTTTCTGCACATTTGTTGGAGGTAATCTTGTGAGTTGGAAGAGCAAGAAACAGTCTGTCGTTTCCAGGTCTAGTGCAGAGGCGGAATATCGCAGCATGGCATCGACTACATGTGAGTTGAAGTGGTTACGGGCTCTCATGCTTGACTTAGGAGAGGTTTACAACTATCCTCTTCCTATGTTCTGTGACAATAAGGCCGCGATACACATTTCCAAAAATCCGGTCTTTCATGAGAGAACAAAACACATAGAAGTCGACTGTCATTTTATTCGGGAAGAAATATTGAAGAAACAGATCTGCACTCCATTTGTCACTTCCGACAACGAGTTGGCAGATGTCTTCACCAAGCCGGTGTCCGCTTCCTTTTTCCACATCTGCGACAAGCTGGGCATGATCGATATATATGCTCCAGCTTGAGGGGGAGTGTTGAAGTTGGTGACCGGGCGGTCTGGCGGTTTGTCTTGGCGGGTTGAAGACCGCGCGGTCTGGTGGTTTGTCTCAGCCGGCTTGGAGACCGGACGGTCTGGCGGTCTACCCTGGCGGTCTCTCTTCCTCTCTGGTGGTAGCCGTGCGGTTAGCCCTGCTGTCTAACCGCGCGGCCTGTGCGGTTTGTTTTGTATAGTCCGCCTAGTCCTGTAAATTTTAGTCCCACATCTCTTATTTGTATTCTCTCATCTCTCCTCCATTCTATATAAGGGAGGGCATACCTTTGTAATAGATACCTTTTTTGGATAATAAAATTTCAATTATTCAAAAGTTTATTCGGCTTGTTCTCTACTTTTCGCTTCTTTTCTCTACTTTCTAACAGAAGTTTTTAGCTGGCTACGAAGAGCTTTTCCTCCGCAAAAATGGCCTCGGATCACCGCTTGACACTCACAAGCTTCACCACCGAACATCCCCTCTTCTTCTTCTCCGACTTCCTTTCCCTTTCTCTCTCTAGAATCGAAGAAAGATAATGGCCAACATCAAATGAGAATACGTTCTCTGTTTTCGGCCTTAAGGAAGCAGGAAAGAACCTCAGCCCTTGGATCCAAGCTGAGAAAAATGGACGGCTACGAAAAATCGGGAAAACCGAGTTTCGCGTCCGACATGCCCTATGACACGCCCGTATCACAGGTCGTGTCCTCAAAGCGACGCTCAACCCGCCTTACCCCAAAATAGGTCACCGCTACGGGACACGCCTCGTGTCAGCCAAGTCACGCCCGTGACCTAGATCTGCGCTCGACGATTTGCGTTCGACGATTAGACAGCGATCGTCGATCTCGCCAGCGATCATCGAGCCCGCCAGCAATCGTCAAACAGCGCGTTCGACGATTCCGCGCGTTCGACGATTTCCGTTCGACGATTTGCCAGCCCACGAAGCCTTTGCTAAATCGTCGAGCTCAATTCGTCGAACACAGCATTTCGTCGACCTGACGTCGAACCCGAGCGGAACACACCCTCTGTCACGCCCGTGATCCAGGGTGTGACCACCCAAACACTTTCCGTCAAACGATTTTCGTCGATCTCGGCACGACGCCGCACACGAGCAGGACACGCCCGTGTCCCAGGCCGTGTCACCCAAATTTTGGCCTGCTGAAAAATTGGGATGTTACAACCCTCCCCTCCTACAAGAAATTTCGTCCTCGAAATTCGGACACAGGAAGGCAACCAGCAACCAGCAAACAAAAGGTTATAACATTAAAATTCTCATGTTACAACAACACATTTTCACTCTCCACTCATTACAGAAACAGCTCGGGAAACTCCACTCGCATGGTTTGCTCTCGCTCCCATGTAAGTTCCCCACGGCCGCAGTTGTCCCACCGGACTTTCACCATTCCGACCGTCTTGTTCCGCAACTGTTTCTCGGCTCGATCCTCGATCTGAATGGGTCGAACTCTCGTTGTTAGCCCATACTCCACCGACACACGATCATCCCCAATCACTTGAGCTGGATCTTTAACGGACTTCCGAAGCACCGAGATGTGAAACACATCATGTAATCCACCCAAGTCTGCCTAAAGAGCTAGCCGATATGCCGCTTCTCCGACTCGCTCAATCACTTCAAATGGACTCAAATATCTTGGACTCAACTTTTTCAAACGTCGAATCCTGGAGACACCTTTGAAGGGCTTGATCTTCAAGTAGACCCAATCGCCAACCGCGAACTCCACGTTCAGGTGCTTGGCATTGTAGTACTTCACTTGTCGATCTTGAGCAATGAGTAGCTTCTCTTGAATAGTCTGAATGGTTGAATTTGCTTCATCGACCTCATTTCGATTATATACTATAGCTTCGCCCGCTTCTACCCAAGCCAAGGGAGTACAACACTTCCTTTCATATAGCACTTCATACGGTGTCATCCCAATGCTCGCATGGTAGCTGTTATTATAAGCAAACTCCACCATGTAGATATGATCTTCCCATCTCTTTCCAAAGTCGAGAGCGCACATCCTGAGCATGTCCTCCATCATTCTATTGGTGCGTTCAGTTTGGCCATCCGTTTGGGGATGAAAGGCCGTACTGAATGTCAATTTCGTGCCCAACAGTCGGTGAACTAACCTCCAGTCATTTGACGTGAATCGCCCATCTCGATCACTTACGATGCTCCGAGGAACACCGTGAAGCCGTACAATTTGGTCAACATATAATTTTGCCAAACTTTCGACCGAATCATCCCGCCTGTTCGGGAGAAAATGTGCCACTTTAGTTAGCTGGTCAACAATCACCCAAATGGAATCATTTCCTCGCTGAGATCTCGGCAACCAGTGCACAAAATCCATCGAAATATCATCAAATTTCCACTATGTGATCGACAGCGACTTCAAATAACCACCCGGCTTTTGACATTCCGCCTTCACCATCGCACATGTTTGGCATTTGGCCACATAGAGGGCAACATCTCTCTTTAGCCCTGACCACCAAAATAGCTTTTTCATATCATTGAACATCTTCGTGCTCCCGGGGTGAATGGAATACTTTCTATAATGCGCTTCATACATCAGTTTTTCCCTTAATTTACCCACATTCGGGACGCACAAACGGCCCTCTTTTCGCAAAAGACCGTCACTCCAGGAGAATTTTCCCTCTAGCCCCTCACTAACATAGCGTAAGAGATCTTCATCTAACCTCGTTGCTCGTCGAATCCGGTCTACAAGGTCACATTGCACCTCCGTCCAGTTCAGACATGCATTGGCGGTAGAATTCTTGTCAACACAATAAATCTCTAACGCTTCGAGCTCCTGGATGAGACGTTCATCATGCCTTTGTAACCAACTCGCTCTAGCCAGCGCTCTCCGACTCAAGGCATCCGCGATTATGTTTCCCTTCCCAGGAGTATAGTGGATCTCGAAAGTGTAGTCCCCAAGGAACTCCAACCACCTTCGTTGTCGTATGTTCAAGTCCTTCTGCTCCAATAGGTATTTAAGGCTCTTGTGATCTGTATAGATCTCCACCTTCACTCCATAAAGATAGTGTCGCCACAACTTTAGTGCAAAAATCACCGCCTCTAACTCCAAGTCATGGACGAGAAAATTCCGTTCGTGCACCTTCAGCTGGCGTGAGTCATAAGCAATTGCCTTTCCATTCTGCATAAGAACGCAACCTAAGCCGTTCCCTGAGGCATCACTATAAATGACAAATCCATCAGTCCCACTTGGCGAAGACAACACCGGCACCGTGGTCAACCGAACCTTCAGCTCTTCAAAAGCCCGTGCGCACTCTGGCGTCCAAACGAACTTCTTATCTTTTCTCGTCAGCATGGTTAGCGGCAAAGCGATCCGCGAGAAATTCTCAACAAATCATCGATAGTAGCCCGCAAGTCCAAGGAAGCTCCTGACCTCGGGCACTGAAGACAACACCGGCCACTCTACTATGACCCTTATCTTTGTAGGATCCACTGCGATGCCCGCTCCACTCACCGCATGGCCCAGAAAAGCCACTGACGATAACCAAAACTCGCACTTCGAGAACTTGGCATAGAGCTGATTTTGCCTCAATGTATTCAACACCAACCGCAAGTGAGTCTCATATTCAGCTTTCGACTTCAAGTACACCAGGATGTCATCAATGAACACGATCACAAACAGATCCAGGTACTCGCGGAATGTGCGGTGCATCAAATCCATAAACACTGAGGGCGCATTGCACAGTCCAAATGGCATGACTGTGAACTCATAGTGCCCGTAACGCGTTCCAAATGCGGTTTTGGGAATGTCACTTTCCCGAATTCTCAACTGGTAATAACCAGACTTCAAGTCCAACTTCGAATAGACGGTCGAGCCCACCAGCTGATCGAATAATTCATCAATCCGGGGTATCATATATTTATTCTTCTCGGTCAGCTTATTCAGTTCATGGTAGTCAATACATAACCACAAGCCACCGTCTTTCTTCTTCACAAAAAGCACAGGCGCACTCCAAGGTGACATACTTGGGTGTCTAGAACCTTGCTCCAGCAATTCTTGTGGTTGGACCTTCAACTCAGCCATCTCCTTCAGCGCGACGCGATATGGCGAGCGGGCCACAGGTTTCGCACCTGGCACCAACTCGATCGTGAAGTCAATCTCTCACTGGGGTGGTAGCCCAGGAAGATCCTTGGGAAACACATCTGTAAATTCCGACACAATTGAAACCTCGCACACACTGGCCTTAGGCTCAACAGCCTGAATCTGTGCGAAGTAACACTCCGCACACTTCCGAACAGCCTTGACTACTTGGAGTGCAGACATCAACGTCCCGCCCACTCCTCGCATACCCGCGAACTTTGTCTCATGTTCGGTATTCTGGCCTAACGTGATCTCTTTGGACTGGCAATCAATCAAGGCATGCTGCTTCGCAAGCCAATCCATACCAAATATCACGTCGAATTCTGATATCGGCAATACATATGCAATCAAACTGAAATCCCGACTTCCTATTTGGACCGCCACATCGCAAGCTTGATTCGCAAGCATCCAACAGCCATTCGGCAACACCACTCTGACGATATCTGTCTTTGCACGACTAGGTATCCCAAGATGCGCTATGAACTCGCAATATAGAAAAGAATGTGACGCACCCGTATCAAACAGTGCTCACGCCAGCGTGTCCCGAATCATCACAAAGCCTGTGACAATCATGTCACACACACACAAACCGCAAACACATATGCACTAAGCAAAGCATACAAGCAATAAAATATGCCAAAATAAACTCATACCTGTGACGACGTCACTTTGCTTGATGGCCTCCTACAGGCCATGATTGTAGACTCGGGGCTGCGCCTGCGAAGCAGAGGAGTCCACGACTGCCTTGCCCTTCTCCGCATAAGACGCTCCCGCCTTCTTTACAGTCTTTGGCGGCACCCGACAATCTCTAGCTATATGCCCCACCCGACCACAATTGAAGCATGTACGCGTATCCGGCCTTGAGGTAGCCCCCAACATTGCTCCCGATGCAACTGATGAAGGAGCTTGTCCACTTGTCTTGGACTTCTTGCCCTATTCTTCTTATAAAATGGTTTTCCAGGTCGGGGCACCTTCCACTCCGGTTGCGTCACAGCCAAAGCCCTCTTCCCCTGCACCCTCTTCATATCTTTTTTCAACGTGCTCGCAGTGTCGACCAACGCATGGAAGCCTTGGTTCATAGAACTAGAAGCCAGGAACCTCAACTCGTCCCGTAGTCCTTCATAGAACCTATTTGTCTTCCTCTGCTCATCAGCAAAAATAGAACCTGCATACCGCCCCAAGTGTGTAAACTCATGCAGGTACACGTCAACACTACCATCACCTTGCGTTAACCTTTGGAATTCATTTTCCATGGCTATCCGTTGAGCCGCAGGAAGGTGCTTCGCTAGGAAGAGTCGGGAGAATTCTTCCATCGATACTTGTGTTAAGGAACGACCTGCCAAGTGATGCAACTTCATCTCCTCCAACAACAATCTAGCTTCTCCTTCAAGCAGGAAGGTAGCTAAGGTGACTTTTTGATGCTCCTCCGATCCAATTGCCGTCATGATTCGCTTGACGCGCGATAGCCAATCCTCAGCCTGCGTAGGAGTTCCCGCTCCCGAAAACGTAGGCGGATGGAAACTCATAAACCGAGTCAACTGCTTCTCAGCCGCTCGAGGAACTACATCCACTACAGGTTCAGGCCTTGTCGCCACCTGTTCTGGCCTCACAGCCGGTTGTTCCTGCCTAAGTGGCTGGCCTTGGATCATGGCAAACAAAGTCTCAACAACTAAACGCACATGTTCCGCAGACGGTGGAGGTGTAGGCACCGCAGCTGGTGCTGTACTTGCATCAGAATGTTGGGGCTCTGACTGCCCAGCTCCACTCTGTGTCACCTAAAGGTGGATAAGACACACACATTAGCGGCCATACATAAGCAAACAACATAAAATAGGAACACGCAGGTTCCTCAAACACATAAATTTGCATTCTTATCATGGACATTCAGGAGTTCAATCATATAACTTGGTTTGCACAGACACGTGCTCGCCACCCCACAAAAGAAGTCGACCACGACTTCGAGAGAGAAAGACCAAGACAGCTGATACCAAAAATGTAATAACCCCATCCGTTCATATGGTATACACTAGAAGGTCCGGCCGGGACCCCACATCATATATCACAAAACATGCGGTGAAGATACGGGATGATACCAGAGTAGCGCAACGAACCTTAACACATTGCATTCTAGCGAAAGCCTATCCTAACACTTGAACTCCACACTTGAATGTCCAACATATAAAACAACTCCACATTGTATATATAATAGGAATGTCTTACAACAACACGAAAGTTGGCCTTATGGACTTACATGGCTTTCAAACAGTGGCCTAAACATTAGCACGCAGGCCGGCCATATAAAAAGAAAACACAACATTCATTCCAAATAGCCTTCGAGGGCTAGCAACAGCAACAACAGGGACATCAACCTTTATGCGTCCCGCTTGGCTCTCCAGCACCTGTATAGGGACAATCCACCCAACGGTGGCAAACAGAAGCAACGATCAGCATTCAGCTGACCAAATTATAACGACCCTACCCTTTTTTCGGGGCAGCGGTAATCTTCCCTGCAAGCATATCATATCACAAGCATGGCAATATATCTCATATAATGTGCTTTTACGCACACATGTCATCACAACCGTCAGCCACCCGGCCCAACGGTCCGTGCACTCAGGGCACATTTTTGGTGTACTGGCAAACCAGTTGCCCACCACCGTATCAGGGACATAGCCTAACAGCAACTCACTTGAGCATTTACTCCATGGCGTGCAGCCGGAGTTCTAGTCTTAAAACACCGGGATGGCCCGTAGCCCCCCATTGTGTCATGGAACGCAGGCCTAAGACTCTCGCTATGCGCTCCAACAGACCGCACCTTATGGTCCACGTCGGACGGACATAACGCAGGTCAGATCCTCCACCCCCCGTTGCTCAAATCGCCTTGCCTTCACCGAGTACGGCGTACTCGCAGCTTAATCAAAGGCACGGGTCGGTCTCACCAATCCTGTTCTTGGCATTCAAGCCTGGGTATTTCTATTACACCCATTTATCTCACAACATCAGCGGGTCTTTCCTAGGCACACCAGTACTTCCTGTTACTCGTTCACAGGTACGACACCGCAATATTGCAAATGTCAGGGGTCTTTCCTGGGCACACAAGTACTTCCTGTTACTCTCTTCACAGGTACCACCTACGACATCAAGCATCACAAAGGGCCTTTCCTGGTCACACCAGTACTTCCTGTTACTCATTCACAGGTACGACCCAATAACAGCATAACACAAATATTTTCCTGGACTACCACTCCAGTACTTCCTGCTACTACCCTTCACAGGCATAACCCGTTGACGCCTTAAAATACACGTTTATCACAGAGTATTCTCCGATTCGTATGCAACATCACCAATCCAGACCAACCTGTCCAGATGAGCTTCACACAACATGTCTATTTCGTACTCCATTTCTGGATCTATATGCCAACAAAAGGGGATTCCATAAATCACCCAAAAGACTCCCAAAATCAGCCACCTTTTGGTGGGGGAATCACAAACATATGCCAAAAAGGAAGCCTTCACATGGCTAGGAAGAAAGGTCGTTACCCTTGAAGACCGCTTTGGTGCCATGAAGTTTCTAGCTGGCTAGGAAGAGCTTTTCCTCCGCAAAAATGGCCTCGGATCACCGCTTGACACTCACAAGCTTCACCACCGAACAACCCCTCTTCTTCTTCTCCGACTTCCTTTCCCTTTCTCTCTAGAATCGAAGAAAGATAATGGCCAACATCAAATGAGAATACGTTCTCTATTTTCGGCCTTAAGGAAGCAGGAAAGAACCCCAGCCCTTGGATCCAAGCTGAGAAAAATGGACGGCTACGAAAAATCAGGAAAACTGAGTTTCGCGTCCGACACGCCCTGTGACACGCCTGTGTCACAGGCCGTGTCCTCAAAGCAGCGCTCAACCCGCCTTATCCCCAAAATAGGTCACCGACACGGGACACACCCCATGTCAGCCAAGTCACGACCGTGACCCAGATCTGCGCTCGACGATCTGCGTTTGACGATTAGGCAGCGATCGTCGATCTTGCCAGCGATCGTCGAGCCCGCCAGCGATCGTCAAACAGCGCGTTCGACGATTTCTGTTCGACGATTCCGCGCGTTCGACGATATCCGTTCGACGATCGGGCAGCGATCGTCGAATTGACCCAGCGCCCGACGATTGGGCCCACGTTCGACGATCTCCATTCGACGATTCCGCGTGTTCGGTAATTTCCCCAGCGTTCGACGATTTCCGTTCGACGATTTGCCAACCCACGAAGCCTTTGCTAAATCGTCGAGCTCAATTCGTCGAACACAACATTTCGTCGACCTGATGCCGAACCCGAGCGGAACACGGCCTCTGTCACGCCCGTGATCCAGGGCGTGACCACCCAAACACTTTCCGTCAAACGATTTTCATCGATCTCGGCACGACGCCGCACCCGAGCAGGACACACCCTGGGACACGCCCGTGTCCCAGGCCGTGTCACCCAAATTTTGGCCTGCTGAAAAATTGGGCTGTTACACATTGGGTAGGGGAGGAGATCCCCTCCCCCTCCAGCCTATATAAAGGCCCCCTCACCTAGTAATACCCTCACAAGCTCAAAGAGCAACTCCCCCACCCTCCTAAAGCTCTGCCGGAGCTCAGGTCACCGGAAAAGGCAAGCCCGAGCTCCACCACCACCATCTCGGATGGCCAACCAAGCCGGCCCCTCCCAAGCCCCTCCTCCACAGGTAGAAACTTCTCCCCTCCCCCTTCCCCTCCTTATGTAAGTCCTACATGGGCCCTCCGACGGCCGGAGCGCCGGCGGTACCACCCGACCCATGCTCCAGGCCGGGTGTGTTGAAACCAGTCACTCGGTTCCACCTAGAGTTCGGACCTGAAGCTGCAACACACACTTACTCTTCTCGAACCGCCCTCCCGACGTGAGTCACAGGACCAGAAACAGACCGATGGTCTCAGCTCGGAGGTCCCACCTCTTACCCGGAAGAATCTAGAGTTCTCCCCCTCCCTAGCCAATGCTGAGCTAGGTGCCTCTGAGGAAAATATGGAAAGGTTCAACAACAAGTTCAAGGCACCTTATCGGTCTATTTATAAGCCTCTGAGTATGATCTGCAAATAACCATACTAAACTGACTTGAAATTACCAAAATGCCCTATGTTGGGTATGCCAACAGCCAAACTCCGATGTTTTGAAGGGCTATATGCAGACCACCGAGGGTAGAAGGGTAAAATTATCCGGGGTAGAAGAGTAAAATCTCCCTTGGGGGTAAGAAGGTAAAAACATCCTTCCCTCTATATGGCGAGTGGGGAAGTAACCAGCGGGCGAGATGAGCCCTCCTGCTCGCCTCACAGGCCTCCCGGCTTATGGGATCCATCTCGCCCTCAAGGGCCTGCTCGCGCCCTAAAGGACATCTTGCCTACTGCAGAGAGCCTCATCTCGCCGCTTGCGAGTGGACCACATGGTCCCACTCGCTTATTCAATTCCTCTTGCCAGCTTCTCCGCTCTGTTGCTTGAGCCGTCTCCCGCGAGCCCAAGGTTGTACAGGGTGGTGGCCGCAAGAAAGCTGACCTCTCCCCGCGTCGGGGGTGGTGCTGGAGAAGGTTTAACCCACCGGGATGACATTTCCTGGTGAGGGGAAGTCGGGGTGCCACCGAAAAACACCGCTCCAGCGGAACTCGAGAGGCAGAATATTTGCTTTGTTTTGCCTCTAGCGGCGACCGGGCGGAGGATAGTCGTCGGACCACCACCAGAGAAGAGCCCTACCTCTGGCGCGCCGGCCAGGGGTGGTTACGGGGCTGGGCTCAATGCCGGAGAGGCGGGGTGGTGCGGTGGTGCCGAAGAGCACTTCTCGATGTTTCATCGAGGTCTGCTCGACGTTTCATCGAGCTCAGATCGATGTTTTTCATTGAGCTCCGCTCAACGACTTTCCCCGGTCTCGAGTGGGCCAAATGAGATGGTGGCCGGCGGCGGCAGGCCGCAAGGCCACCACCCAGGGACTCGCCGACCCCGACGAATTGGTCGGGAGCAGCGCCGGTGCCCGACGGTGACTAGCTGACGGTGGTAGTGGTTATCTCTGCCTGCTGCCGACGAAGAGTAGCAGCCGTCTGATCTGATGATGAAGATCGGGCGGCTGAGATTTTATTAAATCCCGCCCCCACCTCAGCGTCAGCGTCCCCCACAGCGGATCTGCGGTCGATCCGCTATGGGGATAGAAGGGTAATTTTTAAGGACCGTTTCGATCTCAACCACAGGATATTCTTGATTTGCTATCAGCAGACCAGATTATCATATAAACTTTGAGAAATTTTCTGGGCCATTTCTATTCCTCTGGGGGCAAAGTGATCAACATGAAAAATATTCCCCATACCAAGGGCTTCCTCCACAAAATTTTTGAGAATTTTTGGAGTTAATTTAGTATTAAAGCCCAAATGAAAATTTTGTTTGGCCAAATTAAAGGCCCAAAACTCTTAGAAAAATTATGAAAATTTTTATTGGCTCATTATAAGCCCCCTTAAAGGTTGTATCAAAATTAGGGGACTTGAGGATCAAAATTAAATTTTCCTCAGTTCCTTGGAGCCTAGGACTGCGTTTGGAATTTATTATGCTTATTTTCCTTGAAAGTAAAAATTAGAGCGCAGGACCACCCCTTTCTAATATGAATAATAAATGGTCTTATCAACGAAAGTGGCCGGGTAAAGTGACCAAGCTCCGGGTGTTCCGAGATTTCGAGAAACCGTCGAGTGCCTCGACTCTCGGGTAATTTGGGGCACGCTCGGAAGATAAGAGTACGAGTAGTGAGTTGCAAAATTATCCTCGACGAATAATAAGGGTTTAACTCCTAATAAGTCTCTAATCCGATTAAGCTGTGATTAAAAAGGGGCGACCAAATTATTATCAGATCTTAATAATTGGTGTAACCAAGCAAGCTTTATTAAAAACAGAAATAGAACTGGATATGTCTCCTAAGAACGGAGAAGGAACTGTGAATGCCTCCTGAGAATGGGGAAGGAATTGAAAATATCTTCTGAGAACGGAGATTGAACTGAATGTGTCTCCTAAGATAGAAGATGGAACTGAAGCCTCCTAGTGGAGCGATTGGACTACAAACCATTTTATTTATGATTATTTCAGTCTTGCACTGGTCTTGTTTTCTTTATTCATTTCAGTTCAGAACTTTCAATTCAGTACTACTCTAGTCTCGTACTAGTCAAGTTCAATCAATTCAATACTACTCTGATCTCGTACTGGTCAAGTTCAATTCAATTCAATACTACTCCAGTCTCGTACTGATCAAGTACATACTACTCCAGTCTCGTACTAGTCAATTTCGTTTCAGTTCAGTACTTTCAATTCAGTACTACTCTAGTCTTGTACTAGTCAAGTTAATTTTAATTCAATACTACTCCAGTCTCGTACTGGTCAAGTACATACTACTCCAGTCTCGTACTGGTCAAGTTCTTTTCAGTTCAGTACTTTCAATTCAGTACTACTCCAGTCTTATATTGGTCAAGTTCATTTCAGAACTTTCATTTCAGTACTACTCCATTCCTGTACTGGTCACATTTCATTCAGCACTTAAATTATGCAGTATTTATTATCAAAAGCTTTAATTACCACATTTGTATTACTGCAATTTACTATTATAAGCATGAGTCCTTCTCTGACGAGCATCCATCTGTTAAGATCGAACTCTAGTTGGGTATAACTGGAGTTGTGGTGTTCCTCCAGGTTTAGCCCCAAATAAGTGCTTCCATGCTCCTTGTCGAAAGTTGAGTTGATCGTCACTGCCCGAAGATTGAAGTATAGTAGGGCAGGCCGCCACAGACTCAGAGCGTGCTAGCAAAATTGATTGTTTGTAAATTGCTTGCGGTAAACTGTGACGGGTCAGTCACTTCCGCAGACCGTTCGTATCGGTGCGGAAAGTTTGATGACTCAAGGCGACATAGAGATGAGTACTACAGGTGACCTGTCTTTATGTTTTCCCCACCGGGTTTCCTCCGCTGGTCGGCCAAAATGATGAATCGCTGGATGTCTCTCACATCCAAGAGTACACGGAGATGCACGTTAGGACCTGGGCTGTGCGGTACAACCACCCCCAAAAGTGGCAGGACTGGCCACTGTCACCAACGACCACATCGGTGAGGCCCGCGGGGCTCGCTACCCTGCTAGAACAGAAGCGGTCCATACTATGTCGACATAAGATTGTGTGTGCACGGATGTGAATGCCTGCGGTATGTGCGCGACTGTGAATACCTGCGGTATGTGTGCGGTTGTGAATGTCTGCGGTATATGCGCAGCTATGAATGCCCGCGGTAGGGTGTAGGTTGTGGATACCTGATGTGCTGATGGAGCCTTAATTATAATTGATATACATTACTGCTGCTATTACAGTTATATTATGTTGTACTTCTTTATTATTGCTCCTAGCCTATTTATAGGAACAGTTAAAACCAAAGTGAACACATCAAATCTGGGGTATCTCCTAGCAGTGCTTTTGTTTAACATCATTAAGCTAATCATTTGATAGGAATTAAATTTCAGCTATTACATACCTGGGCACATATAAGGAAACTTAATGTGGTTTCACTGGAACTCAAAGTTCATTGAATCTGGTAAAATATCAAATTTAAATTTTAAGTTTTGTTTGACAAGTTTGTTAAGGTATATTTAAACATTGAAACATTAAAACATCCACATTAAACAAAACAATAGGAATAAAATAAGAATACTTTAACGTAAGCTTAATCATTAGTAGAAGTCCCTATGATCTCATCCAGTAGAGAACTCGTTAAATCATCCACATTAAACTATTATTGTAAAACACAAATTAAAATCAAATAATATAATTGAGGAGTGACAAATAAAACCATCTATAAATAAGAGTACTTACATTGGCACGATGTTTATATTGTGAGCGAATCCAATTTGAAGAACACACTAGAGCATTTACAGTTTTGGGATTTAGAGCACTTCTATAATCATCAAGTACTCGCCCTCCGACACTAAAGGCTGATTCAGAAGCAACAGTTGTGATGGGTATTGTAAGGATATCCCTTGCCATCTTAGAGAGATTCACATATTTCAGTGAACATATTTTCCACCATTCTAAGACATCAAATTTATCTCTACTCTCAAGAGGAGGTTGTACTGGTGCTTCCTCTAGATATATTTCAAGTTCATTTTTAAGAGGCTGAGTAGAGGAGCTAAAACTCAAAAAATCATCAAACCCAAGAAGAACAGAGTTTGTGATAGTTTGTGGTTGAGTTGTTGCACTTGAATGTCCCATGACTCCCACTCTACTTGAAGAGGATGATTCAGGACTAATAATTGAAGTATTATGCTCCGTGCTACTGCTATCACAATAAGTAGAAAAAAGCTCAAACAAGTTATCTTTTATCACCTTCACTTTTTGAACGGCTTCATAAGTATTGTACAGTTTATTGAAAGCATAAGTGATGAACAATAACTTTCGGCGGGGATCAAGAATAATGGCAAGAGACATAAGTAAATTGCAATCACTCCAGTATTTATCAAATTTGATTTTCATTGGCTTGGTCATACCACATACAAACACATCATCACATGTTGAAGATTTATCCAATACTTCTTTAATAACAATTAATGCAGGCAAAAACAAGTTACATGTTGGATACGAAGTCCCTGAAAATAATTTTGTTGTGGATTCAAAGACTTCTAATATATTCTTAATTTTATCAAATCTTTGCCATGTTTCTTCTGGAAAGTCTCACACCAAACCTTTATCTTTTCGAAAGAAATCATGAATAACATATCTATAATGATAAACACTATCAAGCATGTAATATGTACTATTCCACCTCATTTTCACATCTGAAGAAAGACCTCGTGATGTAAAAATTCCTAACAATTTGGCTGATTCAGCAAATAATTTAAGACGTAAAGGTGATTTCCTTATGTATCCCACAACATCTCTAATAATAGTAATCAATGTAGAAATCTCTTTTAAACCATCTTGCACAAGAATATTGAGTATGTGAGCACAACATCTAACATGAAACACTTTGCTGCCTCAATACAAGCGATTTGAATTTGAAAAACTTTGTTGTAAATGTCTTGCAGCTATATCATTCACAGATGCATTGTCAAGAGTGATGCTCATTATCTTTTTCTGAATTCCCCATTGTAGGATTGATTCCTGAATTGCATCATATATGACTTGGCCGTTGTGAGGTGGATCAAGATCTAAGAAATTTATAACTGAATGTTGGAGTATCCAATCAGAATCTATATAATGAACAGTAATACATAAATACCCAATAGATTGATTAGATGTCCAACAATCACTAGTAAGTGCAACTTTGTCCACCCTTTTAAGAACCTTCAGAAGTTTGTCTTTCTCAATATCATACAATCATTCTTCATTGTATGCCTTGAAATTTTGATATGATTAGGATTTAGAGCTTTAGAGTATATATTGAAAATGGTTGCTCAACTATTGAGAATGGGAGTTCAGCAGTAATTATGAACTTGACTAGCAATTGCCTAATGCTAACTGAATCATAAGACCTTGACACACAAATGAGCGGCATTTGCATATCATCCTCTACCATATTAACTCTCTCTTGATTGAACATAGTTAGATTTTTCTTAACTTGTATAAGCTTATAGCAAGTTTTAATATGTCTTGCACAATTTGAAGTGGATCCAGACGATTGGTACTTGTAGGTTTTGAAGCAATGTTTGCATTGCCATGTGGAGATAATATTTCCACTTCTATCCTTCATTTTGTCAACCTTGAAGTGCTCCCACACTTCACTTCTTTTTCTTTTTCCTTTGTTGTCCTTCTCAACTTCAGCAGATTGTTGTCCTAATTAAGGCTCAGTGGTAGTGGGGACAGTGGAGATGGTCGCTACTTCCACATCTCTAACATTAAGATCAGTGATGATTGCATTTACGGGGGGATTTATGAATTCATCATCCTCCACCGGTGAGGATGACGAGTCACTATAGTTCTCTACTAAACTCATAATATTTGAATAAATAAAGATTTGTTAAATTCTAGAAATAAATCATGTCCTTGAACAGTGAAGAAAATAAAATCATCTATAAGACTACAAAACTATGAGACATTCAAGAATGCAGTATCTGACATATAGTAAACTCAACATGAATGAACTAGCATTTTGGCATTATGATGCAATTACTTGGATAAAATAAGAAGCCCATAAACATCAACATGGAAAGAAAGGATAGTGTGTATTAAATGAAATTCACATAAAAAGAAATTTGTAGTGGCATAACAATAAAAATAACCAACTGTACATGGCCAAATGGACTTCTAGAAAACTGCAATATAACAATGATCAATATTTTAATGCAATATAACAATGATCTACAATGATCTATTTGCAGTATCTGGCCTATTTTCAGAAGCTTCTAGAAAATAACCTGAAAGAAAGAAGTGCATATGAATTAAATCTAGGGGAACTATACCCTAAAAGCCAACTGAACAATCCACATTTTCTCAAATTGCAATTCACAGTGTATAACTCAAACAAAAAAACATCAAACGTGTATGTCCTCTAAGACAAAATTTAGCAAAGAAAATGAAGCCTTATTCTGAATCTTCAGACAATATTAAACTCACATGCTTAATTGCTTATCATATCTAAACTCTAGAAGATACAGAGGCATGATTTTAATTTGAATCAAACATTGAAGCAGAAATATGAGCGGCGTTTTCTTGATGGAAAAGAGAAAGAAAAAAACGTAGAATCATAATAAAAATAGGCACATCGGAGAAAGAAGACGATCACATATTTCTGTTGAAATAAAAATAGTCATCATAAAAATACAGTTCAGGATTCTATGCGTAGAACTAGTGTTTCTATAAACTTCCAGAGTTATGATGGAGCTTAGAGAAGAGGTCGTATAGAGACACGGAGATACGAAGACGATAACATATTTTTATTGAAATGTTCGATTTCTTCTTCTAAACATGGGACTAAAAAGTTAACGAAAAACATTTGCGGTAAAATGCTAGTTCCAGGCTTCCAGACCAAATCTCGCTCTACGTTAAGAACTTAAAGACAATCCATTAATACCCCGAAATAGCAATCGAATTCGAGATCCAAATAATCAGATTACGGAAATTTAAAACTCTGAAATATGAATAGGCCGATTTACCATATGAAGAGTTGAAGACATTACCTCCAAGATTCTTGAGCAGGAAAGGACTGGAGATGAGAGGGAGAGAGGAGGCAGCAAACTAAATGCTCCCTAACTGCCGAGTAAGGCTTGCGTGAGTCTCCTTCGTGGATTCGTCGCCACGGTAGCCAGAGGCTGGCGTGCAGAGGCGCAGAGTGGCTGGCCATCGGCGTGCAGAGGCGGAAAGTAGAGTCGCCAGCGGCTGGCGTGCAGAGACGCAGAGCGGTAGAGGTTCCTTCTTGTCTTCTTCATTTTTCCCTTCTGTCCTTCTTCGCTGAAAAGGTGCCGAGGCAGCCGAGCGGCGAGCGGAGCCTTTCTCCGGAGTAAACCAGGTCGGGCTCTATCCTTGGCAGAATGGCAGCAGAAAAAAAGTAAATGTTCACGGCTTGATTGCGTGCAGTGCAAGACATTGCCGCAAATGCAATGTTGTTGCCCGCGCCTTGTCCTGACTCCCGAAGAGACGGGATAGGTAGGCAGAATTGCAGAAAGTAGACGGGATAGGCAGGCAGAATTGCAGAAAGTGAATTAATGAAAGTGGCATGGGGATTGAGGTGTAAACTGGCAGCGGGCCAGTGGCTTTGAAAAATGCCAAAAAAATTTAAAAAACTAAAATTGTGAATCGAACCGGCTCGAATCAATATTCGAGCGAATCATATAAGGCTCGAAATCGACTCGAAATTGATTTCGAGTCAATTTTGATTCGATTCAATTTGATTCGATTTTTTTATTTCGAGTTCGATTCGAAAAAAACTCGAGCGATTTTCGAGCGACTTTCGATTTTCGATTATTATGCTCACCCCTAATTGCAGGTTCTTTGACAAAAGACTTAAATAAATCGAGTGCATACAATAAAACATTAGAGTCGATAAGACTAAAATTCATAAAAATATAAAATTTTCCTCCAATGTTTATGTTTTGATGGTAAGAACTTATAACCACAAATATTCAAGCATCTAATAACAGACTGAAAATCTCAAATAATCTCTTGATGAAAATCCAAGATAGTTTGATGCTAGTCATTTCACATTTGATTACTTAAGTTTTTTCTCATTGTAAGTTGATCCGAGGATTATTCAGCTGAGAATAGAAATTTATTGTAAAAGTTAATCTAATATTAATGATCATAACACATTATTCCACACTTGATTATGTTGCAAATGATGTTGTGTCAAATCATTTCACAATTGATGATGAGGTACATAACAATCATTAATAAGTAAGATAACAATGTCTGATTTATTAAAATCAAAACTTGACTGATCCTAGTTAGACTGGATAAAGATGATGAGAGTATTACTTCATTACTGCTACAATTACTAAGCTCACTTAGGTATAACTAGTTTACTTTAAAACATCACTACAGATGTTTATGAATTCATAGAGTCCAAACTTATGAAATTCCTTGTAGGAACTAGTTAAGAAGAAGGAGAGAAAGTAGAATTTGACAAGGATGTTGATGATCTACTCTCTAAGTAGAATCGTTACTCGTTGATCCATTTTATCTATTTAGAACTTTTACTTATGTATTGCATTTTATGTGTGGTGTTTGTTTTATGCAAAACTCCTATGTATGCTATTTTAATTGTGTTACCTTTTATGAATAACAAGTCAAGTCTGAAATTTGATAATCTCTACTTTCCAGTACTCTGAAATGTAAATGTTATATATCACAAATATATGAGGAGATTGTTAATGTATATTTGGGTATATAACGAGCTCTGAGGGTTAACGAGTTTGGTTCGGATATCGGGATATCTGATACCCATATTAAACGTAGGGTTTGCCTATAAAACTCAAGCTAGGGCCAACAGGGAGATAGTTCTACTTTGACGACCACTCAGAATGATTCGAGCGACATAACATATATAATATATAATTAACAGCCAACATGCATGTTGTTTAGTTGATTAGGCCAACCAGATCACTATTACCAAACCCGTTACATAAATTTATAAATTAAAGTGTAATGAATATTAATGCATACCTAATAATGACTTTATGCAGTTCAGGTGCAGCTGCTCGTTCATGGGGTTGCTGGCTACTCGATATATACGTCTTTATTAATTCATATCTTCTATTTATAAAGTTATTATGCATGTTATCAAGAGATTAGTCACAGTTTTAGAGTGTCATGTTGTTGAAAAAGGCAAATATTTCTTTGGTTAAACCATTCGATATCCAAATTACAACACGGGCCAGACCAATCCAGATCCATTTGGGTAGGACCGACCGCAAGGGTGGCAAAGCTCTCCAGTCAATTTTAATGCACCTGCAATTATCAAGGTGTCCTTCAGAAAAAACTATACAAAAGTTCATAGACCTTTCTTTGAAGAAAAGAAACTAAGAGGCAAGGGGATAGTTGTGAAGTTTTCCAGCGAGAAACCTCTCAGAGATCTAAAGTCCTCCTTCAAGTTAAGCGACTTAAAGATTTTCTTCGGCATACGAGCTTCTCAAGGGTCTTCCCAAGAGGTTGCTCTAGAACCGGCTCTCAAAGCTGCTCCTGAGAGTGTCAAGTTCCACTTAGATCATGACCCGGGATGCTTTGAGCGACCAACCAATAATTGCTCTGCATCTTTTTTTTTCAGTGCTTGTAAAAAGAGCGGTGACTTATCACCATCCTGAAATTCCCAACACTTGTAACCTCAAGTAAATTAGTAAATTTGTCCGACACCGAATGTTAGATTGTGACACCTATTCGCGCCCGGACCGTTAGGATTGCGTCATGTCACCAATCCGTGGGATTCCCATTTTCCTAATCCGGGCCAAATCCTTTTTAGGAAGTTCATCAAAGGAGATTATTCTCCTTTCCCCCTTTGTGCTCGCCAAACATGGAATGACCGGCCCTCTCTTGTGCTATAAAATGGAGGGGGGCTATGATTCAAACAATCCCAACACCATCAGCAATCCGAAGGAGTTCTTAGCCACCCACCGTTCTCATTCCAGCAGCATCAGGCGGCGACGGCGGCAGCAGGTCCGCAAGGGGGCGACTCCAGGAGGGACGACTTCAAGCGGAGCTATCGGAGCGGCATCCGGTCGAATCCAGTCGGATCGACACCAGGCCGGTCTCCCGCGGTGGTTCCAGGCAGCGGAGGTGATCCCAAGCGGCGCGGCGACATCAGGCGGCCGAACCCAGGCGAGGTCGGCTTCAGGCGTGCAGTCCAGGCGGCGATTCCGCAAAGGAGGTGAACAGTACCACTATCGCCCGGCGACATCACTATCGCAGACGATAGTCCGGTTCACCTTTTTCGGTTTTCTCTTCATTGCTCGACCTTACGGTCTCTATTGTAATCTATACCTCCATACCTTATAGCGGATCTTCTCCGGCGCGCTCTCCCCGTGGATGTAGGAGCTTCTCTCCGAACCACGTAAATTTTATGTGTCGTCTGTGTGCTTGGATATCTCGTTCTGTGGTTTTTTATTTTGCGCGATTGTTTTTGCTCGATTTAATTCCGTTGCGCTACCGCGGTACTCGGTCCGATTGCATAACAATTGGTATCAGAGCCAGGTTCCGCGGGGGTGATCGTCTGGACGTTCTGGTTCTAGATCTGGGTCAACGGTAGGTGACGACAAGGTCCACTCCCTACCTTCTCAAGATCTGATCCGAGAACATTTTTCTGATCACTCAGTAGCACTGCGAGCAAAACAATGGTGGCAAAATTCGAGATTTCCAAGTACGACGGCAAGATCGATTTCGGCTTATGGCAGAAGCGGATCAAGGCGGTTCTCGTTCAGCAAGGACTCCACAAGGCGCTACTCGCCAAGGAGAAGTCCGGCGTGAAGAAAGACGAGGAATGGGAGGAACTGGATCTGAAGGCCATCAGCACAATCCAGTTGAGTCTCGCCGACGAGGTCATGTACAACGTGGTCGACGCTGACACCACCGTAGACCTATGGAAGAAATTGGAGGAGTTGTATATGTCGAAATCTCTTACAAACAAGCTCTATATGAAGAGACAGTTATACAGCTTAAGAATGTCCGAGAGCAACAAGCTGCTAGAACACATGAATGCGTTCAACAAGTTGATCTCCCAGCTGCGGAGCATGGACGTAAAAGTCGAAGAGGAAGACCAGGCGCTTCTACTACTGTATTCTCTACCGAAGTCCTATGACCATCTGGTCACCACGATCCTCTACGGAAAGGATACGCTCAAAATGGAGGAGGTGATGACGACGCTGCTATCGAACGAAATGCGGAGCAAACCCGGCCCCAGCACCAGCGAAGGTTTGTTCGTGAAGAACAAAGAACCGATCAGAGGGAGATCGAGAGACAGAGGGAAGAAATTCAATCGGGCTAGGTCTAAGTCTCGGGACAAGAAGAACCAGTGCCACTACTGCAAGGAAGAAGGGCACTGGAAAAACAACTGTCCGAAGAAAAAGGCGAAAGAAAGGAATTAGGAACAGGCGGCTGTGGCGTCTGACCCCGAGAACGATGCTGACGTACTCCATGTACACTCCACCCTCGATACCACCGACATGTGGATCATGGATACGGGATGCTCGTATCACATGTGCCAGAACATAGAATGGTTCACTAGCTTCAGGCAATGTGACGGCGGTCGCGTTCTGATGGGAAACGACTCGGAGTGCAAGACGCTCGGGATCGGCAGTATCAGAATTAAAATGTTCGACGGAACAATCAGGACCCTTACTGATGTAAGATACGTGCCCGATCTGAGGAAGAGTCTAATTTCCCTAGGCACTCTAGAGGCGGCTGGGTGCTCATACACCGGTGAGGGAGGATATCTGAAGGTCAAGAAAGGTGCTCTGGTGGTCATGAAAGGAGAGCGCTCTGGTACTCTCTACAAACTGATCGGCACTACCATCGTCGGCGACGCAGCGGTTTCTGAGACGACAGATGAGGACTCCTCTCTGCTGTGGCATGCTAGACTTGGCCACATGAGCGAGAGGGGACTGCTGGAGCTTCACAAGAAGGGCCTACTGAAAGGAGTCAAGACATGCAAGTTAGACTTCTGCGAGACCTGCGTTCTCGGGAAGCAGCACATAGTGAAGTTCGTGACATCTATGCAGCGGAGCAAGCAGGCACTGGAATATATACACTCAGATGTTTGGGGGCCTGCCCCAGAGCCGTCTCTTGGTGGGGCCAGATACTTTGTGACTTTCATCGATGATTTTTCGAGAAAAGTCTGGATCTACTTACTGAAGCATAAGTCCGAAGTATTCGAGAAATTCAAAGTCTGGAAGACGACAGTGGAAAAGCAGACCGGAAAAAGAGTCAAATATCTGAGATCTGATAACGGTGGCGAGTACACCTCAGCGGAGTTCCAGGAATACTGCAATCAGGAGGGCATCACTCGACACCTTACTATTCCTGGTACACCGCAGCAGAACGGCGTGGCAGAAAGGATGAACCGAACGTTGCTAGAGAGAGCTTGGTGCATGTGGTTATTTGCAGACCTACCAAGGTCCTTCTGGGCCGAGGCCATTAATACGGCATACTATCTAGTGAATCGATCCCCATCGATGTCACTGAATCTGAAATCGCCTCAGGAAGTTTGGTTAGGCAGGCCGGTTGACTACTCTGATATCCACATCTTTGGTTGTCTTGTGTACACCATTGTACAGGACTCTGAGAGGACAAAGCTAGATGCTAAGTCCAAGCGGTGCATCTATCTGGGACGAAAGACCGGCACGAAGGGGTTCAAACTGTGGAACCCGGACACAAAGAAGGTGGAGGTCAGGCGCGATGTGATCTTCGATGAGGCCTCTATGCTCAAGAAATCTGAGGCTCGGCCTAAAGAGGTGGAGGAGACTCCAGTCACACCCCTAGAGGTGGAGCTGGAAGGGAGCGACCAAGCTGATAACCACGGTGATTCCTCTGACCCAGAAAATGCTGATGTTGTGCAACCTACGGAAGCAGAGTCGTACTCTATTGCTAGAGAAAGGGCAAGGAGAGAGGTCAGACTGCCTCTCAGGCTACAGGACACGGTAGCGTACGCTTTCCAGGTGATCTCCACAGATCCTGGATCTTATAAAGAAGCTGTAGAGAGTAGAGAGAGTTCTCAGTGGAAAGCAGCTATGGAAGAAGAGATGGAGTCCCTTCGTAAAAACCAGACTTGGGACTTGGTTCGTCTGCCCAAAGGGGCGAAGGCAATCAGTTCCAAATGGATATTCAGGAAGAAGGAATCTACATCCAGCAAAGACCAGTGGAGATACAAGGCCAGATTCGTTGCCAAGGGGTTCGCGCAGAAGAAGGGTGTCGATTTTGATGAAATATTCTCACCCGTGGTAAAACACTGCTCCATACGGGTGCTTCTTGCGATGGTGGCAATGAACGACATGGAGCTAGAGCAGATGGACGTGAAAACGGCGTTTCTTCATGGCAACTTGGAAGAGGAGATCTACATCTTGCAGCCTGAAGGGTTTGTATAACCCGGTGACGAGAAGAAGGTGTGCAAACTAAGAAGGTCCCTCTACGGTCTGAAGCAGGCTCCAAGAATGTGGAACAAGAGATTTGATACATTCATGGTTTCACAAGGATTCAGCAGGAGCCAGTACGACAGCTGCACCTACTACAAGTTCCTAGCTAACGACGACGTTCTGATTCTGATGTTATACGTCGAAGACATGCTGATTCCGTGCAAGTCAGCTCAGGAGATCCAGTCTTTGAAGCAGAAACTGCAAGCTGAGTTTGAAATGAAGGATCTGGGTCAAGCACAGAAGATCCTTGGCATGGAGATCAAGCGAGATAGGAAGCGGTGCATGCTTTGGCTTTCTCAGACAGGGTACATTCAGAAGGTTCTGGAGAAGTTCAATATGACTGAATCTAAGCCTGTTTCAACCCCTCTCGGGCAACAGTTTAGATTATCGTCACAGCAATGTCCAGACACAGAGGGAGAACGACAAAAGATGCTCGGGGTGTCGTACGCTAGTGCGGTAGGATGCTTGATGTACGCCATGATCTGTACCAGACCAGATATCGCTCAGGCTGTGAGCGTAGTCAGCAGATATATGGGGAATCCGGGGCGACAACACTGGGAAGCAGTCAAGTGGATTCTAAGATATCTGAACGGAACGAAAAACGTCGGTTTGTTGTTTAAGAAGAGCGGAGTTTCTAGAGTCCTAGAGGGCTACGTTGATTCCGACTATGCGGGCGACCTCGACCGAAGAAGATCTACCTCCGGGTACATCTTCCTTTGTGGTGAGGGCCCCATCAGTTGGAAAGCCACTCTGCAGGACATTGTGGCTTTATCTACGACAGAGGCTGAATACATTGCCGCAGTGGAAGCTGCGAAGGAAGCTATCTGGCTCAAAGGTCTCGCCAAAGAACTCAGGATTTCTCAGGAAGCGGTGAAGCTGCACTGTGACAGTCAGAGTGCGATTTGTCTGGCCAAAGACCCGGTCTATCATGCCAGGACAAAACACATTGATGTGCGGTACCATAAGTTGAGAGAGTTCGTTGCTGGCGGAGATATTCAGTTACTGAAGGTGCACACTGGGGATAACATTGCAGACATGTTGACCAAGCCGTTGACAGGAGTCAAGTTCAAGCACTGCCTTGACTTGGCTCATATCTGTGCGTGCTGATCGTGGGAACCCCAGGGAGAGGGGGTAGTTTGCCGGAGGGAGGAGATCCAAGTTTCAGGTGGAGTCTGTCGCGTGAGACGTCAAGGTGGAGATTGTTAGATTGTGACACCTATTCGCGCCCGGACCGTTAGGATTGCGCCATGTCACCAATCCGTGGGATTCCCATTTTCCTAATCCGGGCCAAATCCTTTTTAGGAAGTTCATCAAAGGAGATTATTCTCCTTTCCCCCTTTGTGCTCGCCAAACATGGAATGACCGGCCCTCTCTTGTGTTATAAAATGGAGGGGGGCTATGATTCAAACAATCCCAACACCATCAGCAATCCGAATGAGTTCTTAGCCACCCACCGTTCTCATTCCAGCGGCATCAGGCGGCGACGGCGGCAGCAGGTCCGCAAGGGGGCGACTCCAGGCGGACGACTTCAGGCGGAGCTATCGGAGCGGCATCCGGTCGAATCCAATCGGATCGACACCAGGCCGGTCTCCCGCGGTGGTTCCAGGCAGCGGAGGTGATCCCAAGCGGCGCGGCGACATCAGGCGGCCGAACCCAGGCGAGGTCGGCTTCAGGCGTGCAGTCCAGGCGGCGATTCCGCAAAGGAGGTGAACAGTACCACTATCGCCCGGCGACATCACTATCGCAGACGATAGTCCGGTTCACGTTTTTCGGTTTTCTCTTCATTGCTCGACCTTACGGTCTCTATTGTAATCTGTACCTCCATACCTTATAGTGGATCTTCTCCGGCGCGCTCTCCCCGTGGATGTAGGAGCTTCTCTCCGAACCACGTAAATTTTCTGTGTCGTCTGTGTGCTTGGATATCTCGTTCTGTGGTTTTTTTATTTTGCGCGATTATTTTTGCTCGATTTAATTCCGTTGCGCTACCGCGGTACTCGGTCCGATTGCATATCAACCGAACCGACCCTGTGATTTTTTTCCTTTTTTGGTGTTTTCCAAACAATTAAAAAAGTCTTGCCGTCTCCGTTGTTGATTGTTTTTTAACAGTTTGCGCGTTTAACTCATACTCAAGATAAGACGAATCAATTCTCCTAATAGGAAAAGCGCTAAGCGACACATAACAAGCTGGCTTATTTTTAAGGAATGATAATAGTCTTTCAATATTTATTTATTTTTATATTAGGAATATGCGTTGAATATATAACAATTATATGCAGTACACAAAATGACATATACATATATGTTCACTAGTAGCTAGCTTCACGTCGTTCTTTACGTTGGCGTCATGTGGCAATTAATAAGTTAGATGGAATATTATGCAGGAGGGACCCGTACTCATTCATTTAGTATATACATGAGGGACCCCCTACTCATTCTTTGAAACATGGCACTTTATAATAAATTAAAAGGATTGTTATCCACAGATCGAAAATGACTATTCACAGATTATTACTATTCGCAAATTCAAAAATACTTAAAATAGTTTTTCACAGAAATTATTATTATTCGCAGACCAATATTAAAAGTAAAAAAAATCTCAAGAAGTACACCAACACCACAAGTACCAGTGAGGGTATAGTTCATTACCACCAAAATTGAAGCCTACATGAAAATATATAACATGCATCAAAAAATATGAAGCACCAGCACCACAAGTGCTCAAAAAATATCAAGTACATCAAAATATACATAACCTGCATCAATAAATATGAAGCACTGCATTCTCGACGGGTAAGGACGGGGGCTTCGAACAGGAGGCACAACTCGGCAACCATTCACTACATTCTCGACGGGTAAGGACGGGGTCTTCAAACAGGAGGCACTGCTAAGGAAGCTCCACGTCTCTGTATTAGGAAATGTTATTTACTTATAGGTGGCTCATATTAGGAATGGATTCGACGGAAGATGGTGTACTCACAGCGAGGGAGGCGCAGCAAACGGTTGGCTCCTTCGAACAATGTGAAGAAGTGAAGGATCAGGGCTTCGAACAGGAGGATTCTTCTTCGCTGGCTACCTAGAAGGATCCTGATTTGCCGGCGAACGCCTGCGCTAAAGGCTGTGATTTACGGGCGAGCGACAGAGGGCGCAGATGTCGGGGAAGAAGCATTTAGAGCTTTTGGTCTGAGAATAAAGAAAATGGATTTGGGGTTGTGGATTTAAACCTGAAAAAAATCTTTTTTGGTCTTTCGAATAGTCATTTAAGGTCTACGGATAACAATCCCCTAAATTAATTATTGCTAAATCTGAACACTAAGGCTATGTTTGGCGTACCGGTGGCGGTGATGGTGACGGTGGCGGTGGTGAAGTAATTATAACCCACTATACTCTATAGTTTATAAGAAATCTTTGTTGGCAACCGTAGAAAGCTCCACAGTTCCACCGTTTGCCGGGAAGAAAGTTTCACGGTTCCCCTCCAGAAATCTCCATTTGCATTGCAAAAAGCTAAGCGCTTCCACTCCAAAAAGTTCACCTTGCTGCGTAGAAAGCACTGCGGTTCCATCCAAAAAGTCGTTTTTTTGCTTCCAAAAAGCTTGACTGACACAGAATAAAGTGGTTGGTCAGGAAAGTTTTCTCTCATATCACTCAGGAGATTCTCAAGTCATGTGAGTTCAGATACAACAGACTCCATTGAATGGTACTCAGTATCGGCCGAAGATCTAGCAACTACAGCCTGTTTCTTGTCGCGCCATGTACAAGATGACCTCCGAAGGAAGCACAAAACCCGCTGGTGGAACGTCGATCATCCAGGGAACCAGCATAATCGGCATCTGAATATGCAATCAAGGTTGGAGTAGAGGAAGTTCTGTATACCAGCTCTTGACCAGGAGCATTCTTCAGGTATCGCAAAATGTGTTCGACAGTTTGTAGATGTGACACCCGAGGAGAATGCATAAACCTGCTGACGGTTAGATATGTCAAGTCTTGTGACAGTTAGATATATCAGTTTTCCCACCAACCGTCGATAGAATTCTGGGTTTGGAATAAGAAGATCTTCATCAGAGATATGAGCACACAACTTTTGATTGACTTCTATAGGAGTGTTAACTGGTTTACATCCAGAATATCCAGCAACCTGAAGAAGGTTGAGATAAGACAAGACCATCAAGGTCTCTTGCAATTTCAAGGCCAAGACAATACTTCCATTGAAATGCAAAATTTATGGCCCCCAAACCACCAGTTTAAATCTCAGACAACTTGCCTTCCCCCATCCCCCCCCCCCCAAAAAAAATTTGCGTTGTTATAAGCAAACCACGTTATGCTGTTAACAAATCATTAACTATTCATTTTGAAACTCGGTATTTGCAAACATTTTTGTCATTAGCAAACCATCAAAAAAAAATTCAAACATTTTTGAGGTGTTTACAAGCATTGTTAAGCGACATTGTCCAAAATTATATTAGTTAGAGTCTACTCTATCTTTTCATTGTCCCAAAAATACATTTTCATAATGCCAAAACATTAAAAATCTTCTTCATTATGCCAACATTAAAACCATTCTCCATTCTCAAAAAGGAAAAAAATAGCATCAGCATAAAGATCAAACCGCATCCAGGTCCCAAAAAAATGGAAGCGGGGCGGGGGGGCTGCACTACACCGTGCAGTGCATCACATCCAACGGCTGTGAGTGCATCAGCACTCGTGTCGAGATGCGTGCGCGAGCGCAGATGCATTGTCAGTCACTGGATGTTACACTGCACGGTACAATACAACCCCCCCCCCCCCCCCCCTTCCCCAAAAAACGGCTTTGTCTATGAACGTCGCCGCCCTTCTTCCACAACTATGCAGAATAGAGCCCCAATAACACGCCACTCATTCAAAATCAAGGAGAACATCACAAAAAGTAGAGCAGAACAGAGCCTAACCTCGGCGTTGTCGCGGAAGAGCACAGCCACAGATCACTATCGGGGTCGGCGGCGTCGTGCGGCGGATGTTTGGCAGAGCGAATCGTTGGCGGAAGAAGTGTGGCGGCGTCGTGCGGCGTGAAACCCTAATTCACGATTGGGGGTTTCGTGGGGGAGATGAAAAGCGGCCTTCGGGAATGTCGGAGAAAGGATTTGCTAATAGTGGCTTCCTGAGACTGAAAAAAAGACTTAAATTCACTGAATGTGGTTTGTTGGGGTTTGCTAATAGCGAGATTAGGTTTGATATTAACAACGTCCGATAAAATTTGTGATCCCCAAATCATCAGTTTAAATCTCAGACAACTTGCTTGCCCCCCCCCCCCCCCCCCCCCCCCCCCCCCCAAAAAAATAAAATTTTATGACCCCCAAATCATCAGTTTAAATCTAGAACAACTTCCCCCATATCTGATTGGTTTGACTCCCACGTGCACAGCAGTGGAGGTCGTTTGAGGGGTCAAACGTACTCGAACTCACACAAAATTTAGCTTGTTCGAGTCGTATTGGCGAGCCGGTAAGAGTCATAGTTTTGTTAAAACCATTTTGAAATATTAGGGAACCATCTTCTATTATAATTGATAGGGTTTCCTCTGAATTTTCTTAATAAAAATAGAAAGATTTTCGGACAAGGACACTGGGGCAAGCGACCCGGTCAAACCAGCCGCGCACAAAGCCGGAAATCCCAAAAACACTCAAGAGGGAGGCTGAACCCGCTCACACACGCGGTAGGGGCGCGCAAGCGCACCCGGCCTACGCGCAGGCACGCGCGTCCTGCGCGCTTGGCATGCATGCAGTCGCGCACGACCAACCCGCTCGGCACGCGCGGTTGCGCGTTGTAACAGCCCAAGTTTTCTCAGCAGGCAAGTTTTCGGGTGACACGGCATGGGACACGGGCGTGCCCCAGGGCGTGTCAGGCTGTAGTCGACGATTTGGCCGCGAGGTCGACGAAATTTGGAGTCGACGATCGTCGAACAGCAAACACGGCCTGAGACATGGGCATGTCTCAGGGCGTGTCGAGGCCGTGTCGACGATCGGCCCGGGAGTCGACGTTTTTCGCTCGATGATGTGTCGAGAGAAGGCACACGGCCCAGGACACGGGCGTGTCCAAGCCCGTGTCGTGTGTTCGACGAAAATTACTCGACGATCGTCGAGTGTCGAGATGTGGGTGAACACGGCCTGTGACACGGGCGTGTCACAGGGCGTGTCCCTTTGGAGCGACGAACTCAGCTCGACGACTTTGAGCTGGGGCGTGTCGAAGTGTCGTGTATGGGCACACGGCCTGGGACACGGGCGTGTCACAGGCCGTGTGATTCTCGGGCGATTTTGGGATTTTTTTGCCTGATGAACACGGCCACAGACATGGGCCTGTCTGAAGGCATGTAGGGTGACACGGCCCATGACACGGGCGTGTCCCATGGGCGTGTCACTGGTTTGGATAAGTCGGTTGAGCGCCGCTTGAGGCACACGGCCTGGGACACGGGCGTGTCACAGGCCGTGTCAGGCAAAAATCAGCTTTTCTGGCAAAATTATGGCCGTCCGTTCTTTCAGCCTGGATCCAAGGGCCGAGCTTCTTTCCTATTTTCTTTAAGGCCGAAAACTGAGAACATATTCTCATTTGTTTAGTGCCTTCATCTTTCTACAAGTTAGAGAGAGAAAGGGAGAGGAAGAAGAAGGAAGTAGGAGAAGGGCTGCTGCTGGTGGAGCTTGAGAGTGTCAAGCTGCATTCCGAGGCCAACGTTGCGGAGGAAAAGCTCTTGTGTATTGTTCGAGCCAACTTAGAGCTCATGGCACCAAAGAGGGCTTCAAGGGTAACGACTTTTCTTTCTAGCCATGTGAAGGCTTCCTTTGGCATATGTTTGTGATTCCCCTACCAAGAGGTGGCTGATTTTGGGAGTCTTTGGGTGGATGCATGAAATCCCCTTTGTTGGCATATAAATCCGGAAATGGAGTACGGAATAGGCATGCTGTGTGAAGCCCATCTGGACAGGTTGATCTGGATTGGTGATGTTGCATACGAACCAGAGAAGACTCCGTAATAAACGTGTAGTTTAAGGAGTAAACGGGTTATGCCTGTGAAAGGTAATAACAGGAAGTACTGGAGTGGTAGTCCAGGAAAATATCCGTGTTATGCTTGTGTTATTGGGTCGTACCTGTGAATGAGTAACAGGAAGTACTGGTGTGACCAGGAAAGACCCATTATAATGCATGATATCGTAGGGTGTCCACTTGTGAAGAGAGTAACAGGAAGTACTGGTGTGCCCAGGAAAGACTCCTGACATTTGTGATATTGTGGTGTCGTACCTGTGAACGAGTAACAGGAAGTACTGGTGTGCCCAGGAAAGACCCGCTGTTGTTGTGAGAAAATGGGTGTAAGAATTATGCTCAGGCTGAACGCCAAGAACAGGATCGGTGAGACCTACCCGCGCCTTTATATAGCTATGAGTACGTTGTACTCGGAGAAGGCAAGGCGATTTGAGCAACGGGGGGTGGAGGATCCGACCTGCGCTATGTCCGTCCGACGTGAGACCAGAAAGTGCGGTCTGTTGGAGCGCATAGCAAGAGTCTTAGGCCTGCGCGTCGTGAGACCATGGGGGGCTAAGGGCCAATCCCGGTTCACTAAGACTATAAAACTCCGGCTGCACATCATGGAGTAAATGCTCAAGAGAGTTACCGTTGGGCAGTGACCCTGATACGGTGGTGGGCAAGAGCTTTGCCAGAACACCAAGAATGTGCCCTGAGTGCACAGACCGTTGGGCCGGGTGGCGAACGGTTGTGATGGCATGTGTGCGTGAAAGCACATTATATGAGATATATTGGCATGTTTGTGTTATGCTATGCCTGCAGGGAAGATTACCGCTGCCCCGAGAGAAGGGGTAGGGTCGTTATAATTTGGTCAGCTGAATGCTGACCGTTGCCTCAGTTTGCCACCGTTGGGTGGATTGTCCATGTACAGGTGCTGGAGAGCCAAGCGGGACGCATAAAGGTTGATGTCCCTGCTACTGTTGCTGCTACTGCTAGCCCTCGAAGGCTATATGTGTTGCTTGTTGTTATGTTTTCTTTTATTGTGGCTGGCCTGCGCGCCAATGTGCGGCCACTGTTTGGAAAGCCATGTAAGGCCATAAGGCCAACTATCATGATATTGTAAGACATTCATATTCTCAATATATATAATGTGATGTTGTAGTATATGTTGGACATTCATGTGAGGAGTTCAAGTGGTCGTATAGGCTTCCGCTAGAATGCTTTTGTGATAGGTACACTGCGCTACTCTAGTATCATTCCGTAGCTTCGTCGTCTGTTTTGTGATATATGCTGTGGGGTCCCGGCCGGACCTTCTAGTATATGTGATATGAACGGATGGGGTTGTTATATTTTTGGTATCCCTTGTTCTGGTCTTTCCCTCTTGAAGTTGTGGTCGACTTCTTTTGTGGGGTGGCGAGCACGTGTTTGTGCAAACCACATTTTCTACGAGTGAACTCTTGAATGTCCATGATAAGAATGCAAAATGTTGTGTTTGGGGAACCTGCGTGTTCCTATTTTGTGTTGTTTGTGTGTGTAAGGCCGCTAATGTGTGTGTCTTGTCCACCTTTAGGTGACACAAAGTGGAGCTGGGCAGTCAGAGCCCCAACATTCTGATGAAAGTACGGCACCAGCCGAGGTGCCTACACCTCCACCGTCTGCGGAACATGTGCGTTTAGTTGTTGAGGCTTTGTTTATCATGATCCAAGGCCGGCCACTTGGGCAGGAGCAACCGGCTGTGAGGCCAGAACAGGTGGCGGCAAGGCCTGAACCTGTAGTGGATGTGGCTCCTCGAGCGACTGAGAAGCAGCTGACGCGGTTTATGAGTTTCCATCCGCCTACGTTTTCGGGAGCGGGAAATCCTGCGCAGGCTGAGGATTGGTTATCGCGCGTCAAGCGAGTCATGACGGCGATTGGAACGGCGGAGCATCAGAAAGTCACCTTAGCTACCTTCTTGCTTGAAGGAGAAGCTAGATTGTGAGGTCGTCTCGTACTTCTGACGATGGCAAGTCTCACACTGCCGCACAAACTGTTATATGTCATGATGCATACCGGGCCAAAAAAACATTTGCTCGCGCCCGCTGAAGGGTCCGGAGCACTCCCGCGTGGCCTCCTGTCGGTGAAGAATGAAACTCGTGCATCATCACAGTTTTCCATGTCGAGTCGGGAGGAAGAACCACGCGGCCATGATGGTATAGGCGACCATTCTGAAGGTGATAGCCGGGGTCCACGGTCTCGCTGCGCTGTAAAGCCTCCACCACAGCATTTGGACTGCTTGGCGTACAGTTGGTGTTGGCGAAGAATGGCGAAGACCTGCTCCACATGGTGTAAGTGTTCCTCCCAGCTGGCACTGTAGATCAAAATATTATCAAAGAATATCAGCACTGACTGTCGGAGAAGGGGGGGAATATCTCGTTCATGACGGCCTGTAATGTGGAGGGGGCGTTGGTGAGCCCGAACGGCATCACCAAAAACTCATAATGTACGTCATGTGTACGAAAAGCGGTCTTGTGGACATCTCCTTCATGCATGCAAATTTGGTGGTAACCCGACCTGAGGTCGAGTTTGGTGAAACGGGAAGCATCATGTAGTTCATCCAGTAGTTCTTTAATCAACGGTATCAGAAACTTGTCTTTTACGTTGGAACTATTTAGGCCGCAGTAGTCCACGCAGAAGCGTCACGATCCATCTTTCTTCTTAACCAAGATTATGGGGGACGAGAACGCACTGGTACTAAGGCGAATGAGTCCCGCTGTGAACATTTCCCGAACGCAGTGCTCGATCTCGGCCTTTTGGCTATACGGGTACCAGTACGGACGAATATTGATGGGCTCTGTACCTGTCTTCAACTGAATTCGGTGATCGCGGAACCATGATGGTGGGAGTGTCTTGGGTGTCTAGAATACATCAGCATACTGAGCGATCAGCGCCTGCATCTGTTAGGGAACTGTCGGAGATGCCCCGGGGGTCTCCGTAATCGCCATGACCATCGCCATCGTGTTGCCCTGCTCCCCCAATCGCTCAAGACTGCGGAGGGATATCTCCTTCAGCGGGAAAGATTTGAGGCCACTGAAGCAGTATTGCCTCCCCTGCTGGAGGAACTCCATTGTTATCTGTTCTCAATCAAAGGTCACCCTCCGTAGTTGTTGTAGCCACTACACCCCAACCACCATATCTGACCCTCTGATGGGTAGGAGATAGATGTTTGTGCGTCCCGAGTACCCCTGTATCTTTAGTTTCACGCCTTTCATGACTCCCTCGCACCAGAGTTTGCTCCCATCGGCCAACATAACGTGAAAAACAGCAGCTCGGTCAACCTCGTGTCCTACCCTCTGCGTCATTTTCGGGTGGATGAAGTTGTGCGTACTCCCGCTGTCTACCAGGATAGTCACCTTCTCCTGGCGAACTTTCCCGGCCATCCTCATAGTGAGTGGTGCATTGCATCCCTCCATCACCTGAAGTGACACGCCGAACTCAGTCAGATCCAAGTCCCCTTTCCACTCTGATACGGGTGTGCCATCATCCTTCGTGTCCTCCCGTAATATAAAGACCTGTATCTTTTGACATTTGTGCCCGAGAGCGAATTTCTCATCACAATTATAACACAATCCTCTTTCCTTCCGCGCCTGAAGTTCTGACCAAGTCAGCCGAGTGACAACAGGCTTGCCCGATCCCTGAGAGTCCCTCTTTGTCACCAACGTTGTGGTAGTAGAACGGGTTGAGCTGCGGTAGCGTTGCCGGTTGTAGCGTTCCTCCTATATCCGAGCTAGACGGATCGCATGGTTCAAGCTGCGGGGCATGTATGACTGGATCTCATCCCGCAAATAATCTTTGAGTCCGGATACAAAACAACTGAGTAATGTTTTCTCCTCACACTGCAATTGGTTAGCCAGCTTTTCGAACTCGGTTCGGTACTCCATCATTGTACCCTTCTGGTGCAGCTTCTGTAAGAGCACCTTAAAGTCTTCGTACTCGAGAGGTCCAAAACGAGCGGTGAATCCATCCGCGAAGTCGGTCTAGGATACGTAGTCCTTGCCTCTCAGGAACCACTGCACCCATTGGAAAACATCATCCTCCAAATGAAAAGAGGCCAACTGCACCCATTGCCCCTCGGGAATCTCCTGGTAGCTGAAAAACAGTTCCACCTTCTGCAGCCACTCCAGGGCATCTCCGCCATTGAATTTGGGAAAATTCATCTGCGTCAATTTTGGCGGCATGTACGGCCGGTGTCCGGCTTGTCCACGCCACCCTGCCTCCTGTCCATACTCCGCCGGTCTTCTTGGTTCCCCGGGTTCAAAAGGCATGCCGGGAACCCCTTGAAGAAACGGCCCCGCCGCTGGAGCTCCACCCCACTGCATGCCGCCTCTTGCCGGAGGGGGCCGCAGGCCCTCCCCCACGCCATATGGGGAAACGGCCAACTGTCACTTCTAGGGACAAAACCACCCAAACCGCTCCCACCGCTGACGAAACCGGCTGTACCGAACCTGCCGGGACCCCAGCCTGCTGCACTGCCCCCGCCGGAGCCACCCCTGCCTGTGTCGAACCCGCTCGGCCCGATCCCGCCTGCGTAGATCCCGTCGAATCCCAAGCCGCCTGCGCCGACCCCGCCGGAGGCCGTCCCACCTGCGCTGGAGCCCCCCCGTGCCGAACCCGCTGCTCTGGGTCGATCCCGAGCCCGCGCCGAACCCCGCGCCTCTGGCTACCCCGATCGGGCCTCCGTTTGCGCCGATCTGGTGCGAATCGGCACGTGCGGCGGTAGATCCGCCCGGATCTTCTTTTGTCACGGCCTTACCCTTCAGATTTTGCGTCAACGACGCCATGTTCTCCTCCATTCGGGTGTCGATTCGCTCTTCTAGCCTTTTCGTGGATGTTTTCACGTTTTTCTCGATGGCGACCACCGAATTCGTCCATCCCATCAGATTTTCTTCTAGGGTTTCCAAGCGGCCGATTTCCTCTTGCGTTCGAGTCGTCACCATGGTGGAGAAAAGTGCCTCTGATACCAAATGATAGGAAGAAGAAGAAGGGGGAGAGAGAGATCTAAGGAGAAAACTAGGAAACTAGGATTTGAGGAGGAGAAGAAAGAGAAATACCTTGAATGATCTTGCATAATCCCCCACATGAGAGCAGCCCGGGTATAAATACTCGGGCCAAGGAGGGGCCTGTCGGCCCCTCCAAAAGGGGCTAAACCCGTTGGTTCAGCCCGGTCTGTCGGTTCACTGAGATGGTTCAGCCTCGTTGCTGCTTGTCGACTCCTTGCGCCTACGAACATACTGTCGTCCCGAGAAGCGTAGTGGCGGTGTAACACGGATCCAGGAAATTGATAATGGGGGTGCACAAAGTTTTCTTTAAATGAAATAACACAAACATTTATTATATATTTTTAAATTTAAGTAGCATTTTTTTCAGAAAATCCTTGAAGTAACTCTGTAGTGTGGAATCTATCGAACCACACGATCAATGACTTGGATTGCACTCGATGCACTCAGCTCATGTGTGTCGAGTGTGCAATATTATTTTTCTTATGTTCGCGCCTCAATATATGAATGCGTCACTGAGTTCTAGAAATTTTAATAAGGGGGCCGGACATTAACTTCAACAAAAAAAATTAAACACTTTCATCTTATCGGGGATGTTTCTCACTCATCTAGCCATCATTTTTAACGTATAAGTAGTAAAAATGCATTGCCTCGACGAGACAAATCCAAATAAACTAACTATTTTGAAAAATTATGGGGGGGCGGCAGTGTCCCCTGGGCCCCCCTCTAGATCCACCCCTACTTATATTGTTGCTGTTTTGCTATCTCTAGTTGGTTTAAGTGGCTCCTACAAATTGCATTTCGCTGACATTATATTTCGCTGACATTAGTTGGTTTAGTGTCGGACTAGTGTGTTATTCATATTTATTATTCATATAAAGTGAAAATATCATAGAAAAAAATTAATATTTTATTTTGGTGTGCATAATTATTTTTATACTTTTATGTGCAACAATCGAATTTTTAAATATGGTGTGTAAAAATAAAAATATTAACTTTAGTGTGTTAATAACATGACGGTGTGAAAATAACATATAATTATTTTGACGTGTCATTATAGTTTGGCGATCAATAGCCAAAATGTGCGTGCTTATAACATTGACCAAAATTAATTAGGGATCCGGATAATTCTAGAAGGAAGAAGCAAAAGCTACAATATTTTTGACAGTTTGGAATTCTTGACACCAAAACACCATTGTGTCTAATTACAACCACAACAATATGTGTCCACATTTTAGAAACGTCATTTAATCTCCTTAGCTCTCCCAAATTTAACTGGTCTTTAGGATTGCGTTACTCTCACCTAGAAATAGGTGCAAGAGTGAATACTGGCCGTTGATTTCATGCAGAAGTAGCATGATTGATCCAAATACTGATCAATGGTCAGTATTTAATACCGTATGGGTCGTAGGATATCAGATCAACGGTCAGTATTTACTTATGCACCTAGAAATAGATGAGAGTAACTCACCTAAAATTTTTTCGTATCTTTGGGTTGGATTTGCAAGAGTTAAAGAAAGCTAGTGATAATTCCTAAAAATCTTTGTATCCACTCCAGTGCTTTACGAATACAAAAAATCTATCACGTTGATTTTATTCTCGAATGTCGCGGATTATCTTTTTTTTTAGTAATCTTTTTGGTTTCTTTCCTCCTCTTCTGCATATGACAAATATCTTGTGGACCAGCCTTAAAAGTAGAAATAGGATCCGGGAGCAATTGCTCCTAAATTAAATTAAGTCTGAAGAAGTCACACAAAAAGAGAAGCACAAAACTACACAGCAAAAGTCAAAGAAAATTAGAGATAATTCCTAGAACTCTTCGGATCCACAGCTTCACGAATGCGGAAAACTCCATCACGTTGATTTTATTCTCGAAGATTATGGATTATCTTTTTTTTTGAGCAAGTTTTTTTGGGGTTCTTTCTTCTTCTTAATTCTGGGCAAGCCAGATATCTTGTGGACCAGCGTTAGAAGCAGTAGGATCCATCGGTGTTGAAGATTGATTCCTAAGAGTGCGCCAAAGTGATAGCGGCCCCGTCATGTGAATTTGCATACTGCTTTAATTAGGTTTAAACCTTATTGATCATCTCCTCAATCTACCCTCCAACATTAGGTTGCTATAGGATCTAACATAATAATATGCAGGCCTAAATTCTTGTAAAATTCCTTTGCTGCATTTGACAAATTCTTCTAATTTTTTCTTCCACAATTGATGAAAGCTGAGTGAGTACTTGTTCCCATGATTATAATCCACCCTTATAGCTCACCATCTTTGGTCAGTGGACGAAGGAAAGGGAGAAGCTTTTTGTGCGCAGTTGAGGATGAGAACGAGGCGAGAAATGGTGTTGAGATTGTTAATCAAGTAATCTTATCCTTCACATTAATAATCGGGTCGGTGATCGACAAACCATATATTTTCCAGCCATCGGTGAACAACCAAAAAAAATGCTTGTACATGATACTGGTTGTTAGGTTTGGCCTAACTCAACCTGAAAAACCGGCTTAACAGGTGAGGGTTGCCTTGCCATATAAACAGATCAGACCAGAGCGGATTGGCGGTGTGAGACTATTATTAACATCCCCCCTCGCCCATAGCATGGATTGACCGGACGGAACCGGGATACAGAGCTCATGGGCGGACCGGACGGAACCGGACAGAAACTGGATGGAACCTGGCTTTGATACCATGTTAGGTTTGGTCTAACTCAACCTGAAAAACCGGCTTAACAGGTGAGGGTTGCCTTTGCCATATAAACAGATCAGACCAGAGCGGATTGACGGTGTGGGACTATTATTAACACTGGTAATAGTTATCAAGCCTCCACATACACATGAAGTAATTGAAACATTGCTTGCATGGAGAAAATCATCAAAGCTATGGTAGGAATATCAAAGCTAATTAGCATGCGTCAAAGAGCAAGGAAATCCTTTGAAAGGTGTTCATAAGATATGACTCCAATCTGCATCATTACTAATTTACAAATCCATAAGATTATAACTATTTTCTCTGGAAATTAAGACACTTGATTGCTACAGCAAAGACCGCGGGAAAAAGCACCGCGAAGAAGGCGACCATAACTGCAGGAACTTCTAAATGATCATGACTAAATCCAAAGTGACTCTTAACAAACTGAGCCACGGTCTGGTTTGCATCAAGATAAGCCATGTCATCTCCGTACTGCGATTGAATCAGTCCACGCAGCGTCCATGAGACGGGGCAAGCCCAATAATACCATCTCCACCACACTGGTATCCTCTATATTATTACAAAACAACAAAAACCAATCAAGGAATTAAAATTTGAAAGTCCATGCAACTGTGTCATAATAATGTTTGTGGTAGCAAATGTTCAAACTTACTGTCTGAGGGATTAAAAATCCACAAAAAAGATTCCACGTCCCATAAAAAATGGTAGCCCATATTACTGCTATTCTATTATTAGGTGTTAAAGACACGGCGAGCATCCCAAAGTACGTGTAGTATAACAATGTCAAGTGTGTGAAAAACAGGTACCAAAAGAATTTAGCCACAGTCCAATGCAGTGCCATCATCGAATAGACTATAAGGCAGTATGATAAGGACTGCACGAAGATGTAAGGCTGCTCGATTAGGACCTGAGAGGATGAAAAAGATGTTTGTCAACAAATAGTTTGGGAATGTATATGTTAATGGTGATCGAATACGCTAAATTTATGATTACTAGTGCGAAGGCAAACGGTATTGCGGAGTACATTCCGGCTGATCTTTCTCTGTAGAAGACCGTACGTTCAACAGCGACAATTGGTTGAACCATGATAGAGTGCATGACCCCCATGACTATGGAAGTGGCGTACATGGAGCCAATCACATTGAACAGATCTTGTACTTTGCCTCTTCAATTATAATGAAAATATACATAAAAATCATCAAACTAGCAAATAAGCGTTGATGCATTAGTTTGTAGATAGTATGCACACCTTTTATGGCCGAAATCCCAAAATATTGTCCCATATAATAAACCCAGCATCATAGTGACAAAAAATCTCACACAAGTGTATAAGGGATTCCTCCAGTATGACAGGTGCTGTTTCCATAGACACGCAGTGCACTGCGTGAGAAACGCTTGGGAGTATTGCTTTTGAAAATGGAGAGCACTTAGTTCGGGAGTTGGTTCACTGCTTTCTTTGATCAATTCTTTGTTCTTCCTGTAAGTCATCCATCATGCAAATTAAATATAAGATGGGCAGCATCAAATGTAGAAGGTGGTGTGAGGATGAGATTATATATGTTGCATACTGATATAATTCAGAGTTTTTGTATATTTCACTGAAATCAATTTGTAGAGCTTGCTCCTTAGTTGATGTGCTTTCTTCGAGGATCCATGTCGCGGGATTGTACTCGTCTTTTATCCTACTAACCCCTTGAATCCCCTACAAAATATTTGAGTAATCAAGTTAATTATTGTTTGATTTATTTCTGCATCCGCATTGCGATTGATTTAAAATGTCGTCTGAAAAGTATTTTATGTCATCACCTCAAAATATCTGATGAGATGGAAAGAACGGCTCCCTAATGGCCCGACATATATCTCTTTTCCTCCTTTTTTCAAAAGAAACAGCTATAATATTCAACAAGATAAGAATGTCATGCAAATATTGCTGGTGAAAATTATGTATTGGTAGCATATCATGCCATATATATATCATTTTACCTCATCAAAAGCTTCAAATATATCAATGCTAGGTTGGTGAATTGTGCACAGCACTGTCCTCTTAGTATCTACTATGTTTCTCACAGTTCTCATAACAATTGACGCTGCCCTAGAATCAAGACCCGAGGTAGGCTCATCCATGAATATTATTGAAGGGTTCGCGACAATTTCAACAGCGATCGTGAGCCTCTTGCGTTGCTCAAGGCTCAGCCCAAATTCCTCGGTAGGTGACCCAACTAATGCTTTCCTTATTGAGCTCAGCTCAACTAGTTCCATTATCTCTTCAATAAACATCTACAATCCAACAATTTGGTCAATAACTGCAAACAGAAATTTGATGGAAAAAATCACCATTTATGACTAAAACACCTTTCTTGTTGCCGTATCAACATCCGGAGGTAAGCGAAGCCAAGCGGAGAACACTAGAGATTCATAAACAGTTATATTGGCAGAATGTATATCATTTTGTTCACAATATCCTAAGACACGTGTGAATGATTCCTGTTGTTTTGGGTATCCATTTATAGTAATATTTCCTTCTGTGTATCCACCTGTCTTTCTCCCTGCGAGCACATCCATAAGTGTAGTTTTACCTGCTCCACTAACACCCATCAACGCTGTAAGAATTCCAGGCCGCAAGCTGCCGCTCACGCCATTCAAAAGCTTCAATCTATCATCTTTAGCTCCCATTTCCTTCATTTCCTGAATTAGATTCAGGTTTAGAAAATATTTAAGCACTTAATTAAGCATGCTCAGTTACATACCTGTGGCATATCAATTGAGTAACTTATATTGTCAAATGCAACTACAAGCGGTATAAATGGAAGGATCATCCCCTTACTTTCATGTGACAAGTCAATAACTTTATCTATAAAAATGAAGCTTCATTAATGTTGTATTCAAAGATCATACATGATAAATGTTGAATGTGTTATATGTCTTACTTGTATACTCATGTTTATGAGTGGAGTTATTTCCCTCAAATGATGAATCCTCATGCTTTCCAGTTATACATATTCTTTTTTCTCTTAATGTCTCCTCGGATATTACTTGGTTATCTCTTCCAATTTCTACAACCAATACCAATAAACCATATTATTGCTTAGAATTTAAATTCATGGTCGTAGTTTCAATAAGATAAATGCATATTTCGTAAATCTGCACTCACTTTTTGCATACGATACAGTTAAGGTGAAGAAAAAATTGAATAGAAGCACATAGGCAAGCAAAGCCACCACACCGATCCAGTACCGGTTTGCTTCAGGCACGATTCCGCGAGACTCTAAGATTTGTATGCCGAGTGTTACATTTGAATTGGGTATCATCTGCAACATGAATTTATTTGCTTGAGGTCATATTTAAAACTTTAATTATGTCAATTATATTGAATGTTGAGAGCATTACTAATCCAAGGATTGAAATTTTTGTTTAATTTAAACAAAAAATTCTATAGTTCTAGCCTGCATGCTTAGTATAATAAGGATTCATTTAAAAAATTTATGTGCTTTTCCATACTGTTTGCTTGTACACATGATTATTACACTATGCTAGCAATTACTGCAGAACAATTTTTCTCTCTTCTTTAAGCATATTAGGGGCTGAAGGAGAGAGACTTTCAAATCTTACTCGATTCCAATTCGTCCCAAGGAACTCGTTTACTGAAATGGCATTTTGCGAGTACATCATTGGTGAAAGCCAATATGCCCATATCCACCATTTCTTCATATCATCTACATAAACAGAGTTAACAGTAGTCAAGTGATCGCCCCACCACATTACAAAAAGGCAAAGAAATCATATTGTCCAAAAGAGCAAACCGTGCGAAATTAAAAAACCGCCCAACACTATTGACAGCCCGAACGCCAAGAATGTATAGGCGTTGGTTACCGCCATTACTCTCCCAATGGCCGCCATGATGCGAAACAATCCTACGGACATTTGATTGGTTACCACAAGCAGAATGTAACACTTCAGGAACCTGCACAATCATGCAATAGTCAAGGTAAAGCTGAATGTTTCTTCATTCTATATGAATTTAAGCATAAAAATGATTGAATTGTAGTTATGACCTCTCTATACTTGGATCCAAGCCTATTGCAAAATAGTTAAGCAGCAACCAAATAGAAGTTTCTGTAAATGAAAATGGGATCTTCATAAGCCACATTGGAATTGTGTAAGCCCATGCCGGGTAAAAATTGTAATCTCTCTGCTTTGTTATGATGGGAAGATTAACAATGGTCAAAGCAAGGTCGGAGAAGGCATTGATCATCATAATAAGAACCGAGTAATAAAGGAATCCCATATAAATCCCTCCATCAATTACAGATTTTCCATGTATGTTGGTCCGAAGAAAGAGTGTCATTGTAATAAACGACATTAAAGTAACCTGAAATCAACATGATAAATGACTAAAATGAGTGAACTCACAACACAAAAGATGTTTTTAATCAGTATGAGCATAAACAATGGAGTTCAACCTGAACAGCTCTGAATGCATAAACAATGGAGTTTCTTTTAATCAGTATGAGCTCTCTCCAAGCACAAGCTTTTAGTAATTCTATTCTTTTGATTCCATACTTTGACATGACCAGAGCACTAGGGTGGCTTTTGCTCCTATCAAATGGGACAGACATTTCTTCTTTTAACTTTTCACCTTCATGGAAGCTGTGAAATGCATCTGCAAATTCCATTATAGGAATGTATCTGTATTCATGTTCCCCTACCCAATATTTGTGCTGATCTTTTCTAGATGTCACCTATGAATACATATATATATTTGGAGATTAGGATACAAATCATACAAATGTAATGAGAGAATGGAAGGCTCGGTTAAATTGTACCTCTTGTAGGAAGTCAGCATAGCCTTTTCTCTCAGGGCACTTGAAGCCCATAGACTCGAAGAACTGGGGCGCGTGCGTACGGGAGCCTTGATAGACAATATGGCCGTCAGATAGAAGGATGATGTCATCGAAGAGCTCATACGTCTCTGGTGCTGGTTGAAGCAGGGAGAGAACTGCCGTCCCGCCGAGAATATGAATAGCTTGTCTTAGTGAGTTGACTATCTGAAAGGTTGTGGAGCTGTCGAGGCCCGTCGATATATCATCCATGAATAATGTTTTTATTGGCCCGACAATCATCTCACCTGCAGCATAGAAAAACAACTATGGTCTTCATTATTCGTGGCAAGCTAGCTACACAATACATTGATATTAGTATGAGTGCAACTCTGATCCAATACAAAGTTAGCTCATACGTCTCTGTTGTCGTTATTTTTGCATACCCCCAGATAGTATTAGTAGTAGTACCAGTACTGGATCCAATACAAAGTTATTTCAGTAGATATACCTATAGTGACTCGTTTCTTTTCTCCCCCAGAGATACCTCTAATCATTTGATTCCCCACCAGAGTGTCAGCACAGCCATCCAACTTTAGAATCTGTCATTTGGATTTATTTAGAGCTTGGAGAAGAATTTTAAGCATCAAATTAATGTCATATTTCCTCCAGCACATAAATTAGCATAATTAGTGAGAGCATCCTTCTTATTTTTGAAATTACAAAATTTTTTTTTTAAGTTTTCATTTCATTACAAAAATCTCACGTAGTCTTTTCATTTCATTGCATCCTTGAAGAAAAATATCCTCCTAGACACTGTACAACATCGAGAGAGTGGTTTTGTGCATAGATGTTATGAAATTAAAACTTCATGAGAGATTTTTGTACTGAAATGAAAATTTTAGGAAAAGTTTTTGTAATTTCAAAAATAAGAAGGGTGCTGTCAGTAATTTAGCAAAGTTAGAGGGGAGGTCCCAGTAAATGACCCTATATATGTATGTATAAAGAAACAGAGCATGCATAATTCTACTACATGCCTTAATTATGTACTCTGTAATTATTCCACTGGCATTCTCTTCCATTGTAGCTATCTGTACGTAGCTCGATGTTAATATAAGATGATCGAAAATGTATATCTTGATTCAACTGTAATTTGTATGAATAAATTACAAAAAAAAACCTTCATGAAGAGATTAATATCTTGGTCCGGTTTGATATTTTTGCCCTCCTCTTTCTTTAACAGTTGGGTTAATAAATCTGCAGCGGCAATGAATGCTTAATTATGTTTGTGTTTGTTTGAATCGCCGTGAATAATGAAAGAAATGAATAGTAGTTTTAGGCTTCATTTGGAGGGACTTATTTTCATCGGTCAAGCGGTTACGACTGTATAAACCAGACCTTAATTTACAGTCCAAACTTATAAAAACCCATTGGAAGCTGTGAACCTGTATAGACCTTGACCCGCACATAAGCAAGGCCTATACATAGCCGAAATCAGCCTGCGTATAGTTATTGCCTAATTTAATTACCAAGATGAGAGCCGACCCCTTGACACCGAGCGGAGAACTGCAAGGTTTCTCTAACGGTCAGGTCTGCTATATGAAGGTCACGCTGGTCAACATAAGCAGCAGTTCTCTGCGGCACAAACTCTTCCAATCCATGCCCGTTGTAGCTCACTTTCCCTGATACCTGTAATATTCATATTCTAATCAAATTATTAATCCAGCTGCGGCGACAAGAAATTAAGGGCTGGCTAGTGGCTAGCTACGGACCTTAAGATCCGACTGAAGCTTTCCTGCAAGAGCTAATAAAAATGTGGTCTTTCCGGAACCAGGGGGGCCTAGCAGCAGAGTCAGCCTGTTCATTGAAGATCTCAAGGGAATTGTTAAACTGCACTACAATTTTCTCTATGTGCATATCAATTTCGAATAAATTTAGGTCATAATCCCCCCTCCCCCCAAAAAAAACTGTGCGCACTCAATTAATTAAGCATTGTTGCAGCCAAACTCGGCATCACGGTCGGACCGGATTAACTTGGACCGCCTTAGCCCATGGAGCAGTCGAGCGCGCCCACGGTCAATGAGAGAGAGGTTATGCATACGATGTTTTGACGTGCAAAAACTTCTCAACCAGGTAAAAAATCACGTGACCGGGTCTGTGCCGGTCAAACTCCACTATTTGTTTCGGGTTACAACTTTCTTGAAGAATCGAGTGCGACAGACCGCTGCTCGTTACACTTTTGGGATGAGAGCGAGGTATTCAGGCTCACGGCGAGCAACAGGCTGCTCTTCGTGAGGTTACTTGCTGGGCGTTGTCCACGAACGGGTGCTTCCTGTAACAAGAATTTTTTTCTCGCGGCTCACTTGTGGACTTAGACGGATTTTTGGTAGAGAGATGGAAGCTCGAAGGTGGCTCGCGGGTGGAATCCGACAGAGTTCTGACTTGAGGAAGAAGAAAGCAGAGAGAAGAAAAGTGAGAAATGAGGAGGCCCGAGGCTCTTTTTATAGCCTCCAGAAGGTGGTTACGGTGGTTATGTGGCTATCCGCACACCGTAACTACCAACATAATTATTTTCTGTATAATTAAGGGCGTACATTTTGATCATTAAATCTGTTGTTCGTAGACCGATGTCTTAATAAAAAATATTCCTCCACTAACCATGATGGTTAGTGGGTGGTTACACATAAAACGGATGGCGACGATCACACCGGACAGATAGAATGGCGGGGAAGGGCCGCCATGCATGCGCGGACGGACCCGCCGCCGACGTCCGCCAACGAAGGAAGTCGTGGCCGGCGGGACGGCCGGTCATGGAGGGAGAGCTCACGGGAGGCAGCCACGAGGAGGGACGGCCGGACGCGGTCGTCCAAACGGGCGGAGCTTTGCGGGCGCTGGAGGCGGCCGCGGGAGGCGGGGCGGCCGGGCGCGGCCGCCCGAGTGAGTGGAACCTCGCGGCCGCGGGAGGAGACCACGGGGAGAGGTGGCCGTGCTGAAAGGCAGCCGGGCGCGGGCCGCCCGGCGCCAGCGGGATGATGTCGGAGGTTGGTCGTGGTGGCGGCGATCGTTTGTGGTGATCGCGTGAACGGCGGTCAAACACATGATCCCACTAATTTGGTGGAGATCATGGGAGGAGTGGGCTAAGTGCACCCCCAACTTCTATAAATATAATGATGGTCATATCATATGCCCCCAAAATTCTCGGTGCTTAGAACTGAAGCATGAGAAGAGCAAGGATTTTTCGTGTCTTTCTTCATGGTGATTATGACGGTGGTGAATGAAAAGGCGCTTGCGGGAACACCAAGTGACGATGCGCACGCAAATGTACGTTGTTGTTTGGTTGGGAAGAGGGGTTCGGAGGCGGAGACACGCAAAAGCGAAGGCGGAGACGCGAAGGCGGCGCCCGACCACGTGTGGAGTGTACGGTAGAGCGCAAGGCGGCGCTCGCGCGGCGGAGTGCGCGCGACAGGGCTCGCGTGGCGGAGTGTGCACGGAAGGTCGCACACCCGAGCATGCACTCGGCCGCGCGTGGGGGCGCGCGCGCACTCGCAAGGCCCCGCGCGTGCCTGGGAGCGCGCGCCTAGTGCGCGTACCTGCGCGCGCACTTGGGCTCGCGCGAGGGTGCACAGGTTCCCGGGAGCGAGCACCCAGGCACGCCCTTGGTCGCGCGCGGCATTGAGCGTTCACACTCGGACCGCGTACCTGCACGTGCCTTCAGTCGGGCGCCTTGCCTCTCTTGGGTGTGCGTTTTCATGTGCTACAGAACACGCTTTTTTGCGGGTTCGTGTGCTAACGTCGGAATGGGGACTTATGTTTAACTAACTCCATCAGGGTCGTCTCCGATCATCCTCTGCGTAGTATCCTGGATGGAGTGGGGGCATTCAGGAAGATTGACAAAGTGAACGGTTGAGCTTAGCGAGTTCGACATTTCCTATTCACCGAGGGTAGCGATCAAGGCTCAAGCAGTGGCAGACTTCTTGGCTGACTACTCAGCCGAAGTGGGAGGAGACGTGAGCTCTTCTAACCCAGTCTCTTGGGAGATGTTCGTGGACGGGGCTTCAGGCAGGTATTCCGTGGGAGCCGGAGTAGTGCTTAATTATGTTTGGTTGAACTTGCTCTCCAGCTCCAGATAGGCGCGAGTAGCGGCGTGATGGTAGTCGCTTCCCGACAGCCCGATGGCATCGATGAAGGCCGCCCCTGGAGTCGCAGGGCGATCTGTCAAGACAAGAAGAAGGTCGTCATGTCAGAAATCAGTGATTGGCCCACCGAGTTAATACCACAGTGACGTGGGTTACCGTGATGAGGAGATCGAGACCGTCGAGGAGAATGGTCGCGACCAACATGTTCTCGCTGACCTGAGGATGAACCGCCCCCGCGCTCGGCGGGTTTCCACTGCCCGCGACCCAAATAATCTGGATTCCCTACCCTCGGCGGGAAATAGCTTGGTCGCGGCTTATCCTGTTTCCGGGCCAAGGTCTTCGGAGGAGGCTGCGACGAACTCGCCGGAAGCTGCGAGGTCTTTCGCGGAGGAGGCGGCAGAGGTCGCGACATATTCGCCATTTGTTGAGCAGTCAAAGGCAGCAGAGGTGGCAAAGGATCGCTCGCTACCGGCGGGAAAGCAGCATTCAGATGTGGCTGCGACAGCAAAGAGCTGCTCGCCGCTGGCAGCGATTTGTCAACCGCGGGAAGGGAAGGAACTTTGCTCGTCCTAGAAGGGAGAGCCTTACTCGTGGGTAGTTCGTTGCTCGCCGGAGGATCCTTGCTCGCGGGAAGATCCTTCCTCGCCGGAGGATCCTTGCTCGCGCGAAGATCCTTGCTCGCCGGAGGATTTTCCTTCGTCGAAAAAGTGTGTGCCCCCGTTACTTTCCCCGAACCAATATTAATCCGGACCTTATGTGCAGTATGGGTCCGTTTCTCGGCCGCTAGGGCAAGTAGCGGTGTCGATTGCAGGGGGGCGACGACCAGGGCCGCGTCAGGGTCCGTCAAAGGAGTATCTGCGACTAAGAAAATAGGTCAGGGAGAAAGAATCTGCAACTGACATCCTTTTTGCACAACTTGGCAAAGATGGCGACCTGGCGAGGAGGTAAGTTCAACCAGCGGCTGCGCCAGCGGGTTGGCGACTTCGGGAGGTGGAGTTTTCAGCGAGCTGAGAGGATTGGAGTCGGGGCCATCTACGTTAGGAATGTCGTCCAATCTGAGATCACTAAGGAGCTTTTGAGTGCTAGCAGAACGTGCGGGGTTGCCGGTCGAGACCGCGACATTCTCAGGAGCTGGAGGCGGGCTATTAACCTTAGAGGCGAGGGCCTTCTTCGGCCTAATCTTTTTCTTCTTAAGAGGAGGCAAGTCGGCAGCGACATCCTCTCCTCGCGGCCTCTTGTGTTTGGAGGGTTGTAGCAGGCCGGAAAACGCGTCAAGGCACTTTTGGAGGGCTTCCTCGTCAGTCTTCGACATGATGTGCGAGCTGCAACAACATTAGTTGAAAACCAGCCCCCCCCCCCCTATTTATAGAGTTCGGCAGGCAGTCGTCAAGGGCAAGCAACTGAGATACTCGGCCAAGCAGCTCGCTGAATCGGTGTTGGATGATTCTTTCCGAGTTGCTACGTCGTTCGAAAAGAGCGCGGATTGTGTACAACACATATTCGTCGAGGATGATTCCTACCACAACCAGGTCAGCAGAAGTCAAGGTCAACAAGTCAAGATCGAAGTCAGAGTCAGCGCGCAAGACCATGGAAGGCCTGGGCGAGTATGGCGAGCTCCCCTCGCATACTCGCCAAGTATGAGACTAGGCGATATACTCGCCCAGCCCGTGCGAGTTCCCCTTGCAAGTCGCCTAGTCTCCAAGGGGTGGGGTATAAATATGACTCCTCGCCTCCTTGGATTTCCCTATAAATAGGACCCCAGTGGTACGAGGTGAGACACTTGAAATCCTCTGCAGGATACTCGTGAGCTCTCCTTTCCAGATAACAGCTGAGCTTTTGGATTCCATTTCCTTAGAGACCAGGTCGTGACCTTGCGACTTAGTCATCAGCTAGTCTCCCTCGTACCCAGTTCGACCATTTTTGGTTGAAAAGGGGCTGCTCCTTTCGAGCATCCGGGTACGTGGTGGGACCTTTCTGTCACAACATCTGGGGTCCTGTTTACCTTCGTTTTTCATCATAGTCATCATATTTGTCTTGTCTTATCCCTGAACCGGTAACCTTAGGCGGCCTTGATCCGAATTTTGAGATCGAGATTTTCCTGACTTCAACACTCGTATTAAATAAAATTAAAATAATATTATCTATAATATAATAATTTAATATAATAATATATAATAATATAATATAATACTATAATATAATAATATAATATAAAAAAAACTTATGACTTTAGTTCAGGGAATTAAATCTGGCGGGGGGAGGAGGAGGAGGGGTGCACGGGAAGAGGAGGAGGAGGGGGCAGGCCAACTGCCGGATGCAGGCGACCCCGGCGGGGTTTGCTGGAGGCGTATTGGCAAGGCCACCGCCGGCGGTGGCTTGCCCGTGAACCCCAAACCTGGAAATCACACCTTCGGCCTCCCCCCACCGGGGTCTCCGTTGTCCGGCGACGTCGTCGGTGGGGTCCTGTCAGGCCAACGCCTGGCAGTGTAACCGACTCTTGGCAGTGTAGCAATCCAACGTTTCCGTTAATATTAGTATAGATATATATATATCACCTTCCAGGCTTAATGATTCCAGTCGCATCTTCCAGTATGTTTATTATTCTCCTCTTCTTGCTCGGCATCAAATGAAACAAATCTGCAATGCTCTGCAATTTTTTATAAAAACAATTAAGAAGCAGTCAAAATCACTTTATAATACAACATAAGCGAGCATATATATTTATATTTATACTTATGAGCATTTTCGCACGGACTACGCTCGTGCTCGATGCTCTCGTACGACCTTCGGCCCCTTCCAGGCGGGCTTCGCCCGCTTCCGCACGGGCTTCGCCCGTGCTCGATGCGTCGTTGCGGGCTGCGCCCGCATCAAAATGGGATGCATACACATCAAGACGGGCAATGCCCGCAATATATACATATGAGTATTCAAAATGACTGTAAAAAATATAAATAATATACAATTTTATTTTATATAAAAAAATTTACGTTTTGTCATAAAAAAATTAATTTCACGTAATCTTTCTCCTTCTTTTTCTCTCTCTTCTCCATCTCTCTCCCTCTCTCTCTGCCCCCTTTCTCCTCTCCCTTCGGCCAACTCTCTCCCTTTCTCTCTCCCTCTCTCTCTCCTCCCCTCTCTCTCTTTCTCTCTCTCTCCCCTCATCTCATGCTCTCTTTCATGATCCAATGGCACTTGTTTAATTTATGATGCGTCTCCAAATACCTATATTGCTTTATATAATAAGATATATATATACTTGGATTGTGTTGAGAATGGCGTTGGAGAAGGAAGGTGAGCTCCTGCTGCCAACATAAGCCTCTGCCGCAACACTCAGATTCTCGAAACGCACCTCGATTCTTGGCAGTTCAATCCCAACTCTGCAACATATTACATATCAATCATATCTAATTACAATTTAATCAAATTTACAACGTAACTACTCTGCATCATTATTCTTATTATATTATATATATAAACAAATTAGTTCAGCAGTTGTACCTTTGGAAGCGCTGTTTGAGCCTGAGAAGGAAACTCTCGTTATCCTCCGTTGCGGCTCTGGCCAGCCTCTCCTGCAGCATCTTCATCTCCTCCTTCGTGTCCCGAACCTTTGCCGGAAAATCTTCCTGGCCGGCGGAGGCCATTCTCGGAGGTGCCTCCTCCTCGCTGGCATTTTCAATAGCCATTATTAGCAAATAAAATGATATTCTGCTGTCTTTGCACCTCGTACCCCTAAAAGCATTGTTATATATGTTTTCAACATAAAAGTGATCGAAGTTATTGTCTTTATGTGTGGTCAACGTTCAACACAGCTGCCGTCGGCCCAAACTGATCCGGTCTCGTTTGGTAGGGCAGTGGCGGTTAAAACGTGTTATTCGCTGAGGATCACCTAACAAACATCATCATCCGTTTGGATATAAAAGTAGATGAATTTTTTTTGATGGGCGTTAACTGTTGGAAAGTTAATTTTACATGGCCCCACTTATGAGTTTCTTTTTGCCAATATTAAGTTTTTCTACCGTTACTGTGTTTATTTTCAATTTTTAGAAACTACCCCGAATTAATGTTTTGGGTGTTTCCTTGATTAAAGAGCTTCAGTATATATATATATTTTATTTATATATATATATATATATATACAGTTGTTAGAGATGTAGATATAACATAAGAAAATCCGATTGGAGTTTTCCACCTTTGCTTTGTTTCCACTGTTTTATTCTCTTGTGTTCTTGTGTTTCATCCGTGGAATCTTCATCTGATATCAGAGCCAAGGATGTCGATCGTTCCTCAAGTCGTCGTTCCTCAAGTCGAGGCGGTGCGGGAGATCGACGGTGGGACGTTCCACTACCCACAGCTGACGGCGACAAACTACACGAGCTGGGTGATTCGGGTCCGAGCGATGATGGAGGATCAAGGCGTCTGGGAAGCAATCGAGCCGGCGGACGGAGTGTCCATTGACACGAGAAAGGACAAGAAGGCGAGGTCGCATCTTCTCCAAGCTCTCTCAGAGGACCTCTTAATGCAAGTGGCAAGGAAAAGAACGGCGAAAGAGGTTTGGGATTGTCTTAAGACAAGCTTCATTGGCGCGGACTGCGTGAAGAACGCACGACTACAGACGTTGAAGAATGACTTCAACGTCATGCGCATGCAGGATGGAGAGACCCTGGACCAGTACGCAGGAAAACTCAACGCCATGTCTGTCAGGTATGCAAGTCTCGGGGCGACACTCGACGATGCCTCATTGATCAAAAAGCTATTTGATTCAGTGTCGGATCATTTCCTGACTGTGATCGTTGGGATCGAACAATTCTAGGATCTCGACACCATACCATTTGAGGAAGCCGTGGGGCGGCTTAGGCTTATGAAGAGCGAACTCGCCCACGCACATCTGGCGGAAACGGCAGGGGCGATGACCAGCTCTTGCTCACACGGGAGGAGTGGCAGACGCGGTAGAAGAAGGATGGCAAATCATATGCCCCTGCAGACAGTAGCAATCGCGGTCGGGGTGGTCGTGGTCGCGGCAGAGGGTGCGACAATGGCGGTCGCGGCGGGGCGCCAAGCAAAGACGGCACGAGTGGTTCCAGCGCCGGTGGCCGTGACAAGAGCCACATCCATTGTTTTAATTGTAACAAAATGGGACATTATGCATCTGAATACAGGACCCCAAAGAAGGAGGAGGCACACCTCACACTTCCGGACGACGCCGAGAATGCGGCCCTAATGCTCGCGGTGTCGGAGGAAATGGTGGTGGAACAACAAGAAGGGCATGGTTCCATCCTATTAAGCGAGGAAAAAACGAGGTCTGAAGTCAAGGCTAACTCATGTCATGTCTGGTACCTTGACAACGGGGCTAGCAACCATATGACCGGCGACAAGGCGAAGTTCTGCGAGCTGGACAGAAATGTCACTGGAAAAGTAAGGTTCGGCGATGGCTCAACGGTGCAAATCATCTGTAAGGGTTCAATCCTATTTAGCTGCAGGAATGGAGAATAGTGGTTGCTCCATGAGGTATATTATATCCCGAAGCTCCGAAGCAATATCGTGAGCTCAGACAACTTACTGAAACCGGTCATAAAGTGATCATGGATGAGTGTACAACCTCGGGCTCGCAAAGAGCCCTCAAGAAGCAAACAGAGCGAGATAGGCAAAGGGGACTAGGAGGGCCCACTCGCAAGCGGCGAGATGATGGGCTCTCCAAGGGGCAAAATGGCCCCACCCAGAGGCGAGAGGGCCTCTAGAAGCGAGATGACCTCCAAGGGCGAGAGGCTCCGGTGAGACGGGCGGCGGGTCCTTCTCGCCGACAGGTGCCTTTCCTCTCGCCAGAGGGAGAGAAGGCTTTTCCTATCAAAGTAGGGGTTTTTACTCTCCTACCCCGGGTATTTTTACCCTTTTACCCTTGGTGGACTGCGTATAGCTCCTCAGAACAGCGGAGTTTGGCTGTTGGCAGACCCAGCCAAGGGTACCCCGGTAATTTCAGACCGGTGCAGTCTTGTTATTGGCAGTTCAGATTCTGAAATCTATAAATAAGCCCACAGGGGTTCTTCTGAAGGGACCTTTTTTCAGACTCGGGAGAGGAATTGACAGTCTTCTGAAGAACTCCAAGCCCAGCTTTTGGCTTTGGAGGGGAAGCTCTCTGTGACCTTCCGGGTAAGCGGTGGGACCTCCCTGCTGCGGCTTTGGGCCAGTTTGTTCTTAGTCCTTCACGACCAGTCGGAGGTCGAGCTTGGGCCTAGTAGGTGTCGGCTACGCCCCAATTTTGTGAACGCTTGTCGGAGTCAAATTTTGGCTTCAACAGTTCTGGTGCGGTGAGCGTGGAAGTAGCCGGTTCAAGAAAAGTTTGAGTTTGGTCCTATGACAGGAGGCGAAGGAGAAGGATCTGGTTCTGGAGGTTCCCCCTCCCAGGTAGAAGAGGCGACGAGGAAAATGCTGGAGGACTTCAGGCGAGAGGTCATGCAAACTATAAGCTTGGCCTTCTCGGCAAGGAGCGAGTGGGCGACACCTCAGGTTCCAATCGAGGTGGTCCTGCTTTTAGGCGAGAATGCCCCAGGCCAGCGCCCGGGAAAGGAGGTCCCCACAGAGGCTGGCGAGAGGGACGTGGCGGCGCGAGAGCTCTTCCCAGGCCAGCGTCCCGGGAAGGAGGTCCCGGCAGAAGACGGCGAGAAGGAGGCAGCTGTGCGAGAGCTCTTCCCTGGGCACGGTCTCGCAGATCGGGCCAGCCAGCCGAGGCCGCGGGACGTGCCCTCTCGGCAAGCAGTCGGCGAGAGCCCGTTTAGTGAACTTGTCATCTCAGCTCCAGTGCCGGAGGGGTTCCGGGAGCCCGACATGTCCTACTACTCAGGAAAGGATGATCCGGTGCAACATGTGCAGTGGTTTGAGGATGTGGTTTCGATCAGACAGATGACGGATGCGTTTAAGTGTCGACTATTTGCCATCACCTTGAAGGAGAAGGCGCGAGATTGGTTCCACCAGTTACCGGCAAGGTCGATTTATTGTTTTGAGGATCTGCGGAGGGGTTTCTTATTGAGGTTTTCAACATCGAAGAAGCGTAAGAAGGAGGCGGAGTGCTTGTTCTCGGTAAGGCAGAGCCAGGATGAAACGTTGGGGCACTACGTAGATCGGTTTCAGGAAGAGATCCTCCAGGTTCAGGAGGTCCCTGGGTATACGCTAATGCTTGCATTCACCCTGGGACTGAGGCCAGGTTTCTTCAGCATGGAGTTGAAAAGGGTGCCCCCCCCCCTCTCCTTTGAGGAGCTCATGGAGAGGGCGGCAAAGGAGACGGATTTCGAGAGAGCCAATCCGGCGTTTGCAAGGAAGTTAGCCAGGTTGGCGGAGGATGATGCAAAGGAACCAGGAACAGGGAAGCAGAGGGAGCAGAGGGAGCACAGAGAAGAGAAGAGGAGGGAGGAACCCCGAGGCCAGGGGCACCAGGGACAGAATCATCGGGGGGCCCGAGAGCCGAACAACCGGATAGGTTGGAGGCCTCATGAGGGTCGCCCCCATGAGTTGGGAGGAGGCTTCCAGGGAAGAGATAATTTCCGAGAACCAAGGAGGTTCGATCAACCGGCGTGGAGACAGGGAGTGAGGGATCGTTTTCAGCATCAGCAGGAGGCGATGGGGATCGGTCGAGGGAGAGGAGCTCGAGGAGGAAGGAGAGGAAGAGGAGATGGAAGAAGGGGTGGGGTGGCGTTGCCTTTCTGTGATTTCCATCAGGAGAGAGGTCACGCTACAGCCACGTGCCCAGAATTTTTGGAGATGAGAGAGGCCAGAGGTTTGAGGAGGCAGGATCCGCCGGTAAGGATCGAGGAAATGCAGCCGGGGGAGGCGGAAGATAGGTGTGAGGACCGGGTGGATGTGGGAACCCGGGGGGGTATCGGGGCCATCCATGGGGGGATTGGGATCGAGGCCACCCGGAAGGGGAGCTTCCAGACCATGTTCCGGAAGGGGGTAGCCTCAACCTCCCAGACCCCACCCCCGCTAGAAAAAATTACCTTCTCTTCAGAAGACATGCCAGAGTACGAGGATCCATTCTGCGACGCCTTGGTGATCCAGACGGCGGTGGAAAACTTTACGGTCTCTAAGATCCTAGTGGATAACGGGAGCTCCGTAAATGTGATTTTTAAGAAGGCCTTCGATGAGATGCAGGTGGAAGCCAAGAGGGTTTTGGCCTCGGATGGACCGTTGTTCGGGTTCTCCGGGGAGAGGAAAGAAGTCGAAGGGGGAGTAGGGCTGCACGTGAGGTTGGGTGGCATATCACGGAACTGCCGGTTCGTGATTGTAGATGCCCCGAGCAGCTACAGCGCCATCTTTGGGCGACCCCTCATCAGCGCCTTTCGCTGCGTCCCCTCCTCGTTCCATCAATGTCGCAAGTTTAACAATGGAGGGGTGCAGGTCAGGGTCAGGGGAGATCCAAAAGTGGCGAGGCAGTGTTACGTCACGGCGGTTAACACCATATCTTGGATGGCAGAGGCGGAGGAATTGGAAAAGGAGATGGCGGCGCAAGAAGAAGCCTTGAGGAAAGAGGAGGTGAGCCCAGAGGAAGCGAGAGGAGGAACCGAAGAGGAAGTCGGGGAGGAGGAGACGGAGAAGCAGGGGGGAGAAGATGTGCAGGAAGTCAGGAGAAGCGGGGAGTCGGAGCCACGGAAAAGAATACAGGAGAAAGTGGGAGAGGAAGGGGCAGAGGAGGAAGCCCGAAGGAAGATGGAAATTGAGCAGCAGCAGGACGAGGTGGTAGAGGTTGAGGGAGCAGGAGGGGAGGAAGAGATGGAAGAAGAAGCAGGGGACGGCTGGGAGCAGTCGCGGTTGGAGGTGGCCGAGGAAGTAGTGGAGGTGGAGGTCCGCACCAGTCAGGGGCAGGTACGAGGGGTACGGATCAGCGGAGGCTTGAGTCCCGAAGACCAGGAGCGGATGCGGACCTGCATCCAGAGCAACGTCGACGTCTTCGCTTGGAGCGCGGCGGACATGCCGGGCATTGATGCGGACGTGGCCTGCCATCGCCTAAATCTGGACCCTCGGACGCGCCCCATACGCCAGAAAATGAGGGCCATCACCACCAAGCTGGAGGAGCCCATTCGAGAGGAGGTCAAGAAGCTCCTGGAGGCGGGCTTCATCTCAGAGATCCAGTACCCAGGCTGGATCTCCAATGTTGTAATGGTGAAGAAGGGGGGAGGAAAATGGAGAATGTGTATCGACTTTTCGTTATTAAATAAATCATGCCCTAAGGATTGCTACCCCCTGCCTCGAATCGACGCGCTGGTTGATTCAGCCGTTGGTTTTTCTGTTATGAGTTTTCTGGATGCTTTTTCAGGTTACCATCAGATCCGGATGCACCCTCCCGACGTCAAGGACGTCTCCTTCATCACAAGGGAAGGGTGCTTTAGTTATAACATGATGCCCTTTGGGTTAAAAAACGCGGGAGCGACATACCAACGAATGATGGATCGAGTTTTCCAGGGTCAGAGGGGACGGAACCTAGAAGTCTACGTTGATGATCTCATGGTAAAGAGCAAGGGGGTGAACTCGCATCTCCAGGATCTGGAAGAGACGTTCGCCACCTTGAGGAAGTTCAAAATGAGGTTGAACCCCCTGAAATGTGTCTTCGGGGCCAGTCGTGGGAAGTTCCTTGGGCACCTTTTGACCCCGGCGGGAGTAGAACCTAATCCTGATAAAGTAAAGGCCATCCTGGAGCTGGAATCACCTAGAAACGCTAAGGAGGTGCAGCGCTTGACTGGGAAGCTGGCCGGCCTTAGCAGATTCCTCTCTAGGTCAGGAGAGAAGTGCTCACCTTTCTTTAAAGTGCTACGAGGGAATCAGAGATTTGAATGGACAGCGGAGTGCGAAGAAGCTTTTCAAAAGCTGAAGGAGCAACTCTCCCGGGCACCTCTGCTTCAAAGCCCAAAAGAGGGGGAAGATTTGACCTTGTACCTAGGAGTGGGAGCAGAGGCGGTGAGCTCCGTCCTAGTCAGAGAAGAGGGAAAGAAGCAGCTGCCCATTTATTATGTTAGCAGGATCCTAAGGAAGGCAGAGCTCCGCTACCCTATCCTAGAGAAACTGGCATACGCCTTGGTTATTTCGGCCAGGAAGCTCCGGCCATATTTCCAGGCCCACTCAATTAGAGTGGTGACGGACCATCCTCTCCGAAAGATTTTTGAAGGAGTGGAGCACTCGGGTAGGCTGGCCAAGTGGTCTGTCGAGTTGAGTGAGTTCAATATTTCGTTCGTACCAAGGCTCTCCATTAAGGCACAGGTGGTGGCCGACTTCTTGGCAGACTACGTCGCGGAGGACGGGGCTGAGGAGCCGCAGCGGCCAGAAGCATGGAAGATAATGGTCGACGGGGCCTCAGGAAAGCACTCCCTCGGAACAGGGGTGGTACTGACAAGTCCTCAGGGAGTGACCATAAAACAAGCCGTCGCCTTGCACTTCCCCACAACCAACAACCAAGCAGAGTACGAGGCAGTGATAGCCGGCCTTCGCTTGGCTAAGGAGCTCGAGATCAAGGACGTTGAGGTTTTCACGGACTCATTGGTGGTGGCGTCTCAGATACGCGGAGAGTTCGAGGCGCGGGAGCCCACCCTTGTGAAATACTTGTCCAGGGTGAGGACGATCATCGGAGGGTTCCGGACGTTCTCCATCCAACACGTCCCCAGAGAAGAGAACACTGCTGCCGATCAATTGTCCAAGTTCGGACCCTGGGAAGGGGGTGCCCTCACTGATTTATTCCACCCGGCGATTGAAGTGGGGGAGCTAATGGAGGTGGATCGGCGGCCCTCGTGGGTAGATCCTTTCGTTACCTTTTTTCTGACTGGAACCCTCCCTGAGGGGGTCAAGGAGGCAAGAATCTTCCGTCACAAGGCGGCCCACTATCTCATGCATGAAGGAGGATTGCACCGGAGGATGTTTTCGGGTCTCCTGGCTCGATGCGTAACGGAAGAGGAGACCAGACACATTCTGGAAGAGGTGCACTCCGGGGAATGTGGTAGTCATTCCGGAGGGAGGACATTGGAAGCAAGGGTGGTCAGGCAGGGGTACTTCTGGCCCACCCTGAGGAAGGACGCGATAGAGTTTGCGAGGAAGTGCCAGAAGTGTCAGCTCTACGCCCCCCTCCAGCTCTTGCCGGCTCAAAGACTCCGAAGCATCACAGCGCCATGGCCCTTCGCCATTTGGGGAATGGATCTGGTGGGGCCTTTTCATCCAGCTAGTGGACAAAGAAGATTCCTCCTGGTCATGATAGATTACTTCTCGAAGTGGCTGGAGGTTAAGGCACTAGCAAAGGTGACCTCCCAAGTCATCAGGAACTTCGTCTGGGGGGAGATTATCTACAGGCACGGGCTGCCTCAGGCCATCGTCACGGATAACGGCCCCCAGTTCGCTAGTGAAGAGTTCATCAGCTTCTGCACTCAGCAGGGCATCGACCTCAGGTTTGCCTCTGTCCACCACCCCAGGAGTAACGGTCAGGTGGAGGCGGCAAACAAGATTATCGTTAACTTGCTAAAGAAGAAGGTAGAGAATCTGAGAGGGAACTGGGTAGAGCAGCTCCCCTCGGTCCTGTGGGCTCTAAGAACAACCCCGAACACGGCCACTGGTGAGACCCCTTTCAAACTTTCCCATGGTTGTGAGGCGGTACTACCAGTGGAATTCGAGGTCCGATCCCCACGAGTTGCGGCCGCAGGTGATGGAGACGAGGAATGGAGAATGGAAAATGAGGAAGGTCTGCGCCTCTCGCTAGACCTGGCAGAGGAGCTGCGAGACGTGGCAGCCATCAGACATGAGGAAATCAAGCGACGAATGGCAAAGCACTTCGACAAGCATATCAGGATAAAACAGTTCGCGGAAGGAGACCTAGTACTAAAAAAGGTTGATGCGTCAGGGAGGTCCGCCCCGGTGGGAAAGCTCAATCCAAATTGGGAAGGGCCTTATATTGTAGAGAGAGTGTTGAAAGCGGGGGTTACTATCTCCAAGATGTGGAGGGTAGGACCTTGAACCACTCCTGGAGTGGGGATGACTTAAAACGCTTCTACCCATGAAAAGGGAGAGCGGTAGATGTGTACTTAAAGGGTGATCAATATAATATATTTCTCAAAACATCTCTTGTCTTTGCTTATTATGACGCCCTAAAGACAGGATCAAGAGATCTTCATCGGCACCCCGAGCTCGGCTCGGCCCCAGGTAGACCCGCTGCGCAGGCTCCCATCTAGCTGGCAGGTCCGAAGGCTCGCCTGTGGGGGATAGGTTTTGAGTTGAGATCTTCATCGGCACCCCGAGCTCGGCTCGGCCCCAGGTAGACCCGCTGCGCAGGCTCCCATCTAGCTGGCAGGTCCGAAGGCTCGCCTGTGGGGGATAGGTTTTGAGTTGAGATCTTCATCGGCACCCCGAGCTCGGCTCGGCCCCAGGTAGACCCGCTGCGCAGGCTCCCATCTAGCTGGCAGGTCCGAAGGCTCGCCTGTGGGGGATAGGTTTTGAGTTGAGATCTTCATCGGCACCCCGAGCTCGGCTCGGCCCCAGGTAGACCCGCTGCGCAGGCTCCCATCTAGCTGGCAGGTCCGAAGGCTCGCCTGTGGGGGATAGGTTTTGAGTTGAGATCTTCATCGGCACCCCGAGCTCGGCTCGGCCCCAGGTAGACCCGCTGCGCAGGCTCCCATCTAGCTGGCAGGTCCGAAGGCTCGCCTGTGGGGGATAGGTTTTGAGTTGAGATCTTCATCGGCACCCCGAGCTCGGCTCGGCCCCAGGTAGACCCGCTGCGCAGGCTCCCATCTAGCTGGCAGGTCCGAAGGCTCGCCTGTGGGGGATAGGTTTTGAGTTGAGATCTTCATCGGCACCCCGAGCTCGGCTCGGCCCCAGGTAGACCCGCTGCGCAGGCTCCCATCTAGCTGGCAGGTCCGAAGGCTCGCCTGTGGGGGATAGGTTTTGAGTTGAGATCTTCATCGGCACCCCGAGCTCGGCTCGGCCCCAGGTAGACCCGCTGCGCAGGCTCCCATCTAGCTGGCAGGTCCGAAGGCTCGCCTGTGGGGGATAGGTTTTGAGTTGAGATCTTCATCGGCACCCCGAGCTCGGCTCGGCCCCAGGTAGACCCGCTGCGCAGGCTCCCATCTAGCTGGCAGGTCCGAAGGCTCGCCTGTGGGGGATAGGTTTTGAGTTGAGATCTTCATCGGCACCCCGAGCTCGGCTCGGCCCCAGGTAGACCCGCTGCGCAGGCTCCCATCTAGCTGGCAGGTCCGAAGGCTCGCCTGTGGGGGATAGGTTTTGAGTTGAGATCTTCATCGGCACCCCGAGCTCGGCTCGGCCCCAGGTAGACCCGCTGCGCAGGCTCCCATCTAGCTGGCAGGTCCGAAGGCTCGCCTGTGGGGGATAGGTTTTGAGTTGAGATCTTCATCGGCACCCCGAGCTCGGCTCGGCCCCAGGTAGACCCGCTGCGCAGGCTCCCATCTAGCTGGCAGGTCCGAAGGCTCGCCTGTGGGGGATAGGTTTTGAGTTGAGATCTTCATCGGCACCCCGAGCTCGGCTCGGCCCCAGGTAGACCCGCTGCGCAGGCTCCCATCTAGCTGGCAGGTCCGAAGGCTCGCCTGTGGGGGATAGGTTTTGAGTTGAGATCTTCATCGGCATCCCGAGCTCGGCTCGGCCCCAGGTAGACCCGCTGCGCAGGCTCCCATCTAGCTGGCAGGTCCGAAGGCTCGCCTGTGGGGGATAGGTTTTGAGTTGAGATCTTCATCGGCACCCCGAGCTCGGCTCGGCCCCAGGTAGACCCGCTGCGCAGGCTCCCATCTAGCTGGCAGGTCCGAAGGCTCGCCTGTGGGGGATAGGTTTTGAGTTGAGATCTTCATCGGCACCCCGAGCTCGGCTCGGCCCCAGGTAGACCCGCTGCGCAGGCTCCCATCTAGCTGGCAGGTCCGAAGGCTCGCCTGTGGGGGATAGGTTTTGAGTTGAGATCTTCATCGGCACCCCGAGCTCGGCTCGGCCCCAGGTAGACCCGCTGCGCAGGCTCCCATCTAGCTGGCAGGTCCGAAGGCTCGCCTGTGGGGGATAGGTTTTGAGTTGAGATCTTCATCGGCACCCCGAGCTCGGCTCGGCCCCAGGTAGACCCGCTGCGCAGGCTCCCATCTAGCTGGCAGGTCCGAAGGCTCGCCTGTGGGGGATAGGTTTTGAGTTGAGATCTTCGTCGGCACCCCGAGCTCGGCTCGGCCCCAGGTAGACCCGCTGCGCAGGCTCCCATCTAGCTGGCAGGTCCGAAGGCTCGCCTGTGGGGGATAGGTTTTGAGTTGAGATCTTCATCGGCACCCCGAGCTCGGCTCGGCCCCAGGTAGACCCGCTGCGCAGGCTCCCATCTAGCTGGCAGGTCCGAAGGCTCGCCTGTGGGGGATAGGTTTTGAGTTGAGATCTTCATCGGCACCCCGAGCTCGGCTCGGCCCCAGGTAGACCCGCTGCGCAGGCTCCCATCTAGCTGGCAGGTCCGAAGGCTCGCCTGTGGGGGATAGGTTTTGAGTTGAGATCTTCATCGGCACCCCGAGCTCGGCTCGGCCCCAGGTAGACCCGCTGCGCAGGCTCCCATCTAGCTGGCAGGTCCGAAGGCTCGCCTGTGGGGGATAGGTTTTGAGTTGAGATCTTCATCGGCACCCCGAGCTCGGCTCGGCCCCAGGTAGACCCGCTGCGCAGGCTCCCATCTAGCTGGCAGGTCCGAAGGCTCGCCTGTGGGGGATAGGTTTTGAGTTGAGATCTTCATCGGCACCCCGAGCTCGGCTCGGCCCCAGGTAGACCCGCTGCGCAGGCTCCCATCTAGCTGGCAGGTCCGAAGGCTCGCCTGTGGGGGATAGGTTTTGAGTTGAGATCTTCATCGGCACCCCGAGCTCGGCTCGGCCCCAGGTAGACCCGCTGCGCAGGCTCCCATCTAGCTGGCAGGTCCGAAGGCTCGCCTGTGGGGGATAGGTTTTGAGTTGAGATCTTCATCGGCACCCCGAGCTCGGCTCGGCCCCAGGTAGACCCGCTGCGCAGGCTCCCATCTAGCTGGCAGGTCCGAAGGCTCGCCTGTGGGGGATAGGTTTTGAGTTGAGATCTTCATCGGCACCCCGAGCTCGGCTCGGCCCCAGGTAGACCCGCTGCGCAGGCTCCCATCTAGCTGGCAGGTCCGAAGGCTCGCCTGTGGGGGATAGGTTTTGAGTTGAGATCTTCATCGGCACCCCGAGCTCGGCTCGGCCCCAGGTAGACCCGCTGCGCAGGCTCCCATCTAGCTGGCAGGTCCGAAGGCTCGCCTGTGGGGGATAGGTTTTGAGTTGAGATCTTCATCCGCACCCCGAGCTCGGCTCGGCCCCAGGTAGACCCGCTGCGCAGGCTCCCATCTAGCTGGCAGGTCCGAAGGCTCGCCTGTGGGGGATAGGTTTTGAGTTGAGATCTTCATCGGCACCCCGAGCTCGGCTCGGCCCCAGGTAGACCCGCTGCGCAGGCTCCCATCTAGCTGGCAGGTCCGAAGGCTCGCCTGTGGGGGATAGGTTTTGAGTTGAGATCTTCATCGGCACCCCGAGCTCGGCTCGGCCCCAGGTAGACCCGCTGCGCAGGCTCCCATCTAGCTGGCAGGTCCGAAGGCTCGCCTGTGGGGGATAGGTTTTGAGTTGAGATCTTCGTCGGCACCCCGAGCTCGGCTCGGCCCCAGGTAGACCCGCTGCGCAGGCTCCCATCTAGCTGGCAGGTCCGAAGGCTCGCCTGTGGGGGATAGGTTTTGAGTTGAGGTCTTCATCGGCACCCCGAGATCGGCTCGGCCCCAGGTAGACCCGCTGCGCAGGCTCCCATCTAGCTGGCAGGTCTGAAGGCTCGCCTGTGGGGGATAGGGTTGGGTCAAGCAATCTCCATCAACATCAAACTGACAAGGCAGAATTCATTTTGGTGGAATAGGGTGAAAAGTCCCTTTAAGCGGCACTACACCTTAGTATCCTCACTTAGCCCTAAAGTACAAAAATAAACAAAGGGAAAAAGAGTGTGGAGTAGGGCAGGTGACAGCACTCGCAGCGGATGGCTTTTGAGGATCGTCTCGCCGTAGCGAAAGGGCACTCGCAAGGCAAGCCATTGCGCCAACTCGCGGTCGTTAAGCGCGTCGAGAACCCGTCTCGCGTAGGATATAAAACAGAAAAATATATATACGGAAAGGCTACGCGGCGAGACGAAGTAGTAGCACCGTCCCGCAGGAAAAAAGCAAACCAGAGATTAACTTCACAAAATAAGAAATAAAATAGAAGACAGCAAAATGGAGCACTCGCTCGTTACTTGGCAGATGCCACAAAAAATAGTTTAAAATCTTTACATCAGGAGGAGGAGAGAGTGATTCTAAATCTTGGAGGCGGCGCATCAGTCCTCCTCGCCGGATGAAGAATCATCGCTCTCCTCGCTATAGAGCTCGGGGACCAAGTCGCGCGCGGTCACTGTCTCAGACTCGTCCTTCACGACCCCCAGGTCTTTCATCATCTGCAGCACCAGCTCAGCCCCACGGACACCAGCGTCTCGGCATCGCTCCTCAACTTCCTCGTAAGAGTAGTGTGGCGGAGGTGTCCGGAAGGGCTCGCGGCGAGATGACGACGCAGCATCCGCCTGAAGGCGCGCGTTCTCAGCTGTCAGGACCCGGACCTCCTCTTCCAAAGCTGCCACGCGCGAGCGAAGTTGTCCCGCCGTCTCGGCATCCTGCGGGATGACCTGGCAATTAGCCAAGAATCATGGGAAAGGAAAGATCCAAGGGAAAAGAGAGTTATGGCTTACCACGCCGCCTTGGGCCTTCGCGAGGAGCGACTCGGCATCTGACAACCTTCTCGCTAGACCAGTAGATTTCTCCCGCTCCGCCTCCAGATTTTCCCCGCTGGCCTTCCATTTTGAATTGATGTAAATGAGGCGGCGAGAGGAGCGGTGCGAGAACTCCAAGGCCCGCATTTGATGGTGGCAAGTTTTTAGCACAAGGTCCTTGGTGGACTCATTTTCAGGCAAAGCGGCGTCAAGACCGCCATAGAGGCCGTACCCTATGGCGAAGGCGTGGCTGGAAGGGACCTCTTGCTCTTTCCATGATGGAAGGAGGGTGGAGATGGACACGCGGTTGGCATCCCGCCCCCATAGCAGAACCGGGTCGCCGACGGCATCGTGAACCACGGGACCCAGGTTGTAGTTCATGTGAGAGGAGGGGGCGGGACGGCTAGAGGAGTCGCCCTCGCGAGAGGAGGTAGCAGCCACCTGTTCAGGAGCAGCAGCTCGCGGGTTGGAAGCAGTGGCGGGCAGGTTGGAGGCAGCAGCAGGTTGATCAGAAAGTACCATCTCGCGGATAGGCGAGACGGCCTGGTGATTAGGCGAGGGAGGCGGTGGAGTTTCCCCTAGAGAGATAGGGCTCCCTTGAGGAGCCTTCCTCCTTTCCTTGGAGATGACTACAGCCTTCTTCATCTTCTTTTTTGGAGGGCTGGAGCGAGAGGGGATCGTGTCATCTCCGGGACGCTTGGGCGGGTTGACCGCCAGGGACTCTCTCGCCGCCTCTGCCGCTGCATTGGCGAGATCAAGACCCTTGGAAGGGTGAATATTGCTCTTGTAAGGAGGGGATGCTGGGATAATTCGCTCGCCTAAAAAGCAAGCGGGGGTTAGAAAGAAGCGAGACGACAAATAGCGAAGAGAGAGGAACAAAAGAATACCCTCGCCCGGGAGCACTGGGAGAAGCGAGTCGAGGCCTCGCCGCAAGAAGTTGACCTCGAAGTTCTTGCCAACTAGGTACTCGCACAGCAGCTTCTCTGGCCCACTGACTTGGGGGTGGCGTAGAAGCTCTCTGGCGGAGAGACCGGCGCGAGAGGGATGCCGCCGAAGTCAGCCCGGTCTCCCCGGATGAAGACGAAGCGGGTGAGCCAGTGATGGTTCTTGTTAGGCGTCTCGCATACCTTGAGCCCCTGCCCAGTAAAATACGAGACGCCATCGGCGTTGGCGTGGTAGATGAAAAGCTTGTGGAACGCCGTCAGGCTGAACTCGATGCGCTCCCGGCGCATATAGCAGGCGAACGCGATCAACACCGAAATCGCGTTAGGGTTGAACTGTGCCGGGACGACACCGAAGTATTTGAAGGCCTGCTTCACCTCAGGCCAGAGGGGGAGTCGCAACCCCGCCTCAAAGTGCGAGACGGGGAAGGCGAGTTCACCAGGGTAGTATGTGTTGATGCACTCGCCGACCTTGGGGGGCCGCGACTCGATCCCCTCCCCCAGATACTCGCGGGCGAACTTATCATGGTCTTCCCGAGGGAGCCTGCCGAGCGGGAAGTCGTGGTCAGTAAACCTCTTCCCGCAACGGCTGCGCCCCTCGCCCTCCTCCACTTTCTTCTTACCCATCTCCTTTGGCGAACTGGTCCTAGGCGAGACGAAGGAGTTGAGAGGCGAGAATGGGCCGGCGAGACGGAGAGATCAGAGGGCCAAGACTTGGTTAACGGCGAAGGCGAAAAGTATGGTATCTAGTCCAGGACTAGGCATATTTATAACTGATGCAAGGCCAATGATTAAAAGGGCGGGAAAATAAGGAGGAGAGGAAGAGTCGGCGTTTTTCTCTCTCCTAAACCTCGATCGGCGCGACCCATCACAATCAGGAAAAATATATAAATATTTATTTAGCTATTTAGCATAAAATTAAAAGGAGTATTAAAAAAGGGAATGAGAAATTAAGCCATAAAAATATATGTCCAGAAATCGTCCCGCAGAGGACCAAACTCTCTGCATACTTCGGCGAGACTACCATCATTACAACTTTTGCGAGAAGAAGAAAAAGAAGGATAGCGAGACAGACATTCGTCAGTATGGGCGCCACTCCCAGCGGCCGCCGCGTGCTCCCCCGCGAGGAGGCCTACTCCGCGAGTGGAAGGAGCGGATGGTTTGGAGGCCACGCCGCGCGAGACGGAGCTGCATATCGGTCTCATTGATGATGGCCTCAGGATCGGTGTCGTCGACATCCAGCTCGGCATCGGCTCCAGAAGATAGACGAGCGCACTCGCCCTCCAGCGACTCGATGCGCTTCTCCGCGGCCTGTTTGTCTAAAGTCAAGGAATGAATGAGGCGCGCGTGCTTCCGGAAGAGCTCAGCCGTCTTCCGCTTCATCTCCACTGGATCTGAGGGATCGCCCAGATAGTCTTCAATCCCGTCTGCAAGAGGAGGCGAGACGGAGAGTTGCTTTGGCTGCTCCTCAACAGGAGAGTTGGCCCGAGAATCTGCGCAAGGAGTGCAGGGACAAGGTGGAAGAGGCACTCGCAGGAGAGAGTGAGAGTAGCGAAGGGGATTCAAAAGGGCAAGGGAAGGTCCCTTACCAAGATGGCGAGAGGTATCGGCAGCCGGGGAGGGGTCGTCCCTCCTCTCGCTGGGAGTAGTTGGAGGAGTAGATGAGGGTAGCGAATCAAGTTCCTCGCAACGGACGGAGGAACCATCTCGCGGACTCTTCGGGGACGGCGGAACCACAAGAGCCCCCTGAAAAAAGCGTTAGTCAGCAAAAGAGCACTCGGTCGCGGAAATAACAGTGGTAATCGCGAGTGTCCACCTCTTTTTCCGTAGAGAGCGCACGGGGAGTGGGGGCAGGTTTCAAAGAGGCGCGAGACGAATCTACTGCTGCAAGAGAAGGGCCCCCAGCCTTCGTCTTTTTCGAGCGAGACGACGGGGCGAGGGGACGACCCAGGGAAGAGGTGAAAACAGCCACGTTGGCCTTATGTTGCTCTCGCACCAGGGCGAGACGTTCGCGAAAACTTTGACTGTGCGTCATTCTGCAAGAACTCGAGGACAGGGAAGAAGAAGAATATGCAGAGCGGGGCATCAGGAGCGCAGGGCAGGAGTCATATATTTATAGACCCCGGTGGGGGCCTCCGAAGATTCCTCATAAATACGTTTTTTAATGCACCTTGAATAACGAGCCTCGGTTGAACATTCTTTTTGAGCTTAGAGTAATCTCAAAAAGAGTGGGGATTGTGTACAACCTCGGGCTCGCAAAGAGCCCTCAAGAAGCAAACAGAGCGAGATAGGCAAAGGGGACTAGGAGGGCCCACTCGCAAGCGGCGAGATGATGGGCTCTCCAAGGGGCAAAATGGCCCCACCCAGAGGCGAGAGGGCCTCTAGAAGCGAGATGACCTCCAAGGGCGAGAGGCTCCGGCGAGACGGGCGGCGGGTCCTTCTCGCCGACAGGTGCCTTTCCTCTCGCCAGAGGGAGAGAAGGCTTTTCCTATCAAAGCAGGGGTTTTTACTCTCCTACCCCGGGTATTTTTACCCTTTTACCCTTGGTGGACTGCGTATAGCTCCTCAGAACAGCAGAGTTTGGCTGTTGGCAGACCCAGCCAAGGGTACCCCGGTAATTTCAGACCGGTGCAGTCTTGTTATTGGCAGTTCAGATTCTGAAATCTATAAATAAGCCCATAGGGGTTCTTCAGAAGGGACCTTTTTTCAGACTCGGGAGAGGAATTGACAGTCTTCTGAAGAACTCCAAGCCCAGCTTTTGGCTTTGGAGGGGAAGCTCTCTGTGACCTTCCGGGTAAGCGGTGGGACCTCCCTGCTGCGGCTTTGGGCCAGTTTGTTCTTAGTCCTTCACGACCAGTCGGAGGTCGAGCTTGGGCCTAGTAGGTGTCGGCTACGCCCCAATTTTGTGAACGCTTGTCGGAGTCAAATTTTGGCTTCAACAATGAGGATATCCTATAGGTGCTCGACAAATGTCATACAAGGCTACTCATGAAGGTGAGGCGCATGGTAAATAGCCTTTACAAAATAGAGTTGCATCAAGGGGAGACGGTGTGTCTCTTGGCGAACCTTGAAGATCCAGCGTGGCTATGGCATGTGAGGCTCGGCCATGTCAACTTCCACGTTATGAAGCTCCTTGTTGACAAAGAAATGGCGGTGGGCGTACCTTCGATATCACACCCAAACCAACTGTGTCAAGGATGTTTGGTGGCGAAACAGGCAAGGCGGCCATTCCCGTTGACGACAAATTACAGGGCTGAAAAGCCACTTGAGCTGTTGTATGTTGATCTCTGCGGTCCAATCTCACCTTCGAGTCTCGTCGGTAATAGTTATTTCATGTTAATCGTAGATGATTACTCCAGGTGGATGTGGTTGTACGTGATCAAGACGAAGGATCAAGCATACTCTGCGTTCCAAAGATTCAAATCACAGATCGAGAACACGAGTGAATGGTGCATTGAAACATTGAGGACTGATCGCAGTGGAGAGTTCCTCTCCGCTGAATTCAATCGACTTTGCGAGGAAGCCGGGATCAAGCGGCACCTCACCGCGCCATACACGCCACAGCAAAATGGCGTTGTGGAACAGAAGAACAGAACAATGATGGCGATGGAGAGGTCCCTCCTCAAAAGTATGAACGTGCCAGGAAAGTTTTGGGAGAGGCAGTGCGGCATGCAGTGTACTTGCTAAACCGTTTGCCAACAAAGGCATTGGGCGAACGGACTCCGTTCGAAGCCTGGAATCGAAGAAAGCCACATCTGGCACATCTTTATGTGTTTGGATGCACAACACACGCGAAGGTGACCACGCCACACCTGAAGAAACTCGCTGACCGAAGCCAGTCGATGGTGTACCTTAGCGTTGAGGAAGGCTGGAAGGCGCACCGTTTGTTTGATCCACGGCGGGGGGAAATTCATGCAAGCCGGGATGTAAAATTTGAGGAACAAGTGGAGTGGTGCTGGAGCATAGGTGTTGGCGTCAGGGACCCTCCTGATTTCTTCATTGAGGAAGAATGCATCAAAGAGCCTATAGAGGGCAACTTTGCACCACCCACAGGAGTTCTTGCGGGAGAGTCATCAACCAGAGCTCATGCCTCTTCATCTGCTCCGCTGGCCGGCGAGGTGTCGCCAGGAGGGCCAGCAATCACGACGAGTGTTATATGACACACAACAAGGTCCTCCCCATCCCCCACCGGTGTGGCGGCGTCAACGGCCGCTGAATTGCTGGCAAATGATCTTGCCACGCCGCTGACAGAAGGGAGCAACAGTTCCGATGAGAAGGACATGTTCGTTACAGGCATATCGACGACATCCTGAGAGATGCTCGAAGAGTGCAACTTGACGGGGAGGACATGGAAGAAGAGGCCATGCTCGTGGAGACGGGGGAGCCATCCTGCTACAATGAGGCTGCTGGGAAGTAAGTCTGGGAGGACGCCATGGCCATGGAGATAGAGTCCATTGAGAAGAATGGAACTTGGTCCCTCGCGGAGCTACTGCCTGGACACAAGCCAGTGATAACTTCCCAAAATGAAGTTATTTAGCCTAAGTTTCGGACCTTTTGCTCGTCGATCCGGGAGAAAAATCATTTAGTTGAAGTTTAAATGCAAGTAAATTCATATTTATTTTATTTATGTCTAAAGTGGTCTTTTTCATAGGTGTTGGTGCAAGAAAAGTGAAGGAGAACGGCTTGGAAGAAGAACTTGGCCAAATATGCTGTCGTGGTGAAAAAGTTGCAGAATCCCGAAACAGGTTGCAACCTTTTCTGGACGAAATTCAGATTTTCAAATTCAAATTTGGCACCATTTTCAAATCTGGAAGGAGACACCTTTTGAGCAAGAGATGCACGTTTTTGGAGGGGAAATATTCTGGAGTTAAAGAGGAGAGAGGAGAGAGAAAATTTTCGGATTTTAAAAGAGGGATATTTAGGTTTTCAAGGGGGCTGAAATTGACATTCTTACTAGTGGAGGAAGTCTTCTTCTTCCTCATTCTCAAAGGGGGCGGCTAGAGAAATAGAGTGGATTTTCCGGGCTGAGCGAGGGAGCAACTCCGACGAAGGATTCCTACGTCGTTTATTCTGTAATTTCAACATGATTTGTAAGATCTCTCCAACTGTTATGCTTGATCTTTCCGCCGCCATGAACTAAATATTTCTAATCTTGTATTGTGAAAGTACTTGGTGTTTGTGTTGATGAAAACTTAAATTTTTCTTTGTGAATGTTTGGTGTATGTCTTTACCGAATTTATAATCTGTACTTTGAAACTTTTGGCCAAGGTTTCGCCATTTTACTACGCTTCATAATTCGAGAGAGGAGTTGCGTAAGTGTGTTATAGATCCGGTATAGTATTTGAAGGGAGAAAGAGATTTCCTCTTGATATTAGCAACTTTGGTTTTCGAACTTTATGCGGTACTTGTCTCTCCCGAGGGGGAAATAGAGGCTAGGGATTTCCGATATCGAGAGGTACGGATCTTCTAATTTAAAATCGTTGCAAGACGTGTCACCACTCACTATCACAAAGTCATCTTCACAAGATTCGTCACACAAGACTTAGGAAATCATAATACAAGATTACTTCTCCGATAATCAAGTACTTCCTTTTAGCGAATCGTAGTCTATTTTAATTTGTGGTCGTTGTCATTCATAATCGTAGTAATTAACAAATCACTATTTTATTCTCCTTGAATTTAAAGAAAAGGCACAACGAGTAATTGCAAGCACTAAATTTACCATCTCCTCGAGAGAACGATCTTTACTTACTATTTATTACTTGACACGGCACGTACACTTGCGGTTAATTACGTATACCCATTTTGGGCGTATCAGCCAGTAGGACTCAAATGGGTCTACAAATTGACGAAGAACTCAGATGGAGACGTGATCAAGCACAAAGCAAGGCTCGTCGCGAATGGGTATGTACAACAACAAGGAATTGATTTCAAGGAGGTGTTTGCACCAATGGCCAGACTCGACACCGTGCGCGTCATTCTCGCCATTGCTGCCAATCGCGGCTGGCAAGTTCACCAGCTCGATGTCAAATCTGCTTTCCTGAATGGAGAGCTCAAGGAAGAAGTTTACATTGCCCAGCCGGAGGGATTCACAGTAAAGGACAAGGAGCACTTTGTGCTTAAATTGTGCAAGGCGCTCTACGGGCTCCGGCAAGCGCCACGTGTAACATCCCAACTTTTATTGGGCCACCAGAACCCTAGTGGGCCCAATAAAAGTGGCCTGAACCCTACCCATAACCTGGTGGGAGATAACACTAAGCGGGAAATAAAGCTAGAGAACTCTGAATTGAGTTATGTCCGTCCTTATGACCTCTTATAGTCAATACGAGTGCATCAAAACTCGTTCAGTTGGACCCCGAGGCCATATAGTGAATGTGATTATTCCTCGTAAAACGCAAGGAGAGCAGATTTTGGATATCGACCTAGAGAACTCTGAATTGAGTTCTGTCGATTCTTGTGACCTCATATAACCTAAACAGGTGCATCAGAACTCGTCATGTCATAATCCGAGGTCTAACGATAGTTTTGCACACGTCGACCATTTTAGTGCGCTGCGACGCGTAAATTTTGGACTTTCACCAAACGGACTCTGATTCAACCCCAGTCAGTGGTGTTGGACTCGTGTGGTCAATACGAAGTCAACGGAGGTCGTCCCAGTCAATTTCGACGACAATTGATCAATCCGTGGTCAAATCAAGCGTAGTCGTGCACCGAAAAGCGTGCGCACACCAATTATGACACGACACCCGAACTTTGACCCGACCCCGATAACTTGGACCCACTTTGAATTTGACCAGCAAGGGGGACCCACCCTAAGGTTGACTTGTTCAAACCCCCCCCCCCCTAAAAATCTATTTTTGGATTTTTCTCCAAGAAGGGGCTCACCTCCTCTCTAAGGGAGGCTAGCCCATGCCCCTCTCACTCTTTTTGGGCCCCCAACCAGCATACAACCATAGGTTAAATGGAGGCCCACCCTACCCTTCCTCTCCTCTATTTTCCCCTCTCTTTTCAAAGGCCCAAGCCCATGAGGGTTTCTTCCTTTTTTCCCCACATGGGGGAAAATATGGGACAGGACAGCTAGAGGGTGGGGATTAATCCCTCCCTAAGTAGGGATTAATCCCACCTTGCCAAAGGGAGGGGAGCTCCCCCTCCCCAACCCTATAAAATGCCACCCCACCACCTCTCCTTCCCCTAAGCCTCAGAGCACCTCCTTCCCCCTGCCCAACCCCCTGCCGGAGCTCAGGTGGCCGAAAAAGCCAAGCCGAGGCCTCCCTCCCCCTCCACCACCACCATCAAGGCATGGCCGACCAGGCCGGCCCCTCCCGAGCCCACCAGACCCAGGTGGAACCTTCTCTCCCTCCCCGTCCCCATTCTGTATGTAATGCATGGCTCTCCCGGCGGCCGGAGTGCCGCCGGCGCCACCCGAGCCTTGTTTCAGGTTGGGTGGTGCCTAGGGAGGAGAGCTCCTCCCCCAGCGTCGGTGGTGGCGCTGGGGGAGTGTAATACCACTGGGGGCGGCGACCGCCAGCGGTGGAGAGCGGCGGTGCCGCCGAAAAATGCAGTTCCGGCGGCACCCGCAAAAAACAGAGAACTTGTCTGTTTAAAACCGGCGGCGGCGGCCGGCGGCGCATGGCCGCCGGACCACCGTTAGCGATAAGCCCGACCCTTGGCGCATCGGTTGGGGGTGGACTGGTAGGCGAAAACCTGCCCTAGGAGCGGGGGTGGCGCGGTGGCACCGGGAGCAGGGCCACCGCCACCCCAAGCTCTCGGGATGGATATTTCCGGCGGCGGCCGGCGGCGCCAGGCCGCCGGACCACCGCCCAGAGAATCGCCCGCCCCCGACGAGCTGATCAGGGTCGGCGCCGGCATCTGTGGCGACCTGCCGGTGGTGGTGGAGGCCGTTTATCCTCGGCACCGCCGGCGAGGAGCAGCAACCGCCCGATCTGGTGATGAAGATCGGACGGCTGGGATTTTCTTAATCACCGCCCCGCCTCCGTTTCTGTGCCCCCCACAGCGGATCCGGCCACGGATCTGCTTTGGGGAAGCGCTGGCCAATTTCCGTCCTGTGGCTCAATCTTAGCCGCAGGATCTCTCTGATCTGCTAAATGCAGACCATTTTCATATCAAAAATTTCTAGAAATTTCTGGGCCAAATCTAGGCCCCTAGGGGAAAAGTGACCAACATAAAAAATGTTCCCCATGATGAGGGTTACCTCCACAAAAATGTTGAGAATTTTTGGAATTATTTTAGTATTTTTAAAAGTCAAAATAAAATTTGTTTGGCTAAATTAAATGCCCAAAACACCTTGGAAAATTATAAAAAATTTACTAGGCTCATTTTAGGCCCTCCCAAAGGTTGTATCGAAATTTGGGGTCATTGGGATAAGTTTTGATATTTTTCCTAAAATATTAAAGCTTAGGGTCGGGCACGGATCCTTTTTCCGCTTGTTTTTCCTAAAAGACGGAAATTGGATGGCGCGACCACTCCTTATAATCAAACAAGTACTTTAAACTATTTTATCAACGAGAGCGGCCGAGGCAGGTGACTAAGCTCCGGGATTTCCAAGATTTCGTAAAACCGTCGAGCGCCTCGACTCTCGGATGTATAGGGCACGCTCGGAAGATGAGAGTACGGGTGACGACTTGGAGTTGTCCCTGACAACTAATAAGCATGTAACTCCTACCTAACCCTTGATCTAATTAAGCTGTAATAAGGCTCTGTTTGGCTCAGCTGCAGCGATTGCAGAAGCAGTGGTGGGAAGCAGTGGTGGAATAATTAGCTGTTTTGCAGAGTGGTGGCAGAATCTGTGAAACTGTTTGGATGAACAGCTTTTGCAGAGCTGTTTCAAACAGAGAAGCTGTTTAATCTGTTTGGCAAAACAGCTATGCGGTGGACAGTTCATTTACTTGAATGTAAACACAATAGTTTGGAAAAAGAAATAGTTTGGGTGCTGCTCTCTATGTTTGTGTGTTGTATTATAAATGGGTACTGGCAATTTGAACTTCATTTTTGGTAATGCATTGTTTAAAAAAGAACTTGAGAGATCACAACTTGTATGTGGAAACAACACAATCAATAGAGTTTCCATCCTATGCCCACCATGGAGAAAACAATGGATGTCCTAGCATTATCTGTAGGAGAAGCCCTAATCTTCTGACGCATATAGGAATATCGGAAATCTGTATTGCTTCCATGAGAGATCACAACTTGTATGCCCACCATGAGAGATCACATCTTCTGACGCATAATGGATGTCCTAGCATTATCCTATGCCCACCATGAGAGATCACAACTTGTATGTGGAGAACACAATCAATAGAGTTTCCATCTCAAGAAGTGTGCATTATCTGTAGCCCTAGCATTTGGATTGGTAACAGGTGTTCCACAACTTGATTTACCTGCATATGCATCTCCTTCAGGGCCAGTGATCGCGAGGAGGAAGAGAAAGCGAGAAACGGCCCGGTAGAGAAGAAATGCAGCGCTCGCCGGAGTGAAGAGGAGATGCAGCGCTCGCCGGATTGAAGAGGAGGTGCAGCAGCAGCGCTCGCCGGCGATGGAGGCGATAGAGGCGAGCGGCTCTGTCGGAGAAGCCCTAACCCGTGCTTCGCCAATGCGTCGTGAGCGGAATCGCGAAATTCCGCGATCTGGAGTCGTGAGAAAATTTCGCGACTCCAGATCGCTATTATTTCGCGATTTGGGCGCGGGGGCGGTGGGAAAATTCCGCTCTTAATTCTTGTTTGGCGTGGCAGTGGAAAAAACGGCGGTCCACTGCTCCCAAATCGCCGCGCCAAACAGAACCTAAATATGGCGCAACCAAATTAATTGAATCCTAACAATTGATGTAACCCATCAAAATCTCCTTTAAATTCTGATGGAATTGAAGCCTCCTGAATATGAGTGATTGGACTACTAACCATTTTCTGTGTGTTTTCTCCAGTCTCGTACTGGTCAAGCTTATTTTAGTACTTTCTATTCCGTACTACTCCAGTATCATACTGGTCAAGTTTATTTCAGTACTTTCTATTCAGTACTACTCCAGTCTCGTACTGGTCAAGCTTATTTCAGTATTTTCTATTCAGTACTACTTCAGTCTCGTACTGGTCAAACTTATTTCAGTACTTTTTATTCAGTACTACTCCAGTCTCGTACTGGTCAAGCTTATTTCAATACTTTCTATTCAGTACTACTCCAGTCTCGTACTGGTCAAGCTTATTTCAGTACTTTCTATTCAGTACTACTCCAGTCTCGTACTGATCAAGCTTATTTCAGTACTTTTTATTCAGTACTACTCCAGTCTCGTACTGGTCAAACTTTTTTCAGTACTTTCTATTCAGTACTACTCCAGTCTCGTACTGGTCAATCTTATTTCAGTACTTTCTATTCAGTACTACTCTAGTCTCGTACTGGTCAAACTTATTTCAGTACTTTCTATTCAGTACTACTCCAGTCTCGTACTGGTCAAGCTTATTTCGGTACTTTCTATTCAGTACTACTTCAGTCTCGTACTGGTCACATTTCATTACAGCACATTAAATAAGCAGCATAAGCACTGCACTTGTCCTCATTGCAATTTACTATTATAATCTCGGGTCCTGCTGTGACGAGCAGTCGTCGAGCCTTAGTTGGGGATAACCGGAGTTGAAGTAGTCTTCCAGGTCTAGCCCCAAATAATGTGCTCCCACGCTCCTTGTCGAAAGTAGAGCTAAGTATCGACGCCCGAAGTCTAAAGCCTAGTAGGGCAGGTCGACGTAGACCCAGTGTATATATTGTTTGCTTTTTTGTTTGATTGTTTGTAAATTGCTTGCGGTGATATTGTGGCGGGTCAGTCCGTCCCACAGACCGTTCGTACCGGTGCGGGAAGGTCGACGACTCAATGCAACAGGGAGATGAGTCCCGGGTGACCGGCCGTTATATTCCACGTCGGGTTTTCCTCCTCTGGTCGGCCAAAACGAATCGCCGGATGTCGCTCACATCCAAGAGTACACAAGGTTGTACGTTAGGGCCTAGGATTGTGCGGTATGATCACCCCCAGAAGTGGCAGGACTGGTCACTGTCACTGACGGCCACATCGGTGAGGACTGCGGGGCTCGCTACCCTGCTGGAACAGAAGCGGTTCAAACTATATCGACATAGGGTTTGTGTGCGCGGCTATGAATGCTTGCGGTCTATGTGCGGCTGTGAAAGCCTGTGATAGAGTTCAGGATATAAAAATCTGATGTGTTGATGAGCTAGTAGAGCCTTGTTATAACTGATTTATACTACTGCTGCTTTTTTCGCTTATACTGCACTCTTTTATAATTGCTCCCAGCTGTACATATTTGAAATGTTGTGTTAACCCTCTCTTGATTCGGCTATTTACTTTTGTTGGGTGGGTGCGTGCTCGTCCCCAGGATGTGGATCCGGGGAGGAGATTTATTTCCACTTAGTTATGTGACTAACGGTTATCTAAATAACCATTCACAGGAGGTGGAGCACTGTAGTGACTCGCTGTCGCAGGAGATTACGCCATCAGCTATGACTACTCGAGCAGATCCACCCCCGCCGTCCCCAGAGTTTATAGACGTGAGTACTGCAGAGCAGCGTAGAGAGAGAGTATGAGCGATATATGTAGCACATTTATAGCCCACGAGCTTATTTAAATGCATAGGCTTCGGCCCTAGAACCTCTATGATTTTGATATATTGTATCTGCAATGGTTTCATGTTAATGCTTCCGCTATACTTTGATGGGTTGTGAATGTTATGATTCGAGTCGAGCAAGGCGGCCATCTAGTGCATGGATAGGGTGGATCGTTTCCCCTAAGAGCACTGGGTGGTCGTCTTGGGCCAGTAGTACCCCTCCGGCCCGACCCGGGCAAAAGGTTAGGGGGCACTACACCACGAGCCTGGAACATATGACTTGATAGAAGCTTGAAAAAGCTCGGCCTTGTGAAGTGTGCTCAAGAACAAGTTGTGTACACAAGGGGAACAGGCCAAGCAGGAGTCATCGTCGGTGTATATGTCGATGACCTCATCGTGACCGGAGGAGATCCAGTACAATCTCATTTTTCAAACAGCAGATGATGTCTGAATTCGAGATGAGTGATCTCGGATTGCTCAACTACTATCTCGGGATTGAGGTCAAACAAGGAGAAGACGGTATCTCAATTAAACAGAAAGCTTATGCCAAGAATGTTTTGACCCAATTCGGGATGTTTGAATGCAATCCTACCAAGTCTCCTATGGAACCAAGATCTCAACTATTCAAGGATCCTGATGGACAACCAATGGATGCTACGGAGTATCGACGTGTTATTGGGTGCCTCGGGTATCTTCTTCACACACGTCCGGATCTCTCCTTTGTCGTTGGTGTTCTTAGCAGATTCATGGAGAGGCACACAGAGATGCATCAAAAGGCGGTCAAGCAGGTCCTCGGATATATGAAAGGGACTATGGGTTATGGTCTTGTATATACCAGAGGAGGAGATGCTGAGGTGATTACTGGGTACTCAGATAATAATCTGGCAGGCGACAATGATGACAAGAAGAGTATCGGGGGCATGACATTCTACATCAATGAATGCTTAGTATCATGGAACTCACAGAAGCAGAAAACGGTTGCCCTGTCTTCATGTGAAGCCGAGTTCATGGTGGCCACAACGGCGACATGCCAAGCGATGTGGCTGAGAAGTTTATTGGGCGAGCTAACCGGGAATGAGAGTGATGCGGTGAAGTTATTTGTTGACAACAAATCTGTTATCGCACTAATGAAGAATCCTGTATTCCACGGTCGCAGCAAGCATATCGACACGAGGTTTCATTTCATTCGAGAATGTGTCGAGGGAGGGCAGATCGTTGTGGAGTTTGTTCGCACAGATGAGCAACGAGCAGATTCTCTTACAAAGGCGTTGCCGGCGGTAAAGCTAGCGACAATGCAACACCTGTTAGAAGTTCGAAACCTTGTGCCACATCCGAATTAAGGGGGAGTATGTTGGAAAGTTAATTTTAGATGACCACACCTATGAGTTTCTTTTTGCCCATATTAAGTTTTCCTACCGTTGCTGTGTTTAATTTCAGTTTTTAAAAACTACCCTCAATTAATGTTTTGGGTGTTTCCTTGGTTAAAGAGCTTACGTTTTTTTTTATAATTTATATATATACAGTTGTAAGAGATGTAGATATAACATAAGAAAATCCGATTGGAGTTTTCCACATTTACTTTCTTTTCACTGTTTTATTCTCCTGTGTGCTTGTGTTTCATCCGTGAAATCTTTATTAACAAATGACAATTTAATTCCTGTGTTCATGACCGCCACCACGGTGCCAAACGGAACAGGAGTACGAAGCATGCTTTAAATTTGGATCTTACGACCGTGGAAGTTGGAATGGGTACTTGTAAATTTTTTTGTACGTGTGACGCATAAGAGATCTGTGGGGATCTTTTTTTAGTTCAAAAAAACAACTTCATTTTCTTTATCGTAAAATCCAATTGTACTTTTATATTTTTTCCTTTAAAATATAATCATATGAATAATTAAAATAAACGTAAAAATACATAAATCAATATTTCATCACTTCTTATTTTACGAAAAAAAAATAAAAGAACACAGGCAAAAACTATATTTCCCCACAATCCTCCCCGTACGGCCGTTCCCATAACTACGCACGCACAGAAAATTTTCCCTTGGTTGGGATATCCTGCCAGCTATTTCATGATTTATACATATTTATTTTTTATTTAATATAAAAAAAATCCTTGGTTTGATAGTTACATTAATTACAGTATTCAACATTTCAACACAAGCAGCTGGGAGTGGAGTCTTCTTGTGGCGCATTGTACCACGTGGCAATAATGTCCTCTTAAGAAATCATTAAAAATAATTTTCGTCATCCAATTTTATTATCATTTTAATTTGAATTTATCATTATATTTTAAATTAAATCATTTAAAATTATATTATTAAAATAAAATTATATGATCGTCCTATCAACAATAATTTTACTTAATTGTTATGGACAAACTTATTTTAGATAGGTTCAAACCAACTTTTAAAATAAAAACTTTTAATTAATTATTTTAAATGTTATGATAAAATTGATATGGGCAAACCATTTCCCCATCACGTCGACAGGAGCGAGTCATCCACGACGGCACCGCTATCACCGCCGACGCCTCTCTCTTTGTCGCCGCCAACACTGCCGACACCGCTGCCATCGACACCGCTGCCAACACCTACCGGAAGCCATACGGGATGACACCTACCACACATTCTCGCTTCTGACCACTGCAGAAGCTTCAGATTTATTTGTGTCGGACATTCTCGCTCATCTTCAACTCCTTTGATCTGAAGCATGCCGTAGACTTAAATATTTCTTTCTGTATGTCTCATCTACATCATTTGTTTTCGTATTTCTCCAACGAAGAAAAAGAACGTCGAAAAGTTGCACTTATCGTTAAAAAAAATCTACGATGAATTTGAAACTTTTGTAATACGTTAAATTTTATAATATTGTTGTTACACTATTTGTTCATATTTTGTTAAAAAAATTCAAAAAACATTTATATTAGTTTGCACAAAACAATTTAGTTTACACATAAATTTTTAATTTGCCCGTAAAATTGATTTGCACCTATCCAAAATTGATTTGCTCCTAACAATCACCTAATTTTAACTGGGCTAATGGAAAATATTGTTCTAATAAAATATAACTTCTAGTGTTTTAGGTTCGAGTTTCATTTTTAATTTTAAAATAATAATTATAGTAATTGGTGGGGTTCCTCTTAAGTATTTCTGAATCAGGTCAAGGGGGACACAGCCGGCCCGAGCACAAGCACAACACGTCGGAGCGGGCACGGCGCACCGCCTGGGGGGCGCTTTTGTCTTTTTATGAAAATTTGTGATCCAGGTGATTGAAATGGAGTAATGACATTCGTCACCTCGAAATCCGCCCGACACAAATTACCATCAAGTCTCTCTCCAGAAAACTATAAAAGTGCCCTCATACCCTCATTTGAAGGCAAGCAACTACAGAGGCTAGAGAGAGCTCTGACGTTCGTTTTCCAGCATAGAATCAACTAAATGCTCAAATTCAAATACCTAGGGAAGAATCTCTTTCTCCCCGTTAAATATGAAAGAGTGGAACTTGTCCACCAGGGGAGCTTTGGACAAGTCTTTCTCCTGCTTGAAGTGCTCCTGCAGTGCATCCCAAATCTCCTTGGCAGTCTTCATCTTGATGTAGATCTTTGTAAATCTGGATGAGAGACAGTTTAATAAATAGTCTCTACATATTTCCTCATCACTGATCCATCATGCTTCATCGTCAGTCCCGATAACATCGGTAGATTAGACTGAACGATGCAAAACACGTTCAGGTACTTCATCCAAAACTGGGTATTCAACTGTCAGGCGTTAAACTCCGCCACTGTGAACTTTTCCAATTTTATCATTGGAATAAGTGAAAAAAAGTTGTTTCCCTTCATCATTATATGTCCTCTCTTTTACAATGATTCGCAAAGTCTTCTTGCCAAGAAACTCAGGAGAGAGGCATGCTCTACTGCTCCGCGTCCTTGTTCTCCTACAGTTCTAAGGAAGGAAGAAAAAATCGCGTGATCAAAAGACGGATCAGAAAGAAGATCAAAAAAGACTTCTCTTGATTGGATTTCTGCGGGCGGATTGCAACTACGTGAAAAACAAGCAACGGGAATCAAGATTCCAAACCGGAGAGGAGCGACACACCACGAAATAAGGGTGATGGGCTCCCTCCTTCACCTTGATCAAACGTCGGACGTGATGCAAAAAGGCCGACGGGAGACGGTGAAAATTTTCCCTTTGATTACGTAGCGTCGAGATTCTAGTTGAATAAGAAAACGGGAGAACGCCGACAGAAGTTTTTGTATTCCCGATATCCGATCAGCAACGACCCGACTTTCCTTGTCGGCGACGGGACATAGAAAGCTGCAATGAAAAATCGGGAGCGGAAAGGATTTTTGCGTATAAAAGTGTTCCCTATTCCTGATCAGCGGTGACAACCCCGGGTTTCCATGTGAGAAGCGACGATGGGAAGGCACTTTTTCAGGCGGCAGCGAGAGACTCCAATCTCCATCGAGCGGCGGGATCCTCTTCCTTTCTATAGGCGAGAAAACCACGGGAGAAAAATTTTGAGCGGCTGTGGCAAACTGCTTCGAGATTGTTAGGTCGCTTGAAGCATCCCAGATTGTGGTCAAAGTGAAACTACCCACTCATTGCCCCTAGCTTGAGTTGTATAGGCAAACCATAGGGTTAGAACGGAAATCCCGGTATCCGAACCAGACCTGTTAAGCCTCCAAACCCGTTATGTTATACAAATATACATTAACATTTTCTACATTCATTATTTCAGGCATCAACTACAATTAATATTAATAGGTGTTACAAAAGATCATGTTGAAGTTGCAGAGATTTTCACGCTTATTAACCTTGTGTTGAATGTTGTTGGCGGCTCTTATAAATGATGTAATGGTATAAGAGCATTAGAAGTTGATCGGGTTACTCTAGAGCATGGTTGTGGGGCATTGGAAAGTGGTCGAAAGGCAAATCAACCACTTGAATTGAAAATTGCTGGAGACACACGGTAGAGTTCACATTATGCCACAATATTAAATTATTCGGATGTTCTCATCTATTTTTGAAGCACTTGAAATTATCAAGGTTGATGGTGTAGATGAAAATCAAAGAGAAATGACAATACTTTAATTAAAAGTCTCTTGACTTTTAATTTTATTTTTCTCTTTTAATGAATAATATTTTATCCAAGTCACATGAGTTATCATAATCATTATAGAAGAAAGATCATGACATTGTTAATGCAATGGACTTTGTAAAATTTACAAAACAACTACTCTTTAATTTGAGAAATAATGTTCTTGAGTGGAACTCATGTATGAGTGAAGTATCAACATTTTGTAGAAAATAACATATATAGGTGCTTAATATGAATGAAAAATATATTCAAGTAGAATAATCAAGACGTAATGAAAGAGAAATTACAAATTATCATCATTTTTGTGTTAAAATCTTCAGTGTGCTCGATTGGATTTTGAATGAGTTAAGAAATTGGTGGACTTTTAAAAATATTGGTGGAGTTGAAAAAACAAGATCACTATCAATTGGTTTTCAGACTTTCAAAGTTGGCATGTATTTTATCTGTTGCAACTATTATAGTTGAAAGAATGTTCTTTGCAATGAAGATTATAAAAATCATTTACGAAACAGAATGAGAGATGAATGAATAAATGACTGCATAACAGTTTATACGGAGAAAGATGTTGTTGATACTATTACAAATGATATTATCATTACGCAATTTCAAAATATGTGTTTATGTGGTTAACAAATTTTTATTAATGATAATATTAGAATAGTTTTATTTAAGCATTGCATTTAATTATTTATTTTAAAATTTTGTCCAAATTAAGTAAAATTCCTAGTTCTGCCCCTGCATATTGGACTGGGTATGGCTGGCTGGCTGGCGGCTGGTACGGGACACTTGGTAGTTGAATGGGAATGGTAGCTCTCCACAAACTTACGAGAAATATAAAACAAAAGTAATATATACACACACACACAAGTGAAAGGCCTTTCAGCCCGATGGCCACGCGCCATAGTACCCGGCCGGCGACGGTGGTGTTGAAACCGGAAACCGGCCTCTTGTGGAGTTCGACCCTTGGGGAAGGGGTGGTCTCGCGCCTACTTCGCACCTGCAAGAAAAACAACGAGAGAGACAAGAAAGGACAGACCCAAGGGCTCGGCAGGGAGGTCCCACCACAAACCCGGAAGATCTCTGAGCGCTTCCCCTCCTTAGCCAAGAGCCGAGCTAAGGTACCCTCAGAGAACACTTGAGAATGAGGGCAAGAAGGCAATGAAAGCGTGTCCTCTGAGGTACCCCTTGGGTCTTATTTATAGATTTTCAGAATCTGAACTGCCAATAACCAAAAGGACTGACCTGGAAGTACAAAAAGGCCCCTGGATGGGTCTGCCAACAGCCAAACTCCGCTGTTCTGAATAGTTATGCGCAGTCCAACCTGGTCTGCCAACAGCGAGGCTCCGCTGTTCTGAGGAGCTATTCGCACCCCTGGGCGGTCAGCTCGCCTTCAATTCCCCTGCAGGAGGCGGGCGCGACCTGGCTCCGGGGCTCGCCTGCTCTCCTTGGGCGAGCGCGAGCCGATAGGGGCGAGCTGTCAGCCTTTCACCGGGCGGATCGGTGGTCAGGTCGCATGCGGGAGGGGGGTCAGCCGGCGGGTCGCCATCCCTGGGTCCAGCTCGCTCGCCGCGGGTTGGCAGCCCGCTCGCCCGTGGTGGGCGGGAGCGGGCCAGGTCTTCGCCGCATAGCCCGTCTCGCCGCCTGGGTGCGGATCACGGCTCCAGGTCCACTCATCCTTCCTGGCGGGACCCGCTCGCCGGACACGGGGTTGTACACAATCCCCGCTCTTTTTGAGCTTGAATCAAGCTCGGAAAGAATCATCCAACCCGCGTGTTCGGCGAGCCCCCGTGCTGAGCTGGCAGGGAATCTTCTGGTGGGGGCCCACAGTCCTGCTATAAATACATACCGCTGACCCCTGTAGGAGGCTCCCCAAATCCCTTTATTTTCTCTGAGCAGACTTTTATTCCTCGATGCCGGTTAGCGAAGAAGTGCGAGCTCGCCTGGCGGCAGCGGTCCTGCAGACTCAGGAGGAGGCCCTCGAGGCCGCCCCATGGCTAGTTCGCGGATCCTCCGGCCCCCTCTTCAGGCCGGCGAAGGGAAAGATCGTTAAGCGTTCTCTGGCGGGCGACTGCCCGGCCTCCAGCTCGGCGGCGGGTGCTGAGGTCGTCCCCGGGGTGCGTGGCCTTCCGCTGATTATCGCTATTCGTCTGACTCCCTGTTTTGCAGGTAATTCCCTGTGAGGAGGTGGAGAACCGGGGAGAGGATCGTCCCCCGCCTCCATCGCCTGAGAAGATCGCGAGTTCCCCAGGTCCGGATCGCCCACCTCCGGAAACTCCCCGTCCGGCGGTCTCCCATGGGCTGGGGAAATCTCTTGAGACCCTCGAGGGAGGGAACTTTCAGGATCGGCCGGGCTCTTCCCGCCCATCTGTCGGTGCGGGCGATGTGCCCACCCCTGGTGAGCTGGTTTTTATCGTTGATTTTGCCTCTTGCTTGCTCATTCTGACCCCTCCCTGCTCGCAGGCTTTCGCAGGGCCTCGCCTGAGACCGAGATGAGCGAAGGGTACTCGCCTCCGCCTGACGTGGACAGTGTATCTGACTATCTGGGCGACCCGAACGATGCGGCGGGGATGAAGAGGCAGGTGACGCGGCTATTCCAGAAACACACACTGCTGCTGCAGGAGGCCATAAGGAGGATCGAAGACGACAAGGCCGAGACCGATGCCCGGCTCGCGGCCTTGGAGGGCCCTCGGCGTGAAGCGGAAGACGACGACGTCACCTCGCCGGGCGTGCATATAACGCGAGCCGAGGGGCATCTTAAGAGCGCTGTGGAGCAGGTCGGCCTGGCGCAGCGGGAGCTGGTGGCGGTTCGCGATTACCACGATCCCCGCGTGCCGCCTCGGGCGGGAACGAAGAGGCGGCACAGGTGGAAGTGGGTCGAGTACTGACCCAGTTGTTTGCCCCTCGCTCGCGTGATACCGCGGGGTTACCGTCATCTCGCATTTATCTTGTATTTGTATTTGTAATTGCTTGCGACTCTTTTAGCCCGCCTATGGGCCTAACTATTTTGTTGCTGAGATGTATTGAAATTATCGCGCTGCTCTTCTTTTGATTTCTGTGTGCGGGTTAAAGGGAAGGGTCCATTCTTCCTTTCGTGCTGATCGGGGCGAGGGCGAGCCGAGGAACTCGCTAGACGGGAATCTCCCGTCTCGCGCGGCACGGCGTGCGGGTGCGGGTTGGGGTTGGTTCGCCCGCGCCGGTCTCCCGTGGTTGCAGCCGGGCGAGAACCGTGCCGGCTCGACCTTTGAGGTGTGCTCGCGCGCGGGAAGTCGAACCGTCGGATTAATTTTTGCTATCTGCACCCCATCTTTTGGCGGGAAGTTTCCCGCCCCTTCTCTTTTCCTATAAATAGGTCCTGCCGGCCCTTATTTCTCCACCGAATCCAAAACGTCTTCTCGCTTCCCCTTTTCTCGCGAAGTGCGATTCTAGCTCGCCTCCCGGCTTTTTCTCTCGCGTTCGGCGGCGAATCGACGGGGATGGGCGGAGGCGGCGGCGACGCGGACGGCCGAAGCAAGTGCGCTTGGACCTTCTCCGAGCATGATTTCCCTCGCGCCGTCATCACAGAGCGCGAATACTTGGAGGCTCTAGGCGACCACATCCCAGCCGGGTTCTCTGCGAGGCGACCCGAAGAGGGGGAGAAGATCAACGACCTGTTTAGGGATGAGCTCGCCATCCCTCTCGCTCACTTCGAGGTAGGTCTGTGACTCCCCCTATGGCCCGAGGTGCGCCAGGTGCTCAAATATTTCGGGGTCGTCCGGGGCCAGATGACCCCGAACTCCATCGCCGTCATGATGGGGTTCGCCTGCTTCCTGCGAGAGGAGCGGGTGGAGTTCAGCCTCGCAGTATTCCGGAAGCTGTTCTCCTTCAGGGCGAACCGAGACGGGACGGCCTACTTCTCCAGCGCCCACCTCAAGGTGCGGGAGACGGTTAACAAGAGTCACAACTGGCTGAAGAAGTTCCTGTTCGTCAAAGGGGACCTCGGCAACGTGCCCTTCTCGCCGGTACAGCTCAGCGAGGCGAGCTATCGGCCGCCCAACCTAGGCGGCCATGAGGCCGACCTGTTCGCGTTCTTCGTCGGGAAGAACTTTGAAGTCGCGTTCCTGCGCCGCCACCTTGACGATCTCGCGGCTGTCCCGCCGGGGGGAGGTTTGCCACTCGTCTCTGTTAGGCCTTACTTTCCCACTCTTCTTTCATCTCACCTTCCCTTCTTCGCAGGCGAACGCGACATTCCCCTTCATCCTCCTTACGAAAGCGCCCGGATCCCCCCGGGGTTCTCGCCCGCGCCCAGGCCGCGGATGCCGCCCAGCGCGACATCTCATCGATCCCGGCCAAGAAGCGACCGGGCGGCGGACAGTCAGCGCCTCCGCCGAAGTCGGCGAAGACCGCGGATCAGCAACCCTCCGCGAGCCAAAGAAAAGGCAAAGCCCCCGCGGTTTTGCCGACTGAGGCCCCTTCGCCCCCGCTGGTTGCTTCGACCAGCGACTCCCCGGTCGGGGCGGCGGGCACCTCCGCGCCGCCGGGAGAGTCTGAAGCCGCTGCGGGGCCGGTGCCGAGAGGGCATCGGAACTTCGGTTACGGCGAGAAGTATTTGGACGAGCTCGGCGTCCCGCTCCTGTCGTGGGACAAGGAGTCGAATCGCGCAACGATCTCGACCCTGCTGCCGAGCTGGATGGAGCAGGATACAATCGGCGGGGAGGCGTACAGCTTCTCCTTTGGGCTGTACTCGCGCGAAGACGCCGCCATATACGACAAGGAGGAGACGCGGGTGCTGATCCATGAGAGCGCGCGGGCCCAGCTGCGCGGCCTGGAGCTGGCTCATATGGTGGGGCGGCGCTGTACCCAGGTGGAGCGGAACGCCGCGTCCATCCAAAAGATGGCGGAGGAGAAGGAAGAGGCCCGGAAGCTCGCTCGGGAGGACGCGGATCTTCAGAGAGGGCGAGCCGCCGCCGCCGAGGAGACCCTCGCGCAATATCTGGGCGGGGTGGTACGCTCTCAACCGGAGCTAATCTCTTCTTCTTGCGAACGCAGCTCATGATAATTCCTATTCCTTTTTTCAGGACGCGGCGACGGCGAGCCGGATGGGCGCCGAGATTGCCACCCTTGGCCAGGAGAAGGCGGCGCTGGAGGCCCGGGTACGCGAGCTGGAGGCCGCTGCCGCTGTCCCTCCACCAGACAGCGGGGTCTGCCCGCGCGAGCACCTGTCCGACTATGACCTAGAGGTGCTAATGCAGAAGAACGCGGCCAGCGCAGCGAGATACACGATGCAGACGCTGAGGCGCGCGGATCTACTTACGAGCGAGGCAGCGGGACTCTCGGCAAAAGACGTGGTGCCGGCGCTGTTCCTCCCCGTGCCGGAGCCCGGCGACAGAAGCTTCCAGCCGCTTTAGGGTCTCTAGATCTCGCGTTTCCCCCCCCCCCCCCCCCCCTTTTTGTAATATACTTTGTGGATGAACATGATGTATAACAATCTGGTCTGGGATGTATGCGCGAGTTGCGCTTATACTTTATATTTCTATCTATTGCTCCTTTCGGCTATTGTTCCTTTTATATTTCTCGCCTGCCTTGTTTTTCCAACGCTGTCATTGCCGGGCGACGCGACCCCCTTCTGCGGTCCGGTTCTGACGAGGCGAGCTGGCTCGTCCGCCGAGCGAGACGAGCTGGTTCGTCCGCCGAGCGAGGCGAGCTGGTTCGTCTGCCGAGCGAGGCGAGCTGGCTCGTCTGCCGAGCGAGGCGAGCTGGCTCGCCCCTCGGCCGCATGCTTAACTCTCTGTGGACTCTCGCCCGGGCCTTTGTGTTTACTCGACCACCTTTCCCGGGGCTTGAGGGTGGGGCTATGCTAGACCCTTTCCTTCTTTTCTGGCTAACTCTTGCGATTCCGTCCTGCTGCGCACGCTTTTCGGGTAGTTTCCGGCCTTGCCGGCTAGGTGGGAGTCTGACAATGCAATTTGCCCTAGGTCGCAGGCCATTGCTTTCTGGATCATTCCATCGAGTGACTTCCGGCCCTGCCAGCTAGGTGGGAGCCTGGCAGCGGGATCTTCTCGAGGCTAGGGACGACACCGAGTGACTTCCGGCCCTGCCAGCTAGGTGGGAGCCTGGCAGCGGGATCTTCTCGGGGTCCAAGTTCATTCCATCGAGTGACTTCCGGCCCTGCCAGCTAGGTGGGAGCCTGGCAGCGGGATCTTCTCGAGGCTAGGGATGACGCCGAGTGACTTCCGGCCCTGCCAGCTAGATGGGAGCCTGGCAGCGGGATCTTCTCGGGGTCCAAGTTCATTCCATCGAGTGACTTCCGGCCCTGCCAGCTAGGTGGGAGCCTGGCAGCGGGATCTTCTCGAGGCTAGGGATGACACCGAGTGACTTCCGGCCCTGCCAGCTAGGTGGGAGCCTGGCAGCGGGATCTTCTCGGGGTCCAAGTTCATTCCATCGAGTGACTTCCGGCCCTGCCAGCTAGGTGGGAGCCTGGCAGCGGGATCTTCTCGAGGCTAGGGATGACACCGAGTGACTTCCGGCCCTGCCAGCTAGATGGAAGCCTGGCAGCGGGATCTTCTCGGGGTCCAAGTTCATTCCATCGAGTGACTTCCGGCCCTGCCAGCTAGGTGGGAGCCTGGCAGCGGGATCTTCTCGAGGCTAGGGATGACACCGAGTGACTTCCGGCCTTGCCAGCTAGATGGGAGCCTGGCAGCGGGATCTTCTCGGGGTCCAAGTTCATTCCATCGAGTGACTTCCGGCCCTGCCAGCTAGGTGGGAGCCTGGCAGCGGGATCTTCTCGAGGCTAGGGATGACACCGAGTGACTTCCGGCCCTGCCAGCGAGGTGGGAGCCTGGCAGCGGGATCTTCTCGGGGTCCGAGTTCATTCCATCGAGTGACTTCCGGCCCTGCCATCTAGGTGGGAGCCTGGCAGCGGGATCTTCTCGAGGCTAGGGATGACACCGAGTGACTTCCGGCCCTGCCAGCTAGGTGGGAGCCTGGCAGCGGGATCTTCTCGGGGTCCAAGTTCATTCCATCGAGTGACTTCTGGCCCTGCCAGCTAGGTGGGAGCCTGGCAGCGGGATCTTCTCGAGGCTAGGGATGACACCGAGTGACTTCCGGCCCTGCCAGCTAGGTGGGAGCCTGGCAGCGGGATCTTCTCGGGGTCCAAATTCATTCCAACTCTCTGAGCAAGCTTAGACATGACATTCCTGGGGGGAGAAGAAGAAAAGCTTCATTATGAAAAATCGGGTTGTTTACAGAAAATTAGGGAAAAAATCTCTTCAAGTCGTCCCCACTCCAGGTGAGACTCAGGGCCTCGCCTCCCACATTTTGGAGACGATAGCCCCCCGTCCTCAAAGCTTCCTTCACAATGAACGGCCCCTCCCAGCTGGGGTTGAGTTTCCCTACGGACGCTGACCTCCCTGCCGCGTCCACCTTCTTCAGTACTAGGTCCCCTTCCGTGAACTGCTTGACCCTGACATGCTTGTCAAAGTATTTCGCCATCCTCCTTTTGACCTCCTCCTGTCGGACGGCCGAAAGATCCCTCAACTCTTCTACCATGTCGAGGGAGAGTCTCAGCTCCTCCCCATTCTCGGCTTGCCATTCCTCTCGGCCTTCCCTGGCCGTTCCGACCCGCGGCGTTTGAACTTCAAATTCTATGGGGAGCACCGCCTCGCACCCATGGGAGAGCTTGAAGGGGGTCTCCCCCGTGGCCGTGTTCGGGGTGGTTCTAAGGGCCCAAAGGACGGCGGGGAGCTGCTCCACCCAGCTCCCCCTCAGGTTTTCCACCTTCTTTTTGAGGAGATTGACGATGATTTTGTTCGCCGCCTCCACCTGCCCGTTGCTCCTGGGGTGGTGGACCGAGGCGAATCTGAGGTCGATCCCAAGCTGCTCGCAAAAACTGGTGAACTCGGCGCTGGCGAACTGAGGCCCGTTGTCTGTGACGATGGCTTGGGGCAGCCCATGGCGACAAATGATCTCCCCCCAAACGAAGTTCCTGATCACCTGGGAGGTCACCTTTGCCAACGCCTTCACCTCCATCCACTTTGAGAAATAGTCGATCATCACTAGGAGGAACCTTCTCTGGCCGCTAGCCTGGGGGAACGGCCCAACCAAATCCATTCCCCAGATTGCAAAGGGCCAGGGGGCCGTGATGCTCTTGAGTTGTTGGGCCGGCTGTAGCTGGAGGGGGCAAATAGCTGGCACTTATGACATCTTCTTGCGAACTCCGCGGCGTCCCGGCCCAGGGTGGGCCAGAAATACCCCTGCCGGACTATCCTCCCCTCCAAGGTCCGACTCCCGGAATGACTCCCGCACTCCCCTGAGTGGACTTCTTCCAAGATCCTCTGCGCCTCGCCCTCGGATACGCAGCGAGCCAGCATCCCGGAAAGGGTCTTTCTGTATAGTTGCCCGTCTTTGAGGAGGTAGTAGGCGGACTTGTGCCTCAGCTTCTTCTTGTCTACTCCTTCCGGATACTCTCCCGTGGAGAGGAAAACTACTACTGGGTCCATCCACGAGGGCTGCTGATCGATCTCCATGAGCTCCCCCTCTTCGATGGAGGGGCGGAACAGGTCGGTGATGGTGCCCCCCATCCGGGGGCCATGCTTCGCCAGTTGGTCGGCCTGTTCATTCTCCCCCCTTGGCACGTGTCGGATGGAGAAGGTCTGGAAGGTCCCTATGACCCCCTTCACTTTGGCCAAGTATAACTTCAAAGCGGGCTCCCTTGCTTCGAACTCCCCGTTGATCTGGGAAGCCACCACCATGGAGTCGGTCAGAACTTCCACATCCAGCACCCCCAACTCTCTGGCCAGGCGTAGTCCCGCTATCACTGCTTCGTACTCGGCCTGGTTGTTGGTAATGGGGAAATGTACCACCACTGTCTGCTCAATCTGAGTCCCTTGGGGGCTCTCCAGGACCACTCCTATCCCGAGTGAATGCCTTCCTGAGGCTCCATCCACCCTCACCTTCCAAGGAGCCGGGCAAGTGAGCTCCTCCTCTGCTACTTCTACCACGTAGTCGGCCAGGAAGTCGGACATCGCCTGAGCTTTGATCGAGAGCCGTGGCACGAAGGAAACATCGAACTCGCTTAGCTCCACCGACCACTTGGCCAGCCGGCCCGAGTGCTCCACCCCCTCGAAGATATTGCGGAGAGGATGGTCTGTCACCACTCGGATCGAGTGCGCCTGGAAGTAAGGCCGTAGCCTCCGGGCCGAGATGATTAATGCGAACGCGAGCTTCTCCAGGATCGGATACCGGAGTTCGGCCTTCCTCAGGACCCGGCTGACGTAGTAGACAGGGAGCTGCCTCTTCCCCTCTTCTCGAACCAAGACGGAGCTCAGGGCCTCTGCCCCGACCCCGAGATATAGGAACAAGTCTTCACCCTCCTTCGGCCCTTGGAGCAGCGGGGCCTGTGTTAGCTGCGCCTTGAGGGCCTGGAACGCCTCCTCGCATTCCTTAGTCCATTCGAACCTCTGGCCCCCCCTCAGCATTTTGAAGAAGGGGGAGCACTTCTCCCCTGCCCGAGAGAGGAAGCGGCTCAGTCCTGCTAGCTTCCCTGTCAACCGTTGGACCTCCTTTGCATTCCGCGGGGACCCCAGCTCCAAGATAGCCTTGACCTTGTCGGGGTTCGGCTCGACCCCCGCGGGGGTGAGGAGATGCCCCAAGAACTTCCCCCGGCTAGCCCCGAAAACACACTTAAGGGGGTTCAGCCGCATCTTGTATCGGCGCAGGGTGGCGAACGTCTCCTCCAGGTCCCGGAGGTGGGAGTCCACGTCTCGGCTCTTGATCATGAGGTCGTCCACGTAGACCTCCAAGTTTCTCCCCCTTTGCTCCTTGAAGACCCTGTCCATCATTTTTTGATAGGTGGCACCAGCGTTCTTCAACCCGAACGGCATCATCTTGTAGCAATAGCAGCCGTCCCCTGTGATGAATGAGACATCCTTTATGTCCGGGGGGTGCATCCTGATCTGATGGTAACCTGAAAATGCATCTAAAAAACTCATTACAGAAAAACCGACGGCTGAGTCAACCAGCGCGTCGATCCGAGGCAAGGGGTAACAATCCTTAGGACAAGCTTTATTAAGAAGGGAAAAATCGATACACAAGCGCCAGCGGCCGTCTCCCTTTTTGACCATCACAACGTTCGAGACCCAGCCGGGGTATTGAATTTCGGACACGAAGCCCGCTTTGAGAAGTTTTGCCACCTCCTCCCTGATGGGTTCCGCTAGCCTGTCCGCCGTGGATCTCTTCTTCTGCTGGACGGGGCGTGTTCCCGGGTCCAGGTTGAGGCGGTGGCAAGCCACATCCGCGTCAACCCCCGGCATCTCCGCGGCGCTCCAGGCGAAGATGTCCACGTTCTTCTGGATGCACTCCAGCATCCTGCCCTGGTCCTCCGGGGTCAGCCCCCCGCTGACGCGGATCTTCTCCACCCTGCCTCCGCGGGTGAGCACCTCCAGCTCCACCACCTCCTCTGCGGCCTCCAGCCTGGACTGCTTCCCCCATCCCTCGGCATCCCCTTCCTCCTGAGCGGGGACCTCTACCTCCATCCCCTCTGCCACGGCCCTTACTTCGACCACTTCCTCCAAACCTCCTCCTCCCGCCTTTTCTGCGTAGCCCTTCACCTCCAGCTCCACCTCTCCGGCTCCCTGCTCGTTCGCCTCCATCCTCCGCCCCATCTCCTCGGCCCCTTCCTGCCAAGAGATGGTGTTCACCGCGGTGACGTAGCATTCCCGTGCCACCTTAGGGTCTCCCCTAACCCTGACCTGCGCCCCCTCAGCGTTGAACTTCAAGCACTGATGGAAAGATGAGGGGACGCAGCGGAAGGCGCTGATCAGGGGCCTCCCGAAGATTGCGCTGTAGCTGCTGGGGGCGTCCACAATGACGAACTTGCAGTTTCGGGACTGCCCCCCCAGGGTTACGTGGAGGCCGACTCCTCCCTCTACCTCCTTCCTCTCTCCCGAGAACCCGAACAAGGGCCCGTCCGAGGCCAGCACCCTCTTAGCTTCTACCTGCATCGCGTCAAACGCCTTCTTGAAGACGACGTTCACGGAACTCCCATTGTCCACTAGGATCCGAGAGACAGTGAAGTTCTCGATGGCGGCCTTGATGACCAGCGCATCACAGAACGGATCCTCGTGGTCCGGCATGTCGCTTCTGGAGAAAGTGATCCTCTCCTCTGGCGGCGGGGTTTGGGACGTAGAGGCGACGCTCCGCCGATACATGGTGTGGAGACTGGCCTTGCGGGAAGCCTCGATCCCCACTCCCCCGTGGATCACTCCGATCATTCCTCGGGTCCCCACATCCACCCGGTCTTCACAGCGATCCTCCTCCGTCCGAGGCAGGACCTCCTCGATCCTTACTTCCTGCCGCACCTCCTCCTGCTGCTGCTGCCGCCCCCTGTTCTCCCTCATCTCCAAGAATTCCGGGCACGTGGCCGTTGCGTGCCCCTCTTCCTGATGGAAGTCGCAGTAGGGCAGTTCCACCCTGAACTCCCTTCTCCTCCTTCTCATTACCCCTCTCCTTGCTCCCAGAGCTATGGTCATGGCCTCCTCCTGATCGGGGAGCCGCGGCCTCTGACCCTGCCTCCAGCCGGGTGGGTGGAACTGGTCCTGCCTCCGCTGATAGTGACCTCTCCCGTAGTATCCCCTCTGTGGCCCCTGCCTCTGCCACTCTGGTCTCCAGCCCAGCCTACGGTCGGGCTCCTGACGCCCCCATCCCGGCTGCTGTCCTTGGGGCTGCCTCTGCTCCCTCTGCTCCCTCTGCCTGAGCTCCTCCCTCCTCTCTTCCTGCCTTCTTCCTCCCTTCGACTCCTTCTCCTCCTCAGTCGCCCACCTGGCCAACTTCCTCGCAAATTCCGGGTTCGACGCCTCCCCGTCGACCTCTCTCGCCGCCCTCTCCATCAGCTCTTCGTAGGAGAGGGGGGGAATTCTCTTCAGCTCCATGCGGAAGAAACCCTGTTGCAGGCCCAGTGTGAAGGCCATCATCAGACTGTGGCCCGGCATCTCCTGGACTTGGGTAACCTCCTCCTGGAACCGATCGACGTAGCTCCCCAACGTCTCGTTCACCTCCTGCTTTATGTGGAACAGGGACTCAGACTCCTTCTTCCTCTTCTTTGCGGTAGTGAACCTCAACATGAACCCTCGGCGCAGGTCCTCGAAGCAATAGATGGAGCTGGCCGGCAGCTGGTGGAACCACTCCCTTGCCTTCTCTCGGAGGGTGATGGCGAAGAGACGGCACTTGAATCCGTCCGACATCTGACGGATGGAGACTATGTCCTCGAACCACTGGACGTGCTGAACCGGGTCTCCCTTCCCGGTGTAGTAGGTCATCTCGGGCTCCCTGAACCCTTCTGGCACTGGTGCTGAGGAGACCAGCTCGCTGAATGGACTGCTTCCAGCCACCGGGCGAGCCGGCGAGTCCCGCGAGCCCAACTCGCCGAATCGACCTCGGCCTGCCGAGCCGGGGAAGAGCTCGCGCCCCGAGAGCTCGCTCCCTCGGCCTTCCTCAGCCACTTCCTTTCCGGCTCGCCTGCCAGGAGCGTCCTCGCCTAAAGAGGGGGCGGCCGCGATCTGGGCTGCCGGAGTCGAGCACTCGGCCCGCACGCCGAGTGCGATCTTGACGAGGTCCAACACCTCGTTCCTGAAGTCTTCAAACATCCCTACTGTTGCGAGAGGCGGAGGGGGCGGCGAGTTCTGCCTGTCGGATCCTTGACCTCCCGTCATTGAGCTCGCTGAAGCTTTTCTGCACTGACCACTCTCCACGCTCACCGCACCAAAATGTTGAAACGGAAACCGGCCTCTTGTGGAGTTCGACCCTTGGGGAAGGGGTGGTCTCGCGCCTACTTCGCACCTGCAAGAAAAACAACGAGAGAGACAAGAAAGGACAGACCCAAGGGCTCGGCAGGGAGGTCCCACCACAAACCCGGAAGATCTCTGAGCGCTTCCCCTCCTTAGCCAAGAGCCGAGCTAAGGTACCCTCAGAGAACACTTGAGAATGAGGGCAAGAAGGCAATGAAAGCGTGTCCTCTGAGGTACCCCTTGGGTCTTATTTATAGATTTTCAGAATCTGAACTGCCAATAACCAAAAGGACTGACCTGGAAGTACAAAAAGGCCCCTGGATGGGTCTGCCAACAGCCAAACTCCACTGTTCTGAATAGCTATGCGCAGTCCAACCTGGTCTGCCAACAGCGAGGCTCCGCTGTTCTGAGGAGCTATTCGCACCCCTGGGCGGTCAGCTCGCCTTCAATTCCCCTGCAGGAGGCGGGCGCGACCTGGCTCCGGGGCTCGCCTGCTCTCCTTGGGCGAGCGCGAGCCGATAGGGGCGAGCTGTCAGCCTTTCACCGGGCGGATCGGTGGTCAGGTCGCATGCGGGAGGGGGGTCAGCCGGCGGGTCGCCATCCCTGGGTCCAGCTCGCTCGCCGCGGGTTGGCAGCCCGCTCGCCCGTGGTGGGCGGGAGCGGGCCAGGTCTTCGCCGCATAGCCCGTCTCGCCGCCTGGGTGCGGATCACGGCTCCAGGTCCACTCATCCTTCCTGGCGGGACCCGCTCGCCGGACACGGGGTTGTACAGGCGGGCTCCGCCCGCCCCCCACCCCACCCCATCCCCCACCCCTGGGTCGATGTGGCACCTTTTTTTATAATTTAAGATTTTCTTTTTTATTATTTTAAATTTACATTTTGAAATATATTTTATATATTAATATTTTAATTTACGTTTTTAATATATTTTATATTTAAATCTTTATAATTAAAAAATTCGCCCCCCCCCCCCCCCCAATTTCCGGCCTTCTCCACCGTCGGCGGCTCGGAGCCGCCGACGGCCTAACCGGAGACGCCCAGCATGTTCGCCGGGAGCAGGCGAAACTGCCGGCAGTGATCCGGTGGTGCTCCGGCTGGGCCACCGCCAGCAGTGACCCTGACCGTGAGGCCTAGATCAGGCCGCAAATTTGGGGGGTGACGATTTTGCTGATCGGGTTTAGGAGAGAGAGTGATGGTGTTTTTTGTATGCAAACCAAATCTGATATTTATAGCCCAAGATCCAACTGTTCAGGATCAAAACACTCAAATCTCCAACGGTCACCTATTTTCCCCTATTTTCGAACACACGTTATTGGCAGACCATCATATGTTTTTTTAGAATAGTATAGATATATACAAAGAATTATCGTTGACCATTACGATTGCACGGTGTAACATCTGAGACTATTCAAATCAATCTCGACCGTCCGTTTTTTTTATTTTAATCATTAGTTTTTATTAATTAAAGAATAATTAAACCAAAAAATAAAAAATAATTTCAAATAAAAACATTAAATAAACTCATGATTAATTAATTAAACTTTTAATTAATATTAAAATGATGTCATTACAGAAAAAGTTATATTTATAAGAGCCGGGAGGGCGAAGAGTGCTGGGGGCGGGCTTCACTGTCGCGTGGCGCACGGGAGGCCCCCCATGCACTGTCACTCGTACACACACACACACACACACACACACACACACACACACAATCATCTCGATGCGTCGTTGCGGGTTTCGCCCGCAACCAAGCGGGTTTCTCCCGCAACCAAGCGGGTTTCGCCCGCAACCAAGCGGGTTTCGCCCGCCCTCGTTGGGCAAACGCTGTGGGCTTCACCCGTTTGACATTCAAAATTTTATTTATTTAAATTTTTAATTAATTATTATATTATAAACAATATAAATTATTTAATTAATTATTAATTATAAAATAGAAAAAAAAAACAGAACCCGCGCAGGGACCACCGCAACCGCCCGCAGCCGGCGGCGGAGCCGCCGGCGGCCTGCCCGACACCCACTGGCGGGTTTGCCGGCCTCCGGCGAACCCGCCGGGGGTTGTCCGACGGCGAGCGGGCAGCCGGGCAGGGCCACTGTCGGCTATGGCCCTGCCCGTGAGCCCTAAAATTGGAGCTCACGGGCAGGGCCACCGCCGATGGTGGCTCTGTCCGCTGGCCGCCGGACAACCCCCAGTGGATTCGCCGGAGGCCGGCGAACCCTCGATGGGGGCCGAGAAGGCCGCCGGCTGTGGGATGAGGCCGTGAAAGTGCGGGAGGAGGAAGGGGCGGTATCGGGAAATTCGGAGATGCAAGAATCACTTTTTTGGGTGGAATGGCTAATGACGGGCCTTAAGCTTTGAATCCAACGGTCAGAGCTTGAAACATCTTGATTTAACGGTCCAGATTCTATCTGTGATGTGCTTCCAAATATGTCTATTATTTTAAATGATATATATATCTATTATTAATAAGTTCCATTGAAATTTCCGTCCCTTCTCTCCGTCACGCACCTTTCCGTCCGTCACTGTTTTCTTCTCCCCATTGTTTCTCTCCGTCAGCCCCGAATTCGCGTTCTCTCCGTGAGCCCCAATCTCCGGAAAAACCTACCGCGTTTCTCCCGATGCTGCCGCTCACCGCTTCGTCGTGCCGCTCACCGGCTCCACCGCGTCCCTTACTCCTCCGCGTGGCTTCTTCGCGTTCCCCTGCCGCTCAATGTCCTGGATAAATGCCCCCGATTTCTCGATTCTACTGATTACTCCCCTTCTCTTCCGCTGTTCGCTTCTCCGCTCTTCCCTCCTCACGCCGTCTTCGCTGCTCTCCGTGCGATTGCTCCGCCAGCCTGCTTCTGCTCTGTTTCTCTCCGTACTCCAAATCTCCGGTATTACGCGCTTCCTCACGCCTGCACATTCTTCCGCCTGCTCAAGGGTATAGTCTTCCCCTAATTTTTCTTTGCCTGTTTCCTTCCCAGATACTGCTGCATGCGTGCAATCTCAAAGAAAACACTGCTTCCCGCTGCTGTCGCTGCACTCTGCTTCCCGCTGCTGTCGCTGCTGTGCGACTGCCTACTCCATCAGCCAACTGTTCTCCTTCTGTGAAACCTCCGGTACAAATCCCTTTCTCCCAATGGTTACTTCTCTATAGGTTACCAAGCGCATCTCCTTCATCTTGCTCTCCAGTAATTGCGTTTTTATACACTGCACCTGCTGAAACTGTTGCGTACTCACGCCTTTAGCTCTCGAATATTTTGCTTTTGTCTACTGCTGCCACAACTTTCGGCTGTACAGATGCTAGATTGCAAATATTGCACTCTATGTTTTTTACCAAAATCATTTCCCTGTACATGCATCCTCGGTGCTCCTACTTTGTTTCCCCGCAAATATGATAACTTCCAAGTGTTTCGTTCTATGCCCGTTAGCCTGCTTCTCCCACCGCTGCAGTTAGGTATTCCTACGCATTCAGTTCTGCACTTCCATTTTGAATTCCATTTTACTTCCCCTCTGCGACTACTGACTGCCGCTACCCTGGTTCTGCCACCGCTGCAGTTACATATTGCTACGCATTCACTTTTGCACTTCCATTTTGAGTTCCATTTCACTTCTATAATCGCAAAGGTTTTTCTATCTCGATTGGGAATGATAAGCGTAATAGCCTGCATGTGCACTGCAGCAAATTTCACTACTGCAGCAAACTTCTATGTATATGACGGAACTTTTTTTCCTTGTACATGCCTTCCCTTATCAACAACACCCATCTATGCACAACATTGTCAAATGTCACCTTCAATTTCTTGATAATTACTGCTTTGCTTCGACTGCATATGTGTACTTAGAAATAAACAGCCGGCTTAAATTCGCATTTCCCGGAATGTATGTGATTGCACTGTGATTTCAGTTTCCCAATCTTCACAACAAAATATCTTAGTCACTGCACAAAATATCTTAGTCCCTGCAATGTGAAATCATCATATCCCGCTCAACAAATGCTCACTCCAATCAAATGCTCATTTCAATAGTCGCTGCAGCATGTATGCGGGCGTAATAGGCGCAATATTCATTGAGCCCTCTCTTGAAAGCAAAAAAAAAAATCCCTGCCGTTTGTTTTACTGCATCGCACTACAGCAACGTGGACTGCTGCAGCAAACTGCATTGCCGCTGCATTGCACTAGAGTTATGCACAATATTGTCAACTTTCACCTTCAACTTTTTAATAATTAATGATTGTCTTCAACTGCATAGCTGTACTTAGAAATACACAGTCAGCTTAAAGTCGCCGTTTGCGGAATGTATGTGACTGCAATGTGATTTCAGTTTCACAATCTTCACAGAAAATAAAAGAAATCCCTGCAGTTTGTTTTAGTGCATCGCACTACAGCAGCGTGCACTGCTGCAGGAACCTGCACTGCTGCTGCAGCGCACTGCTGCAGCAAACTGCTCTGCTGCTGCAGTGCCCTGCAGCAGCAAACTACGCTGCTGCTGCAGTGCAGCCTGCACTGCTGGAGCAACAGGCACTGCTGCTGCAGTGCACTGCTCCATCAACCTGCATTGCTGCCGCAGCAAACTGCGCTGCAGCACCCTGCATTCCAGCAATACAGTTTGCTGCAAGCTGCACTGCAGCAGCAATGCAGCCTCCAGCAACCTGCATTGCTGCAATGCATTTCCCACAGTAGCAATCCTCTTTGCTGCATTGCAGTTTCCACTGCAGCCTGCACCATAACGTAAAACCTTCTCACTGCATCAACCTGCACTGCTCCATCAACCTGCATTGCTGCCGCAGCAAACTGCGCTGCAGCACCCTGCATTCTAGCAATATAGTTTGCTGCAAGCTGCACTGCAGCAGCAATGCAGCCTCCAGCAACCTGCATTGCTGCAATGCATTTCCCACAGTAGCAATCCTCTTTGCTGCATTGCAGTTTCCACTGCAGCCTGCACCAGAACGTAAAACCTTCTCACTGCATCACACTGCACCACACTGCATCACAATAGTCTCATTAGTAGATAAGTACAGCATGTCAATCGCACGCACCGTCTTCCCAACCGCTACACTTCCATACCTCTCTGTTATTAGGTACTCTCGAAAATTAGTCGGATTTCAACTTCTATGTTCTCTTCCATGAATTTATTTTCTGTTTTGGATTTTTTGATTTTTCCTTTCTCCTCTGCACATGTGGTGTACCAAATTGAAATTGTTTCACAAGGTGAAATCCACACAAACATGCATCGCTAAAATTTTATTCATTCGCTGCTTTGTTCGTATTTCACTATGCTACCTTTACGACCACTTTTACTCAATAACTTCGCCGGCCATAACTGCGTCGAACTCTTCTATCCAAACTACCATCCGTTGAAAAAAAATTTCATTGTAACATCCACTATCCTCCTCTCAAATTTTATTCCTTCGCTACTTTGTTCGTATTTCACTATCCTACCTTCACGACCACTTTTACTCTATAAGTTCGCCGGCCATAACTGCGTCGAACTCTTCTATCCAAACGACCTTCCGTTGAAATTTTTTTTCATTGTAACATCCACTATGCTCCTCTCAAATTTCTCATTAAATACTTTAGTTTCATATTCCACTCTTACGAAAAGTATGCCAACAACTGACACTTCTGTGCCCATAATCATACGCATACACATGTCAACCTCCCATAATGACTGAAAACATCTGTTTGCCTTCGCAAATCACTCTGTTTACCTCTTCGTCTTCTTAAATTTCAGAGTCCTCTCACGTAATCCTGCATCTTATAACATGACTCCAAAAAAAACCCCATGTGACCTCCACTCCATCTGTATTTGCGCGCATGCTACGAAATATAAATGTAGATGTTTTTCTATTTTTTTAAGACCAAACGGTTCATTCTTATTTCAGAAGCTCTCTCCATTCAGCTAGCAACTCCACCTACCAAACGTTAGATCGACCTCTGTACTGCTACTCATACTACTATAAACCCCAACTTCTCATAAGGAATCAAATCTGCCCTGTGAACTTTCACATTATCTGACAAAATTGTTGTGATTAACGCCATGTGTTGAAACTTCCGTTCACTAAGGAAGCCAAAAATGCGATTTCATCCAGTTCCCGCCAACACAAATGGACCCAACTGGATACAACGTATTTTGCGTATCACATCTCCTTCTACTACTCATCTCTTTCATCTTCACTCACCTAAATAAATTTTATGAACTGTCCACTTTTCACTAAGCATAGCGCGTAACAAGTACCTGTTTTTCGAAACAGTATGGTCGGCTGCTACAGTCATGTGCCAGCAGAGATCCATCACATTATTACCTAAAATCCCTAAAATGTCATAACCACATACGCACACTATCACAGTGTCGTCACTATACACATTTGCATTGAACCTGCTATGTTTCCATACACTACACTCTTACCACTGAACAAAACGTAAGTTCACTACTACTGAAAAAATACAGTTACACGTCCTCAGCTACTATAAATACTCTGATTATGCCTAGAGTAATAACGCATTTTGATGAATTTTTAAAGTGCTATGTTTTTATGTTACGTACTAAATATATATCAACTCAGGTTGTACTAAAATCTCTCAGCCGCACCAAGATGGACACACTTGAAGCACGTCGTGCTGCTCAACGAGCTGCTAATCGTGAACGTTCACGAATTAGGAGAGCCAGGATGACAGCAGAACAACGCGAACGAGAACGTGCTTCTAATCGAACCCGTCACAGATCTCGGTGGTTGCAATTGACTGAAGCACAAAAAGAACATCAACGAGCCATTTGGCGTGCTGCCGCTCGAAACCGTGCTCAACGTCAACATCTGTTTGAGTCACAGAATGTTGAACTACCCCATGAAATTACCCATGGGCACTCAACTCCTACACCTCCATGTGACTCCACTATGCCTGCATCAACAGCCACGAAATACCCTGTCCAACCTACTGCTGCGCCCCACATACAATCTCTAAACACAGTAGCATCTACTCCATCTACTGTTGTACACCGATACGCTTTAACAACCGTGTCGTCGTCATTTACTCATGCTACGCAACCACTTCAAACTGGAGAATCATCATCTTCTCACAGATCTGTTATACCATCAATTGATAATGACATCCCACAAAACTCTGTACATCTTCCACATGTACCAGAATTTTTCGTGCAACACGCAGATGAACATTTACTGCAACGTACGTACTTCGAAACTACAATACAATTCAAATGTTTTTTGTACTTCATTAATTTTGTACGTTAACCTCATGCATTTCTCATCTACATAGAAATTCACGCATCCCTCTGCGCCTCAATCTGACAATGAAAATGATTCCACCTCTGATGATACCAACACTGATACAAACCATTGTTCCAGAATCCATAATAGTGCCCGTATTTCAAATGTACGACAACATATTACGTACATACAACTACAACGCCCAAAAGTGTGTAATTACTGTCAAGCTAAGTTGTTTGATGGTGAAACACCAACAATGTGCTGCAACAATGGAAAAGTCCGCATACCAACTCCACCATTCCCAGATGAGCTCTATAATTTATTTACAAGTGATTCTGCACAGAGCCGTCATTTCAGAAGATATATTCGTTCATACAATCATGTATTCTCTTTCACATCAATGGGTGTAAACTTAGACCCAACTTTGTCTGCCGATCAACACAGTGTTTACACTTTCCGAGCTCACGGAGCAATATACCATCGAATTGGGTCACTTCTTCCTGCTCCAGATACAAGACCACGATATTTACAGCTATACATATATGATACAGAACATGAAATTGATAATCGTTTACAGGAGAACTCAGCATTAGACCGCTCATTATTGCAAAAAATCCGAACAATTTTAGATGCTTGCAATCCATTTGTACTGATGTTCCGCCGACTGTCTGAGCGTGAAGACATTATCAACTGCAAATTAGTTATCAAAGAACGCCCAGCACGTGAACAACAGTATATATTACCAACAGCCTCCCAAGTTGCTGCTATAATTGTTGGAGCTGAAGATTATTTTGATTCAAATGAACGCAACATAACTGTTGAAACAACTGAAGGTTATATAGTTACCATACAAGAATATACTGGTTTCTACGATCCTCTTCAATACCCTCTACTTCTCCCATATGGAACATATGGTTGGATAGCTGAATATAAAGGATTAAATAATCTACGTGTTACCTGCTGCGACTACTACTCCTACGTATTACAGGTATACACTGTACTTTTTTTACTATAATCCTCATAATTGTAACTGCAATATATTTATGCTGAAATTCATATAATTATAGGACCGTGGTCCACTTTTATCATTACCGTTACACGGATGTCGACTTCTACAACAATATGTTGTTGACAACTACATCAAAATAGAAACTCAAAAATTAAGATGGATTACAAGAAATCAAAATTCTCTTCGTGCTGAACTCTATTGTGGTTTACAAGATTGCCTCAATGCTGGAGAACTTAGTGGAGGTATTACAATTTGTTCATTACAATATATAATAATATTATTTTCTATATTCATTGTTTTACTGACATATACTATATTATTATGACTCAGCAAATATTGGTCACCGTCTTATTTTACCATCATCCTTTGTTGGAAGTCCGCGCGACATGTACCAACGTTATCAAGACGCAATGGCTGTTGTTCAACACTATGGTCGACCAGATATATTTTTAACGATGACATGCAATTCATCATGGCCAGAAATTACAGAATTACTCTACTCTACGCAAACCCCTCAAGATCGTCCCGATATAGTCAGTCGAATATTCAACGCTAAGTACACAAAATTAAAGCACGATCTTTTCCACCGACATATTTTGGGAAAGACAATTAGTCATGTGTATGTCATTGAGTTCCAAAAAAGAGGTTTACCTCATGTTCATATGTTGATCATTTTCGATGCACGCGACAAAATGAATACTCCAGATGATTATGATCATATTGTTCGTGCTGAACTCCCTCATATTGAACATGAGCCTGAACTATATAATGTCGTTGTACGACATATGATTCATGGTCCATGTGGACATGTAAATCCTCATGCACCATGCATGAAACATGGTAACTGCAAAAAAGGTTACCCAAAAACCTTTGCTAGCCATACAGTACAAGGAGCTGACTCATACCCGATTTACCGCCGACGAAATAATGGACGTTCCTTCCGTCTACGACGTGCTGCAGATTTTAATATTACAAATCAATGGGTTGTACCATACAATCCATATCTACTGTTAAAATATGACTGTCATATAAATGTTGAAATCTGTAGTAGTATTAAAAGTATCAAATACTTATACAAATATATACACAAAGGTCCTGACTGTGTTGAATTTCAAATCCATGATACTGCTGATCGGAATGAAATATCTCAATATGTAAACGGTCGATGGATATGTCCTCAAGAAGCATTCTGGAAAATATTCAAATTCAATATGTACCAGACATATCCTTCAGTAATTCGTTTACAAATACATCTGCCAAACAAACATCAGATTCAATTTCGCAGTACTGATGTACTTACTACCATTCTTGCAAATGAGCGCAACTCTCGTACAATGTTAACCGAGTTCTTCAGCATTAACGACAGCAACCAAGAGGAACACGCCTACTTCTACACTGAATTTCCAAAACACTACACATGGAACTCAAATTCAAGAACTTGGCATAAACGAAGGCGCCGTCAAAAGATTATTGCTCGAATGTACTCCGTACATCCTTCAGAAGGAGAAAGATTTTACCTGCGCATGCTTCTAAATCATATTCGAGCACCACGATCTTTCACACATTTGATGACAGTTGGTACTACTACTCACTCAACATTTAAATCCGCCGCTGAACATTATGGTCTATTAGAACGAGACAACAGCCTACATAGATGTATGTTTGATGCTAAAGAGTTTCAGATGCCCGCAGCACTGCGTACGTTATTTACAACAATTTTGCTATTTTGCAATCCCACAAATGTTAGGGAGCTTTGGAATTCTAATTACACAGCAATGACAGAAGATTTCCGTACATTGTCATCTACCAACGACATATATATCCTCAACAAACTACTTCGTGAAATCAACAACATTCTTCAACAACACAACAAATCAGTTACACAGTTTGATATCCCGAACATGTCTTCAACATTCGAAAATATTACAGACCCCTCCATCTTAATTGCAGATGAGCTATCAATGCCTATTTCAAGTACAGATCTTGCTTCAGTTTCATCATTAAATCACCGTCAAGCTTATATCTTCCATATTATTACTGAATGTGTTAGACAAGGCAATAGCGGTATTTTCTTCATTGACGGACCTGCTGGCACTAGAAAAACCTTTTTATACAAGGCTATACTTGCATACCTACGAAAACATGGTCATATTATACTCGCCACAGCATCATCAGGCATTGCTGCAACTCTTCTTCCAGGAGGAAATACAGCACATTTAAGATTCAAGATTCCTATTCCAATTGAAGCAGGATCATACTGTAAATTCACAAAAACATCAGCTATGCAACAACTCTTACAACACAGCTCTGCTATTCTGTGGGATGAGGCACCTATGTCACACAAACATATTTTCGAAGCTGTTGACCGTTCATTACGAGATGTTCTAAACACAAACTTACCTTTTGGTAATAAAGTTCTCATTATGGGCGGCGATTTCCGTCAAATTCCACCAGTTGTACTCAACGGAACAATGTCGCAAATTATTAATGCCAGTATTGTAACATCGCCGTTGTGGTTATCTGTTAAAGTACTATCACTAACTGAAAATATGCGTGCATTCAATGATCCTCATTTCTCAAAGCTTCTTCTTCAAATTGGAAATGGTACTGAATCCACATATGGTGATGATATGATACGAATTCCTGATTCAATGATTATTCCCTGGACTGGTGATAATTCAGTTGACATACTTATCAGCATCATATTCTCTAATATGACATGTACTACTGACTATGACTACTGGGAAAACAGAGCGCTACTGAGTCCGCTAAATGAAGATGTTGCACATTTAAATGAAAAATGTCTGCATATCTTCCCTGGTGATGAAATAACATACTACTCTTTTGATTCTGTTGAGGATGACAACTGTAATTTATACCCACCAGAATTTTTAAATAGTATCTCATCAAGTAATCTTCCACCACATAAACTATCTTTAAAGATAGGTGCCCCTATTATGCTCCTAAGAAATCTAAACCCACGTATTGGCCTATGCAACGGTTCACGACTCATATGCCGACAATTTTCAAGAAATGTTATTGCAGCAGAAATTCTTACTGGTGAACATAAAGGCAAATCCGTTTTCCTGCCGCGCATCCCTCTAAAAAATACTGGAGACCAACATCTACCTTTTGAACTTACGAGGAAACAATTCCCAGTTCGCTTAAGCTTTGCACTGACAATAAACAAATCTCAAGGACAGACAATCGAACATGTTGACCTTTATCTACCATCTCCTGTTTTCACTCATGGTCAACTATACGTTGCTCTATCCAGAGGAACTACTGCTGCAAATACAAAGGTATTAATTAAAGATAGTACATTACGTGGCATTCCTGGCACATACACAAAAAACATTGTTTACAAAGAAATACTAGCACAAGTGAACATACAGGTACATTGTATTGCTTATATCTGCTTTCATATTTGACATACAGTTTCATGATCATATCATCTGTACTAATTTCTTAATTTCATATAACTTGCACAGCCATCTCATTCGTAATCGTTCGCATCTACAACAATAAACATCTACTTTTTCTCCTGCAGGTACATTCAAGAAACCTAACTCACATACTCCTCACATCTACACTTCTCTTATATACTACAATTATTATTATCACTATAACAAAAAACGTTCGCGCATAAAAAAAATCTCATGATACATTGCACATGTAAAATTACGTCCTACTCTATTAAATATAAACACTCACTTACACTAAATCTAATTTCGAAACCCAACCATATATTATTTTATTATGTCTTTCTATGCATTTAAAACTTCTACCTCTAATATGCACTGAACCCTATCATAAATCAATGTTCTTCCGTTATGATCACTATATCAAATTTGCAAAAAATCAATAATGTAAATAGTATTACTATTTACATTACCATATACATTTTCACGTTTAAATACCACATTACCTATTTACTTACAAATTAAAAAAACATACATTATACATTACCACCTTCAATAATTACACATAGCAAAACCAATACGGCTTTGACTATCCAACTCAACTATGAAATTTGTATTACTGTTTACGATAATAAAAATAGAGCATATCAATGTTCTTCCCTTTAATAAACAACACATTTACAAACTGTTATGCACAGCACCATAAATACTCATAATTGAATAATCATCACGTTGCACAAAACATTTATATAATTAATTTAACTTTTTTGCCAATTATTTACATAAAAAACAAAAACAACCCAGTTATCATCATTATTTCTAAAACATTAATATTGAATTCATTTACTCTTACATTCAATAACATGAACACATAACAGTATCTATAAGACATGCAATATAAGCATATTTGTACAAATGGTAAGAAATGTACACACAAACTGTTGTTTTCACCCTACACATATTTCTATGCTTACTTGATGATATCGTCACACTGAAATGACAATACCTACCATCTTCCATTATATTACATTTCTTCACTATGTCGTTTAGGGTTTTACAATATCATTTCTCACACTTTGGCAACATGTAAAAATTATTTTCATACTTCAGAGTTCTCTAAATAAACGAATTGTATTTCTTGCGTTTGCCAAATATAATTCATTGTTTTAATAATATAAAATAATAACATATTACGTTCAAAACTAATAACTTCTATTATTGTTTTTTACTTTTACAACAAAATGTACTGAATATTTTACTTTAATATAAACCATATTTTTAAATGAAAAAATATCAACAAAATTATTCGTCCGCAAATATCATTATTATTACACACCCACAATCATACCTGTACCACCAACAACGCTAAATATACTTATTGAAATGAAAAAAAATATCTTCAATCAATAGTATCCAAACCTCAAATGCGCATTTACATTTACATTACTGTACATTTCAAGAATTAAATATTTTCCACTAAAACTCAACATATCATTTTCTTACTCTTTCTAAAATTACATGTTCTCTGTCACCATTAAAAAAAATTCTCTATATACAATCATTATTTATTCTCATCTCAAACTGTGCTCTGTTATTTGATACAGTACATACGCATATACTCACAATGTCTGCATACAACTCCTCAACAACAGTGACTCAAGAGAATACCATGTCATCTACAGTTGAGTCTATTGACTCCTACAACAATGTACCAGTTGATATGCGAGATTACTATTACTTCGCTGTACTACTCAGCAACCTTCCTCATACTACAACCGCAGATTTATTACGATCACTCTTCCAAGATCTTCCAGGCTTCCTACACGCCAGCGTAAGCACTCTTAATGAAAATTGCACTATAAATTATTACACCATTTGTAACAAAATGAAACCATATAACACATTTATTACTGCAGGTCGACATCAACACATCAGACAATCAAACTACGACAGGAGAACTGATTTTTACAGATGAAGTGTCGATGCATGATGCTGCGAACGTGATAACCGGACAAATAATTGATGGAATGCCAATAGCAACCGAAGAGCTACGCCTATTTGATATTAAACCAGAATACTATCAGCATCGTATAAATTCCATATCATGAAAAAAAAAAGTTCATATAAATATTCTGTAAAAAATTCCATCAGTCTCACTTCTATTGAATGTATACATCACATAGAACATTACTGGCATATTATGCTCCTATGCATTCTACTGCTGTGTCATTTACTTACTGTCTGCTATCCTTCACTCTGCAACGTACTGTATATATCACTGTTAACATACTGTTAATAAAATTTTTTATCAACGATATGCATAGTATCTCACTATTGAATCAATACATTGTAACGCATGTGATATTCTCTTCATTGATGACATTATAGACAATGTTACACATTCTTACATACTTGCTCACATGCAACTGTACAAAACAGTTGTCATATGATTACATATACAAATTCACGAAAATTTGCATTCACTTTCCTTCCATATAACACGACTATCCATTTAAACTTCAAAATTCCCATAAAACTATAACTACATTACTCGATAATTCTAAATATTAACTGATATGCACAAAATATTTTAGCACTGCTCGCCAATTTTTCAAAACATACGTCCAAAAATACACCGTCTTACATTTAAAACAACTACTTACTCAATGCGATTTCTGTTTTGAAATAACTGAAACTTCTGCTTTTAAACTAATAATACTATCCACAAATTTTTTTAGCATAATACTACTTTGCATTAATGAAAATAAAACTCATATTCTCAACACAACCATTATCAAGTCATATATATAAACAACCAGAATACTGCTTTCATTGACAGAAAATATGGCCGCTTACTCTTCTCATGAACTCTCAAATTTGTTACAATATGTTGCTAATAATAACAAACTTATATTTGCACATACAATGCTGAGCATCACAAATTGTATGCGGCTTTATGGAAAAATGCACCATTCAATATATGTGGTACTTAATTCATTCCTCCCTAATACCAACAGACATACGCACAAATAAAATAATCTTAAAAGTACAATTTTCTAACCTCCGCTACATGAAACTATCAGTCATTTAAACCGCAGATGTTTATCACTATTACAAAGAAAAAATGTCGCATACTACACATTTAACTCACTTAATCATAATAAATACAGTTGAACTACACACGATCTCTTAAAAAATTTATCACAGTTAAATCTCCCCCCACACAAAGTGCCTTTAAAAAATGATTCGCTTATTACAGTACTTTGACAGCTCAATGCCGCAACAAGCCTTTGTAATCGTTCACGTCTTCTATGTCATTTTTTAAAATAAAATATCATTGCGCTTACACTTTTCACAATAAAACATAAAATAAAAACTATTTTCCCTCCACGTATACATCTACTGAGCCCTAAATATTCAAAAATGCATTTTAAACTTACGCTTCGTCAATTTCAAATTCATCTGCTCTTTCAACTAACAACCAACAAATCAAAAAACAAAATAATTAAAGATATAAGAACCTATGTACCCGCTCATCGTTTTACTCACGTCCATCTATATGTAACTCTATCAAAATGAACACATTCATCAAACAGTACAGCACTCCCTAAAAACAAACTCATTATTTACTCACAGAGCTATATACAAAAAAATGTTGTTCTCAAATAAATTTTCGTACGAACACACATGCAGTCACACAGTAAATAACAAAATCAAATTTGCGCTACGCATTATAAAATACACATTCATTTCACAAACATTGCTTATGTCTATATGAATATCAAAATATACAGATGGAAAACAACAACTCATCAAATCCGCTGCCACAGTTACATAATCAGTCAGCCGCGCAACCCAGTAAGTTATTATTACTATTCATATATATATTTTACTACAGCAAGTATTTCAACCTCATATTATAAACTGTCCTTTTCAGGTACACCTATCAACAACAACTCATCAAACTCTGATGACAATTACTATGATGAGCTTTACCCGCCAACCACCACACGTTGGTCAGATCTTCCCCGAACTGAAATTCCTGGTTTTCGACTACGTATCCCAGCTGTACCAGCAGGTCTCACACCACAGGAAGAATGGAACTATGTATTCACAATGATTAGAAGGTAACCCGTATTCAATACTTTTCATTACATAACAAACAGTACTATCATCATTCGATCAACATTTCTTGATATCTAATATCACTGTACATGTTCCAATATTACAGAATCTCCGAAGGCCACTAAAGAAAATCTTTCAGCAATCAATATTATTTACTACTAAGAGCTTCGAACTATAGATGCACGTACCAGTTGCTATGGTTACAGAATCATCAACTCTCAGCAATCTCCAACTACAGCCCATAAACTATGCAGCATTTACATTTTTATTTATTCTATGAAGCTATAATAAGCAAAAGTTACTATGTTTTTATGTGTGTACTTTATTTCTCCGCTCCGCTCATGATATTTGTACTCAATATTACTCACTTTATGATAACACTTATGGATATACAAAATTACTAATTTGGATGAACTCCATCTTGATCCTCCATTGCTTAACCTATTACCTTTTTATGACATATCGATTATATGATTGTTGCAAACTAACATGTCCACTATGAATCAGCTCCCCCTCACATACATGCTGAAATGTATTTTTTTGTTTTGATTACCATTTGCCACGTTTCAAAACTTTGATGAACTCCATCTTCATCCTCCATTGCTTGACCTATTAATTTTTCATCACATTTCACCTATATAATTCTTGCAAGCTAACATGTGTACTTTAAATCAACAGCCCCTCACATACTTGGTGAAATGTCACAATGTGCTTAAACTTTCCGTGTTCATTTATTTATTTCATATATAGTTGGCGATACGCCCGTGATCGAGCATCAAGGACGCGCATATTGAGCATGAGCGAAGCACGTGCGGAGGCGGGCGAAGCCCGCCTGGATGCGGCCGAAGGCCGCCCGAGAGCATCGAGCACGGGCGTAGCCCGTGCGAAGATGCTCGTATATATATATAATTCATTAAATTTTGGTACCGAGATATTTGGCATATAACTAATTGTTTTGGATTCCCATTATTCAAAATTTGTCTTTTTAACATTAAACAAATACAAGACTTGCCATTCAAAATTTCCTCCAAAGATCAATTTAATATAAAAGTTGTGCCTATATATATCTCCATATTTATCTCTATATCATTCTACAGTTATAAGCATATCCCTCCATATGTTGGAATTGCAAATATCAACGTGTGTCAATCACATTTCACTTGTGTGATCAATACCAATTCAACTACACCATTTGCTTCACATTTCGGTGCATGTTTGGGAAGTTGACTGAAATGAGCCATTTTGAAACTTGGGTCAGCCTGAGTATATTTTTTGAGCAAACAGATTCAAAACTGACCCTGGCCAGTTGGATTGAACTGGTGTAAAAAATACGAACACAATGACGTCGTTTCATCCCAATCTGATGACGTCGTTCCAGACGGGATTAATTGGGTAGAAAGACAGCGGCACAGAGTGGGACGACGGCGTCCTTTGGTGCCTTTCTGTCAGTAAATTTGGTCTTAATTAGATTGGACGGTTAAGTTGATCTGATGGTCCTATTACTTACATTGTACCTCGAACATCTGTAAGTGTTAATATCATAGGTTGTAAAATGGATTTTGGGTAATCATGTTCGACTTCTATATGTGCACATCAAGTAAATAACAAAAATATAAGTAAATCATAATATCGCCTTAGTTTTGGATATAGGCTCCGTTTGCTACGGCTTTTTTTACTTATGTAAATTTGGAAAAAAAAATAATGTCATCATCATAGAATGCATATTTGGCAAGACAACGGTTATGACGGCCACAAAAAAGACTAGTTTTGAACATAAAATTGGATGTAGTTTCTTAGGCGAGATCAAGCGTTCACGAACAATTGTTCATAATTACTGTAACACCTCCCCTGTGATGACCGTATAATATGGGTCCGGTCGGGGCCCCACAACATACAGACGCCACAGCTTTAACATTAAAAGATGATATAACTACTCAATCTCAAAACTCAAAATCAAACAACAGCGGAAACATCAACCAAGACGAGAAGTTATCCACATACACAAGAGTATCAAAACGGCATTATGGCCTTACAACAAAAGAGAGTCCAAAACTCACATGATAACATTCAACAACAATGTGCAAAAGCACTCCTAGGCTACCTCGGCATGCAAGCCGGAAAAACAAGAGCATCAAGCATACAATGTCACGCAATAGAGCTAGTACAAAACTTGAAACACACTTCGCGGAGCTTAGGCCTTTTTGGGCGGCGAGCTAGCTCCTGCTTGCGATTCTTGCCCTGTAAAAATTGGTTGTAACGTGGGTCAGCAAAGGCTGACCTCAAACTGTGTAACAAACACATCTCCTCTCAGCCGCCCCTAACGGACCCCGGGGTACCCCCTCCAACCTGCAAGTCAGCATTTTGTATACCATATACATAAACAAGTAAAGCACTAAAAGAACAGGCTTGGATGTCTCAAACAACATACACGTTTTCTATGTTGAGCATATAAATAAAAGAGGCCTACTATGTAGCATGTATGCAAAACTCGGGCTTCACCCAAGGCACCCTATCTCGTATGCTTCTAGCACATCGTCAAACATCTGGGTACTTCCAATTTCCCCATTGGCATTAAGGCTCAAACAAAAAGGGGCACTGTAATTCCCCTAACGGCATACAAGCCGCCACACGGAACTCTTGTCAAGGCCCAACCCGCTCATCATCTTAGACCCGGGCTTGCATGCAATCTCTGATTTCTCATGTCAGGATTCTGTCTGACACAATGACTGATTCTAAGAACCCTTGCTGGACCCCACCCGCTCATGGCCTCATTGCCCGGGCTTGCCCCATGCTTGGCTTTCTCGTCAATCTCACAGAAGGGGACTAGTCTCACCGGGACACTCTCCCCACATGACTTGCACGTCACGGGATAGCCAGCCGACCACGGAGACAAAGTCGTGCCTTAGCACATCACAATCCAATATCATTCCCACCCTAATTCCTCATTTGTAGTGCAACGTCCCCGCGCACCAAGGAAACCATCTACCGATAATGCGGAGCTAACATTGTCCACCAAGGAAACCATCTACCGCCATTGCGGAGCTAACCTTGACCGGTTCCGTCTACACGTACTCACTCGAGAAAAGGGGGAAAACACAAACATCACAAACGACATCTTGCCGCAACGGATTTCTATAAAATCCTTAAAGCTCGTATACAACATCACCGTGTCGGACTAACGGTCACGACCACGGCTTCAACTACAATGCTTAATCCACTAACGGAGCGGATCTCTAATGCAAAAACATGTCGGGGATGGACTCAATCGACCCGGAGGTTACTTTTGAACCATAGCGACCCAAACTCCTCTCATTTGAGAGATTTGGTGCCCAAAAGCTTGAAAGAAAAGATGTTAAACACGCATCATAAAACCAAGAGGAGAAGTGTTGTTACCTTACGACCCCTCTTCCTAGCCATGAAAACTTAGCCGGATGAAAACCACCGCAACGGACTTGCCTCCGCGGATCTGGACTCGGCTCGCGATTTGGGGCTCTGAAGCTTCCCTGACAGCCGGATCTCTCCTTCACCTTCTTCCTTTCTCTCCCTTCTCTCTAGAACTTAGAAAGAGAATACTTGATGAAGAATGAGGGTTTCCTAACCCTATTCCTGGACATAACTCAGCAAGGACAGCCCTGGACCATCAGATCCCCTTAGAAGGAAACGAACGGTCACGATCCGAACTTAAAACCAAAACACCTGGGCCGAATATGGCTTGCGACACACCCGTGTCCAAGGCCGTGTGCCTCAATCGACGCCGAAACCGTCGCACCCATAACAGGACACGGACACTGGACACGCCCGTATCGAACATGACACGCCTGTTTCACTCAGTACACGCTCGTGTTGCTGGACGTGTTCCTCCATCGACATAGGATCAAAAACCACCCGAGAAGGACACGGGTATTCGACACGCCCGTGTCGAAATTGACACGCCCATGTCATGCCGAACACGCCCGGGCTCCAGGCTGTGTTCAATCCCCCTACACGGCCCGGCTCACAACCCGCGCAGGACACGACCTGGGACACGCTCATGTCTCAGGCCGTGTTTGAAGTCTCGACGATCGTCGACTGCCTTTTTGTCGACTTCGCGGAAAATTCGTCGAACAAGCGCACGAGAGGGCCTTGGACACGCCCGTGTCCCAGGTCGTGTTCATTGTCTCGACACTTCGTCGAGCGCAGTTCGTCGACCACCTGAGTTCTCCATCGAACCCGAGCACGACACGGCCATGGACACGCCCGTGTCTTAGGCCGTGTTCCCTGTCTCGACACATTGTCGAGCGAAAATCGTCGATTTCCCGGGCTCTCGACGAACCCGAGCACGACACGGCCATGAACACGCCCATGTCCCAGGCCGTGTGACCCTGCCAAGACCCAAACTTGGCTCTCGACGCTATTCGTCCCACTTTCGAATTTTGGGGTGTTACAACTCTCTCCCCCTTAAAAGAATTTCGTCCCGAAATTACAGAAAGCAAAAAAAGGGGTACACAAAACTTAGATGATACCTGACCGGAATAACTCTGGATATTCCTCCAGCATGGTTTGTTCTCGTTCTCACGAGAGCTCCTCACGACCGCAGTTGTCTCATCAGACTTTTATGAGTTTGACCTCTTTATTTTGCAACTACCGAATTTCTGAATCTTCTATAGCAATTGGATGAACTTGCGTCCTCAAGTCTTCCTCTATCGGCACCGATGCCGATTCGATCACCACACTAGCCTCTACTAATGCTTTCCTCAAGACGAAGACATGGAAGACGTCGTGCAATCCACTCAGCTCCATGGACAACGTTAACCGGTACGCTGCTTCTCCCACTCGTTCTACAACCTCGAAAGGTCTCAAAAACCTCGGACTCAACTTCTTGAGTCGGCGAATCCATGAAACGCCTTTGAACAGCTTGATCTTTAAATAGACCCAATCGCCTACCGCGAACTCCAGCTTCCTGTGGCAAGCATTAAAATATTTTGCTTGCCGATCTTAAGCCACCTTCATGCGCTCTTGAATGGTTCGCACCAACTCACATGCATCAGCTACCACTTCTTTTCCCAAAAGTTTGGTGTCTCCCACCTCTGTCCAAGACATCGATGTTCGACACCGCCTCTCATATAAAGCTTCGTATGGCGCCATTTGTATACTTGCTTGATAACTGTTGTTATAAGCGAACTCCACCATGAAGAGGTGATCCTCCCATTTCTTTCTGAAATCAAGAATACACATCCTCGGCATATCCTCCATAGTACGATTTGTTCTTTCGGTTTGCCCGTCAGTTTGAGGATGGAAAGCCGTACTGAACTTTAGCTTCGTGTCCGGACTCTTTTGAACCAACCTCCAGTCCTTGGACGTGAAACGACCATCGCGATCACTAACTATATTTTTAGGAATCTCATGTAGTCGCGCCATGTTGCAAACATACAACTCTACCAGCTTCTCCACGCTGTCCTCCTTCTGATTTGGGATGAAGTGAGCCACTTTGGTTAAGCGATCCACAATCACCCAAATTGGGTCGTTACCCTGCTGCGATCTAGGTAACCCATGCACAAAGTCCATGGAGATGTCATCGAATTTCCACTCGGGGATAGGAAGAGGCTTTAGGAACCTGCTTGGCTTCTGACACTCAGCCTTCACCAAGGCACAAGTTTGGCATCGATTCACGTACAAAGCTACATCCCACTTCAGTCCAGGCCACCAAAAGGATTTCTTCATATCCAGGTACATCTTTGTACTGCCCGGGTGAATGGAGTACTTTGTGAAGTGAGCATCAAACATCAACTCCTCGCGGAGCTTGCCGAACTGCGGTACACAAATCCTTCTGTCATTCCTCAGAATCCCATCAATCAACTCTCAGGCGCTGCTCTCACCCTTTTGAGCTTCCACCACGTATGGTTGAAAATCCACATCCAAACGAGTGGCTTCCCGAATACGATCAAACAAATCGTTCTGCATTTCAATCCAGTTCAACTGAGTCATGCTAGACTCGCCCCTTGCTACGCACTCCAAGCCGAGTGACTCTCAGTACAGCACCAACCGCTTATCATGAGCTTCGATCCAATTCCCTTGCCCCGAGTATTTTCTACTCAAGGCATCTGCCACCACATTGGCTTTGTCTGGCGTATACTGAATTGCCACCTCGTAGTCCCCAAGGAACTCAACCCACCTACATTGTCGCATATTCAAGTCCTTCTGATCTAGGAGATACTTCAGGCTTTTGTGATCCGTGAAGATCTTCACCTTCGCACCATAAACATAGTGCCGCCACAATTTCAACGCAAAAATTACCACCGCCAACTCCAAGTCATGGATGGGGTAATTCCTCTCATGAGGCTTTAGCTGCCTAGACCCATAGGCTATTGTACAACCCCGTATTCGCAGGTTTTGGATTTTAAGCTTTTGGAGTGGTTTGATCTCTTGGTGGCCAATTTTGGCCTAGCCCTTGGAATATACTAGTAGGGGGAGGAAAAATCTACCTCCCCACAGTGGCCCTCTTTTGTGGGGCGGGTGCAACAAGTTGGCTAGCACCTACCTCATCCTGATAAGTGTGAGGTGGGAGCGGCGGGACCGGCCGGGGGCCGAAGTCTCGCCCCTGCCCTTTCCTGCTTGGCGGCCTGGCGGGGCGAGACCGGCCAGGGGCCGGGGTCTCGCCCCTGCCCCTTCCTGCCAGGCGGCCTGGCGGGGCGAGACCGGCCAGGGGCCGGGGTCTCGCCCCTGCCCCTTCCTGCCTGGCGGCCTGGCGGGGCGAGACCGGCCGGGGGCCGAAGTCTCGCCCCTGCCCCTTCCTGTTTGGCGTCCTGGCGGGGCGAGACCGATTGGAGGCCGGGGTCTCGCCCCTGCCCTCTCCTACTTGGCGGCCTGGCGGGGCGAGACCGGCCGGGGGCCGGGGTCTCACCCCTGCCCCTTCCTGCCTGGCGGCCTGGCGGGGCGAGACAGACCGGGGGCTGGGGTCTCGCCCCTGCCCTCTCCTGCTTGGCGGCCTGGCGGGGCGAGATCGGCCAGGGGCCAGGGTCTCGCCCATGCACCTTCCTGCCTGGCGGCCTGGCGGGGCGAGACCGGCCGGGGGCTGGGGTCTCGCCCCTGCCCCTTCTTGCCTGGCGGCCTGGCGGGGTGAGACCGATCAGAGGCCGGGGTCTCGCCCTTGCCCCCCTGCTTTTACCGTCTTGCCCTCGAGGGGGAATTACCCCTTTACCTCCCGGCGTGGCTGTTTTCTATTGGCCCAAGGCATATTCGGCTTAGGGGCATTTCGGGCATTTTGGTCCATGGGATTTGGAAAACTATAAATAGAACCTTAGGGGTGCCTTGGAGAAGATCACTTCTTCACTCTCTCTTCATCCTCCAAGGAACCCTAGCTCAGCATTGGCTAGGGACGGGGAGACCTCAAAGGTCTTTCGGGTGTGAGGTGGGACCTCCACGCTAGAGCCGAGGGTCTGTTTCTAGCTTCCTGATCTTTGGTCTGTGACGTTCCTCCGGGTGTAGTAGGTGTGAGGTCACCCCTTTCTAGGGACCCCGAACTCCACAAAGGTCATTTTTTGCTTCAACACTTTTGGTGCGGTGAGCGTGGCGAGTGACCAGTACAGAAGATCTCGGGAGAGTGTCATGACTGGAGGTCAGGGAGGTAGTGATGATCTCGGTGAGCTCCCCAACCCAGGACCCTTTGTGGGGAGGCAAGAGTTCATGGCCACCATCCAGGGCATCATGGAGATGCTGCGAAGCATTGCTCCTCAGGGTGGCAGCTCCACCCCAACCCCCAAGGAGCTAGCTCCCCCCCCCCTCTCGACGAGATGACCCCAGCGGGGGGAGAAGGAAGTGCACCATGAAGAAGGCCAGGGAAGGAGAGGATGGGAGGTGGAGTCGAGCGAGACCTCACCGGCCGAGAGTTGTTCTCCAGCCCGGCGAGTGCCAACCTCCCCGGCGAGCAGGTCGCGCGAGTGGAGGTGGCGAGACCACCCCTTAGGGGGTCACCCTTCAGCGAGCTGATCATCTCAGCTCCCGTTCCCGAGGGGTTCAGGGAGCCAGACATGGCTTACTATACCAGGAAGGATGACCTCGTCCAGCATCTATAGTGGTTCGAGAATGTCGTCTCCATCAGACCGATGACGGATGCCTTCAAGTGTCGCCTCTTTTTGATCACGTTGAAGGAGAAGGCAAGGGACTGGTTTCATCAACTCCCTCCGAGGTCGATCTATGGGTTTGAGGACTTGAGCATGAGCTTTCAGCTTCGCTTCTCCACCTCCAAGAAGCGGAAGAGGAGTCCTGAGTCCATCTTCCTGATAAGGCAAGGGGCCGAGGAATCGCTGGCCCGTTACGTTGACAGGTTCCAAGAAAAGATCCTGGAGGTCCAGGAAATGTCGGGGTATGCCCTCCAGATGGCGTTCACGGTGGGGTTGCGCGAGGGGTTCTTCAAGATGAGCCTGACTCGAAAGGAGCCCCTTTCTTTTGAAGAGCTAATGGAAAGGCGGCTGAGGAGATAGCCATGGAGGCGGCCAACCCGGCATTTGTCAAGAAGTTGACAAAGCTAATAGAGATGGAGTCAAAGAAGAAAGGTGGCTTGAGACATCAGGAAGGAAGAAGGAGAGAGGAGTGGAGAGCTCAGGAAGGTCCAGAACCAGGTTGGAGGCAGTAGGAAGGACCCGTTCAGGGTCCAGGAAGAGGTTACGTCCAAGATGGGAGAAACTTCCATGGGGGCAAAGGGAGGTTCAACTTCCAGAGACAAGTCCCAAGGCAGCTCCTACCCCCACCACAGCAAGCGATGGAGATTGGTTGAAGGGAGAGGAGGAACCGCCAGGAAAGGAGAAGGGTCAGGGTATAGTTACCGTACTGTGACTTCCACCAGGTGGAGGGGCACGCCACAGCTACCTGCCCCGAGTTCCTGGAAGTAAGCAGGGCGAGAGGCCCTGCCCAACCACAGCCACCAGTGCGTGTTGAAGAGGTTCTGCCCAGAGAAGGGGGAGATGACGTATGTGAGGACCGGGTCGATGTCGGACCCCGCGGCGGTATAAGAGGTGATCCATGGTGGAGTGGGGATCGAGGCCACTCAGAAGCAAGCCTCCATGTCATGTACCGACGGAGCATCGCCTCAATATCCCAGACAACCGCCCCAGGAGGAGAAGATCACCTTCTTGGTGAAGGACCTGCCGGATCATGAGGATCAGTTTTGCGATGCGCTGGTCATCCAGACGGCCATCGAGGGCTACACCGTCTCCCGAATCTTGGTTGACAACGGAAGCTCCGTCAACGTCGTTTTCAAGAAGGCATTTGACGAGATGAAGGTAGAGCCAAGGAGGGTGTTGGCCTCGGACGGACCCCTGTTCGGATTTTCAGGAGAAATGAAGGAGGTCGAAGGTGGAGTATGACTCCAAGTAAAGTTGGGAGGGGCTTCAAGGAACTGCCAGTTCGTCATTTTTGACGCTCCAAGCAGCTACAATGTCATCTTCGAAAGGCCCCTCATCAGCGCTTTCCATTGAGTGTCATCTTCCTTCCACCAATGCCTAAGTTGAGCTCCGGAGGGATCCAGGTCAGAGTCAAGGGAGACTCCATGATGGCAAGGCAGTGCTATGTCACGGCCGTCAACAACATCTCTTTGTTGGCCAAGGCAGAGGAGATGGAGAAGGTCATGGAGAGCTTGAGCAAGATGGAAGTGTCCGAGGAGAAGGAAGCGGAAGACGGTCATCATGCCCAGGCCCCCTGAGGGTGCCACACCTTGCGGTAGTTTTTTTTCTTTTTCTTATCTTGTAACAAGTGTTACCCCTGACTAGCTGAGTCAGGGGACCATGTAACTCATATTTTCCCCGTTTGAGGATGTAGGATTTGGTAAGGTTTGATTGAGATGCTTAGTCCTTTTGCTCCGAGACGGTCCCGCTGCCAAGGCTCTCACTAGATGGGCAGGGTCGGTGGTACCTCTCGTGGATTCCTAGAGGTCTCACCTCGAGATGGATTCTGCTGTCAGGCTCTCACCTAGCTGGCAGGCAAGGTTGATTCTCTCAGAGGGTGGGGTAGGTCTCATCTCGAGATGGATTCTGCTGTCAGGCTCTCATCTAGCTGCAGGGTAGTTGATCTCTCGGAGGGTGGGGTAGGTCGCACCTCGAGATGGATTCCGCTACAGGCTCTCACCTAGCTGACAGGGCAGGTTGATCTCTCGGGGGTGGGTAGGTCTCACCTCGAGATGGATTCTGCTGCCAGGCTCTCATCTAACTGGAAGGGCAGGTTGATCTCTCGGAGGGTGGGTGGGTCTCACCTCGAGATGGATTCTGCTGTCAGGCTCTCACCTAGCTGGCAGGGCAAGTTAATCTCTCGGAGAGTGGGGTAGGTCTCACCTCGAGATGGATTCCGCTGCCACGCTCTCATCTAGTTGGCAGGGCAGGTTGATCTCTCGGAGGGTGGGTAGGTCTCACCTCGAGATGGATTCCGATGTCAGGCTCTCACCTAGCTGGCAGGGCAGGTTGATCTCTCGGAGGGTGGGTAGGTCTCACCTCGAGATGGATTCCGCTACCAGGCTCTAACCTAGCTGGCAGGGCAGGTTGATCTCTCGGAGAGTGGGGTAGGTCTCACCTCGAGATGGATTCCGCTGTCAGGCTCTCACCTAGCTGGCAGGGAAGGTTGATCTCTCGGAGGGTGGGTAGGTCTCACCTCGAGATGGATTCCACTGTCAGGCTCTTACATAGCTGGCAGGGCAGGTTGATGTCTCGAAGGGTGAGTAGGTCTCACCTAGAGATGGATTCCGTTGTCAGGCTCTCACCTAGCTGGCAGGGCAGGTTGATCTTTCGGACGGTGGGTAGGTCTCACCTCGAGATGGATTCCGCTATCAGGCTCTCACCTAGCTGGCAGGGCAGGTTGATCTCTCGGAGGGTAGGGTAGGTCTCACCTCGAGATGGATTCTGCTGCCAGGCTCTCATCTAGCTGGCAGGGCAGGTTGGTCTCTCGGAGGGTGGGTAGGTCTCACCTCGAGATGGATTCCACTGTCAGGCTCTCATCTAGCTGGCAGGGCAGGTTATCTCTCGGAGGTGGGTAGGTCTCACCTCGAGATGGATTCCGCTGTCAGGCTCTCACATAGCTGGCAAGGCAGGTTGATCTCTCGGAGGGTTGGTAGGTCTCACCTCGAGATGGATTCCACTGTCAGGCTCTCATCTAGCTGGCAGGGCAGGTTGATCTCTCGGAGGGTGGGTAGGTCTCACCTCATAATGGATTCTGCTATCAGGCTCTCATCTAGCTGGCAGGGCAGGTTGATCTCTCGAAGGGTGGGTAGGTCTCACCTCGAGATGGATTCCTCTGTCAGGCTCTCACCTAGCTGGCAGGGCAGGTTAATATCTCGAAGGGTGGGTAGGTCTCACCCTCGAGATAGATTCCGCTGTCAGGCTCTCACCTAGCTGGCAGGGCAGGTTGATCTCTCGGAGGGTGGGTAGGTCTCACCTCGAGATGGATTCCGCTGTCAGGCTCTCACCTAGCTGGCAGGGAAGGTTAATCTCTCGGAGGGTGGGGTAGGTCTCACCTCGAGATGGATTCCGCTGCCAGGCTCTCACCTAGCTGGCAGGGCAGGTTGATCTCTCGGAGGGTGGGGTAGGTCTCACCTCGAGATGGATTCCGCTGTCAGGCTCTCATCTAGCTGGCAGGGCAGGCGTGCCTCTCGTGGATGCCTAGTGTATTTCACCCAGAGGGGGTCTCGCCACCCAGGCTCCCATAGCTGGCATGGCAGGTTGACCCCTCCGGGGTGTGAAGTATTTTTTACCCGGAGGGGGTCTCGCCACCCAGGCTCCCATAGCTGGCATGGCAGGTTGACCCCTCCGAGGGGTGAAGTATTTTTTACCCGGAGGGGGTCTCGCCACCCAGGCTCCCATAGCTGGCATGGCAGGTTGACCCGTCCGGGGGTGAAGTATTTTTTACCCGGAGGGGGTCTCGTCACCCAGGCTCCCATCAGCTGGCTTGACAGGTTGACCCCCCGGAAAGGAGCGCAAGAAAATTACACTCAGCGAATACGTTGGGTTGGACGTTTCTTTCCGAGCTTGTTCCAACCTTGAAAATAGCGGGGATTGTGTACAACCTCGTATTCGCAGGTTTTGAATTTTAAGCTTTTGGAGTGGTTTGAGCTCTTGGTGGCCAATTTTGGCCTAGCCCTTGGAATATACTAGTAGGGGGAGGAAAAATCTACCTCCCCCCAGTGACTCTCTTTTGGGGGGCGAGTGCGACAAGTTGGCTAGCACCCGCCCTGTCCTGATAAGTGCGAGGTGGGAGCGGCGGGACTGGCCGGGGGCCGAAGTCTCACCCCTGCCCTCTCCTGCTTGGCGGACTGGCGGGGCGAGACCGGCCGGGGGCAGGGGTCTCGCCCCTGTCCCTTCCTGCCTAGCGGCCTGGCGGGGCAAGACCGGCCGGGGGCCGAAGTGTCGCCCCTGCCCCTTCCTGCTTGGCGGCCTGGTGGGGCGAGACCGGTCGGGGGTCGGGGTCTCCCCCCTTCCCTCTCCTGCTTAGCGGCTTGGCGGGGCAAGACCGGTCGGGGGCCAGGGTCTCGCCCCTGCCCTTTCCTGCCTGGCGGCCTGGCGGGGCGAGACCGCCGGGGCCGGGGTCTCGCCCCTGCGCTCTCCTGCTTGGCGGCCTGGCGGGGCGAGACCGGCCGGGGGCCGGGGTCTCGCCCCTGCGCCTTCCTGCCTGGCGGGGCGAGACCGGCCGGGGGCCGGGGTCTCGCCCCTGCCCCTTCTTGCATGGCGGCCTGGCGGGGTGAGACCGGCCAGAGGTCGGGGTCTCGCCCTTCCCCCTGCTTTTACCGTCTTGCCCTCGGGGGGGAATTACCCCTTTACCCCCCGGCATGGCTGTTTTCTATTGGCCCAAGGCATATTCGGCGTGGGGGCATTTCGGGCATTTTGGTACATAGGATTTGGAAAACTATAAATAGACCCTTAGGGGTGCCTTGGAGAAGATCACTTCTTCACTCTCTCTTCATCCTCCAAGGCACCCTAGCTCAGCATTGGCTAGGGAGGGGGAGACCTCAAAGGTCTTCCAGGTGTGAGGTGGGACCTCCGCGCTAGAGCCGAGGGTCTGTTTCTAGCTTCCTGATCTTTGGTCCGTGACATTCCTCTGGGTGTAGTAGGTGTGAGGTCACCCCTTTCTAGGGACCCCGAACTCCACAGAGGTCATTTTTGGCTTCAACAGCTATCACACTGCCATGGTGCACCAATACGCAACCCAAACTGCATCCTGATGCGTCACTGAAAATTTGAAATCCTTCGGTCCCTTTCGGTAGACTTAGGATTGGAGTCGTCATCAGCCTTTCCTTCAGTGTCTCAAATGCCTGACTACACTCCTGAGTCCACACAAACTTCTGATCCTTACGAGTTAGTGATGTGAGGTGTATAGCTATCCGCGAAAAGTTTTCTACGAATCTTCTATAGTACCCGGCTAGTCCAAGGAAATTTCGGACTTCCGCCACGGTTCTCAAAATCGACCAATCTTTGAATGCTTCCACTTTTGTTGGATCTACAGCCACACCATCCCCACTAATCACGTGGCCCAGAAATGCCTCATTCTATATCCAGAACTCGCACTTTGAGAACTTTGCATAAAGTCGGTTCTCTCTCAACACTTGCAAGACTACTCTCAAGTGAGTCTCATGCTCCACCTCTGATTTGGAGTAAACCAGAATGTCGTCAATAAAGACAACTATAAAAGAGTCCAAGTATTCCCGAAATACTCGATTCATCAAATCCATGAATACGGATGGTGCGTTCGTCAGCCCAAACGGCATCACCGAGAACTCAAAGTGACCATACCTCATACCAAACGCTGTCTTGGGTATGTCCTCATCTCGAATGCGTAACTGATAGTATCCCGACTTCAAGTCTAACTTTGAATACACCACCGACCCCACCAGCTGGTCAAACAGGTCGTCAATCCGAGGAATCAGATACTTATTCTTGACAGTCAATTTATTCAACTTTCGGTAGTCTATGAATAACCGCATACTACCGTTTTCTTCTTCACGAACAACACAGGCGCGCTCCACGGTAAA